>OX336398.1:4932277-6135700 GCA_946902985.2 Meconema thalassinum | reverse complement strand
CTTGGTGTCCTAGGCGAAACCCCACACAAGACACGGCACAAACCTAGAAGAATTGCTGAGTTTTAATTCACCAGCCGTGAAAGCCAATATACCATCTTTTTGGAAGCCTTCATAGGGAGGTTAAGGCTGCTTGAACTTTTAGTTCTCGTAGTCAAGTGGTGCAGTTGCACCTTATATAAAGGGAGGTGGCGCGCAGTTCGTCACTCCTGTGGGGGTCCGGGCGGGGACACCAAGAGCCCGCCGATGAGCCTAGCTTGGTGTCCTAGGCGAAACCCCACACAAGACACGGCACAAACCTAGAAGAATTGCTGAGTTTTAATTCACCGGCCGTGAAAGCCAATATACCATCTTTTTGGAAGCCTTCATAGGGAGGTTAAGGCTGCTTGAGCTTTTAGTTCTCGTAGTCAAGTGGTGCAGTTGCACCTTATATAAAGGGAGGTGGCGCGCAGTTCGTCACTCCTGTGGGGGTCCGGGCGGGGACACCAAGAGCCCGCCGATGAGCCTAGCTTGGTGTCCTAGGCGAAACCCCACACAAGACACGGCACAAACCTAGAAGAATTGCTGAGTTTTAATTCACCGGCCGTGAAAGCCAATATACCATCTTTTCACAGGAATACATCGTAATAAATGTGGCAATGTGACTTAGTATGTGTGGCTCAATATTACATCCCCACTAAAACAGAGCACCGGCTGTCGTTCAAAAAGAATGCCTAAGTCTGGATTCGAAGTTCCATTCTACCCGTTCTCACCCACCGAGTCCACCAGGAACTTTACCGATTCAGCCACAACTGTAACGTGGAAACCACGCGCTGCGCGTGCACTAGTTAAAGTGGCCATCCCACGTCAAATATTGTTATCCATAATATAAAAGTCTTCATTCATGGTTTATGATGTACATTTACTTTCTAACATTCAAGATCACGGAGCATAACTAATAATTCGAAGATATTACTTGTATGTGTGTTTTTTCAAGGAGCAATACATTTCATGTTAGTCTTCATGGTCGTCTTTTTGTTAGATCTATGGCTCAATTGCATTGCTGGCTCACAGGCAGACCGCAGAGCAATATTGACCATCGGAAGAAATGTAATGTTAGTTGGGTTTCATAAAACTAAATAATAAGGGGCTTGTGAACCCCTCTGCATATAAGTTATATCTATTTTATATCGGCGGGATTTTCTTTGCCGTGTGGAACTCGCTTATAAACCAATTTTTTGTGACCCTCTAGGCTCGCGACTTCATTTCTGTCGTTTCCAATATTAGCCGTGTTTATACAATTCACTATAGCCCTGTAATATTTTTCTGGCTCTCATTTAAAATATTGTTAGCCTATTTTCAATTTTGAAAAAATAGGCTTATGAGATCACCTTTTGTCCGTGTGTGTGTGCGTGTGTGTGTGTGTGTGCGTGTGTGTGTGATTCGTGTGTGTGTCCCCCCCTAATAAAATCGAAACGGCTGAAGCGATTTAAATGAAACTCGGGAAGTCCATAGCACTATTCCCGGCGACCTCGACCGTGCCCTTCAAATTTTGTTACGTCTCTCCAATCCAACATGGCGGCTGTGCGAAATACTTCACTAGCATTCAATATCTCCGAAACTATTACCGATATCGCCCTGAAATTGTGTACGGTGATAAAGGGCACTACCAGAAGTTCACCTATGAGACATTCAAAAACCTGGTGACTACAAAACCAACATGGCGGCCAAGCGAATTTGAGACATTTAAATAGACTTTTCTCGCGATTTAACTATCTAAATGTAATGAAACTTGGTACAGCAAATGTTTATACACATTGTAATGCAGTGGAGTCTAATTTAGTTCAATTGTTTACATAACCTCAAAATGGCGGCTGTGCGAAATATTTCACTGACATTCTATATCTCCGAAACTATTACAGATATCACCCTGCAATTTTGTACGGTGATAAAGGGTACTGATACAGGTATACCTATGTATATTTGATAAACCTGTAAAGTACGAAACGAACATGGCGACCAAGCGAATTTAAAATATTTTATTAGACTTTTCTCGTGATTTAACTCTCTGAGCGCAGTGAAATGTGGTACAGTAATTGATTTTGCAGATTGTAATGCACTGCCATCTAATTTAATTCAATTGCTTACATAACCTCAAGATGGCGGCTGTGCGAAATTTTAAAATTAAGTTTTAATTTCTTGTGTCGTAATCATGCGATCGAAGTGAAAGTTTGAAATATGAACCTAGGCAATAATTATCCTTGAATGGTACATAACTCTATGGCCTATACACATAACGCTCCTAAATGGTGAGCTCCCGAAATATTTAGACGGTTCTCAATATCTATGAATCTTTTACAGCAACCAAACTGAATTTTTTTATGTTCATAGAAACTATGAACATATGTTCACCTATAGGACTTTCAGGAACCTTGTGAGCACAAATCCAACATGGCGGCGACGCGAAGTATAAATATTTAAATGGACGTTTCTCGCGAATTAACTATCCGAGTGCCGTGAAACGTTGCACGTTAAATGCTTATACAAATGTTGATCCACTGGCATCTAATTTATTTTAATGGTTTGCATTATCACAAGATGGCTGCTGTGCGTATTTTAAAATCTCGTTTTTACTTCTTGTTGTCTAATCATGCGATTGAAGTTTGAATACCACACGTACACAATAATCTTAATGTAATAGTACAAAAATAAAAATCCAACCTGGCGACCATCTGAAATATTTAGACGGTTCTCAATATCTACGAATCTGTTACAGCAATTAAACTGAAATTTTGTATGTTGATTGTGGCAGTTAACATAAGTAGGATATATGAAAATAGGCTGTAAAGTTCTTCACGGAACTACTTGTTTTCTACGTCTTTCATGTTGAGTAGGTTGCCTAAATGCTGTATGGCTGGTAGCCTATATTTCCCTATAGATTGATACGTATAATACCACGCAAATTGCAGTTCGAATCTCGCCTTGTGACAATCATTCAAGTTCAAAAAATACGGGTTCAGTACCGATACTGAATTAATAGTGGTGGTTACGAGTCCTGCTGTCCTCTTGCCCGTAATCACACATATCGTTATATTACTCCGGTTTAGGGAGAGGGACCGATGTCATTCGTTACCCAACATAAATCATTTTATTATTAAGAAAAGAAGACGTTTATTGATCTGCTCAGAGAAATCGTTTTTTATAACCTCTGCGCCTCAGGATTCGAGAATAACGCAATTATTACCTGATGGCTCATGTGTACGGAGAGAGTCCATGTGCCGCAGCAGGAGCGAGAGGGGAGGAATGTGACAGTATTGCACGTGAGTGCGTCTGTGACCCTCCTTCTCCTCCATTCATTCTTTCATTTGCAACTGGGGGTGTCTCTCCCGGTGGCCAATTTCGGTATATATAGCAAGTAAACGATTATACATAACAATTAAATAATAAACTGGAGTATATTTACAAATCGTCAGCCTTTTCTGAGCCTTGTAAGTGCTGAGTTAGCAGTTTGCAACCACAGTGCAGATTGTTTTCATTTACATGGAAAGAAAATTGTTGAAGCCGTAGTATTAACTAACCAGCAGAGTTTTAAAATGTTTATAGCTTTTGTGTCTTTATTATTCAAAATACTAATTCAAGATCTTATGTCTATATTAATTATTATTATTATAACCGGGTGAGTTAGCCGTGGTCGTTACGGCATGACTGCTGGCAGTCGCTCACATCCGGGAGGCGAGGAGGTTCAAATCCCCCCGCCGGCAACCTTGAAGATGGTCTTCTGTGGTTTCCCATCTTTCTTCCAGGCAAATGCCGGGGTTGGTCACTAACTATAGGCCACAGCCGCTACCTTCCAACTCCTCGTCCTTACATTCCAACTTCCCTCCCACCCCCCTCCCCAACGGTACTTGTAGCTCACCCATTGGGTGTCCGTCTCGAAGTAGCCTCAAAACTGGCGAGCCGAACATGTCCTCAGACACTCCAGACACTAAAGCCATACGCTAAAAAAAATATTATTATTATTGATTTAAGCGCACTACGGAGCGATTATGACTAGTTCTTCTTCGATGCTCTTTTCCGTTCCCAATATCTCTTGAGCCCTGTTGATAATTTCTCCTTTCTCTCCTGCTTCCTACATTTAGGGACTCCAGGTGGTGGGGTCAAAGACTCGAACAAAACACAAAATTTAGAACGATATTCTACATCATGGTCAGCAATTCCAGCCGAATCCAAGTCCTTTAGTACTTCATTAAGCCACGATCTTCCTGTCTTGTAGCTTTTAACCAAGATTAAGATCTTCTTGGCAAGCCTGTTGCTGGTCATTCGTTGTAGGTGCCCTTAGAACTTTAGCCTCCTACGTCGCATACTGGTATTGGCTGATTTTAACTGTTGATACACGTCAGAATTAGATTTCAAACGGTAGGTTCCATCTTGGAGCAATCTCGGGCCATGAATTTTCCTGAGGATACTTCTTTCGGCTTTCTCCAGGTCATCTATTGTGCCTTTTCTGTTCATAAAGTGGGTCTCGGCGGCATACAGAAACTGTGGTCTGACAGCAGTTCTGTAGTGACAGATCTTTGCATTCCTCGAAATGCATTTCTTGTTGAACACATTGTGGGATAGTTGGTATGCTGCGTTGAGTTTGTTACGCCATGCTAAAATGGAGGTGCCATCTCTACCATTGGGGTGGACCCATTCACCAAGATAACGAAAGCGATTGACTCTTCCAATCGTTCTTTTTAGGGTTGTCAAAGGGGTGTGTCCGGAGTGCCAATTCTTAAAGTAATTGGTCGTATCGTAATATATCTGTAATCCAGACTTTAGCGCTATTTCGTGCTGGGCTTGGACAGCTATGACAGCATCCTTAGAGTTGTCGGCTAAGAATGCAAAGTCATCTGCGAAGGCAAGGCACCTGAACTCGATTCTTCGAGTCCCAGCTCCAATGGCAACCGGTTTGATTCCTAGATTCCTCAATGTGTATTCCAGGACTGGATGACTTTATCAAGCGCCAGATTAAACAGAATGCTTGAGAGGCCATCACCCTGTCGTAATCCCGTTTTGATCATGAAACCCCGAGACAGTTCTCCTCTGAACTTCACCTTAGAGGTTGTATCCGTGAGAGTCTGTTTGATGAGGGTGCGTTTGTTATAATCCACACCTCGTCCATGGAGTAATGAGAAGAGTGTCTGGCGGTCGATGGAATCATAAACTTTTGCGAAGTCAAATTAAACTCCTTATACCCAACATTTTCAAACCAGGCAAACGGCCAAAAGTACAATTATTTTTTCAAAGTGATCTGTTAGTTACTTCTGGAAGAAAGATAATACAATGTCAAGAAGTACTGCATCATGCCTAACAGATGTTAGAACAAGTCAGGGATCAAGTTGGAACCTAAGAACGAATGGAGAATATGAACAAATAAAAGTTCTAATTCACCGTCTCTAGTCGGGCGTGCATTCAACGGGTAAAACACTCCTTTATGTTTGGTAGAAGGCTCTAAGATTGCAGCAGGTAGTGTGCCCGTATACACGGATGATGATTAATCAGCACTCGGCTTTTGCTCTTGTATGCTGATTGAGGCTATTAATATAAGTTCAATAACCTGGTGAGCACAATACCAACATGGCGGCAAAGTGAAGTAAAAACATTTAAATGGAATTGACTCGCGATTTCATTATCCGAGCGCAGTGAAACTTGGTACGGTAACTGTTCACATAAAATCTACTGCCATCTAATTAAATTCAATTGTTTTATAACCCCAAGATGGCGGCAGTGTGATATTTTAAAATTGAGTTTTTATTTCTTGTGTCCTAATCATGCGATCGAAGTGAACGTTTGAATAATGAACCTATGCAATAATCTTCATCTAACGGTGCATAACTCTATGGCGTACATACAGAACAATCCAACATGGCGTTCCTTTTCATAGGCGGGAGATTTTTCTAATAAAGAAGACCAATTGGATACATGAAAATAGGCTATATAGTTCTTTACGAAACTACTTGTTTTGAGTATAAGTACTTTAGGGTCCATTTTAACTTAGGACAAAGATCTTCAGTCTGTTCATGTCTGTCTAAATTCTGTCCTTCGTTGCTTTGTTTTGAGGCAGCTCACTGCTGTGTCAGTGTCTATATTTGTCTCTGTCGCTCAGATTTTCAATTATCCGTTATCAGAATACTACTACAATATTATGGCATATTCACATGTTTCTGTGCAGAATGTTCTTTTACATTAACACCGCACTGTGTCTTGGTGTTTTATAAATAGTTTATTTTAACAGAAATGTTTTTAGTCAATTGAATGAATCTGTCACAAAAAACATCAGGAGTAGATAACAGGAAGAAGGGACACTCATAAAGGCATCAAACAAGTAGCCTACCTACGTTGCAAAATATTTAGGTATATTATTGTTAGTGTAATTTATACAGTACTGTTTTAAGGTAAGCCTAACGGTCGCCGTGTATGGTACCTCAATCTTGTTTATTATTATTATTCAGAAGAAACTGTAGCACCCATTAAATAATAAAATAAATACGAATCTTTTAAAAAAATGGAATAACTTTACATTCTATTATTGAGCATTGCGTCTTTCTCGTTCAGAGAAAATTATTTGTGAAAGCTGTGCCTATATAATGAAATGGGGGCCTCAATTTTCTACACCTAAAATAAAAGCTTTTCATAACTTACCGAAGATGTGTCCAGTTTTGCCTTCTTTATGACAAATCTTAACAGTCGCTAATGTGACAAAAAGAAGAATGAAAAAAGCAACTAACAAACAACTCTGGACTCTTCCCCAATACTACCACTGACAAACGGTATATGTCCTCTCGCACATACACACGATCACCGTAAATCTCGACAGTGGCGACAATCAACCACGCTGGGCCAGTATTGTTGCCTGGGACATTTTAACACTGCTAATTCCAGGAAATGGAAATTAAAAGCTGACAAGATATAACTGGCCCCCTCCAGAGAGGTCTCCTGCTAATTGGCAATCTCCTAATTTCTTGGTAGACTTTTGTATCCCCAGTACTCAGGCACCTACTGTTCTTGGAAAATCCCCCTCCCCCATGTCACAATCCTAATTGCTACCCTGTTATTTGAGCTCCTCCAAGCAGTGCAGACACGGAAATAATGACAGGCCGTGAAAAGATTGGTAGTACATTCTTTGTCAAAGCATTTACTGTATTTAACATTTCGTTGTAGGTTCTAAATTTGTTCGAGCCGTAAGAAAATGTGAAGGCTTTTGCCAACCCCAATTTCTGGATTTTTTTTGGTGGGGGGGGGGCGGGGGGGGGGGGGGGGGGCGGCTCCTCTGCCCCCCCCCCCCCTCTGGCTACGCCACTGGTACAAGTACCTCTATGAATTTTCTCAGGAAGTCTACAATCACGTCTCCTTCCAACAGCTCATCACAATTGCACCAGTTCACTCGTAATTAAAAAAAACTCGTAAACAGTCCCAATCTAGATTTCTGAACTCGTTACAAAACCTGACTCTATATTTGATGTCAACGCAATTATTATATTTATAAATGCCTTCCTTGTCATAGCGAGCCTTCTCTTAATATCCTCTTTGCTTCGTCTATCACTGTTGTCATTGGTTCCTAATAAGCAAAAGTCTTGTAGGCCTACTTGGTTTAGCTTTTTTTCTGCCTATTTCAGCGTCAATAGGAGTTTGTGAATTTCTTCGCCTACATTCCAATTTTTAGAACATTAAAAGATTTTCGTGCTTTTCGTCGTGCTTTTAAATTCGTATCTATGGTCCCCAAAATTTGGCAGAAATAACAAAGGAACAGCCTAATGACGACAATATACAAGTTTCCATCATTTTAGTGGAGACGATAATACATTTTTCATTCGAACTGCGTGGTTTGTAACACTAGAAGAACTTGGTAATTTGAGGATTCCGAATGGCTGTATACTACTAGTGGCGAATTACAATCCTGTACAGTAAACTAATTTCACGTGCCTAATTAAGCGTATTGATAGATTTTTACCGTCGGTACCATATTGCCGGACAAAATAGGCTAATATTTAATATACTCACCGCAAATCCAGTTTGTGTGTTCATAGGAATAAGGTGACTGAATGTTGATTTTTTTTTTGTATCCCTGCTCTATGAGCAGCCACAATTACTTATTCATTTCATCTATTCAATCGCTACTTATTCGACCAGCGTCATGGTCGTATTTGTTTTACTGTTGTTGACAAACATATAACCGCTCCTTATCACTGTGCACTTCCTCATCTGATTTATTGTATATGAGAATGACTTGGCGTAGCCTACTGGTATAAGTAAGGTCTTTAATTAATTCTTCAGGGCTTTTCTTGTTTTCTAGTTTGCTGAACACAATGGAGGAACAACTATTTATTAAAAGTGAGCCAGACTGGTTGACACATACAGTTGAAGTCTCTAACATTGTGAGTTGCATTTTGAATCGTATATGGTGTAACATTGCATTCTTAGTGATGTGCATGACAAGTGAGGTTTAGTGACTTAACACACTACTTAATGGTAAATGGCACGCTAACGTTTAGTAACGTAACTCAGTACTCGTATTGTGTGTGCATATTTTTGATTGGGTCATACTTGTGTTACTTCGCAGGAGACAACTGTCCTGTTGCCCTCGGATAAGCTGAAAGACGAGGCTGCTGATATATTTTACGATGAAAGGATAGCAGTTAAGGAGGAACATGGACTACAGGTAATTACCGCTTCTGCGTTATTTCTCTTGTAATAATATGAATGATTTTTAGAATGAATATTGTTTGGAAGATTGGAATACTTAGTCTTGTTTTCTATAAGAACACCAACAGTAGCTGATGTTATTGTTACCGTCTGTACTACAAGCATTTATATATAAAGCCTCAATAAGATAGCATTTATGTTCGCTACCGTATTACGTTAGGCACAGTCCGGACGAAAATTACTGCTTTTACTACAAGCACGGTTTGTTTTTGTATGTAAAGCCTTATGTATTAAAAGGTAGCTTTGATGTTTTCGACGACACATCACGAAAGACAGTAAATGTTTATTTGGCAAGCTTACGCGAATACGCCCGGGAATAGTGGGTTTTGGGTGATTGAAACGTAGACAGAAATTGGCATTTACAATAAGACTTGGAAAAGGGATGTGAATCGTTCTCCAAAATTTGGTATTGTCACTTATATTTATAAAATAATTATCCCCATCTTTACTTGACCTATATAGGTCTAGTAAATATCCGGATATACATCCAAATTTCGGCATTCTGTCTGATATTTATAAAAATGATATCCCCATCTTTACTTGACCTATATACGATGTCTGGGAAAGATGGCGATACACATTGAAATTTTGGCATCGTAGCATATATTTATAAAATATGTATCGTTATCTTAACTTGACCTCCATGTAGTATGTCTGGTAAAGATCCCGATTAACATGCAAATTTTTGCAATTTACAGTTTCACTTGGATATGAGATGTGTATCAGTACCTATACCAGATATCCTATATAGGTCAACTAAAGGTGGGGGATACATATTTTGTAAATATAAGGTAAAATACCAAAATGTCGATGAGTATCGTGTTCTCTACTTGACCTAAATAGGGTAAGTAAAGATGGAGATATGTATTTTGAAAATATTAGGTAATAGCGAAAACCTCGATGCGTTCTTTACTTGACCTACAAAGGTTAAGTAAAGATGGGGGTACTTATTTTGTAAATTTTAGGCAATTGCAAACATTTCGATGTATATCGCGTTCTTTACTTGAAATACATAGGTCAAGTTAAGGACGCATTACACATCTCGTTTCGAAGGGTTATTGTATATGCCAATGTCTGTTTATGTTTCCTCCACACAAAACCCCCGAGTCCCCAGGAGTTTCTCGTAAGCTTGCTAGAAGAGTTGGTGTCTTTCGTGATGTCGATGACGTTATCATCGCCGCCATTTTGTTTTCAGGGGAATTTTATTCTACTCTCCAGCTAAAGTGCATACAATAATATGAGTATCAACTTACCACGACTACATTAACAGGAAGTAGCTTGAGACCCACATGACCTGAGTAGAGACCGTTATTGTTTCTGTTTATTTGTGTCGGGCTCCTCTTTTCCATTTCTTCTTTTGACCACCCGTAATCAGCTCTCCCTCAATTCTGTTCCCGAAAGTTATATGTACCGTGATCATCCTTTTTCTCACCCAAATTGACAGTTCTCATTAGTACCTGATAATTTACACCAAATTCTTAAGGGGTCGGACCTCTTCCTAACCTTAATGATATATTGGTGTAATAGCTTAGCACAACTGACTGGATTATAAGGTATTCTGTTATATTCCGCTTGTCATAAAAAGTAAGTAAAATGGCGGTGATCACGAAGACACGTGACTTTAGTTGGCTACGATGTGATTTAGAACCAGTGATATCACGAGTATTTTCTCCATGATGCACTGCTTCTACACTTCTTTTAATGTGTCAAATAATTGCACTGCTTTGAATCTGATACTGATTTCTTCCCTATTGCACTTGTTAATATTCTAACACAACACAACCGCCTCCTCCTCGTCAACTATTAGATGATTTTATTACTGCAATCTGGCCGCCATGGCCTTCAATAACGACGTTACACTGCACACAGTTTTATAGACTATTATTTCTCCTCTTTAGCTCTGATACTAAACTTTGGAATTTGCAGCACGATGTCACACAGTATGACGACTGACCATGTGATGTATAGTTCGCAAATGTTTAATTAATTCACTAAAAAGTGAGTGAAATATTCGACGCGTTACTACCGTACTCCGCACTGGCAAATAAATGTTCTCCACCGTATTAAAAATGATTACAATAAATGCTTACAGCTTTCAGTACCATGCGGTCCAATGCACAAATCTCCGCACTCACGTAGTTAAGCGTTCGACAAGTACTGTACAGTAATAAGTAAGCGTTTACGGCTTCTTCCCTCTGCGACCAGTTAGGTTGCTCCTTCACCATGTCCTTCCAAATAGAATTCCAAATATTTGTTACTGGCGCCGATAACCTAGCTGTAAGACTCGTTAAAGCAACAATTATCATCACCATGTGTAATATTCCCTCATAGAATAATGTCTGATATCATGCAGTAAATTTCCAACTCAGTTTATTGTGTTGTTTGTGTCTTCTGTTATTTAAATGTTTCCATCTCTTGAGTCTGATGAAGTTTACAGCTCACTCGATCCTTCCACAGCCCTCTCATGCATCTTTCTCTATGTAAAAGCTCAGCTCGCAATCTCTGCGTATAATTTGTTGTTACGTGTTCTGACGTAGAATTCAGATATAGGCGCGCTTTATGATCAAGTGAACGGGGTGAATATGTTGTGTGCGTATTGATCGGTAATACCTCTGAGCCGAAGGCCAAATTAACCCCGGTGAGATCCCTTCACCAGCGAATACACATGGATTTGAGCTGGTCCCAACACGAGACCGTTACTCTCAGGTTTTGGGTGTGATTATGAAGCTAGTCCAAGAACATGCTAATTAATAAGAAGGTTCAAAATCTACTACAAACAATCACACATTTTAAGATAAAAACTCGTGTCCTTGAGTGATTTATTCACCAAAGATCCCTAACGTACTCTGTATTGGGGATCTGGTGGTTAGTCCACAAGCTATCTAGAAAATAGACACTTCTGAAAATAAATGCAATCTTACATTACTGTCCGAATATCACCTCCAGAAGTCACGTATTCCGAAACGTCATACAATACAAGCTAAGAAATGGTACACAAATAGTTCCAACGTAAATGCAAATGTCAATTATTCATCAGATCTAGTTACATTGCTCCTATCTTCGGCAGTAGATGCCTAATCCCCTATCGTTCCACAACGATCAGTAACATCTGACAAAGTAACCAGAATAAAAATAATATGTTACGATGGAACCACATCCACCATTTATATTAATTAAATTAAATCCAGCTAGCCAAATCCTGTACAAAGCATCCTACAAAACGACTCGTCTGAAACTCATTCCTAAACTGTACAAGAAACAAATGACAAAGAAGAAAAATATGCACAAGAATAGACATGATCTCGACTGGGTTGTCAAATTGCTGACAGCTCATCCTTCCGAAAGTCGTCTCACCATCAGTGAAGTCTCATATTCCTTATTTAGGTCTTGTCTGTCGCATTGTGTTTGGATGGTGTTCAAAATGATGGAACACTGTGTATGATTTATTTCCACCTATGTAAAAGAACGTGTTTGTAAATCAAGTAATTTCTCTGCAGGATGATACTGATCTGACTGAGGACATCAAGATTGAAGAATTTTCGATACCAGAGCTCGTTCCAAGAAGGGGAGAAATCGAAAGTCCTTCATTGGCGAGTGATGGAGATATGAAAGAGGTAAGTACCTTATTGGGTTACTACTTGCTGCACCTTATAAGCGACATCCCCTGATCGCCATCTTCCTCTCCCCATTGCAATTAAGGGAATACAAAATTGGGTATTCAGACCGTACAGATGACACATGGAAGCTATCTGTTATTAGGTTGGGTTTGGTATAGAAAGCACAAGTCGTGTAGAAGATTGCCTTCTGCTGACTTAATAATAAAGATAATTTTGATTACGACACATGAAATTTGCTTCCATGAAATTGTACTTGAAATGATATGGGGGAGGATATGTGATAAATATTCCTTCAGATCCTCTCCTCACTACTACAATACATGAGAAATGATCGGTGACATCTGCTATTTATTTATATGAGGGAGAATGATAAACACATCATATCATTTACCGTGTATTAATCTCAAATATCAAGTTATGACTATTAACCACCATATACACTTAGTATTAGTACTAATGCTGGGAGATGAGTTTACTAGAACAAACAAAATCTGAATACTGAAAATCAGATCAATCAAAATCCCATCAAACGAACGTATCACTTCTATCACCGATTATATCAGACGATCATCAAAATCAAACGTCGACAACCCTGTAGGTAAAGGCATGGCACAAAATCAAACTAATGAAAAATATTCTTTGAAATACTTGAGTGTTCTGATTATTTACATTAGCCTCGACTCGAACCTGTGACCCTTCACTCTATAATGGTGGAATCAGCATGTGTGGATAGACCGATGAACCAGGATCTCAATATCTATAAATGGGTTTTACAATTACGTTCCCGTCAAATAAAAGACATAGAAGAGAAAAGTCAGCCTCGAAATAAATACACAATTCACCAATTCTAAATTCCTTTTCAAATAACGTACCATTCCAGTTAACTGTCCTGAACAATCAATATCGAAACTTCAAATCCATCAACCTAATCTTAACTGGAAACACATAGGGGAAATAAATTCCCTTGCTAACAATCAGCTGATCCGATGTTAATGACCGCTGAAATGGTGGGCTTACTAACGCCTCAGTAAGCCTCAAATATCAAGCTCAATATCTATCACCAACACATCTGTTCACTTCAGGATGTTAACTGTGATTCATTTCTCGCAGAGACTCCAAGATCATATGTATCTCCGTAGAGCAATCAAAATGCCATTTTCAGGGGCAGATGACCTCGTAGTTCCGCCCCTTAAAACAACAATATCTAATTAACTAAGTAACTAAAATGCCATTGTTTGTGGTTATGCATATCATTTGTATCTCTAAGAGAAAACTCAACTCACTCGAACCTTAACATAAACAATTTGGTTCTCATGGCCTCACAGATAGTCTTTCACTGGCCTATGTCGAATATTCGCATATTGTAGGTCTACCTGCCTCTAAGAACATCATTATGCCTCGATGATCATCTCAAACTATGGGCGTTAAGTGGCTACACCTGTCGCCGACATACACTTATCTCATGGCTAACTTATAAATGCACATTATTCAAAACACACACATTTTGCAGGCGAATTACTCGCACATTATAAACCTTACCTTTCAAATCACTAATATATCACCTCAGATATTAACACGTGATTAATCTCACTGATCATCGCCTGCATGTATATTCAAAGGCTTTCTTGGGACGAATGACCTGGGAGTCTCAACATTATTAATCATGTTCTATCACTGGTCATGAAATCGTGTTATCTCACTTCATCCTAACGTCTATCCGTGATTTCAAACTCAATATACGTGGTTATGTTTCAACATACACTTCATCTAATGAACAGAAATAAATAACAACCTATAAACTAATCGTAACTTTCCTTACTACTAACTATTCGTGATACGATGTTTCTACTGAATAAGATATTTCCCAAACGCTACTTTAGCCTATCACAAATATCACAAAGTAACCACAAGAAATATCCTAGCTGGACTATGTTAAAATTCACAAATCCTCTTCCATAATCAGGAAATGACAAAGAGGAGAACTTCCCAAGTTTTCTTCCCCCTCCGTAGATATGGTGATGGGGCCACGGACGGCCCCTTCCACTGTAATAAAGTAGGCACTCATTTGAATGATGTATTATATCTTGCTCACATAAATGTTTTGTACACTTTTCAATTTGCGTCACAGTAATGTTGTTTTATTATCTGGCCCAATATGATACACAAACTATGGGCTCCACCACTCGGGGCATGTTACTGGATCTTTTGTTCTCCTCGTGCATTGATATTGTATCTCTTTTCTACATAAAATATTCTGTTCACATGATGATGGTGTTTTACACGAACAAATGACATCATTATTCGCGCCAGTATATTTATAGTTCCCTTCCATAGAGTCATTATATTTCTATAATTCGCGATTTGAATTTGCGTGTCTTCGCCGTTCTATGACCCCCCGGATTTCTGTAGCCTTGGGAGTCACCGAATCGACACCTGCCAAGTAGTGGTCGGTATTTGTGATCTATTTTGCCAGGCTCCCTTGTCAACGTGTATTGTGAAATTGTGGCTCTCTTTTTTGCCGTGAAAACGTTTGCTTGTAATTAAAACTTCTTCATGTAATTTTTGTCGAGCATAATCTTGATTAAGACGTTGCCAGTTGTCAACTCTAGAACTTCATCAAGTATTTGGCCTCGATCTTAATTCATAGACTAAGGGGCACAACACGTTCCTGCCGATTACTGAGATAACTATGGTTAAGCAGAGGACATTTATTTATAAATATGAAGTTCAAAGGAAATGTATATCCACTTCAAGCTGGGAGTTATGCCCCAAATGCACGGAAGGGAACGGATAGGTGCAGAGAGGTGGGGTACAAGGCCTTTCCTGTTCACCGTCGATATATATCAGCTTTACTTTTATTTGTATGTTTACACTGAAAAATCCCTTTTACTGTATTTTACATTTCTTATAACTGATTAAGATATGTGTAAGTATGTCTACCCTTATTATTCCCGTTTCCACAGTGTTGGGGAGGAGATTGAGAGAGTTCCTATGGGGCAACGGTTCTTTCTTACAGCCGGAGTTTATGAGAACATAATTACTGTATTGAAGTGACGCTCTTAGCAAACGTTAACATGTTTCTGTTTGTTGGTGTCGACTCTTTGATGTTTTTGTTCTTTGCCCCCAATAATCCTTCATATGTGATATGTCTTAATATGTACGTTGATGTTTCTAGATTAAACCCACTTTGTTACCTCTATGTACTGTTTAATCAGAATGAAATATGGTGAGGAGTTGGTAAGAAATGTCCACGGCCTCTTACGACGTACAACCCCACATTCGCCTGGAATTTGAAAGAATGAGAAAATATACTAACCGTTTCATAGAAAGCCGACGTTGGGTTTCAAACCTAGATGTACTCCGAGCGGAGAAGTATCCTGACCACATGGCCTGGATCTGGAAGTCTCGTGATATTTTAAATAAGCTCAGCTCTCAATCCATTTTTTACGATACCGACTACATTTATGAAAGCTTTTGAAATAGTCAATGAGTTGCAGTTGAAGCATCCTGTAGTGTCTAAATATATGTAGAATAGTGTACATGACACTCTATCCAGTTGCGCTTACTGCCATAATCACACATTATGTTGTGTTTTGGGAAAATATTCATGTAGAATATTTTTTATATGACATAAAGTGAGTGATTTATCCGTTCATTCTTAAAAGCTGTCAGGTAGAACTGTTGAGGGCCAATACACTTGTAAGTGACCTGTTGGACTGAAATGGGACAAGACTTTGTATTAGACCCTTATAGTCTTACTGCTAGAAATTGCTTATTACATATTATTTCTTCAGCCCTTAAACCTATTACTTCCTTTATTGTGCTGTTCACCTCATTTTCTATCACACTTAGATTTACTAGACCTATAAACGAAGGATGGCTTTTTTAAGATAAGACTTGTATAATGCAGTATGTTACGCTGGAGAATAAGAAAGTAGGGGCAGATTACCTCGGTATTCCGCCCCTTAAAGCCACAATAACGTAATAACTAAAACAAGATAGTAATTTCAGTCACTGGAATATCTAATATATCCTCACTTCAAGTTGAGCTGTGCTGTAAAGTTACATTTTTTGTTATTCATTTTGTAGAAGCGTAAGATAATACCTCATAAATTAATGATTCATTTTTGTCGCTAGGTTATAAAATAAGAAACCCATGATGACGAGAGTGATGCAAATAGCAATCCTCCAAATGAGTAAGTAGACAGCAGTGAATGCAAACTAAAATTGTTGGCTTTGAATAAGTTATCCTCTGTTTATATATGTCATTGAACATATTTATGTGTGTTATTGTCTGACATAAGTTGATAATGATGTTAAGTATTTTAGCAGCCCAGAAAATAACCATTCTCATTCAGAGTATTTCAGTAGATACAGGGTGTCACTAAATATGTGGGACTCCATTAGGACCTGACAAGCAAAACATGTCCGGTAAACATATGGTGTGTGTGCCTTGTTTGTGGTGTGCATAACACGGATGATGCTAGTTGGTCATGTGTGGAGAGCACACATGCCACTTGTACGCTTCGTCACTATTCAAGTCCAAACAAAGGTATAGGGCGTCAGGGAGCGACATCGTGGCGTGCTCCTTCTCCCGATCTCAACCCATTAGACTTCTAGTTATGGGGTCATTTAAAGGCCATGATGTATGCCACACCAATTCATAACGTGGGCAAGCAGACCAATACTTAGGCAGTTAGTTCACCAACATAAAGGACTTTGGCTCATTAAATACCCTTACTTACCTAAACGCCTAAAATCACAAGCCATAGAAAACGAACACAAAAAGCTGGAATATGCGGAAGTCAATAAACAATCAAAAAGGGAAATCCGAAGAGACATCAGAGAACACAACACTAAAGTGGTCAAAGAAATCATGGATACCACAAAATCAATAAAGAAGATTAGAAAAGAATTAACTTCAGGCAAACATTGGATACTGGGAGTAAAAGACAACAACGAAAAAAGACAAGCCTCAAGAGAAGAGATAATGACGCAAGTGACAGAGTTCTATAGAACACTATACTCAAGTAACTCTCAAAGATCCAACTTGCATCAGGACCAGAATACATCAGAAGAAAACCTAGAGGAAAAAACACCTCCAATACTACCCAGTAAAGTAAGAGCAGCCATTCGACAAACGAAAACCGAAAAATGCCCAGGTGAAGATGGAATTTACAATGAATTTCTAAAATGGGGTGAAGAAGACCTAATCCCAGTCATCACAACATTATTTAATACCATACTCACATCAGAAGACATACCAATGCAGTGGAAACAAAGCATTATCATACTTCTACACAAAAAGGGAGCCAAGGACGACATAAACAACTACAGACCAATCAACCTAATTGTAAACCTCTACAAGCTATTTATGAAGATCCTAACCAATAGAATGACAAAGGCACTGGATGAACAGCAACCGATAGAGCAAGCAGGATTCAGAAAGAGTTTCAGTACATCAGACCACTTGCAAACAATAAATCACCTCATGGAGAAAGTTCAGGAATTTAATCTAGAGGTGTATATGGCATTTGTGGATTACAACAAAGCATTTGACTCCGTAGAACAGGAAAGCGTCTTAGAAGCACTGGAAAAACAAGGCATCCCAAACAAATTCGTTAGACTCCTAGGCATACTCTACGACGGTAACCAAGCCAGAATAAAGACAGAAAGAGAAGGATGTAACATCATGATAGAAAGGGGAGTAAGACAGGGAGACCCTCTCTCACCAAAATTATTCACCTGTTTGCTGGAAAATCAATTTAGAAAACTAGACTGGGAAGAAAAATATGGCATCAGAATCGATGGGACAAGACTAACCCATTTACGGTTCGCAGACGACATTGTTTTGGTGGCTGAATCAGCGAAAGAGCTGGAACAAATGATGAAAGAATTAGACAAAACTAGTAAAGAAGTGGGCCTTACAATGAACCCGAAGAAAACGAAGCTGATGACCAATGCGTTAGAAGCCCCAATTAATGTGAACGGAGAAACACTGGAATATGTTAAAGAATATGTATATCTCGGTCAGAACATGTCATTTTCAAGTCGTTCAGAGAAAGAGGTCAAACGAAGAATAGGACAAGCATGGAAGAGCTTTTGGTTCCTAAAGTTTATACTGGCTGACAAGACCCAAAAACTCACTTTAAAGGCTGAAGCTCTAGAAAAATGCGTTATACCGGTGTTACTGTATGGTTGCCAAACTTGGGCATTAACATCGAAACAAAGACAAATGATCCAGAGATGTCAACGGAAAATTGGAAAGGAAGATACTTTATGTCTCATTGAGAGATAGAATACGGAACGAAGATTTAAGAAGGAGAACCGGCATGAAAGACGCTATGACATCAGCAGACCAGCTCAAATGGAGATGGGGTGGACATGTAGCGAGATTAGATCCCAACCGATGGACGTACAAAATGACGATGTGGGACCCAAGAACAGGAAGACCAAACGTTGGGAGACAAAGAATCAGATGGGCAGACTGGTTCGTAAAATGGGGAGGAAAACAATGGACAAGAACAGCGAAGATGAGGCAGGAGTGGAAAGACCTAGGGAGACTCGCATGCAGTGACCAATAAAACAATGCATCAACTAGAAAGACACCGTTCAGTGGACATGCAGCAAAGCGGTACATATCTCTGCTGTGCAATAAAGGCTTCTCACAGAGCGGTGACCTCAAGAAGCACACTGTTGTTCATACTGGAGTGAAGTAATACACTTGTAGCACATGTGAGAAGTCATTTGCACGGCGGACAGAGCTAATGGAACATTTTGTCGTTCACTCAAGGATGAGACCGCATTGTCTCGCGGTCTAATTTGAGGAAACGTCATCGTGATCACTAGGGAAAATAACCTTACTGCATCACCTGTTGCAAGGAATTCAAAAGGTTCGACTATCTTGCGAAACACTTGTTAATTCAGTAACATGTTTTTCGAGGTTTTTTTTATGCAACTGGCATAAGTCAGTAGGAAGCCATTCTATATTTATTTACGTGGCAAATTGTTCAGCCAAGAGAATTTTTCATGTTAATTTATTATGGTATATTGGCTTTCACGGCCGGTGAATTAAAACTCAGCAATTCTTCTAGGTTTGTGCCGTGTCTTTTGTGGGGTTTCGCCTAGGACACCAAGCTAGGCTCATCGGCGGGCTCTTGGTGTCCCCGCCCGGACCCCCACAGGAGTGACGAACTGCGCGCCACCTCCCTTAAGGTGCAACTGCACCACTTGACTACGAGAACTAAAAGTTCAAGCAGCCTTAACCTCCCTATGAAGGCTTCCAAAAAGATGGTATATTGGCTTTCACGGCCGGTGAATTAAAACTCAGCAATTCTTCTAGGTTTGTGCCGTGTCTTGTGTGGGGTTTCGCCTAGGACACCAAGCTAGGCTCATCGGCGGGCTCTTGGTGTCCCCGCCCGGACCCCCACAGGAGTGACGAACTGCGCGCCACCTCCCTTTATATAAGGTGCAACTGCACCACTTGACTACGAGAACTAAAAGTTCAAGCAGCCTTAACCTCCCTATGAAGGCTTCCAAAAAGATGGTATATTGGCTTTCACGGCAGGTGAATTAAAACTCAGCAATTCTTCTAGGTTTGTGCCGTGTCTTGTGTGGGGTTTCGCCTAGGACACCAAGCTAGGATCATCGGCGGGCTCTTGGTGTCCCCGCCCGGACCCCCACAGGAGTGACGAACTGCGCGCCACCTCCCTTTATATAAGGTGCAACTGCACCACTTGACTACGAGAACTAAAAGTTCAAGCAGCCTTAACCTCCCTATGAAGGCTTCCAAAAAGATGGTATATTGGCTTTCACGGCCAGTGAAGAAAAACTCAGCAATTCTTCTAGGTTTGTGCCGTGTCTTGTGTGGGATTTCGCCTAGGACACCAAGCTAGGCTCATCGGCGGGCTCTTGGTGCCCCGCCCGGACCCCCACAGGAGTGACGAACTGCGCGCCACCTCCCTTTATATAAGGTGCAACTGCACCACTTGACTACGAGAACTAAAAGTTCAAGCAGCCTTAACCTCCCTATGAAGGCTTCCAAAAAGATGGTATATTGGCTTTCACGGCCGGTGAATTAAAACTCAGCAATTCTTCTAGGTTTGTGCCGTGTCTTGTGTGGGGTTTCGCCTAGGACACCAAGCTAGGCTCATCGGCGGGCTCTTGGTGTCCCCGCCCGGACCCCCACAGGAGTGACGAACTGCGCGCCACCTGCCTTTATATAAGGTGCAACTGCACCACTTGACTACGAGAACTAAAAGTTCAAGCAGCCTTAACCTCCCTATGAAGGCTTCCAAAAAGATGCTATATTGGCTTTCACGGCCGGTGAATTAAAACTCAGCAATTCTTCTAGGTTTGTGCCGTGTCTTGTGTGGGGTTTCGCCTAGGACACCAAGCTAGGCTCATCGGCGGGCTCTTGGTGTCCCCGCCCAGACCCCCACAGGAGTGACGAACTGCGCGCCACCTCCCTTTATCTAAGGTGCAACTGCACCACTTGACTACGAGAACTAAAAGTTCAAGCAGCCTTAACCTCCCTATGAAGGCTTCCAAAAAGATGGTATATTGGCTTTCACGGCCGGTGAATTAAAACTCAGCAATTCTTCTAGGTTTGTGCCGTGTCTTGTGTGGGGTTTCGCCTAGGACACCAAGCTAGGCTCATCGGCGGGCTCTTGGCGTCCCCGCCCGGACCCCCACAGGAGTGACGAACTGCGCGCCACCTCCCTTTATATAAGGTGCAACTGCACCACTTGACTACGAGAACTAAAAGTTCAAGCAGCCTTAACCTCCCTATGAAGGCTTCCAAAAAGATGGTATATTGGCTTTCATGGCCGGTGAATTAAAACTCAGCAGTTCTTCTGGGTTTGTGCCGTGTCTTGTGTGGGGTTTCGCCTAGGACACCAAGCTAGGCTCATCGGCGGGCTCTTGGTGTCCCCGCCCGGACCCCCACAGGAGTGACGAACTGCGCGCCACCTCCCTTTATATAAGGTGCAACTGCACCACTTGACTACGAGAACTAAAAGTTCAAGCAGCCTTAACCTCCCTATGAAGGCTTCCAAAAAGATGGTATATTGGCTTTCACGGCCGGTGAATTAAAACTCAGCAATTCTTCTAGGTTTGTGCCGTGTCTTGTGTGGGGTTTCGCCTAGGACACCAAGCTAGGCTCATCGGCGGGCTCTTGGTGTCCCCGCCCAGACCCCCACAGGAGTGACGAACTGCGCGCCACCTCCCTTTATATAAGGTGCAACTGCACCACTTGACTGCGAGAACTAAAAGTTCAAGCAGCCTTAACCTCCCTATGAAGGCTTCCAAAAAGATGGTATATTGGCTTTCACGGCCGGTGAATTAAAACTCAGCAATTCTTCTAGGTTTGTGCCGTGTCTTGTGTGGGGTTTCGCCTAGGACACCAAGCTAGGCTCATCGGCGGGCTCTTGGTGTCCCCGCCCGGACCCCCACAGGAGTGATGAACTGCGCGCCACCTCCCTTTATATAAGGTGCAACTGCACCACTTGACTACGAGAACTAAAAGTTCAAGCAGCCTTAACCTCCCTATGAAGGCTTCCAAAAAGATGGTATATTGGCTTTCACGGCCGGTGAATTAAAACTCAGCAATTCTTCTAGGTTTGTGCCGTGTCATGTGTGGGGTTTCGCCTAGGCTGCTTAAGGCTGCTTGAACTTTTAGTTCTCGTAGTCAAGTGTTGCAGTTGCACCTTATATAAAGGGAGGTGGCGCGCTGTTCGTCACTCCTGTGGGGGTCCGGGCGGGGACACCAAGAGCCCGCCGATGAGCCTAGCTTGGTGTCCTAGGCGAAACTCCACACAAGACATGGCACAAACCTAGAAGAATTGCTGAGTTTTAATTCACCGGCCGTGAAAGCCAATATACCATCTTTTTGGAAGCCTTCATAGGGAGGTTAAGGCTGCTTGAACTTTTAGTTCTCGTAGTCAAGTGGTGCAGTTGCACCTTATATAAAGGGAGGTGGCGCGCAGTTCGTCACTCCTGTGGGGGTCCGGGCGGGGACACCAAGAGCCCGCCGATGAGCCTAGCTTGGTGTCCTAGGCGAAACCCCACACAAGACACGGCACAAACCTAGAAGAATTGCTGAGTTTTAATTCACCGGCCGTGAAAGCCAATATACCATCTTTTTGGAAGCCTTCATAGGGAGGTTAAGGCTGCTTGAACTTTTAGTTCTCGTAGTCAAGTGGTGCAGTTGCACCTTATATAAAGGGAGGTGGCGCGCAGTTCGTCACTCCTGTGGGGGTCCGGGCGGGGACACCAAGAGCCCGCCGATGAGCCTAGCTTGGTGTCCTAGGCGAAACCCCACACAAGACATGGCACAAACCTAGAAGAATTGCTGAGTTTTAATTCACCGGCCGTGAAAGCCAATATACCATCTTTTTGGAAGCCTTCATAGGGAGGTTAAGGCTGCTTGAACTTTTAGTTCTCGTAGTCAAGTGGTGCAGTTGCACCTTATATAAAGGGAGGTGGCGCGCAGTTCGTCACTCTTGTGGGGGTCCGGGCGGGGACACCAAGAGCCCGCCGATGAGCCTAGCTTGGTGTCCTAGGCGAAACCCCACACAAGACACGGCACAAACCTAGAAGAATTGCTGAGTTTTAATTCACCGGCCGTGAAAGCCATGATACCATCTTTTTGGAAGCCTTCATAGGGAGGTTAAGGCTGCTTGAACTTTTAGTTCTCGTAGTCAAGTGGTGCAGTTGCACCTTATATAAAGGGAGGTGGCGCGCAGTTCGTCACTCCTGTTGAGGTCCGGGCGGGGACACCAAGAGCCAGCCGATGAGCCTAGCTTGGTGTCCTAGGCGAAACCCCACACAAGACACGGCACAAACCTAGAAGAATTGCTGAGTTTTAATTCACCGGCCGTGAAAGCCAATATACCATCTTTTTGGAAGCCTTCATAGGGAGGTTAAGGCTGCTTGAACTTTTAGTTCTCGTAGTCAAGTGGTGCAGTTGCACCATATATAAAGGGAGGTGGTGCGCAGTTCGTCACTCCTGTGGGGGTCCGGGCGGGGACACCAAGAGCCCGCCGATGAGCCTAGCTTGGTGTCCTAGGCGAAACCCCACACAAGACACGGCACAAGCCTAGAAGAATTGCTGAGTTTTAATTCACCGGCCGTGAAAGCCAATATACCATCTTTTTGGAAGCCTTCATAGGGAGATTAAGGCTGCTTGAACTTTTAGTTCTCGTAGTCAAGTGGTGCAGTTGCACCTAATATAAAGGGAGGTGGCGCGCAGTTCGTCACTCCTGTGGGGCTCCGGGCGGGGACACCAAGAGCCCGCCGATGAGCCTAGCTTGGATTCCTAGGCGAAACCCCACACAAGACACGGCACAAACCTAGAAGAATTGCTGAGTTTTAATTCACCGGCCGTGAAAGCCAATATACCATCTTTTTGGAAGCCTTCATAGGGAGGTTAAGGCTGCTTGAACTTTTAGTTCTCGTAGTCAAGTGGTGCAGTTGCACCTTATATAAAGGGAGGTGGCGCGCAGTTCGTCACTCCTGTGGTGGTCCGGGCGGGGACACCAAGAGCCCGCCGATGAGCCTAGCTTGGTGTCCTAGGCGAAACCCCACACAAGACACGTTACAAACCTAGAAGAATTGCTGAGTTTTAATTCACCGGCCGTGAAAGCCAATATACCATCTTTTTGGAAGCCTTCATAGGGAGGTTAAGGCTGCTTGAACTTTTAGTTCTCGTAGTCAAGTGGTGCAGTTGCACCTTATATAAAGGGAGGTGGCGCGCAGTTCGTCACTCCTGTGGGGGTCCGGGCGGGGACACCAAGAGCCCGCCGATGAGCCTAGCTTGGTGTCCTAGGCGAAACCCCACACAAGACACGGCACAAACCTAGAAGAATTGCTGAGTTTTAATTCACCGGCCGTGAAAGCCAATATACCATCTTTTTGGAAGCCTTCATAGGGAGGTTAAGGCTGCTTGAACTTTTAGTTCTCGTAGTCAAGTGGTGCAGTTGCACCTTATATAAAGGGAGGTGGCGCGCAGTTCGTCACTCCTGTGGGGGTCCGGGCGGGGACACCAAGAGCCCGCCGATGAGCCTAGCTTGGTGTCCTAGGCGAAACCCCACACAAGACACGGCACAAACCTAGAAGAATTGCTGAGTTTTAATTCACCGGCCGTGAAAGCCAATATACCATCTTTTTGGAAGTCTTCATAGGGAGGTTAAGGCTGCTTGAAATTTTAGTTCTCGTAGTCAAGTGGTGCAGTTGCACCTTATATAAAGGGAGGTGGCGCGCAGTTCGTCACTCCTGTGGGGGTCCGGGCGGGGACACCAAGAGCCCGCCGATGAGCCTAGCTTGGTGTCCTAGGCGAAACCCCACACAAGACACGGCACAAACCTAGAAGAATTGCTGAGTTTTAATTTATTATTATTATTATTAATTTATTATTATTATTATTATTATTAAGATATTTTCGGAGCATTTTATAAAAATTATAAGCATACAGATAGGTTTTCTATGTCTTAGAAAACGCTATCAAGCAAATTATTACGAACGACAATATCATAGAAAGTTATGTGATTACGGAATTTAACGGAGTTTCGTCAGTTAGGGTATATCGAGAGACGTGACTCACTGGGAATTCAAGTACACGCTTAAT
Source organism: Meconema thalassinum (assembly GCA_946902985.2). Lineage (NCBI taxonomy): Eukaryota > Metazoa > Arthropoda > Insecta > Orthoptera > Tettigoniidae > Meconema > Meconema thalassinum. Next base: position 6,110,737 of record OX336398.1, on the reverse strand, counting down.
CTTGTCGGGAAGTATATTACGCAAGTGGGGTTGCTGCGTCAAGAAAAGGCGAATAGTTGGAACGGAAATCGACTTCATCATTCGCGCGCCGTGTGTAATGAGCCAGAGGAGGGGAAGTAGCGGCGTGCTCAGCCAATCAGTGGAGACTACGTAAGCTGGAAGTCGGTACCATGGTGGGGGAGCCAACGTGTGGATATATCGTTCGACGCGCCGTGGAACGAGGACAATCTGTGTAGAACTTAACGAGTACGCTTGCACGCGGGAGTCGCTCCGATGTTCCGTGGAGTGGAGGACTAACTTTTGTAAAACTTAACCAGTGTGGATGTACGAGTGTTTGGGTCCAATGTACGGACCATAGAATTATCTAATCTACCAGAATATCATCAAATATCGACCGAGATGACGACGTCCAGGAGACTGTGGGAGGCTCATCGCATCATCCAGTACGAGGGAAAGGCTTCGGCCATTTCCAGTGGTAAGCGCGAATGACGCAGAATTACGCAATCTCTCATTTCTCTTTGTTTTATATTTCATATTTCAGTAACTTCATAGCTTGGGATTAAGAGTAAAATCAATAATTTATCAGACTCCGTTTTCACGTAATTTTCTATCGGTAATATTAAAATCGCAACGCTCCAATTTAAATTTTAAACTTATTATTATTATTAATTTTGCTATACTTGTTTTATATAATAAATTCATTTCTTTTACAATGCAATCTTTGCTTTCAGTAGGTAGCATTATATATAGACCAATTCCTTCTCCTGATACAATTGTTTGTTGGGTTAATGATCAAATCATACCACGATCTGAGTGAATAGATTCTTGAAGGTGTTCTACCAGAGCTACACGTTGTTAAATACAAATTTAGATTTCAGCATTGCATTGAGATCTTGGCGCCCATTAAAACTACATAGCTTAGGCAAAGGTAAACAGTTACATTTATCTACCAACATGGGGCACTAAATAACGTTACACTTGTCGCTCAACGTGTGGGCTAGCAAGACTGCTACATTTGTCGCTACCAACATGGGGCATTAATGAATGCTACACATGTCGCCGACAACTTGGTGCTGAAAACCTAATAACATTTGCGGAAAGAGAAGGATATATATTTCTGTGCCTGTATTTTGGGGGTTATTTGTCTTTATCAGTGTATATCATTATGGGGGATGAGAAAGAAAGACAGATGAGGTTACGTAGTGGTCATCAACGGGAGAGTGATGATACGAGCAGTATGTCGAGTGATGGTAGTACCGGGGTAGCGGAGGTAAATCCCGATACTGAAACAGGGAGTGTAGGCGGCCAACCAGAATTAAAAACTTTACTTCTCGAGTTTATGTATCAGAACAAAGTTAGTAGTGATGCCTTAAATGCAAAATTAGAACAAAACAGTAGGGAAAATAGAGAGAGCAATAGGGAATTGAGCGATAGTTTAAACGCCAAATTAGAACAAAACGGTAGGGAAAATAAAGAAAGTACAGACGCTTTAAATGCAAAACTGGAACAAAACAACGCTAAACTAGAACAAAACAGTAGGGAAAATAGAGAGAGTACTGAAACTTTAAATGCTAAATTAGAACAAAACAGTAAGGAAATTAGTGTGAAAATGGAGCAGATTAGAGGAGAAATCAGAGGAGTAATGGAAGAGAAGGTTAAAGAGATCATTGCAGATGTAGACAAGAAATTAGGAAAAGTACAGGAGGAGTTGGAAATTAGAATCAGTACACAGGCTGAAAATTTAAAAGAACTAGTGCAACTGGAAACACAGCAGGTCAAAAAGCAATTGGGGGAGAAATTGACAAAATTCAGGTAGCTACTAAAGAGGTTAAGGAACAGCTGGAGGGTAGAATTGAGAAAGTCCACTCACAAATAGTTGCTGAAGTAAATGATTTAAGAGAGAGCATTAGCAAGATTGAGAAGAAACAAGCAAAGCTATATGATGAAATAGAAGAATCAGAAGGAAACAATAAATTAACAGTAAAGAGTATTGAGAGGAAGGCTGAGGAGAAAATCGCAGAATTAGAATTAAAATTAAAAACTAGGATCAGGCAAGAAAATAGTCAGAATAGGCCAGTTTTTGTGAATAGCACACACAGGGAGGTAGAACTGGGTAAGTTCAGCAATCGACAGGGGTGCCCAATGGAGTTCATGATCACTATAGAAAATAAATTCGGGGAGAGGTTGGAAAATGGTAGTATTGAGTGGTGCCAGGTAGTTGAAATTTTAGAACAAGTGTTTGTGGGGGAAACGAGGAATTGGTTTGCTGTCTACAGAGACAAGTTTACTGATATTAATGATTTTAAAATGAAATTCTGTGAAAAGTTCTGGAATGAGGTTATTCAGTCGCAGCATCGTGAGGGAGTAGTGTGTGGTAAATATAACCCTAAAGGAAGCTCCACCATGACCGAATACTTTTTAGGTCAGGTATTAGTGTGTAAATATCTGGATGGGTTGAAGGAGGAAAGTGATGTGGTGAGGTTGCTACTTAGGCACTTTCCCTATAGGATCAAGGAGGCTGCTTGTATCCAGAATGTAAAGAATATATCACAAGTAGAAAATTTGTTAAGCACATTTGATGCACTAGGGAGAGGGGGTTATGAGGACAATTTCAATCGGAACCAGGGTAATAATAATAATAGACCTAATGAAGCCAGGCATCAGGAAGTTCAAGGGAACGGTGGCGAAGGGGCCAACGCTCAAAATAGAAATAATAATAATAATCAGCTAAATCAGAACAGAGGAAATGGCTATGGTAATCAGTATCAAGAGAGGAACAATGATTTCAGAGGAAATCAAGGGAGGAACAATGATTACAGGGGAAATCAAGGGAGAAACAATGATTTCAGGGGAAATAAAGGGAGAAATTATAATGACAATAATTACAACCAGAATAGGGGTCAAGGAAGAGGACAGCCTAGTGGTAGTAATATACAGCCAAACAATGACAACACAGCCCAGAACAACCAGACCAGTTCAGTAGTTAGTAGTACTACGGCCAGCTGTAGCGGTTCTTTAAACGCGAACCAGGCTGCGAAGTAAGGTCAGGATCTCAGTCTGTAGCATGCCCTGTCCATACAATTATACAGGAACCCTATGACCTAAATGTAAGAAATGAATTGTTACATGAGCTAGATGATGAAGGTATTATTCAGGAAGTGGTTAGTAAGAGCCCCATAGTTAAATTTAACGTGTCCGAGGCGTACACAGATGTTTTAATTGATAGTGGTTGTATGAAGAGTTGCATAAGTAGTGCATTTTATGATAAAATGAAAGAAACTGGAGTAAATTTTGAGGAGATGCCAATTAAAAGCACTTTTGTTATCACAGCTGTTGGGAAGAGGTCTAAAGTAATTTCTAAGCAATTTTTAGTAGACATTAAAATTAATAATCATGTAGAGAAGCAGATTTGTCTTGTAATTCCAAATTTAGTATTCAGTGTTATCTTGGGTTCAGAGTGGCTAAGTAGAGTGTCTGGTAACTTATGTTATGATGTAGGGAGTTTGAAATTTAAATGGGGAGATTCTGAAGTAGAAGTAGCGTTCAATGACCATATTCAGAGGAGTAGTATTGTAGGTGTGATTTGTACTTTAAATGAGATATTGCCAGCCGTAGAGCGGGGTGCTCCATGTTTTGTGGGCAGTGTGATTACGAACGGTAGTCTAAAGGACTCGTTACGTGATGCTGCATTTCAGGGAATTATAGAGGATGAACAGTGTGTTCGGCTCTATGATGTGTTATGGTGTAATAGGAGAGTTTTTGAGGATCGCATTGGTATGGCCAATTGCTATACACATTCATTGAACGTTATTGATAGGTCAGTATTCACAGGACATAGATATCCTGTACCTTTCGCTTATCAGAGTGCAGTTGAGGCACAAATTAATCAGATGCTTGAAGATGGGATTATTGTGCACTCTAACAGTCCGTATGTTAATTCTTTGATCACGGTACCCAAGACCGACGGCACAGTTCGTATTTGTTTAGACGCTCGTTTGGTTAACAGTAGAATTAGTTCAGATCAGCTGAAATCTATGTCAATAGAGGAATTAATGCAAACATTTGAGGGGAAGAAGTATTTCACTTGTGTAGATTTGAGTTCCAGTTTTTGGCAAGTGCCACTTATGTACGAAGATAGACCATTTACAGCTTTTAGTCATAAATATAACCTTTATCAATGTTGTAGAACACCTTATGGGTTAAAGAGTAGTTCAGCAGCTTTAATTAGGGCTTTAAACATCGCATTAGGGGATAACACAGGAGAGTTTGTAACCATTTACATAGATGATATGGTAATTAGTTCACGCAGTTTTGAGGAGCATCTACGTCATTTAGATATAGTTTTTCAGAAGTTAGATCAGGCAGGGTTCACTTTGAAGCTGTCTAAGTCGTCATTCTGTCAGTCAGAAGTGACATTTTTAGGTCATAGAGTGTCGAGTAGGGGTGTAACACCAGAAGAAAGTAGGGTTAGTATGATACTTAACGCAGAGGTTCCACAGATTGTTAAACAGTTAAAAACTTACCTGGGAATTTGCAACTTTTTCAGGAGGTTCGTTCTTAAATACTCAGGGTTGGTAGAACTATTCAAGGAATTGCTTAAAAGTGGGACTCGGTGGAGATGGGAGTCCAAGCATGATCAGGCTTTTAGAGCGCTGAAGGAAGGTTTTGAGAAAGCTGTAGTGCTGAAATATCCGTTAAAAGATAAGGAATATGTGGTTATGACAGATGCTTCACATATAGGCATTGCTGGAGTATTATGTCAGAAAGATGATGAGGGTAATCTGTGCATTGTATCTTTAGCCTCGCGAGGACTGACAGCAGCAGAGAAAAGATACACGATTACTGAGTTAGAGCTTTTAGGTATTGTTTTCAGTTTAGGGAAATTTAGAATGTATTTATTAGGGGGGAAATTTAAGATCCAAACAGATCACCATGCATTACTGTATATGAGAACTTGTGAACTCAGTTCTAACAGAGTTAGTAGGTGGATTCTTGCTCTGCAGGAATACGAATTCGCAGTAAAATATATTAAAGGTAAAGATAACATTCTTGCAGACATGCTATCGAGGGACACTAATTTATGTAGGGATTATCCTGTGGTTAAAGCAGAGGACGGTATTTTAATATGTGCATGTGTGGACAGTAGCAACAGGGCATCGTTACAGACACTGAGAAATATGCTAGTGGAGCAACGTGATGACGTTAAGTTAAAGGAGCCACTGGCTAGGTTGGAAATAGGTGAAGAAGAGTATGTGAAAGTAGGACGGTTCACGTACAAGATGCAGGATGGGCTTCTTGCAAGGAAATGTAGGAATAATCGGTGGGCAATATGTGCTCCTGCCACTTTGCGGAAGGAGCTAATTTGGTTCATTCATAGGGAATTAGGACACTTTGGTGCTGCCAAGGTCTTCTATGAAATTGGTCGTGACTTCATTTGGAGTAAAATGGGAAGGGATGTTAGGAGGATTTTAGCTAAGTGTGACACCTGTCAAAGGAGTAAATATCCAGTTAAATATTTAGTGGGGGAGAGATTTTCAGTTCTCACCAGTAGTCCCGGCGAACTACTGTGTGTGGATTTATTTGGCCCGATCGTTAAAGGACAGTACGGCTACGAGTACATTTTTATAGTTATTGACGCTTTTAGTAAGTATGTCAAGCTATATCCGCTAAGGAAAGCCACGGGACTAGCGTGTAGCCGTCTGATCATTAATAAGTATGTATCTGAGTTTGGCATTCCTCTCAGGATACTATCTGACAGTGGACCACAGTTTACTGCAAATAAATGGAGAACCAGTATGCAGGAAGCTGGTATAACACACGTTCATTCCTCTGTAAGGTACCCTCAGGGTAATTCTGCAGAGCGTCCATTAAGGGAAGTGGCTCGTCTTTTTCGGACTCTAGTGCATGACAAGCATGCGGCCTGGGTTGGACATCTTCCCAAGGTCGAGACTTGGCTGAATTCTGTCCAGCATGAGAGCACGAAATTGACGCCATACGAAGTTCACTTCGGAAAAAGACCACAAAATGAACTAGCGAGGGTGTTGGGATTAAATGAGGGTAAGCAACCGGGGATGGATTACATTGTCCAGTTGGCGAAACAGAATTTATCTAAGTCAGCACAAAAGAGAATTCGCCAACAAAAAGAAACTAAATATGACCTATTCGAGCCGGGAGACAGAGTCTTACTTAGAGTGCCGAAACAGTCAAATAAGCTAGAGAAAGTCATGTCCAAGTTCTTTTATCTCTACGAGGGCCCATTTATAGTTTCCAAACGTATTGGGAAAACAGCATATGTGCTGGAGAATAGTGAGGGAAACAGATTATATGGGACGTATAATATACATAGTCTCCGAAAGTATGTGTCATAAAGTGAGGATGTTTAGCTGGCGAGCCAGCCTATCAAATGAGTAAGTGTGGTATTTGGTGCGTGGGAGGAGATGGTCTTCCAGGCAGGCGTATCAGAAGTCACACAGGGGGGTAGTATGTAAGTAAATGAGAGTTTTTAAGGTACAGGGAAATATGACGGGATTGTCGGATGCTGTTGAGCACTAAAATGTCTCGATACACCAAGGCCAGAATTTGGTAGCGCTGGTGAATTCCCATTTGCCTCCTAGAGATGGGTGAGCGCTTGGACAGGGTATTTTTGCTTAAGGCGTCCACGAGGCAAAAGATGGGCCATCAGAAGGCGAGACAGTCCTTCATGAAACTCATACATATCAGCACACGTGATTTATGTTTACGGCCTCGCCATGTAAGATTTGTAAGTGTGTAATTTAAGATAATTTGTACAATAGTTCCATTTGTGTGAGGAGAACTGGTCTGTGTTGAGAACTAGTATTAAGTAGAATATGGTCTACGGGAACTTAACAAGACAGGGCGATTACGGCACAGAAATATTTGGTGTTATATGTAATGCGCATTTACTGTTTTTTTTCAGAAGTCAATATTAATTTAATCTACTTTAAAGAGAGATTAAGTATTATGGTCACGAGGCGCTGTCACAATAGTGTGATCGTGTGCTCAGTGATAAGTGAGATTAAATTTCACCATAAGGAAGGGACCTACGTTGAAATTAGGAAGTTCTATGGAGATATAAATATATCAGAACACCTTCAATGCGTGTGATATGACATCATAAATACATAGTGCTCACACATTAATTATGTCTATTTCTCCAACATAGAGAAATTTGAGAGGCGGAAATATCCGTGGAACACTATTCTATATGTAAAACATTGGACTGGTTGCAAAGTGCAATCCATAGTGACAACAAACTTTGACGCAAAGTGCGTGAAGAAAAATTATGATTGCATATATCTGTAATTTAGGGTGATCTCATTTATGTAATATGTATTTTGGATGGGGTTTATTAACGTGTCTGGGATAATCGGATAATGGACCGTCGTCACGGTAAATCATCCGATGATCCGAGGCGAATATGTAACGTGTTTTTCGAGTTTTTTTATGCAACTGGCATATGTCAGTAGGAAGCCATTCTATATTTATTTACGCGGCAAATTGTTCAGCCAAGAGAATTTTTCATGTTAATTTATTATTATTATTAATTTATTATTATTATTATTATTATTATTATTATTAAGATATTTTCGGAGCATTTTATAAAAATTATAAGCATACAGATAGGTTTTCTATGTCTTAGAAAACGCTATCAAGCAAATTATTACGAACGACAATATCATAGAAAGTTATGTGATTACGGAATTTAACGGAGTTTCGTCAGTTAGGGTATATCGAGAGACGTGACTCACTGGGAATTCAAGTACACACTTAATCTTGTCGGGAAGTATTACGCAAGCGGGGTTGCTGCGTCAAGAAAAGGCGAATAGTTGGAACGGAAATCGACTTCATCATTCGCGCGCCGTGTGTAATGAGCCAGAGGAGGGGAAGTAGCGGCATGCTCAGCCAATCAGTGGAGACTACGTAAGCTGGAAGTCGGTACCATGGTGGGGGAGCCAACGTGTGGATATATCGTTCGACGCGCCGTGGAACGAGGACAATCTGTGTAGAACTTAAAGAGTACGGTTGCACGCGGGAGTCGCTCCGATGTTCCGTGGAGTGGAGGACTAACTTTTGTAAAACTTAACCAGTGTGGTTGTACGAGTGTTTGGGTCCAATGTACGGACCATAGAATTATCTAATCTACCAGAATATCATCTAATATCGACCGAGATGACGACGTCCAGGAGACTGTGGGAAGCTCACAGCATCATCCAGTACGAGGGAAAGGCTTCGGCCATTTCCAGTGGTAAGCGCGAATGACGCAGAAATACGCAATCTCTCATTTCTCTTTGTTTTATATTTCATATTTCAGTAACTTCATAGCTTGGGAATAAGAGTAAAATCAATAATTTATCAGACTCCGTTTTCACGTAATTTTCTATCGGTAATATTAAAATCGCAACGCTCCAATTTAAATTTTAAACTTATTATTATTATTAATTTTGCTATACTTGTTTTATATAATAAATTCATTTCTTTTACAATGCAATCTTTGCTTTCAGTAGGTAGCATTATATATAGACCAATTCCTTCTCCTGATACAATTGTTTGTTGGGTTAATGATCAAATCATACCACGATCTGAGTGAATAGATTCTTGAAGGTGTTCTACCAGAGCTAGACGTTGTTAAATACAAATTTAGATTTCAGCATTGCATTGAGGTCTTGGCGCCCATTAAAACAACATAGCTTAGGCAAAGGTAAACAGTTACATTTATCTACCAACATGGGGCACTAAATAACGTTACACTTGTCGCTCAACGTGTGGGCTAGCAAGACTGCTACATTTGTCGCTACCAACATGGGGCATTAATGAATGCTACAATTCGTTCCGGGACCACATGTGCACAACATAGTGAATGATTTGTGGGATGTTAAAGAACGTTTATAGGTATCTACATCCAAACTAGATGTTAAAACTCCATCGGTAAGGTTTTGTATTACATTTTAAAAAGACCTATTTGAAACGGTTCAATATACGTAGATTTTACTGAAGAGTGAAGACTTGGCAGTTCCTGTCATTGCTCAAGTGCTTAGACAGGGTAAGCTTTGTGCTTAGTGGCAATGGGAAGCTCCCAGATATTGGTTGATGGCTATTATGATTTCCGTAATACTAATGGATATTTGAGGCCTTGATATCGCCAGACTCAGAAATGAAGACTGTTGTAGCGAATGTTATGCCAGCGTAATATAATTTACTTAATCTTTAATCAGCTGCACATCTATATAGAGGGCCCAATCAGAAAGAATAACACCGAATGCTCCTCAGGACTTGCTCTCCTGATGAGTTAAAACTGAGCAATTCCCTGCAAAGCAGGAGGCCATAGCCTTTATGGGATTTTTAAGGCTATTTATTATTATTATTATTACTTACCTAACTCACCCGTCCCACAGAGTCTTCAATATTCTTTTACTAGTCGTTGAAAAGAAAAGGTCTTCCCTCTGAAATTTGTGGGGTGATATATTTTATGAGTGTTTGGACAGCATTAATGAGATCATTTTAGGCCCGTTGCATAGAACATAAACTGGACCTTAATGGAAATCTCGTTTTTCATTTCGAGAAGTGCCGCTTTTTCTTTCGTACGAAATGAATTAGGAAAGAGCTGTCGTCTCAGTTTGCAAAATCGTCGTGTAAGCTATAAGTTACATGGGTGAGTTTACATTATATTATATGTACTGAATTTGTGCAGCTTATGATTTTTACATTTTGATCCCTGTCAGAATGATTTATTTCCTTATTATATTTAACTATGACGTAACCTTACGTTTGATAATTCGCTCAGCGGACGTCATCTTATATTTACTCAGTGTGGAAAACTTTATATTTGGGTCATATTGTCTAATACTGCGTAGAGAAAGCTGACAACTGAAAAGTAACATTCATCTGCTGGTATTGATACCGTCTGCATTCTGCGCCAGCCGAAGCTAGAGCCTCCTATCGGCTGGAACAAACAAACTCCACAAGACACGTCACTTTCTCTTGTATACGATATGGTTTAACTAACGTGGTGATGAAGTATGCGTGCTAAAAGTAGAGCTTTGACATGGTACGTAATTGGTTAGTTTTTAATACTTTATTCTGAAGGGGAGCAACAGTACTGATTTAGCCTTGCTTTACTTGTCCCTCAGATGGTGAGGAAATTTTTAACAATAGTCAAATAATATTTAATCTGCGCACTGCTGCGAGACTGCAAGCAACGGGAAACTATAACCGTAACGTGTTTGCCTGTGAGATCTGGAGGAATAAGAAGCTCTTAAATTGACTTCGTTATGGTCATGCTGATTTTCTAAAACCTGGCCTTTGATTGCAAAGAAAAACTTTGGGGCCAACATTATTTTGACGACAATCCGATTGTTATGATTTTTATGGTACAAGGAGGAACTACAATGTGAATTTTTAAAAATAATAGAACAAAATCTGTGGAAGGATAATTTGGGAGTAAGCATAGACAGAATAGGTGGTCACTTAGGGTATATTAGAATTAATGGATGAAAAACTGAAGAACAAGAACGCACGAAGTGTAAGGGAGAAAGCCTGATACAGGCTACTGAAATTTGAGGTAAGCAAGAGGTGCAAAGAAACCAAAGAATAATGTTTGAAAGAGAAATGTGCACAGTCACCATCATGATGTATCGGATAGCATAGTTGTCAGTCGCATCGGAATTTGGGATTCGATTTCTGGCTCTACTATGAATTTTAATACTGGTCGGAGGGCTGGATCGGGGTACAATCAGCCTGTTGGGTGTCATTCTCTCTCCAGCCATCCACAAGGTGACTTTTCCGCGGCTCCCACTTCTTCTCCAGGAAAACGAGATTTAATACTGCGATCTGTTTTTGATTGGGCACATGTATTTCAGAACCAACAGACATAGGTGATATCCCTGAGTTCCTACGTTGAATATGGGCACAGAATCTCATCAGATTATTCTTTTATAATTATGTTGGATTTGTTGACAGGCATATCGGGGGTAACAAAACTTTGTTTTCAGGAAGCATAACAATTTGCCTAAACCTAGCAAAGTAGCTGACGGATGGGAAGATTGTCATTGCAATGAATTTCATGGTTCATGCTTCTAATTTTCCGACTCGAGTAATTTACAAGATAATGTAACGACAGCCTGGTTGGGACTCTAAACTTCTCAAAGCAGAGCAGGGTGATGGAAGAGGTGGCCCGTGGCCATTTACAAGCATTGGCATTAGTTACAAATATAATCAAGCTCAAAGCTTATATGAAGAAAAATGATTGTTGTGCTTAAAAGAAAAACTAAATCTCTCACAAGATAAGTATTAAGAGATTTAGCGAGATTAGACTCAGTCTTGATTATGAAAAAACAGTTATCATGATGCATGGATTGAGAACGACCCTAGGTAGGAAACTAGCTGAGCGACCTTTACTAGCGATACTCATCTAAAGAGAAATCATAAACCTGACAAAAAGTAGCTTAGAAAATTTTGGTAAGAGCACAACAATCGAAAGAAAAATTGCCAAAGTTCCCGAAGCTATCGTGGCTAACCATTTAAATCTATGCAACTGATATAATTTTAAAGAAATTTGATTGCTGATTTTGCCACATTACAAAATGTAACAGTTGCTAGCAACTAGTTAGTCTCAGAACAAAATTGGACATAAAGACAAATAATGAAAAATTGCAATTATTGAATAGACTTGATAAGCTGAGTGAGAATATCACGAGAAAACATTCCCCATTAGTCACAATGAAGATTTACTAGAGTTAAAATAGTTGAAAATTTGCTAATCCTAACAACTTGGTAACAGCAGGAGTCGCCGTGAAAACTTGAAATATAATTTATAAATGGGAATAGAGGGCTTGCAACAGGACCTAGATGGTGCAAGGATGATATGAGCGTGGGCCTAGACTGCACAAGGATGATATGAGCTTGGGCCTAGACTGCACAAGGACGATATGAGCTTGGGCCTAGATGGTACAAGGATGATATGAGCGTGGGCCTAGACTGCACAAGAATGATATGAGCTCGGGCCTAGACTGCACAAGGATGATATGAGTTTGGGCTTAGATGTTGCAAGGATGATATGAGCTTGGGCTTAGATGTTGAAGGATGATATGAGCTAGGGCCTAGATGGTGCAAGGATGATATGAGCTTGGGCCTAGACTGCACAAGGATGATATGAGCTTGGGCCTAGACTGCCCAAGGATGATATGAGCTTGGGCCTAGATGGTGCAAGGATGATATGAGCTTGGTCCTAGACTGCACAAGGGTGATATGAGCATGGGCCTAGATGGTGCAAGGATGATATGAGCTTGGGCCTAGATGGTGCAAGGATGATACGAGCTTGGGCCTAGACTGCACAAGGATGATATGAGCTTGGGCCTAGATGGTGCAAGGGTGATATGAGCTTGGGCCTAGATGGTGCAAGGATGATATGAGCTTGGACCTAGACTGCACAAGGATGATATGAGCTTGGGCCTAGATGGTGCAAGGATGATATGAGCTTGGTTCTAGACTGCACAAGGATGATATGAGCTTGGTCCTAGACTGCACAAGGATGATATGAGCTTGGGCCTAGATGGTGCAAGGATGATATGAGCTTGGTTCTAGACTGCACAAGGATGATATGAGCTTGGGCCTAGATGGCGCAAGGATGATATGAGCTTGGGTCTAGACTGCACAAGGATGATATCAGCTTTGGCCTTGACTGCACAAGGATGATATGAGCTTGGGTCTAGACTGCACAAGGATGATATGAGCTTGGACCTAGACTGCACAAGGATGATATGAGCTTGGGCCTAGTTGGTGCAAGGATGATATGAGCTTGGGCCTAGATGGTGCAGTGATGATATGAGCTTGGGCCTAGATGGTGCAAGGATGATTTGAGCTTGGGCCTAGACTTCACAAGGATGATATCAGCTTTGGCCTTGACTGCACAAGGATGATATGAGCTTGGGTCTAGACTGCACAAGGATGATATGAGCTTGGACCTAGACTGCACAAGGATGATATGAGCTTGGGCCTAGTTGGTGCAAGGATGATATGAGCTTGGGCCTAGATGGTGCAAGGATGATTTGAGCTTGGGCCTAGACTTCACAAGGATGATATCAGCTTGGGCCTTGACTGCACAAGGATGATATGAGCTTGGGCCTAGATGGTGTAAGGATGATATGAACTTGGGCCTAGATGGTGCAAGGATGATATGAGCTTGGGCCTAGATGGTGCAAGGATGACATGAGCTTGGGCCTAGATGATGCAAGGATGATATGAGCTTGGGCCTAGATGGTGCAAGGATGATACGATCTTGGTCGTAGACTGCACAAGGATGAAATGAACTTGGGCCTAGATGGTGCAAGGATGAAACAGGGCCTGGACGCCAATTGAATGATGAGAGCTTGGAAGCTTGTAAAGTTACAATAAATTTAAAGTATTTAAACTTCGAGAAAGCTCCAACTATCCATCATTTGGACCAAGAAACGTGGTTGACAAATACCACTCAATTATTGCTGAAATGACAGTTAATTACAAATTCAAAAATCGGGAGGACATCTCATGGATAGAACCTCAGATTTACCAAAAAATTAAAAGCAATGATTATGTAATATACTTAATATAAATCTAATAGTAGAGGGTGAAGAGAGGACGAAAGGAAATTACGGTCTTCTTGCTATTTGTGTATGGGTACCCAAGACTAGAACTGATTGTACGGCAAAACAGATTATTTTAGGCGCTATGCACTTTTTAGTTTTGAAGTTGTGGATAGAGTTTTCCTTTACATAGGTCACTGACTAACATGGTGAATTATTTCCGGGTTGAGAATTTGCGTAGTTCCAAAGCTATTTCAATCTCTAACATTGATGTAATTGCTTGAGGTTGAGAGTCTCATGACATGACTAGAGTTGACCCATTATACAGTTAGACACGAAGGTACAAAATTCCCACGATGTCAAGTTTTTGACTTTGATAGGGTATAGATTACACAAGTAGTTCCGTGAAGAACTATACAGCCTATTTTCATATAACCTATTCATGTTTATTGTCTCTATCAATATAAAAAAATCAGTTTGATAGCTGTAATGGATTCGTAGATATTGCGAACCGTCTAAATATTTCGGATACTCCTCATTTTGTATTTTTATATATGTGGGTCCTAGAGTTATGTACTATTACATGAAGATTATTGTGTAGGTTTAGTATTCAAACTTCACTCACTTAATTAGGACACAAGAAATAAAATCGAGATTTAAAAATTTTGCACAGTTGTCGTTTTGTAGTTATGAAAACAATTGAAATAAATTGGATGCCATTGGATTAAAGATTCTATACGCATTTTCCGTACAAAGGTTTACTGCGCTCGGATGGTGATATCGCGAGAAAAGTCTATTAAAATGTTTCAACTTCGCTTGGCCACCATGTCTGTTTTGTTCTTTACAGGTTTTTGAAAGATACATAGTTACATGTTGGATTGGTGAGACGTATACCATTTGAAGGGCATGGTTTGCGTCGACCTCACCGAGTTTCAGTGAAATCGCTCCAGCAATTTGGACGTTAATAGGGGGTAACACACACGCACACACACACAAGGACAAAAGGTGATCTCATAACCCGTTTTTTATCAATGAAAATAGGCTAAAAAGAGTAAATCCCCCGTTGCGCCTAGCCTGTAGTTGTACATTTACATTCAGCATAGAATCTCTCGTTGGTGGAATTGATGTTTGACATAAAAAAAACTGATGATACCCTGCCAGCGAGATAAAAATATAGCAGATTTCATTACTTGCAAATATGAAGAGAGCTGTTTAACTTATCTATGCATGTTGGTTGGCTGACTCGCGGTCAATGCATGTCAGATTTCCGAAGGGAAATGTCATGTCCTGTTGTTCGGATTCCACGTATAAAGGAGGTCCCAGTGGCCCATGATCGCATGATTAACGGTCACATAAGACTAAAAGCTTCCTTTGGCTGGCAGTGCTGATAGAGCAATTATCTCCACATGGCTTTCACAAAATGTCGGACGAATGACGGAAGTCCCTTGAAGATACTGTAGACCGAGCGAGTCTGCTGGCTCCCCTTAGAAGAGTAACAAGTGAGAAGGCTCGCGACTAGCAAGGCGATCGAGGGAGAGGGGTGGGGGTGGTAGTGGGAGAGTAGGAGGACATAAGGGTCACAAACGTAGAAAGCATAAATCTTTAAAGCACATACATTTATTTTCTTGAGGCAGAATTCAAATAATGTAGATGTGTGTAGGCTAGCATCTGTAGAGGACGAGTCGAACTTATAAGCATCATAATTAGTCGGTGACAACGAGTTCTTACGTTGACTGCAGGAGATGAGCGAGTTCAGCTAAGTGCCGCGTAAGGGCACATTAAGGAGAAGTTTGATGATTTTGTTGAAAAAAAGGGTAATGAATCTCGTTCACTAAAACACACTTAACACAGACATGAGCAAGAGCACAAAGAGAGAGCAAAAACACACAGAAATCTCTGTTGGTTGTTTTCACGGAATAAGAAGATAAGAGAGAGCGAAAAACTAGAAAACGCAATATGGGTACAAATTACGTAAGGTGTATATTCAAGGAATATACCAACATCGATTGTCAGATGAAGCGCTAAAGGAAGTTGGTGCCACCTGTTACAAAGGAAGCAATATGGACCATGCTAAAGAGATACATAAAACTTGGGTTGATATCTGGTAACATTATATATAGATGCAGCTTGTGGGAAGTAATTTTTGAGGCCGAGGTCTGGGGCGTGGTGCTATAAGTATGTGAAACCTGGTTAATTCCTTCTACAGGAAAGGGAAAATAGGAGCATTTGAATGTGGTGTTATTGGAGAATGTTGTACATTGGGTGGCTAGATAGAGTAAGAAATGAGGGGTAATGAGATGAATGAGGTTAGATGATTCTGGTGAGTGGTAATGAAAGAAAGAGATTGGTAGGGCTCATATTTAGGCACCAGGAAGAGCAAATGTTCAGTAGTTATTATGGAAGCAAGAATATAGGACCTTAACTATAGGCGATAAACAAGGTTAGAATATGTAAAATATATTGTTTCGGTTGTAGGGTTTAGTGGCAATGTAAAGACGAATTATTTATCTTAACAATGGAAAAATGCAGTGCAGCATTGCACTCAAACATCAACGACAACAAAAATAAACATAACGACAAAAGTAAAGTATTACACTCAGCATTTTAGCCGCTTTGCGAGAGTTCAGCTCAATTATGCGCAAGAAGAGACGCTATTACATAAATATGCTCATCGGTGATCCATAGGCGAACGGCAGCAGGGATGCGAAGGGTGCAAACTTGAACACCTTGTCATTGATTGCATCCGGCATGTAGAACTCTAACGGCTTTGGTTCGGAAGAATGTGGTGGCTAAGAAACAATCCCAAAACACTCATGCTCACAGAGCTATGACTTCAAGATTTCCTACAAGGTTCACTATATTTTCTGTCAATTATGAATTCAATTGCAAAACATTCTGACTGTATGCCGAGAATGAAAACTGAATCAGATCCCGATAATTATAAAAAGACTTAGTTCCTGGTAGCGAAATTAATGAATGTCACCCCAATAATAATTTCATACTTCGATCTCTATACCTTGGAATTATGTTACTTCCTTAATAATGTACCATTTTTCAAACTGTTAATACTGACTATTTCAGGCTGATATGTCCTGATACGTTGAATCCGGCTGAAATGAAGATATATGATGTCGGTAAGAGTGGAAGACAATATACTAACACTGCCTCTACAGAAGAATGTTGTATAAAGCAAAAGTTGAAAAAATATTCATGTAGCGTATGCGAAGCTAAATTTACTCGGAGGGGACATTTGAATACACACATGCTGATCCATAGCAGCGAGAAGCCGCATTCATGTAGCGTAAGCGACGCCAAATTTAATCGGGTAGATGGTTTGAATCTACACATGTTAACCCATAGCGGTGAGAAGCCAATATGTAGCGAATGCGAAGCCCAATTTTCACTGAGGGGAAGCTTAAATAAACATGCTGATCCATAGCGGCGAGAGGCCACATTTATGTACTCCATGCGAAGCCAAATTTACTTTCAGAGGAAATTGGATGAAACACATACTAATCCATAGCAGAATCACGCCATATTCATGTGGCGTATGCAAAGTTAAATTTACTGGGAGAGGCGATTTGACAAAACACTTGCTAATCCATAGCGGAATCATGTACCGTGTGCGAGGCCAAATGTAGGCAGAAAGGACATTTGTTTAAACATATTGTTACTCATACAGGAGAGACGCCATATTCCTGTAACCTGTGCGATGCCAAATTTACCCAAGGACGACATTTGAAGAAACACTTGCTAAGAAACAGCCACGAGAAGCTTGACTAAGTACCAATTGCGTAGAAATTACTTTCAAAACAAGATTTATGACCTAATATCCTAAACAATAAAGGCCAAAAAATTCTCAGGTAGTAAAGTTGCGAAGTGAACCAAGCTCATAGGGGATATTTGAAGACACATTTTCTAATAATAGGCATATTCATGTAGCAAATGATATCTGAAGCAACACATATTACTCATGTTGCTGTTTCCTACTTACCAAATTTCTCTGTAGAATAGCCCTGTTCAGAAACACTTCTCTTTACTACCTTTTCATTTGTTACTCTACCTACCCATCTGATATTCATCATTCTCCTTAACACCACACTTCTGGAGCATCTTCCTCCTATTTTTTGCTGCGGCGACAGTCCGAGTTTCAATTCGTTAAGAGTGCCACGACCCAGATAATTCAGAACTGATTCTTTAAAAACTTAAATCTATATCTAATATCAACGCAATTATTTTAAGTATAAAATGTCTTCCTTACCCGAGCGAATCTACTTTTTATAACTTAATTCTATAAGATCTTTCTAATTTTCTGCATTGTTTGTTCAATGTTTAGGTTGAAAATTATGGGTAATAAGCTGCACCCTTGCTTTACACCTTTATGAATACCAGATGCTCTCTTATGTTCTTCAGCTTGTATAACTGCCGTCTGATTTCTGTGTAGATTAAAGATGATTACATTATTCCAATCCTTACCAGTATGTCAAGTAACTTTCTCAAATCAGCGTTATTAAAAGCCTTCTCACAGTCTCAAATGCCATGAACGTTCTGTTATGTTTACTTATTCTACCTTCCAAGTTCAATAAAAGATAACTACGGTTTCCTTAGTTCCGAAGTTTCTTCTCAGACAAAGTTCATCTTCACCAAACTCGCTTTCTCTCTGTCTTTCCATCTTGTAAATCACTCTGGTCTTGTTCCTTAAAGCATGAGCGATCACGCTGATTGTACTATAAACTTCCCATACATCAGCTTCTGTTTTCTTCGGTATATGGATGATAACATTCTCCTTAAAATCAGGGAGTACCTGTCCCATAAATCCTACATCCAACGAAATGATTTGGGCCCAACTTCAGTAGCTCAGTCAGTATATCATTTATTCCTGGTGTTTTGTTGCTGCCTAGGGCTCCCAGTGCTCTATCAAATTTAAATCTTCTTTCGTATCGTCATCAACTTCATCTTCTTCTTCTTCCAGAACATGATTCTGAATCCATTCACCTCCATACAAGTGACCTAGACAGGCTTATTCTGCTAAGATGTTACCCGGCAATAACGTCTAAACCATTAAAGATATCGGTATTCTGTTTCCACTTTTGTGAATGGTGCTAAGGGACTCATAAATTAACTTATACCATTTTTTCCTTTTATTGTGAATAGCTGAGATATTGGTATCAACTTTGTTTTTTTAATGGAACTATACCAATTTTTGCATACAGGGTAACAGATTTCACTGAGACAAAATTCAACGGTATAATTATTTTCCAAATCGGACAAGTACTTTTTGAGAAATCGAGGATATGAAAATTGTGCTAAGCCACGCCTTCTTTTGGTGATGCACTGTGCTAATGACTAGTACGTTGCGGCTGAATGTGAATCACGGCTTTTTGGTGCCCTTACCTAACATTGTTTCATTTAGGGATTTGCAAATCGTGGCCAACAACACCATGCACCTGCAAATTTCTCTGTTAACCTGTTTCATTGTGATGTCTGCAGTAGTGCGTGTTCCTGTAATTGTTGTTAGGTTTAGGAAGGCCTTATATTAGGAACAATGCTGACATATACCTGGAGTAGAATTGAGAAAGCACAAGGAACCACCTTTTGGATGGCTAGAGAGGGAATTGAATCCACATCTTGCCCCGTGAAGGTGAGTATATTCCTCAACCCTTGAACAATTCAATTATGTGTCAGAGCTAGAAATCAAATTCAGAACCTTCGGAACCGGGGTGTCAATATGTACCTGGGTACAAGGAAGAAGGTGCCATTTTTATCATATGCTCGAAATACAAAGAACTAATACAATGATGATTTTTTTTCGTATAGCCTCCTGAAAGGCCGAGTGCAGGTCTTTCTAGTTGACGCCCGTGGGCGACCTGCGCGTCGAAATGAGAGATGAGATGAATCGATGAAAGTGGACAAGGATGTGGAAAGAAGCGGCCGTGGCCTGTCAGAAGGTACCGTCCCAACATTTCCTTGTTGTTGAGTATGGGGAAACCACGGAAAACCATTTCAAGGACGGCCGACGGTGTCTACCGAGTCAGCAGAGAGCTTGGCCCTATGACCTAACGCTGCGCTTTACCGAGCTTAGCCATCACTGTCTGTACAATGATGATGATAAGGTTTATGGCTCCTAACATCTAGGCTATCGGCCTCTCAATAATACAGAAGTCTGGGTTGAACAAGTAAAACAAAATAATATGTGTTCAGTGTTGAGGTAATTCACAGACAGAGAATAAAAATGACAAGATTCAGTACATGTAAAAATCAATATTGTTTCAATTTCATATCATCTTAATCATGAGCTCGAAATGCATAGAAATAATAGAGTAGCCTGAATTAAATAGGAAACCCAATAGTCAATAGGTGTAACATCAGGTGCACGTGGCGGCCAACTTATAATGCCCGCGCGCCCAATAGACAATAGGTGTAACATCAGGTGCACGTGGTGGCCAACTTATAATGCCTGCGCGCCCAATAGTCAATAGGTGTAACATCAGGTGTACGTGGCGGCCAACTTATAATGCCTGCGCGCCCAATAGTCAATAGGTGTAACATCAGGTGCACGTGGCGGCCAACTTATAATGCCCGCGTGCCCAATAGTCAATAGGTGTAACTTCAGGTGCACGTGGTGGCCAACTTATAATGCCTGCGCGCCCAATAGTCAATAGGTGTAACATCAGATGCACGTGGCGGTCAACTTATAATGACCGCGCGCCCAATAGTCAATAGGTGTAACATCAGGTGTACGTGGCGGCCAACTTATAATGCCTGCGCGCCCAATAGTCAATAGGTGTAACATCAGGCGTACGTGGCGGCCAACTTATAATGCCTGCGCGCCCAATAGTCAATAGGTGTAACATCAGGTGTACGTGGCGGCCAACTTATAATGCCTGCGCGCCCAATAGGTGTAACATGAGGTGTACGTGGCGGCCAACTTATAATACCTGCGCGCCCAATAGGTGTAACATGAGGTGCACGTGGCGACCAACTTATAATGCCTGCGCGCCCAATAGGTGTAACATCAGGTGCACGTGGCGACCAACTTATAATGCCTGCGCGCCCAATAGGTGTGACATGAGGTGCACGTGGTGGCCAACTTATAATACCTGTGCGCCCAATAGTCAATAGGTGTAATATCAGGTGTACGTGGCGGCCAACTTATAATACCTGCGCGCCCAATAGGTGTAACATGAGGTGTACGTGGCGACCAAATTATAATATCTGCGCGCCCAATAGGTGTAACATGAGGTGCACGTGGCGACCAACTTATAATGCCTGCGCGCCCAATAGTCAATAGGTGTAACATGAGGTGTACGTGGTGGCCAACATATAATGCCTGCGCGCCCAATAGTCAATAGGTGTAACATCAGGTGTACGTGGTGGCCAACTTATAATACCTGCGCGCCCAATAGGTGTAACATGAGGTGCACGTGGCGACCAACTTATAATGCCTGCGCGCCCAATAGGTGTAACATCAGGTGCACGTGGCGACCAACTTATGATGCCTGCGCGCCCAATAGGTGTAACATGAGGTGTACGTGGCGACCAACTTATAATGCCTGCGCGCCCAATAGGTGTAACATGAGGTGTACGTGGTGGCCAACTTATAATGCCCGCGCCCAATAGGTGTAACATCAGGTGCACGTTGTGGCCAACTTATAATGCCTGCGCGCCCAATAGTCAATAGGTGTAACATCAGGTGTACGTGGTGGCCAACATATAATGCCCGCGCGCCCAATAGTCAATAGGTGTAACATCAGGTGTACGTGGTGGCCAACATATAATGCCTGCGCGCCCAATAGTCAATAGGTGTAACATCAGGTGTACGTGGTGGCCAACATATAATGCCTGCGCGCCCAATAGTCAATAGGTGTAACATCAGGTGTACGTGGTGGCCAACTTATAATGCCTGCGCGCCCAATATTCAATAGGTGTAACATCAGGTGTACGTGGTGGCCAACATATAATGCCCGCGCGCCCAATAGTCAATAGGTGTAACATCAGGTGTACGTGGTGGCCAACATATAATGCCTGCGCGCCCAATAGTCAATAGGTGTAACATCAGGTGCACGTGGCGGTCAACTTATAATGCCCGCGCGCCCAATAGTCAATAGGTGTAACATCAGGTGCACGTGGCGGCCAAATTATAATGCCCGCGCGCCCAATAGGTGTAACATGAGGTGTACGTGGCGACCAACTTATAATGCCCGCGCGCCCAATAGTCAATAGGTGTAACATGAGGTGTACGTGGCGGCCAACTTATAATGCCTGCGCGCCCAATAGTCAATAGGTGTAACATGAGGTGTACGTGGTGGCCAACATATAATGCCTGCGCGCCCAATAGTCAATAGGTGTAACATCAGGTGTACGTGGTGGCCAACTTATAATGCCTGCGCGCTCAATAGTCAATAGGTGTAACATCAGGTGCACGTGGCGACCAACTTATAATACCTGCGCGCCCAATAGGTGTAACATCAGGTGCACGTGGCGACCAACTTTTAATGATGCCCGCGCGCCCAATAGGTGTAACATGAGGTGTACGTGGTGGCCAACATATAATGCCTGCGCGCCCAATAGTCAATAGGTGTAACATGAGGTGTACGTGGTGGCCAACATATAATGCCTGCGCGCCCAATAGTCAATATGTGTAACATCAGGTGTACGTGGTGGTCAACTTATAATGCCTGCGCGCCCAATAGTCAATAGGTGTAACATCAGGTGTACGTGGCGGCCAACTTATAATGCCTGCGCGCCCAATAATCAACAGGTGTAACATCAGGTGCACGTGGCGACCAACTTATAATGCCCGCGCGCCCAATAGTCAATAGGTGTAACATGAGGTGTACGTGGCGGCCAACTTATAATGCCTGCGCGCCCAATAGTCAATAGGTGTAACATCAGGTGTACGTGGTGGCCAACTTATAATGCCCGCGCGTCCATTAGTCAATAGGTGTAACATCAGGTGCACGTGGCGACCAACTTATAATGCCCGCGCGCCCAATAGTCAATAGGTGTAACATCAGGTGCACGTGGCGACCAACTTATAATTCCTGCGCGCCCAATAGTCAATAGGTGTAACATCAGGTGCACGTGGCGACCAACTTATAATGCCCGCGCGCCCAATAGTCAATAGGTGTAACATCAGGTGTACGTGGTGGCCAACATATAATGCCTGCGCGCCCAATAGGTGTAACATCAGGTGCACGTGGCGACAAACTTATAATGCCCGCGCGCCCAATAGGTGTAACATGAGGTGTACGTGGCGACCAACTTATAATGCCCGCGCGCCCAATAGTCAATAGGTGTAACATGAGGTGCACGTGGCGACCAACTTATAATGCCTGCGCGCCCAATAGTCAATAGGTGTAACATCAGGTGTACGTGGTGGCCAACATATAATGCCTGCGCGCCCAATAGTCAATAGGTGTAACATGAGGTGTACGTAGCGGCCAACTTATAATGCCTGCGCGCCCAATAGTCAATAGGTGTAACATCAGGTGTACGTGGCGGCCAACTTATAATGCCTGCGCGCCCAATAGTCAATAGGTGTAACATCAGGTGTACGTGGCGGCCAACTTATAATACCTGCGCGCCCAATAGTCAATAGGTGTAACATCAGGTGTACGTGGCGGCCAACATATAATACCTGCGCGCCCAATAGTCAATAGGTGTAACATCAGGTGCACGTGGCGACCAACTTATAATGCCCGCGCGCCCAATAGGTGTAACATGATGTGTACGTGGCGACCAACTTATAATGCCCGCGCGCCCAATAGTCAATAGGTGTAACACCAGGTGTACGTGGTGGCCAACTTATAATGCCTGCGCGCCCAATAGTCAATAGGTGTAACATCAGGTGTACGTGGCGGCCAACTTATAATGCCTACGCGCCCAATAGTCAATAGGTGTAACATCAGGTGTACGTGGCGGCACACTTATAATGCCTGCGCGCCCAATAGTCAATAGGTGTAACATCAGGTGCACGTGGCGGCCAACTTATAATGCCCGCGCGCCCAATAGGTGTAACATCAGGTGTACGTGGCGGCCAACTTATAATGCCTGCGCGCCCAATAGTCAATAGGTGTAACATCAGGTGTACGTGGCGGCCAACTTATAATGCCCGCGCGCCCAATAGGTGTAACATCAGGTGTACGTTGCGGCCAACTTATAATGCCTGCGCGCCCAATAGTCAATAGGTGTAACATCAGGTGTACGTGGCGGCCAACTTATAATGCCCGCGCGCCCAATAGTCAATAGGTGTAACATCAGGTGTACGTGGCGGCCAACTTATAATGCCCGCGCGCCCAATAGGTGTAACATCAGGTGTACGTGGCGGCCAACTTATAATGCCTGCGCGCCCAATAGTCAATAGGTGTAACATCAGGTGTACGTGGTGGCCAACATATAATGCCCGCGCGCCCAATAGGTGTAACATCAGGTGTACGTGGCGGCCAACTTATAATGCCTGCGCGCCCAATAGTCAATAGGTGTAACATCAGGTGTACGTGGCGGCCAACTTATAATGCCTGCGCGCCCAATAGTCAATAGGTGTAACATCAGGTGTACGTGGCGGCCAACTTATAATGCCCGCGCGCCCAATAGTCAATAGGTGTAACATGAGGTGTACGTGGCGACCAACTTATAATGCCCGCGCGCCCAATAGTCAATAGGTGTAACATGAGGTGTACGTGGCGACCAACTTATAATGCCCGCGCGCCCAATAGGTGTAACATGAGGTGTACGTGGCGACCAACTTATAATGCCCGCGCGCCCAATAGTCAATAGGTGTAACATCAGGTGCACGTGGCGGCCAACTTATAATGCCTGCGCGCGCAATAGTCAATAGGTGTAACATGAGGTGTACGTGGCGGCCAACTTATAATTCCCGCGCGCCCAATAGTCAATAGGTGTAACATCAGGTGTAGGTGGCGGCCAACTTATAATGCCCGCGCACCCAATAGGTGTAACATCAAGTGTACGTGGCTACCAACTTATAATGCCCGCGCGCCCAATAGTCAATAGGTGTAACATCAGGTGCACGTGGCGGCCAACTTATAATGCCTGCGCGCCCAATAGTCAATAGGTGTAACATGAGGTGTACGTGGCGACCAACTTATAATGCCCGCGCGCCAAATAGTCAACAGGTGTAACATCAGGCGCACGTGGCGGCCAACTTATAATGCCTGCGCGCCCAATAGTCAATAGGTGTAACATGAGGTGTACGTGGCGACCAACTTATAATGCCCGCGCGCCAAATAGTCAACAGGTGTAACATCAGGCGCACGTGGCGACTAACTTATAAAGCCCGCGCGCCCAATAGTCAATAGGTGTAACATGAGGTGTACGTGGCGACCAACATATAATGCCTGCGCGCCAAATAGTCAACAGGTGTAACATCAGGCGCACGTGGCGGCCAACTTATAATGCCTGCGCGCCCAATAGTCAATAGGTGTAACATCAGGTGCACGTGGCGGCCAACTTATAATGCCTGCGCGCCCAATAGTCAATAGGTGTAACATCAGGTGCACGTGGCGGCCAACTTATAATGCCCGCGCGCCCAATAGTCAATAGGTGTAACATCAGGTGTACGTGGCGGCCAACTTATAATGCCCGCGCGCCCAATAGTCAATAGGTGTAACATCAGGTGTACGTGGCGGCCAACTTATAATGCCCGCGCGCCCAATAGTCAATAGGTGTAACATCAGGTGCACGTGGCGGCCAACTTATAATGCCCGCGCGCCCAATAGTCAATAGGTGTAACATCAGGTGTACGTGGCGGCCAACTTATAATGCCTGCGCGCCCAATAGTCAATAGGTGTAACATCAGGTGCACGTGGCGGCCAACTTATAATGCCTGCGCGCCCAATAGTCAATAGGTGTAACATCAGGTGCACGTGGCGGCCAACTTATAATGCCTGCGCGCCCAATAGTCAATAGGTGTAACATCAGGTGTACGTGGTGACCAACTTATAATGCCTGCGCGCCCAATAGTCAATAGGTGTAACATCAGGCGTACGTGGGGGCCAACTTATAATGCCTGCGCGCCCAATAGTCAGTAGGTGTAACATCAGGTGCACGTGGCGACCAACTTATAATGCCTGCGCGCCCAATAGTCAATAGGTGTAACATCAGGTGCACGTGGCGACCAACTTATAATGCCTGCGCGCCCAATAGTCAATAGGTGTAACATCAGGTGTACGTGGCGGCCAACTTATAATGCCCGCGCGCCCAATAGTCAATAGGTGTAACATCAGGTGCACGTGGCGACCAACTTATAATGCCTGCGCGCCCAATAGTCAATAGGTGTAACATCAGGTGTACGTGGCGGCCAACTTATAATGCCCGCGCGCCCAATAGTCAATAGGTGTAACATCAGGTGTACGTGGCGGCCAACTTATAATGCCTGCGCGCCCAATAGTCAATAGGTGTAACATCAGGTGCACGTGGCGACCAACTTATAATGCCTGCGCGCCCAATAGTCAATAGGTGTAACATCAGGTGCACATGGCGGCCAACTTATAATGCCTGCGCGCCCAATAGTCAATAGGTGTAACATCAGGTGCACGTGGCGACCAACTTATAATGCCTGCGCGCCCAATAGTCAATAGGTGTAACATCAGGTGTACGTGGCGGCCAACTTATAATGCCTGCGCGCCCAATAGTCAATAGGTGTAACATCAGGTGCACGTGGCGACCAACTTATAATGCCTGCGCGCCCAATAGTCAGTAGGTGTAACATCAGGTGTACGTGGCGGCCAACTTATAATGCCTGCGCGCCCAATAGTCAATAGGTGTAACATCAGGTGCACGTGGCGACCAACTTATAATGCCTGCGCGCCCAATAGTCAATAGGTGTAACATCAGGTGTACGTGGCGGCCAACTTATAATGCCTGCGCGCCCAATAGTCAATAGGTGTAACATCAGGTGCACGTGGCGGCCAACTTATAATGCCTCGCGCTCAATAGTCAATAGGTGTAACATCAGGTGTACGTGGCGGCCAACTTATAATGCCTGCGCGCCCAATAGTCAATAGGTGTAACATCAGGTGCACGTGGCGGCCAACTTATAATGCCTGCGCCCAATAGTCAATAGGTGTAACATCAGGTGCACGTGGCGACCAACTTATAATGCCTGCGCGCCCAATAGTCAATAGGTGTAACATCAGGTGCACTAGGCGACCAACTTATAATGCCCGCGCGCCCAATAGTCAATAGGTGTAACATCAGGTGTACGTGGTGGCCAACATATAATGCCTGCGCGCCCAATAGGTGTAACATCAGGTGCACGTGGCGACCAACTTATAATGCCCGCGCGCCCAATAGGTGTAACATGAGGTGTACGTGGCGACCAACTTATAATGCCCGCGCGCCCAATAGTCAATAGGTGTAACATGAGGTGCACGTGGCGACCAACTTATAATGCCTGCGCGCCCAATAGTCAATAGGTGTAACATCAGGTGTACGTGGTGGCCTACATATAATGCCTTCGCGCCCAATAGTCAATAGGTGTAACATGAGGTGTACGTGGCGGCCAACTTATAATGCCTGCGCGCCAAATAGTCAATAGGTGTAACATCAGGTGTACGTGGCGGCCAACTTATAATACCTGCGCGCCCAATAAATGTAACATGAGGTGTACGTGGCGGCCAACATATAATACCTGCGCGCCCAATAGTCAATAGGTGTAACATCAGGTGTACGTGGCGGCCAACTTATAATGCCTGCGCGCCCAATAGTCAATAGGTGTAACATCAGGTGCACGTGGCGACCAACTTATAATGCCCGCGCGCCCAATAGGTGTAACATGAGGTGTACGTGGCGACCAACTTATAATGCCCGCGCGCCCAATAGTCAATAGGTGTAACACCAGGTGTACGTGGTGGCCAACTTATAATGCCTGCGCGCCCAATAGTCAATAGGTGTAACATCAGGTGTACGTGGCGGCCAACTTATAATGCCTGCGCGCCCAATAGTCAATAGGTGTAACATCAGGTGTACGTGGCGGCACACTTATAATGCCTGCGCGCCCAATAGGTGTAACATCAGGTGCACGTGGCGGCCAACTTATAATGCCCGCGCGCCCAATAGGTGTAACATCAGGTGTACGTGGCGGCCAACTTATAATGCCTGCGCGCCCAATAGTCAATAGGTGTAACATCAGGTGTACGTGGCGGCCAACTTATAATGCCCGCGCGCCCAATAGGTGTAACATCAGGTGTACGTGGCGGCCAACTTATAATGCCTGCGCGCCCAATAGTCAATAGGTGTAACATCAGGTGTACGTGGCGGCCAACTTATAATGCCCGCGCGCCCAATAGTCAATAGGTGTAACATCAGGTGTACGTGGCGGCCAACTTATAATGCCCGCGTGCCCAATAGGTGTAACATCAGGTGTACGTGGCGGCCAACTTATAATGCCTGCGCGCCCAATAGTCAATAGGTGTAACATCAGGTGTACGTGGTGGCCAACATATAATGCCCGCGCGCCCAATAGGTGTAACATCAGGTGTACGTGGCGGCCAACTTATAATGCCTGCGCGCCCAATAGTCAATAGGTGTAACATCAGGTGTACGTGGCGGCCAACTTATAATGCCTGCGTGCCCAATAGTCAATAGGTGTAACATCAGGTGTACGTGGCGGCCAACTTATAATGCCCGCGCGCCCAATAGTCAATAGGTGTAACATCAGGTGTACGTGGCGACCAACTTATAATGCCCGCGCGCCCAATAGTCAATAGGTGTAACATCAGGTGTACGTGGTGGCCAACATATAATGCCCGCGCGCCCAATAGGTGTAACATCAGGTGTACGTGGCGGCCAACTTATAATGCCTGCGCGCCCAATAGTCAATAGGTGTAACATCAGGTGTACGTGGCGGCCAACTTATAATGCCTGCGTGCCCAATAGTCAATAGGTGTAACATCAGGTGCACGTGGCGGCCAACTTATAATGCCCGCGCGCCCAATAGGTGTAACATCAGGTGTACGTGGCGGCCAACTTATAATGCCTGCGCGCCCAATAGTCAATAGGTGTAACATCAGGTGTACGTGGCGGCCAACTTATAATGCCCGCGCGCCCAATAGGTGTAACATCAGGTGTACGTGGCGGCCAACTTATAATGCCTGCGCGCCCAATAGTCAATAGGTGTAACATCAGGTGTACGTGGCGGCCAACTTATAATGCCCGCGCGCCCAAAAGTCAATAGGTGTAACATCAGGTGTACGTGGCGGCCAACTTATAATGCCCGCGTGCCCAATAGGTGTAACATCAGGTGTACGTGGCGGCCAACTTATAATGCCTGCGCGCCCAATAGTCAATAGGTGTAACATCAGGTGTACGTGGTGGCCAACATATAATGCCCGCGCGCCCAATAGGTGTAACATCAGGTGTACGTGGCGGCCAACTTATAATGCCTGCGCGCCCAATAGTCAATAGGTGTAACATCAGGTGTACGTGGCGGCCAACTTATAATGCCTGCGTGCCCAATAGTCAATAGGTGTAACATCAGGTGTACGTGGCGGCCAACTTATAATGCCCGCGCGCCCAATAGTCAATAGGTGTAACATGAGGTGTACGTGGCGACCAACTTATAATGCCCGCGCGCCCAATAGTCAATAGGTGTAACATGAGGTGTACGTGGAGACCAACTTATAATGCCCGCGCGCCCAATAGGTGTAACATGAGGTGTACGTGGCGACCAACTTATAATGCCCGCGCGCCCAATAGTCAATAGGTGTAACATCAGGTGCACGTGGCGGCCAACTTATAATGCCTGCGCGCCCAATAGTCAATAGGTGTAACATGAGGTGTACGTGGCGGCCAACTTATAATGCCCGCGCGGCCAATAGTCAATAGGTGTAACATCAGGTGTAGGTGGCGGCCAACTTATAATGCCCGCGCACCCAATAGGTGTAACATCAGGTGAACGTGGCGACCAACTTATAATGCCCGCGCGCCCAATAGTCAATAGGTGTAACATCAGGTGCACGTGGCGGCCAACTTATAATGCCTGCGCGCCCAATAGTCAATAGGTGTAACATGAGGTGTACGTGGCGACCAACTTATAATGCCCGCGCGCCAAATAGTCAACAGGTGTAACATCAGGCGCACGTGGCGGCCAACTTATAATGCCTGCGCGCCCAATAGTCAATAGGTGTAACATGAGGTGTACGTGGCGACCAACTTATAATGCCCGCGCGCCAAATAGTCAACAGGTGTAACATCAGGCGCACGTGGCGACCAACTTATAATGCCCGCGCGCCCAATAGTCAATAGGTGTAACATGAGGTGTACGTGGCGACCAACATATAATGCCTGCGCGCCAAATAGTCAACAGGTGTAACATCAGGCGCACGTGGCGGCCAACTTATAATGCCTGCGCGCCCAATAGTCAATAGGTGTAACATCAGGTGCACGTGGCGGCCAACTTATAATGCCTGCGCGCCCAATAGTCAATAGGTGTAACATCAGGTGCACGTGGCGGCCAACTTATAATGCCCGCGCGCCCAATAGTCAATAGGTGTAACATCAGGTGTACGTGGCGGCCAACTTATAATGCCCGCGCGCCCAATAGTCAATAGGTGTAACATCAGGTGTACGTGGCGGCCAACTTATAATGCCCGCGCGCCCAATAGTCAATAGGTGTAACATCAGGTGCACGTGGCGGCCAACTTATAATGCCCGCGCGCCCAATAGTCAATAGGTGTAACATCAGGTGTACGTGGCGGCCAACTTATAATGCCTGCGCGCCCAATAGTCAATAGGTGTAACATCAGGTGCACGTGGCGGCCAACTTATAATGCCTGCGCGCCCAATAGTCAATAGGTGTAACATCAGGTGCACGTGGCGGCCAACTTATAATGCCTGCGCGCCCAATAGTCAATAGGTGTAACATCAGGTGTACGTGGTGACCAACTTATAATGCCTGCGCGCCCAATAGTCAATAGGTGTAACATCAGGCGTACGTGGCGACCAACTTATAATGCCTGCGCGCCCAATAGTCAATAGGTGTAACATCAGGCGTACGTGGCGGCCAACTTATAATGCCTGCGCGCCCAATAGTCAGTAGGTGTAACATCAGGTGCACGTGGCGACCAACTTATAATGCCTGCGCGCCCAATAGTCAATAGGTGTAACATCAGGTGCACGTGGCGACCAACTTATAATGCCTGCGCGCCCAATAGTCAATAGGTGTAACATCAGGTGCACGTGGCGGCCAACTTATAATGCCTGCGCGCCCAATAGTCAATAGGTGTAACATCAGGTGTACGTGGTGGCCAACATATAATGCCTGCGCGCCCAATAGGTGTAACATCAGGTGCACGTGGCGACAAACTTATAATGCCCGCGCGCCCAATAGGTGTAACATGAGGTGTACGTGGCGACCAACTTATAATGCCCGCGCGCCCAATAGTCAATAGGTGTAACATGAGGTGCACGTGGCGACCAACTTATAATGCCTGCGCGCCCAATAGTCAATAGGTGTAACATCAGGTGTACGTGGTGGCCAACATATAATGCCTGCGCGCCCAATAGTCAATAGGTGTAACATGAGGTGTACGTAGCGGCCAACTTATAATGCCTGCGCGCCCAATAGTCAATAGGTGTAACATCAGGTGTACGTGGCGGCCAACTTATAATGCCTGCGCGCCCAATAGTCAATAGGTGTAACATCAGGTGTACGTGGCGGCCAACTTATAATACCTGCGCGCCCAATAGTCAATAGGTGTAACATCAGGTGTACGTGGCGGCCAACATATAATACCTGCGCGCCCAATAGTCAATAGGTGTAACATCAGGTGCACGTGGCGACCAACTTATAATGCCCGCGCGCCCAATAGGTGTAACATGATGTGTACGTGGCGACCAACTTATAATGCCCGCGCGCCCAATAGTCAATAGGTGTAACACCAGGTGTACGTGGTGGCCAACTTATAATGCCTGCATGCCCAATAGTCAATAGGTGTAACATCAGGTGTACGTGGCGGCCAACTTATAATGCCTACGCGCCCAATAGTCAATAGGTGTAACATTAGGTGTACGTGGCGGCACACTTATAATGCCTGCGCGCCCAATAGTCAATAGGTGTAACATCAGGTGCACGTGGCGGCCAACTTATAATGCCCGCGCGCCCAATAGGTGTAACATCAGGTGTACGTGGCGGCCAACTTATAATGCCTGCGCGCCCAATAGTCAATAGGTGTAACATCAGGTGTACGTGGCGGCCAACTTATAATGCCCGCGCGCCCAATAGGTGTAACATCAGGTGTACGTTGCGGCCAACTTATAATGCCTGCGCGCCCAATAGTCAATAGGTGTAACATCAGGTGTACGTGGCGGCCAACTTATAATGCCCGCGCGCCCAATAGTCAATAGGTGTAACATCAGGTGTACGTGGCGGCCAACTTATAATGCCCGCGCGCCCAATAGGTGTAACATCAGGTGTACGTGGCGGCCAACTTATAATGCCTGCGCGCCCAATAGTCAATAGGTGTAACATCAGGTGTACGTGGTGGCCAACATATAATGCCCGCGCGCCCAATAGGTGTAACATCAGGTGTACGTGGCGGCCAACTTATAATGCCTGCGCGCCCAATAGTCAATAGGTGTAACATCAGGTGTACGTGGCGGCCAACTTATAATGCCTGCGCGCCCAATAGTCAATAGGTGTAACATCAGGTGTACGTGGCGGCCAACTTATAATGCCCGCGCGCCCAATAGTCAATAGGTGTAACATGAGGTGTACGTGGCGACCAACTTATAATGCCCGCGCGCCCAATAGTCAATAGGTGTAACATGAGGTGTACGTGGCGACCAACTTATAATGCCCGCGCGCCCAATAGGTGTAACATGAGGTGTACGTGGCGACCAACTTATAATGCCCGCGCGCCCAATAGTCAATAGGTGTAACATCAGGTGCACGTGGCGGCCAACTTATAATGCCTGCGCGCCCAATAGTCAATAGGTGTAACATGAGGTGTACGTGGCGGCCAACTTATAATGCCCGCGCGCCCAATAGTCAATAGGTGTAATATCAGGTGTAGGTGGCGGCCAACTTATAATGCCCGCGCACCCAATAGGTGTAACATCAAGTGTACGTGGCTACCAACTTATAATGCCCGCGCGCCCAATAGTCAAAAGGTGTAACATCAGGTGCACGTGGCGGCCAACTTATAATGCCTGCGCGCCCAATAGTCAATAGGTGTAACATGAGGTGTACGTGGCGACCAACTTATAATGCCCGCGCGCCAAATAGTCAACAGGTGTAACATCAGGCGCACGTGGCGGCCAACTTATAATGCCTGCGCGCCCAATAGTCAATAGGTGTAACATGAGGTGTACGTGGCGACCAACTTATAATGCCCGCGCGCCAAATAGTCAACAGGTGTAACATCAGGCGCACGTGGCGACCAACTTATAAAGCCCGCGCTCCCAATAGTCAATAGGTGTAACATGAGGTGTACGTGGCGACCAACATATAATGCCTGCGCGCCAAATAGTCAACAGGTGTAACATCAGGCGCACGTGGCGGCCAACTTATAATGCCTGCGCGCCCAATAGTCAATAGGTGTAACATCAGGTGCACGTGGCGGCCAACTTATAATGCCTGCGCGCCCAATAGTCAATAGGTGTAACATCAGGTGCACGTGGCGGCCAACTTATAATGCCCGCGCGCCCAATAGTCAATAGGTGTAACATCAGGTGTACGTGGCGGTCAACTTATAATGCCCGCGCGCCCAATAGTCAATAGGTGTAACATCAGGTGTACGTGGCGGCCAACTTATAATGCCCGCGCGCCCAATAGTCAATAGGTGTAACATCAGGTGCACGTGGCGGCCAAGTTATAATGCCCGCGTGCCCAATAGTCAATAGGTGTAACATCAGGTGTACGTGGCGGCCAACTTATAATGCCTGCGCGCCCAATAGTCAATAGGTGTCACATCAGGTGCACGTGGCGGCCAACTTATAATGCCTGCGCGCCCAATAGTCAATAGGTGTAACATCAGGTGCACGTGGCGGCCAACTTATAATGCCTGCGCGCCCAATAGTCAATAGGTGTAACATCAGGTGTACGTGGCGGCCAACTTATAATGCCTGCGCGCCCAATAGTCAATAGGTGTAACATCAGGTGCACGTGGCGGCCAACTTATAATGCCTCGCGCTCAATAGTCAATAGGTGTAACATCAGGTGTACGTGGCGGCCAACTTATAATGCCTGCGCGCCCAATAGTCAATAGGTGTAACATCAGGTGCACGTGGCGGCCAACTTATAATGCCTGCGCCCAATAGTCAATAGGTGTAACATCAGGTGTACGTGGCGGCCAACTTATAATGCCTGCGCGCCCAATAATCAACAGGTGTAACATCAGGTGCACGTGGCGACCAACTTATAATGCCCGCGCGCCCAATAGTCAATAGGTGTAACATGAGGTGTACGTGGCGGCCAACTTATAATGCCTGCGCGCCCAATAGTCAATAGGTGTAACATCAGGTGTACGTGGTGGCCAACTTATAATGCCCGCGCGTCCATTAGTCAATAGGTGTAACATCAGGTGCACGTGGCGACCAACTTATAATGCCCGCGCGCCCAATAGTCAATAGGTGTAACATCAGGTGCACGTGGCGACCAACTTATAATTCCTGCGCGCCCAATAGTCAATAGGTGTAACATCAGGTGCACGTGGCGACCAACTTATAATGCCCGCGCGCCCAATAGTCAATAGGTGTAACATCAGGTGTACGTGGTGGCCAACATATAATGCCTGCGCGCCCAATAGGTGTAACATCAGGTGCACGTGGCGACAAACTTATAATGCCCGCGCGCCCAATAGGTGTAACATGAGGTGTACGTGGCGACCAACTTATAATGCCCGCGCGCCCAATAGTCAATAGGTGTAACATGAGGTGCACGTGGCGACCAACTTATAATGCCTGCGCGCCCAATAGTCAATAGGTGTAACATCAGGTGTACGTGGTGGCCAACATATAATGCCTGCGCGCCCAATAGTCAATAGGTGTAACATGAGGTGTACGTAGCGGCCAACTTATAATGCCTGCGCGCCCAATAGTCAATAGGTGTAACATCAGGTGTACGTGGCGGCCAACTTATAATGCCTGCGCGCCCAATAGTCAATAGGTGTAACATCAGGTGTACGTGGCGGCCAACTTATAATACCTGCGCGCCCAATAGTCAATAGGTGTAACATCAGGTGTACGTGGCGGCCAACATATAATACCTGCGCGCCCAATAGTCAATAGGTGTAACATCAGGTGCACGTGGCGACCAACTTATAATGCCCGCGCGCCCAATAGGTGTAACATGATGTGTACGTGGCGACCAACTTATAATGCCCGCGCGCCCAATAGTCAATAGGTGTAACACCAGGTGTACGTGGTGGCCAACTTATAATGCCTGCGCGCCCAATAGTCAATAGGTGTAACATCAGGTGTACGTGGCGGCCAACTTATAATGCCTACGCGCCCAATAGTCAATAGGTGTAACATCAGGTGTACGTGGCGGCACACTTATAATGCCTGCGCGCCCAATAGTCAATAGGTGTAACATCAGGTGCACGTGGCGGCCAACTTATAATGCCCGCGCGCCCAATAGGTGTAACATCAGGTGTACGTGGCGGCCAACTTATAATGCCTGCGCGCCCAATAGTCAATAGGTGTAACATCAGGTGTACGTGGCGGCCAACTTATAATGCCCGCGCGCCCAATAGGTGTAACATCAGGTGTACGTTGCGGCCAACTTATAATGCCTGCGCGCCCAATAGTCAATAGGTGTAACATCAGGTGTACGTGGCGGCCAACTTATAATGCCCGCGCGCCCAATAGTCAATAGGTGTAACATCAGGTGTACGTGGCGGCCAACTTATAATGCCCGCGCGCCCAATAGGTGTAACATCAGGTGTACGTGGCGGCCAACTTATAATGCCTGCGCGCCCAATAGTCAATAGGTGTAACATCAGGTGTACGTGGTGGCCAACATATAATGCCCGCGCGCCCAATAGGTGTAACATCAGGTGTACGTGGCGGCCAACTTATAATGCCTGCGCGCCCAATAGTCAATAGGTGTAACATCAGGTGTACGTGGCGGCCAACTTATAATGCCTGCGCGCCCAATAGTCAATAGGTGTAACATCAGGTGTACGTGGCGGCCAACTTATAATGCCCGCGCGCCCAATAGTCAATAGGTGTAACATGAGGTGTACGTGGCGACCAACTTATAATGCCCGCGCGCCCAATAGTCAATAGGTGTAACATGAGGTGTACGTGGCGACCAACTTATAATGCCCGCGCGCCCAATAGGTGTAACATGAGGTGTACGTGGCGACCAACTTATAATGCCCGCGCGCCCAATAGTCAATAGGTGTAACATCAGGTGCACGTGGCGGCCAACTTATAATGCCTGCGCGCGCAATAGTCAATAGGTGTAACATGAGGTGTACGTGGCGGCCAACTTATAATTCCCGCGCGCCCAATAGTCAATAGGTGTAACATCAGGTGTAGGTGGCGGCCAACTTATAATGCCCGCGCACCCAATAGGTGTAACATCAAGTGTACGTGGCTACCAACTTATAATGCCCGCGCGCCCAATAGTCAATAGGTGTAACATCAGGTGCACGTGGCGGCCAACTTATAATGCCTGCGCGCCCAATAGTCAATAGGTGTAACATGAGGTGTACGTGGCGACCAACTTATAATGCCCGCGCGCCAAATAGTCAACAGGTGTAACATCAGGCGCACGTGGCGGCCAACTTATAATGCCTGCGGGCCCAATAGTCAATAGGTGTAACATGAGGTGTACGTGGCGACCAACTTATAATGCCCGCGCGCCAAATAGTCAACAGGTGTAACATCAGGCGCACGTGGCGACCAACTTATAAAGCCCGCGCGCCCAATAGTCAATAGGTGTAACATGAGGTGTACGTGGCGACCAACATATAATGCCTGCGCGCCAAATAGTCAACAGGTGTAACATCAGGCGCACGTGGCGGCCAACTTATAATGCCTGCGCGCCCAATAGTCAATAGGTGTAACATCAGGTGCACGTGGCGGCCAACTTATAATGCCTGCGCGCCCAATAGTCAATAGGTGTAACATCAGGTGCACGTGGCGGCCAACTTATAATGCCCGCGCGCCCAATAGTCAATAGGTGTAACATCAGGTGTACGTGGCGGCCAACTTATAATGCCCGCGCGCCCAATAGTCAATAGGTGTAACATCAGGTGTACGTGGCGGCCAACTTATAATGCCCGCGCGCCCAATAGTCAATAGGTGTAACATCAGGTGCACGTGGCGGCCAACTTATAATGCCCGCGCGCCCAATAGTCAATAGGTGTAACATCAGGTGTACGTGGCGGCCAACTTATAATGCCTGCGCGCCCAATAGTCAATAGGTGTAACATCAGGTGCACGTGGCGGCCAACTTATAATGCCTGCGCGCCCAATAGTCAATAGGTGTAACATCAGGTGCACGTGGCGGCCAACTTATAATGCCTGCGCGCCCAATAGTCAATAGGTGTAACATCAGGTGTACGTGGTGACCAACTTATAATGCCTGCGCGCCCAATAGTCAATAGGTGTAACATCAGGCGTACGTGGGGGCCAACTTATAATGCCTGCGCGCCCAATAGTCAGTAGGTGTAACATCAGGTGCACGTGGCGACCAACTTATAATGCCTGCGCGCCCAATAGTCAATAGGTGTAACATCAGGTGCACGTGGCGACCAACTTATAATGCCTGCGCGCCCAATAGTCAATAGGTGTAACATCAGGTGTACGTGGCGGCCAACTTATAATGCCCGCGCGCCCAATAGTCAATAGGTGTAACATCAGGTGCACGTGGCGACCAACTTATAATGCCTGCGCGCCCAATAGTCAATAGGTGTAACATCAGGTGTACGTGGCGGCCAACTTATAATGCCCGCGCGCCCAATAGTCAATAGGTGTAACATCAGGTGTACGTGGCGGCCAACTTATAATGCCTGCGCGCCCAATAGTCAATAGGTGTAACATCAGGTGCACGTGGCGACCAACTTATAATGCCTGCGCGCCCAATAGTCAATAGGTGTAACATCAGGTGCACATGGCGGCCAACTTATAATGCCTGCGCGCCCAATAGTCAATAGGTGTAACATCAGGTGCACGTGGCGACCAACTTATAATGCCTGCGCGCCCAATAGTCAATAGGTGTAACATCAGGTGTACGTGGCGGCCAACTTATAATGCCTGCGCGCCCAATAGTCAATAGGTGTAACATCAGGTGCACGTGGCGACCAACTTATAATGCCTGCGCGCCCAATAGTCAGTAGGTGTAACATCAGGTGTACGTG
Organism: Meconema thalassinum; assembly: GCA_946902985.2. Classification (NCBI taxonomy): domain Eukaryota; kingdom Metazoa; phylum Arthropoda; class Insecta; order Orthoptera; family Tettigoniidae; genus Meconema; species Meconema thalassinum. The sequence continues at coordinate 6,072,825 of OX336398.1, read as the reverse complement.
GCGGCCAACTTATAATGCCTGCGCGCCCAATAGTCAATAGGTGTAACATCAGGTGCACGTGGCGACCAACTTATAATGCCTGCGCGCCCAATAGTCAATAGGTGTAACATCAGGTGTACGTGGCGGCCAACTTATAATGCCTGCGCGCCCAATAGTCAATAGGTGTAACATCAGGTGCACGTGGCGGCCAACTTATAATGCCTCGCGCTCAATAGTCAATAGGTGTAACATCAGGTGTACGTGGCGGCCAACTTATAATGCCTGCGCGCCCAATAGTCAATAGGTGTAACATCAGGTGCACGTGGCGGCCAACTTATAATGCCTGCGCCCAATAGTCAATAGGTGTAACATCAGGTGCACGTGGCGACCAACTTATAATGCCTGCGCGCCCAATAGTCAATAGGTGTAACATCAGGTGCACTAGGCGACCAACTTATAATGCCCGCGCGCCCAATAGTCAATAGGTGTAACATCAGGTGTACGTGGTGGCCAACATATAATGCCTGCGCGCCCAATAGGTGTAACATCAGGTGCACGTGGCGACCAACTTATAATGCCCGCGCGCCCAATAGGTGTAACATGAGGTGTACGTGGCGACCAACTTATAATGCCCGCGCGCCCAATAGTCAATAGGTGTAACATGAGGTGCACGTGGCGACCAACTTATAATGCCTGCGCGCCCAATAGTCAATAGGTGTAACATCAGGTGTACGTGGTGGCCTACATATAATGCCTTCGCGCCCAATAGTCAATAGGTGTAACATGAGGTGTACGTGGCGGCCAACTTATAATGCCTGCGCGCCAAATAGTCAATAGGTGTAACATCAGGTGTACGTGGCGGCCAACTTATAATACCTGCGCGCCCAATAAGTGTAACATGAGGTGTACGTGGCGGCCAACATATAATACCTGCGCGCCCAATAGTCAATAGGTGTAACATCAGGTGTACGTGGCGGCCAACTTATAATGCCTGCGCGCCCAATAGTCAATAGGTGTAACATCAGGTGCACGTGGCGACCAACTTATAATGCCCGCGCGCCCAATAGGTGTAACATGAGGTGTACGTGGCGACCAACTTATAATGCCCGCGCGCCCAATAGTCAATAGGTGTAACACCAGGTGTACGTGGTGGCCAACTTATAATGCCTGCGCGCCCAATAGTCAATAGGTGTAACATCAGGTGTACGTGGCGGCCAACTTATAATGCCTGCGCGCCCAATAGTCAATAGGTGTAACATCAGGTGTACGTGGCGGCACACTTATAATGCCTGCGCGCCCAATAGGTGTAACATCAGGTGCACGTGGCGGCCAACTTATAATGCCCGCGCGCCCAATAGGTGTAACATCAGGTGTACGTGGCGGCCAACTTATAATGCCTGCGCGCCCAATAGTCAATAGGTGTAACATCAGGTGTACGTGGCGGCCAACTTATAATGCCCGCGCGCCCAATAGGTGTAACATCAGGTGTACGTGGCGGCCAACTTATAATGCCTGCGCGCCCAATAGTCAATAGGTGTAACATCAGGTGTACGTGGCGGCCAACTTATAATGCCCGCGCGCCCAATAGTCAATAGGTGTAACATCAGGTGTACGTGGCGGCCAACTTATAATGCCCGCGTGCCCAATAGGTGTAACATCAGGTGTACGTGGCGGCCAACTTATAATGCCTGCGCGCCCAATAGTCAATAGGTGTAACATCAGGTGTACGTGGTGGCCAACATATAATGCCCGCGCGCCCAATAGGTGTAACATCAGGTGTACGTGGCGGCCAACTTATAATGCCTGCGCGCCCAATAGTCAATAGGTGTAACATCAGGTGTACGTGGCGGCCAACTTATAATGCCTGCGTGCCCAATAGTCAATAGGTGTAACATCAGGTGTACGTGGCGGCCAACTTATAATGCCCGCGCGCCCAATAGTCAATAGGTGTAACATGAGGTGTACGTGGCGACCAACTTATAATGCCCGCGCGCCCAATAGTCAATAGGTGTAACATGAGGTGTACGTGGAGACCAACTTATAATGCCCGCGCGCCCAATAGGTGTAACATGAGGTGTACGTGGCGACCAACTTATAATGCCCGCGCGCCCAATAGTCAATAGGTGTAACATCAGGTGCACGTGGCGGCCAACTTATAATGCCTGCGCGCCCAATAGTCAATAGGTGTAACATGAGGTGTACGTGGCGGCCAACTTATAATGCCCGCGCGGCCAATAGTAAATAGGTGTAACATCAGGTGTAGGTGGCGGCCAACTTATAATGCCCGCGCACCCAATAGGTGTAACATCAGGTGAACGTGGCGACCAACTTATAATGCCCGCGCGCCCAATAGTCAATAGGTGTAACATCAGGTGCACGTGGCGGCCAACTTATAATGCCTGCGCGCCCAATAGTCAATAGGTGTAACATGAGGTGTACGTGGCGACCAACTTATAATGCCCGCGCGCCAAATAGTCAACAGGTGTAACATCAGGCGCACGTGGCGGCCAACTTATAATGCCTGCGCGCCCAATAGTCAATAGGTGTAACATGAGGTGTACGTGGCGACCAACTTATAATGCCCGCGCGCCAAATAGTCAACAGGTGTAACATCAGGCGCACGTGGCGACCAACTTATAATGCCCGCGCGCCCAATAGTCAATAGGTGTAACATGAGGTGTACGTGGCGACCAACATATAATGCCTGCGCGCCAAATAGTCAACAGGTGTAACATCAGGCGCACGTGGCGGCCAACTTATAATGCCTGCGCGCCCAATAGTCAATAGGTGTAACATCAGGTGCACGTGGCGGCCAACTTATAATGCCTGCGCGCCCAATAGTCAATAGGTGTAACATCAGGTGCACGTGGCGGCCAACTTATAATGCCCGCGCGCCCAATAGTCAATAGGTGTAACATCAGGTGTACGTGGCGGCCAACTTATAATGCCCGCGCGCCCAATAGTCAATAGGTGTAACATCAGGTGTACGTGGCGGCCAACTTATAATGCCCGCGCGCCCAATAGTCAATAGGTGTAACATCAGGTGCACGTGGCGGCCAACTTATAATGCCCGCGCGCCCAATAGTCAATAGGTGTAACATCAGGTGTACGTGGCGGCCAACTTATAATGCCTGCGCGCCCAATAGTCAATAGGTGTAACATCAGGTGCACGTGGCGGCCAACTTATAATGCCTGCGCGCCCAATAGTCAATAGGTGTAACATCAGGTGCACGTGGCGGCCAACTTATAATGCCTGCGCGCCCAATAGTCAATAGGTGTAACATCAGGTGTACGTGGTGACCAACTTATAATGCCTGCGCGCCCAATAGTCAATAGGTGTAACATCAGGCGTACGTGGCGACCAACTTATAATGCCTGCGCGCCCAATAGTCAATAGGTGTAACATCAGGCGTACGTGGCGGCCAACTTATAATGCCTGCGCGCCCAATAGTCAGTAGGTGTAACATCAGGTGCACGTGGCGACCAACTTATAATGCCTGCGCGCCCAATAGTCAATAGGTGTAACATCAGGTGCACGTGGCGACCAACTTATAATGCCTGCGCGCCCAATAGTCAATAGGTGTAACATCAGGTGCACGTGGCGGCCAACTTATAATGCCTGCGCGCCCAATAGTCAATAGGTGTAACATCAGGTGTACGTGGTGGCCAACATATAATGCCTGCGCGCCCAATAGGTGTAACATCAGGTGCACGTGGCGACAAACTTATAATGCCCGCGCGCCCAATAGGTGTAACATGAGGTGTACGTGGCGACCAACTTATAATGCCCGCGCGCCCAATAGTCAATAGGTGTAACATGAGGTGCACGTGGCGACCAACTTATAATGCCTGCGCGCCCAATAGTCAATAGGTGTAACATCAGGTGTACGTGGTGGCCAACATATAATGCCTGCGCGCCCAATAGTCAATAGGTGTAACATGAGGTGTACGTAGCGGCCAACTTATAATGCCTGCGCGCCCAATAGTCAATAGGTGTAACATCAGGTGTACGTGGCGGCCAACTTATAATGCCTGCGCGCCCAATAGTCAATAGGTGTAACATCAGGTGTACGTGGCGGCCAACTTATAATACCTGCGCGCCCAATAGTCAATAGGTGTAACATCAGGTGTACGTGGCGGCCAACATATAATACCTGCGCGCCCAATAGTCAATAGGTGTAACATCAGGTGCACGTGGCGACCAACTTATAATGCCCGCGCGCCCAATAGGTGTAACATGATGTGTACGTGGCGACCAACTTATAATGCCCGCGCGCCCAATAGTCAATAGGTGTAACACCAGGTGTACGTGGTGGCCAACTTATAATGCCTGCATGCCCAATAGTCAATAGGTGTAACATCAGGTGTACGTGGCGGCCAACTTATAATGCCTACGCGCCCAATAGTCAATAGGTGTAACATTAGGTGTACGTGGCGGCACACTTATAATGCCTGCGCGCCCAATAGTCAATAGGTGTAACATCAGGTGCACGTGGCGGCCAACTTATAATGCCCGCGCGCCCAATAGGTGTAACATCAGGTGTACGTGGCGGCCAACTTATAATGCCTGCGCGCCCAATAGTCAATAGGTGTAACATCAGGTGTACGTGGCGGCCAACTTATAATGCCCGCGCGCCCAATAGGTGTAACATCAGGTGTACGTTGCGGCCAACTTATAATGCCTGCGCGCCCAATAGTCAATAGGTGTAACATCAGGTGTACGTGGCGGCCAACTTATAATGCCCGCGCGCCCAATAGTCAATAGGTGTAACATCAGGTGTACGTGGCGGCCAACTTATAATGCCCGCGCGCCCAATAGGTGTAACATCAGGTGTACGTGGCGGCCAACTTATAATGCCTGCGCGCCCAATAGTCAATAGGTGTAACATCAGGTGTACGTGGTGGCCAACATATAATGCCCGCGCGCCCAATAGGTGTAACATCAGGTGTACGTGGCGGCCAACTTATAATGCCTGCGCGCCCAATAGTCAATAGGTGTAACATCAGGTGTACGTGGCGGCCAACTTATAATGCCTGCGCGCCCAATAGTCAATAGGTGTAACATCAGGTGTACGTGGCGGCCAACTTATAATGCCCGCGCGCCCAATAGTCAATAGGTGTAACATGAGGTGTACGTGGCGACCAACTTATAATGCCCGCGCGCCCAATAGTCAATAGGTGTAACATGAGGTGTACGTGGCGACCAACTTATAATGCCCGCGCGCCCAATAGGTGTAACATGAGGTGTACGTGGCGACCAACTTATAATGCCCGCGCGCCCAATAGTCAATAGGTGTAACATCAGGTGCACGTGGCGGCCAACTTATAATGCCTGCGCGCCCAATAGTCAATAGGTGTAACATGAGGTGTACGTGGCGGCCAACTTATAATGCCCGCGCGCCCAATAGTCAATAGGTGTAACATCAGGTGTAGGTGGCGGCCAACTTATAATGCCCGCGCACCCAATAGGTGTAACATCAAGTGTACGTGGCTACCAACTTATAATGCCCGCGCGCCCAATAGTCAAAAGGTGTAACATCAGGTGCACGTGGCGGCCAACTTATAATGCCTGCGCGCCCAATAGTCAATAGGTGTAACATGAGGTGTACGTGGCGACCAACTTATAATGCCCGCGCGCCAAATAGTCAACAGGTGTAACATCAGGCGCACGTGGCGGCCAACTTATAATGCCTGCGCGCCCAATAGTCAATAGGTGTAACATGAGGTGTACGTGGCGACCAACTTATAATGCCCGCGCGCCAAATAGTCAACAGGTGTAACATCAGGCGCACGTGGCGACCAACTTATAAAGCCCGCGCGCCCAATAGTCAATAGGTGTAACATGAGGTGTACGTGGCGACCAACATATAATGCCTGCGCGCCAAATAGTCAACAGGTGTAACATCAGGCGCACGTGGCGGCCAACTTATAATGCCTGCGCGCCCAATAGTCAATAGGTGTAACATCAGGTGCACGTGGCGGCCAACTTATAATGCCTGCGCGCCCAATAGTCAATAGGTGTAACATCAGGTGCACGTGGCGGCCAACTTATAATGCCCGCGCGCCCAATAGTCAATAGGTGTAACATCAGGTGTACGTGGCGGTCAACTTATAATGCCCGCGCGCCCAATAGTCAATAGGTGTAACATCAGGTGTACGTGGCGGCCAACTTATAATGCCCGCGCGCCCAATAGTCAATAGGTGTAACATCAGGTGCACGTGGCGGCCAAGTTATAATGCCCGCGCGCCCAATAGTCAATAGGTGTAACATCAGGTGTACGTGGCGGCCAACTTATAATGCCTGCGCGCCCAATAGTCAATAGGTGTCACATCAGGTGCACGTGGCGGCCAACTTATAATGCCTGCGCGCCCAATAGTCAATAGGTGTAACATCAGGTGCACGTGGCGGCCAACTTATAATGCCTGCGCGCCCAATAGTCAATAGGTGTAACATCAGGTGTACGTGGCGGCCAACTTATAATGCCTGCGCGCCCAATAGTCAATAGGTGTAACATCAGGTGCACGTGGCGGCCAACTTATAATGCCTCGCGCTCAATAGTCAATAGGTGTAACATCAGGTGTACGTGGCGGCCAACTTATAATGCCTGCGCGCCCAATAGTCAATAGGTGTAACATCAGGTGCACGTGGCGGCCAACTTATAATGCCTGCGCCCAATAGTCAATAGGTGTAACATCAGGTGCACGTGGCGACCAACTTATAATGCCTGCGCGCCCAATAGTCAATAGGTGTAACATCAGGTGCACTAGGCGACCAACTTATAATGCCCGCGCGCCCAATAGTCAATAGGTGTAACATCAGGTGTACGTGGTGGCCAACATATAATGCCTGCGCGCCCAATAGGTGTAACATCAGGTGCACGTGGCGACCAACTTATAACGCCCGCGCGCCCAATAGGTGTAACATGAGGTGTACGTGGCGACCAACTTATAATGCCCGCGCGCCCAATAGTCAATAGGTGTAACATGAGGTGCACGTGGCGACCAACTTATAATGCCTGCGCGCCCAATAGTCAATAGGTGTAACATCAGGTGTACGTGGTGGCCTACATATAATGCCTTCGCGCCCAATAGTCAATAGGTGTAACATGAGGTGTACGTGGCGGCCAACTTATAATGCCTGCGCGCCAAATAGTCAATAGGTGTAACATCAGGTGTACGTGGCGGCCAACTTATAATACCTGCGCGCCCAATAAGTGTAACATGAGGTGTACGTGGCGGCCAACATATAATACCTGCGCGCCCAATAGTCAATAGGTGTAACATCAGGTGTACGTGGCGGCCAACTTATAATGCCTGCGCGCCCAATAGTCAATAGGTGTAACATCAGGTGCACGTGGCGACCAACTTATAATGCCCGCGCGCCCAATAGGTGTAACATGAGGTGTACGTGGCGACCAACTTATAATGCCCGCGCGCCCAATAGTCAATAGGTGTAACACCAGGTGTACGTGGTGGCCAACTTATAATGCCTGCGCGCCCAATAGTCAATAGGTGTAACATCAGGTGTACGTGGCGGCCAACTTATAATGCCTGCGCGCCCAATAGTCAATAGGTGTAACATCAGGTGTACGTGGCGGCACACTTATAATGCCTGCGCGCCCAATAGGTGTAACATCAGGTGCACGTGGCGGCCAACTTATAATGCCCGCGCGCCCAATAGGTGTAACATCAGGTGTACGTGGCGGCCAACTTATAATGCCTGCGCGCCCAATAGTCAATAGGTGTAACATCAGGTGTACGTGGCGGCCAACTTATAATGCCCGCGCGCCCAATAGGTGTAACATCAGGTGTACGTGGCGGCCAACGTATAATGCCTGCGCGCCCAATAGTCAATAGGTGTAACATCAGGTGTACGTGGCGGCCAACTTATAATGCCCGCGCGCCCAATAGTCAATAGGTGTAACATCAGGTGTACGTGGCGGCCAACTTATAATGCCCGCGCGCCCAATAGGTGTATCATCAGGTGTACGTGGCGGCCAACTTATAATGCCTGCGCGCCCAATAGTCAATAGGTGTAACATCAGGTGTACGTGGTGGCCAACATATAATGCCCGCGCGCCCAATAGGTGTAACATCAGGTGTACGTGGCGGCCAACTTATAATGCCTGCGCGCCCAATAGTCAATAGGTGTAACATCAGGTGTACGTGGCGGCCAACTTATAATGCCTGCGTGCCCAATAGTCAATAGGTGTAACATCAGGTGTACGTGGCGGCCAACTTATAATGCCCGCGCGCCCAATAGTCAATAGGTGTAACATGAGGTGTACGTGGCGACCAACTTATAATGCCCGCGCGCCCAATAGTCAATAGGTGTAACATGAGGTGTACGTGGCGACCAACTTATAATGCCCGCGCGCCCAATAGGTGTAACATGAGGTGTACGTGGCGACCAACTTATAATGCCCGCGCGCCCAATAGTCAATAGGTGTAACATCAGGTGCACGTGGCGGCCAACTTATAATGCCTGCGCGCCCAATAGTCAATAGGTGTAACATGAGGTGTACGTGGCGGCCAACTTATAATGCCCGCGCGGCCAATAGTCAATAGGTGTAACATCAGGTGTAGGTGGCGGCCAACTTATAATGCCCGCGCACCCAATAGTCAATAGGTGTCACATCAGGTGCACGTGGCGGCCAACTTATAATGCCTGCGCGCCCAATAGTCAATAGGTGTAACATCAGGTGCACGTGGCGGCCAACTTATAATGCCCGCGCGCCCAATAGTCATTAGGTGTAACATCAGGTGTACGTGGCGGCCAACTTATAATGCCTGCGTGCCCAATAGTCAATAGGTGTAACATCAGGTGTACGTGGCGGCCAACTTATAATGCCCGCGCGCCCAATAGTCAATAGGTGTAACATGAGGTGTACGTGGCGACCAACTTATAATGCCCGCGCGCCCAATAGTCAATAGGTGTAACATGAGGTGTACGTGGCGACCAACTTATAATGCCCGCGCGCCCAATAGGTGTAACATGAGGTGTACGTGGCGACCAACTTATAATGCCCGCGCGCCCAATAGTCAATAGGTGTAACATCAGGTGCACGTGGCGGCCAACTTATAATGCCTGCGCGCCCAATAGTCAATAGGTGTAACATGAGGTGTACGTGGCGGCCAACTTATAATGCCCGCGCGCCCAATAGTCAATAGGTGTAACATCAGGTGTACGTGGCGGCCAACTTATAATGCCTGCGCGCCCAATAGTCAATAGGTGTTACATCAGGTGCACGTGGCGGCCAACTTATAATGCCTGCGCGCCCAATAGTCAATAGGTGTAACATCAGGTGCACGTGGCGGCCAACTTATAATGCCTGCGCGCCCAATAGTCAATAGGTGTAACATCAGGTGTACGTGGTGACCAACTTATAATGCCTGCGCGCCCAATAGTCAATAGGTGTAACATCAGGCGTACGTGGGGGCCAACTTATATTGCCTGCGCGCCCAATAGTCAGTAGGTGTAACATCAGGTGCACGTGGCGACCAACTTATAATGCCTGCGCGCCCAATAGTCAATAGGTGTAACATCAGGTGCACGTGGCGACCAACTTATAATGCCTGCGCGCCCAATAGTCAATAGGTGTAACATCAGGTGTACGTGGCGGCCAACTTATAATGCCCGCGCGCCCAATAGTCTATAGGTGTAACATCAGGTGCACGTGGCGACCAACTTATAATGCCTGCGCGCCCAATAGTCAATAGGTGTAACATCAGGTGTACGTGGCGGCCAACTTTTAATGCCCGCGCGCCCAATAGTCAATAGGTGTAACATCAGGTGTACGTGGCGGCCAACTTATAATGCCTGCGCGCCCAATAGTCAATAGGTGTAACATCAGGTGCACGTGGCGACCAACTTATAATGCCTGCGCGCCCAATAGTCAATAGGTGTAACATCAGGTGCACATGGCGGCCAACTTATAATGCCTGCGCGCCCAATAGTCAATAGGTGTAACATCAGGTGCACGTGGCGACCAACTTATAATGCCTGCGCGCCCAATAGTCAATAGGTGTAACATCAGGTGTACGTGGCGGCCAACTTATAATGCCTGCGCGCCCAATAGTCAATAGGTGTAACATCAGGTGCACGTGGCGACCAACTTATAATGCCTGCGCGCCCAATAGTCAGTAGGTGTAACATCAGGTGTACGTGGCGGCCAACTTATAATGCCTGCGCGCCCAATAGTCAATAGGTGTAACATCAGGTGCACGTGGCGACCAACTTATAATGCCTGCGCGCCCAATAGTCAATAGGTGTAACATCAGGTGTACGTGGCGGCCAACTTATAATGCCTGCGCGCCCAATAGTCAATAGGTGTAACATCAGGTGCACGTGGCGGCCAACTTATAATGCCTCGCGCTCAATAGTCAATAGGTGTAACATCAGGTGTACGTGGCGGCCAACTTATAATGCCTGCGCGCCCAATAGTCAATAGGTGTAACATCAGGTGCACGTGGCGGCCAACTTATAATGCCTGCGCCCAATAGTCAATAGGTGTAACATCAGGTGCACGTGGCGACCAACTTATAATGCCTGCGCGCCCAATAGTCAATAGGTGTAACATCAGGTGCACTAGGCGACCAACTTATAATGCCCGCGCGCCCAATAGTCAATAGGTGTAACATCAGGTGTACGTGGTGGCCAACATATAATGCCTGCGCGCCCAATAGGTGTAACATCAGGTGCACGTGGCGACCAACTTATAATGCCCGCGCGCCCAATAGGTGTAACATGAGGTGTACGTGGCGACCAACTTATAATGCCCGCGCGCCCAATAGTCAATAGGTGTAACATGAGGTGCACGTGGCGACCAACTTATAATGCCTGCGCGCCCAATAGTCAATAGGTGTAACATCAGGTGTACGTGGTGGCCTACATATAATGCCTTCGCGCCCAATAGTCAATAGGTGTAACATGAGGTGTACGTGGCGGCCAACTTATAATGCCTGCGCGCCAAATAGTCAATAGGTGTAACATCAGGTGTACGTGGCGGCCAACTTATAATACCTGCGCGCCCAATAAGTGTAACATGAGGTGTACGTGGCGGCCAACATATAATACCTGCGCGCCCAATAGTCAATAGGTGTAACATCAGGTGTACGTGGCGGCCAACTTATAATGCCTGCGCGCCCAATAGTCAATAGGTGTAACATCAGGTGCACGTGGCGACCAACTTATAATGCCCGCGCGCCCAATAGGTGTAACATGAGGTGTACGTGGCGACCAACTTATAATGCCCGCGCGCCCAATAGTCAATAGGTGTAACACCAGGTGTACGTGGTGGCCAACTTATAATGCCTGCGCGCCCAATAGTCAATAGGTGTAACATCAGGTGTACGTGGCGGCCAACTTATAATGCCTGCGCGCCCAATAGTCAATAGGTGTAACATCAGGTGTACGTGGCGGCACACTTATAATGCCTGCGCGCCCAATAGGTGTTACATCAGGTGCACGTGGCGGCCAACTTATAATGCCCGCGCGCCCAATAGGTGTAACATCAGGTGTACGTGGCGGCCAACTTATAATGCCTGCGCGCCCAATAGTCAATAGGTGTAACATCAGGTGTACGTGGCGGCCAACTTATAATGCCCGCGCGCCCAATAGGTGTAACATCTGGTGTACGTGGCGGCCAACTTATAATGCCTGCGCGCCCAATAGTCAATAGGTGTAACATCAGGTGTACGTGGCGGCCAACTTATAATGCCCGCGCGCCCAATAGTCAATAGGTGTAACATCAGGTGTACGTGGCGGCCAACTTATAATGCCCGCGCGCCCAATAGGTGTAACATCAGGTGTACGTGGCGGCCAACTTATAATGCCTGCGCGCCCAATAGTCAATAGGTGTAACATCAGGTGTACGTGGTGGCCAACATATAATGCCCGCGCGCCCAATAGGTGTAACATCAGGTGTACGTGGCGGCCAACTTATAATGCCTGCGCGCCCAATAGTCAATAGGTGTAACATCAGGTGTACGTGGCGGCCAACTTATAATGCCTGCGTGCCCAATAGTCAATAGGTGTAACATCAGGTGTACGTGGCGGCCAACTTATAATGCCCGCGCGCCCAATAGTCAATAGGTGTAACATGAGGTGTACGTGGCGACCAACTTATAATGCCCGCGCGCCCAATAGTCAATAGGTGTAACATGAGGTGTACGTGGCGACCAACTTATAATGCCCGCGCGCCCAATAGGTGTAACATGAGGTGTACGTGGCGACCAACTTATAATGCCCGCGCGCCCAATAGTCAATAGGTGTAACATCAGGTGCACGTGGCGGCCAACTTATAATGCCTTTGCGCCCAATAGTCAATAGGTGTAACATGAGGTGTACGTGGCGGCCAACTTATAATGCCCGCGCGGCCAATAGTCAATAGGTGTAACATCAGGTGTAGGTGGCGGCCAACTTATAATGCCCGCGCACCCAATAGGTGTAACATCAGGTGAACGTGGCGACCAACTTATAATGCCCGCGCGCCCAATAGTCAATAGGTGTAACATCAGGTGCACGTGGCGGCCAACTTATAATGCCTGCGCGCCCAATAGTCAATAGGTGTAACATGAGGTGTACGTGGCGACCAACTTATAATGCCCGCGCGCCAAATAGTCAACAGGTGTAACATCAGGCGCACGTGGCGGCCAACTTATAATGCCTGCGCGCCCAATAGTCAATAGGTGTAACATGAGGTGTACGTGGCGACCAACTTATAATGCCCGCGCGCCAAATAGTCAACAGGTGTAACATCAGGCGCACGTGGCGACCAACTTATAATGCCCGCGCGCCCAATAGTCAATAGGTGTAACATGAGGTGTACGTGGCGACCAACATATAATGCCTGCGCGCCAAATAGTCAACAGGTGTAACATCAGGCGCACGTGGCGGCCAACTTATAATGCCTGCGCGCCCAATAGTCAATAGGTGTAACATCAGGTGCACGTGGCGGCCAACTTATAATGCCTGCGCGCCCAATAGTCAATAGGTGTAACATCAGGTGCACGTGGCGGCCAACTTATAATGCCCGCGCGCCCAATAGTCAATAGGTGTAACATCAGGTGTACGTGGCGGCCAACTTATAATGCCCGCGCGCCCAATAGTCAATAGGTGTAACATCAGGTGTACGTGGCGGCCAACTTATAATGCCCGCGCGCCCAATAGTCAATAGGTGTAACATCAGGTGCACGTGGCGGCCAACTTATAATGCCCGCGCGCCCAATAGTCAATAGGTGTAACATCAGGTGTACGTGGCGGCCAACTTATAATGCCTGCGCGCCCAATAGTCAATAGGTGTAACATCAGGTGCACGTGGCGGCCAACTTATAATGCCTGCGCGCCCAATAGTCAATAGGTGTAACATCAGGTGCACGTGGCGGCCAACTTATAATGCCTGCGCGCCCAATAGTCAATAGGTGTAACATCAGGTGTACGTGGTGACCAACTTATAATGCCTGCGCGCCCAATAGTCAATAGGTGTAACATCAGGCGTACGTGGCGACCAACTTATAATGCCTGCGCGCCCAATAGTCAATAGGTGTAACATCAGGCGTACGTGGCGGCCAACTTATAATGCCTGCGCGCCCAATAGTCAGTAGGTGTAACATCAGGTGCACGTGGCGACCAACTTATAATGCCTGCGCGCCCAATAGTCAATAGGTGTAACATCAGGTGCACGTGGCGACCAACTTATAATGCCTGCGCGCCCAATAGTCAATAGGTGTAACATCAGGTGTACGTGGCGGCCAACTTATAATGCCCGCGCGCCTAATAGTCAATAGGTGTAACATCAGGTGCACGTGGCGACCAACTTATAATGCCTGCGCGCCCAATAGTCAATAGGTGTAACATCAGGTGTACGTGGCGGCCAACTTATAATGCCTGCGCGCCCAATAGTCAATAGGTGTAACATCAGGTGCACGTGGCGACCAACTTATAATGCCTGCGCGCCCAATAGTCAATAGGTGTAACATCAGGTGTACGTGGCGGCCAACTTATAATGCCTGCGCGCCCAATAGTCAATAGGTGTAACATCAGGTGCACGTGGCGACCAACTTATAATGCCTGCGCGCCCAATAGTCAGTAGGTGTAACATCAGGTGTACGTGGCGGCCAACTTATAATGCCTGCGCGCTCAATAGTCAATAGGTGTAACATCAGGTGCACGTGGCGACCAACTTATAATGCCTGCGCGCCCAATAGTCAATAGGTGTAACATCAGGTGTACGTGGCGGCCAACTTATAATGCCTGCGCGCCCAATAGTCAATAGGTGTAACATCAGGTGTACGTGGCGGCCAACTTATAATGCCTGCGCGCCCAATAGTCAATAGGTGTAACATCAGGTGTACGTGGCGGCCAACTTATAATGCCTGCGCCCAATTGTCAGTAGGTGTAACATCAGGTGTACGTGGCGGCCAACTTATAATGCCTGCGCGCCCAATAGTCAATAGGTGTAACATCAGGTGCACGTGGCGACCAACTTATAATGCCTGCGCGCCCAATAGTCAATAGGTGTAACATCAGGTGTACGTGGCGGCCAACTTATAATGCCTGCGCGCCCAATAGTCAATAGGTGTAACATCAGGTGCACGTGGCGACCAACTTATAATGCCTGCGCGCCCAATAGTCAATAGGTGTAACATCAGGTGCACGTGGCGACCAACTTATAATGCCTGCGCGCCCAATAGTCAATAGGTGTAACATCAGGTGCACGTGGCGACCAACTTATAATGCCTGCGCGCCCAATAGTCAATAGGTGTAACATCAGGTGCACGTGGCGGCCAACTTATAATGCCTGCGCGCCCAATAGTCAATAGGTGTAACATCAGGTGCACGTGGCGGCCAACTTATAATGCCTGCGCGCCCAATAGGTGTAACATCAGGTGCACGTGGCGACCAACTTATAATGCCTGCGCGCCCAATAGTCAATAGGTGTAACATCAGGTGCACGTGGCGGCCAACTTATAATGCCTGCGCGCCCAATAGTCAATAGGTGTAACATCAGGTGCACGTGGCGGCCAACTTATAATGCCTGCGCGCCCAATAGGTGTAACATCAGGTGCACGTGGCGACCAACTTATAATGCCTGCGCGCCCAATAGCCTGCGCGCCCAATAGTCAATAGGTGTAACATCAGGTGTACGTGGCGGCCAACTTATAATGCCCGCGCGCCCAATCGAACGACCAGGAAATAACGTTAGTCTAGCCACAGGCGGGTAGTGTGCAGGACACCTATCGTGTTCAAACCACACTCGGGAAGTTCTGTAATTCCACTCAAACTCGAATGCAGTATCAGCCTCCTTTCTTAGCCCACCTGTTTTCCCTTTTCGTGAAGAAACAGTATGTCTCACTGACCGCTGCCAACTGGATCGCGATCTACAGTGCAGTGACTTACTTGATTTCCCATTCAACTTGATGTAGCTACGCTTGAAAAAGCCACTCATTTCCTGAAGAGCATTAAAAGTTTGTATTAATAATTTTATTAATACAGCCAATGGCCATATACTTTTCTTGTCAGGATGGGTCAGGGAAGGGGTTTTGGAAGGCAATCGGCCATGGGCCTATTGAAAGAACCATCCCGGCATTTGCCTGGGGTGAAAATGGGAAATGCACCGCCCTATTATAATAAACATATTCTTGGCGTGCCTCCTAGCTGCATCACTGGAACCAACTAGAAAAGAAAGGAGTACGCAGTGGAAATGGATGTTAATTTCTGACCTGTGCTGGGCCCGTACTTGCAGGCCAGATGTGCCGAGCGACTCCAGACTCCGTGAAGGTGGTCCCACGACGAGTGGTAGGAATACCCTCCTGGTGCTAGAAAGCTAGAATAAGTTAGGCCTAGGTTTGAAGAGAGAGAGAGAGAGAGAGAGAGAGCGAGAGCGAGCAGCCCGATCGCCAAACACTACTAAATGAGACACATGGGTAAAGAAATGGAAATTTAATGAATTGAAACCGAACACACAAAGAAACCCGGCCAGAATAACACACACAAAAAAGAATACCCTTCACCTAGGGGTCAAATAAAGTCACTTTCAAACGGGGAAGATAAATATAAATAACAATAAATAACTTACGATAGTAAATAACGTTAACAAATTAAATTCATACCTATGCTCACTTACGTGAAAACGATGTAAAAAGGGAGGAAGTAAATGATCAAGAGGCAATCGACCCGGTCGCTGGTCAACAACAATCACTTCTCAGCCTAGAGATGGATGGTTGTCATGACGACCACAAATAACAAGCATAGCAAAGATAAAACAAGAGGCTGTGTGCGTGTCGCAAAGGCTGTGGCGAGCAATGGGGATGCGATCGAGCTGGCAGTCTCCAGAGAAAAGAAATGCAAAAACCAAAGATACTATAAGAAGAAACAAATGACGTCAAGTGTCCGTGAAATATATCATGATACATACACGCAATCAAACACACAAAATGCTAGCCGACGATGCAGTAATAAAACACAAAGCAACTCGTGCTTGTAGGTTGTCTAGCAAAACATGCTAAACCTATATGGTCCCCAACTTACGTTCCGAGTTCGAGCTGAATACGGTAAGGCCTACTTAAAGTTACCGCCGTGATTCAGTTGCACGAAGCATGGAATGAAGGGAATACATAAGGGCTAAAATATATGGTGTCATGCCTCGTGTTGGGAGAATGGTCGAAACGCCAACGTCCACAAACCACGGGAGACCCATTCGAAGATATGCCCAATCAAAACAGCATCAATGCACCTGGCAGCAAGAAAAACATACACTCACAAAATCACTCCCAGATATATTTCACGGCACAAATAAAAGGTTAAACGAAGACTCAAACAAAATAAAACAGGAGACCGCCATTTCGATTGGTTCCACAGCAAATCCAAGCACACGACGAAGATCAAAAAGAAAAGTTAAATTTAGGAAATGAGCATAGTGGACACAAGGTTAGATGTATTACTTACATGAGTAAATGGAAGGCTTCGGCATAATAACAATGTTAAATAAAAAGGAAAACATTACATTTTAAATAATAAGACGGAGAGCCTCAAGGCACGTCCGGACAGAAAGTATCTCACATGGCGTCTGAGTCTACCGGGACGGCCGCCAAAGAAAATAAAGAAAAGAGAGATGTTAAACATGGCTCAGGATCCACACCACCCCCCAAAAGAAAAATTATTTATAATAATAAAAGATTTTTCTTTTTACATCACTAAGCACCACCGCTTTGAAATCAATCATGTCCCAAGTGTTCCAAAATACACAACATCCTTATCACACAGGTGGTTTGTCAACAACTATAACAGTACACAAAATATGAGGGGGGAGGGTGATCGATATAACAATCACTTAAGCAATTGAGCCATATCAGAAAGAATACAGTTATAAAATGAAGTAATATATAAAAATAATCAGATCGCTTCGGCGATCGCAATATCAGGACAGAACTCCTTCGGGGTCCCCAAAGGCGCGCGTTCCTTTGACGATCCCTGGGCTTGTCATAATGGTATTACGGTTCGCCTGAGCGTTACAATGACAAGAAAAGTAGATAGAGACACGGACGAAAATCATAAACAAAAGACTTTCGCCCTTTGACGCCGAAGTCTGCCATTCTCCTTATACCCATCATGAAAGTGACGTATTAAAATAACAGAAGCGATATAATGTGTCCATTATTTATAGAATATAAATTCTCTACTGCCCGAATTCGCAAAAATACATATTTTTACAATAAATATTAAGTTACACAGAGTATGTAGGCCTATTTCTTCTTGTATTATTTTCTTTCTTGAGCTCGTAAATTTGTACTTGACTCTGCCTCGGTCAAAATTGGTTCAATAATAGGCAGGTCAAGGAGACGCCATATGAATACTAGCTTCCTTGGATAACATAAGCAAATTATGATTGGCTAACCTACGCAGAAAAAGGACAACATTAATCACAGAAAATAAGAAGGTTACACAATAAATGGTTTCAATTGAGATATGTGAGCTCTGGATACGTCGGTGGGATTCTCCTTGGAGATCAATTCAACAGTGACAGGTGTTAAAAATCTAGTTATAGTTTTGGGCGTGCTCCAGCGAAGCATTAACTTAGCTGACTCCTTATTCTTGGCCGAACTCTGTGGGTGCAGGCGCACTAGCACGTCGTCATTCACCTGAAAACAAACAGGTTGCCTACCCTTGTTATAGCGAGACGCCACGCGATCTCGTGCCCTTTTCAGATGCCGTACAGCAACTTCCCATTTTTCTTTGACTGAGGTACGGCGGGATGGCGCAGCCAGATAATCTATTTTCCACTGAAGCTGAAGTGGATCAACAATACGCCTTCCTAAAAACAATTCCGAAGGGGTAGAATTCGTCGATTCATGAAGAGCAGTGTTAAATCCTAAGGAGAAAAACTGAAGATTTGCGTCCCAACGTGACTGATCTGCGTTGTGGAACGCACTCAAGCAAGCCTTCAAGTTACGATGAAACCTTTCAACGTGATTTGGCTGAGGGTGGTAGGGTGCCAAAAAGACATGATCAATTCCCCAAGAAAAACACATTGATCTAAAAGACTTGGACCGGAAAACGCTCGCGTTATCGGACACTAAAAACTTTGGAGGACCAAAAACACCAAAAATATGATTGGTCAAAAGCCTAACAGTGGTACGTGTCGTGATTTCCCTGACAGGAAATAACCATACAAATTTTGAAAATCCATCAACGACAGTAAGTATAGCTTGATGACCAGAAGATGACCTAACAAGGGGACCAAAATAATCTATAAACAGGCGCTCATTAGGATATGACATCGTGTCAGCGTGGTGAAGTCCAATGCGAGAATTCTTTGCTGGCTTAGAACGTTGACACGTAACACATTTTCGGACGAAAGCAAAAGCATCCGCTTTCAAATGAGGCCAGAAGAATTCCTGAGAGATTTTATGGAAAGTCTTCGTCATACCTAAATGTAATCCAAAACAGGATTCATGGAAATACGCCAAGAGCATACTTCGTATATTCTCTGGCACGAAAATCCTACATTTCGAAGATCGAGGAGCGGTATGCACTATAACATCATTGCGCAATGAAAACTCAGATACACCAGGATCTTTCCCGAGAATTTTTTCACGCAATGTGACACAAAATGGGTCATCTGCTTGGTACGTACGGATGTCAGTAAAAGACCATGGAATGTGTTGGAGAAGATTCACTGGCTCGGGGATCTCAACAATGGGAGGAGGTTCCTCAAACATGCGTGACAAACAATCCGCTACAACATTTTCACTGCCTCTGACGTGAATGATGTCAAAGCTGAAAGAGGATAGACGAAGAATCCAACGATTTATACGTCCCAATTTTTTGACATGCGAGCGCATCCAGGACAGAGCTTCATTGTCGGTATACACTATGAAATGCCGATGTTCTAGAAAAGATCTGAAACGTTCACAGCCGAATACGACAGCCAGACTTTCTTTCTCGAAAGTGGAATACCGGCGTTCGCAATCATTAAGCATCCGACTGGCAAAAGCGATGGGTGCCAAATTACCATTCACCTGCTGACTAAGCACACAAGAAACTGCGACATCACTCGCATCACAATGTAACATAAAATCTTTCCCAAAATCCGGAGTTCGAAGGACGGGAGCAGAAGAAAGACATTCTTTCAATTTCTCAAAGGCGAGACACTGGTCGGGGCCCCACACGAATCGTACATTCTTCTTCTTCAAATAATTCAGGGGCGCTGAAATGTCCGAAAAGCCCTTAATGAACCTATTGTAAAAGCCTGCCATTCCCAAAAAACGTCGGACTGCTTTCACATTCGTGGGAGTAGGGAACTCTTGGATACATTGGACACGCTCAGGGTTCACTTCTATGCCCACATCCGAAAGAATGTGACCTAAAAATTTGATTTGCTTCGAAGCCAAAGAGATTTTGTCCGGGTTAACAGTGAGTCCGGCTCTGCGAAGACGACATAGGACTTCACGTAAATGGATCAGGTGATCCTCAAAAGACGGACTGTAAATCACGAGGTCATCAAGATAGTTAAACACAGATGAATACTTTAAATCTCCAAATAACTCATCCAAAACCCTACTCAATACTTGTCCGCCGATAGAAATGCCCATGGGTAACTTATTGAACTCAAAAAGGCCGAACGGAGTGGAGAACGCAGTTACCTTACGGCTCTCGGGATCGAGAGGAATTTGATAATATGCACAATTCAAATCTAGGACGGAATAGTACTTCGCCCCGTGAAAATGCTGAAAAGCGCTCTCCCGAGTTGGAAGGGGAAAGTTGTCGAACACCACCTTAGAATTGAGTCGACGATAATCAACTACTAAACGAAAAGTTCCCTCTTTCTTAGGCACCAGGAATGCTGGACTACCATAAGAAGACTTAGAAGGACTCACAACACCGCGTGCCTTAAGATCATCAATATATTCTCTCATGGCAATGAGTTTGGGTGGAGAGCACGAAAATGGCGCCGACCTAACTGGAACCTCATCAGTTAAATCAATATGACACTCGTAGCCGATAGCGGAACCCAGTTCCGACGTGAGAACATCTGGAAATTCATTCACCAAATCAGATAAAGCGTCACGTTGACTCGTGAATAAAGTAGGAGGGATTAGAACAGCAGAGATACCAGAAAAATTACAAGGAACACTCGCTTCACAAGTATTAAAATGAAACCGCTCCTTGGATTTAAACAAAAAACTGAAGGAATGATCCGAAAAATCAAGCCTCAACCCTCTTTGTGCATAAAATCAGAACCTAAGATCATAGGCGTAGATAAGTCATCCACCACATGGAAGTTCCAATCCCAAGAATAACCACATATCTTAATATGACATGTTACAACGCTAGAAACAGAAATAGATGACTTCACCGCAGAATAAAATTTTAAACCTCCATCTTGTGGACAAATCTGAGTAACAGGAAGCTGTTCCGCGATGGAGCGCTGAATAAATGAACGTGAAACACCAGAATCCAGTAAAGCGGGTATCGACAATTTCTTAACACTTACAGGGACCCAAGGACAGAAGTTTCCAGTCGTGGAAATGTTCATTTCCCGGCGAACTTCATTGCATGGCCACTCCGGCGGGTCTAAACCGGGGACCCATGCTCGTTTCCCTGACGCGAAGCACATCTAGGACAGGCTATGTGCGTCACGTCACGAAGACCGCATGTGTGACAAAACACACGAGAGGGCGCACGGCAGGAATTAAAATTATGCCCCAAACGATCACAATTCCAACATTTTATACGGTTATACATGTTCGGGTTTCGAGGTAACTGTTGATCCTGAGGAGCGGGATTCGCAGAAGAAGTAGCATTGGGAATACTCCCGACAATATGCGAGTGGGGACGGTTAACTGCCCGGTCCTCCTGACGAGATATTGAAGATGGGTGCGCAGTCCTCTGAATCTGGGATTGCGCGCATGCAGTCTCTGGAAACAAACTGTCAGAGGGGAGGGGTGGGGGTACATATGACTTGCGCAGGCGCCGATTGAACTCGCATTCACGTCCTTGATCAACAATGTCAGCCACACTATACACACTGGACCGGCGTATGAAAGACTTGTACTCAGGTGCTAGATTTCTATACACAATATCAACAGTTTCAATAAGGGGAAGGGGCTGCGACAACCTACTTATTAAAGTCATTAGCCCAGTAACAAAATCGTCTACAGGCTCTTCCAAACCCTGGGTACGGCGATGAATTTCAGCCTTCAAGTCATGTTCAAAATCATAAGTCGTAAACCGCTCCTTTATTGACTTACAGAAATCAACCCACGAGATGAAAGATCTGTTGGTAAGTCGATACCATTTTAAAGCTAAGCCCCTCAACAATAACGGTAGGCAGACAACAATGTCGTCTGGTTCGAGGTCATAACAATGGCAGAGTTCACTGACCCTGTCTAAGAACTCAAATACAGACGAAACTCCCAGTTCACCAGAAAATGAAATTCCCCACTTGGACACTATATTGGCTACGCCTCCCTTGCGATGGCCTTTCACCTCAGTCAATGGATTAGTGTCTTTCCCACAGACACTTTCAAACGATAGCAGATCATCGTCAGACTGGATGAGCTCCTTCTTCACGTTACAGCCTGGGAGAGAATACATGGCTAAACTACAGAAGTACTGCTAGCTACAATTCAAAACAATAACTACAAATGTCTTGCCTCCGTCCTGCGCCTGAAATGAGTACGAAACAAGAAGTAGGGTTGTTTAGTACATTACCAATGCTGGGGTTCGTTGATAGGGTCCAACTCATTGCACTCTCCTTACAGTTTGTTATTTTTATGGTCCATACTCCTTGGCAGTTCACATTGACTCTTAATATTTGTTTGCATAGTATGCAATAAGGAACATGAAACAGAATAAAAACAACATTGAAAAATATGCAGCGAAATATTAAAATCCAATGGATATGGCTAAGCGACCAGGAGACTTAACCACGCTCTGCTACCATCTGCACCGCCCTATTATAATAAACATATTCTTGGCGTGCCTCCTAGCTGCATCACTGGAACCAACTAGAAAAGAAAGGAGTACGCAGTGGAAATGGATGTTAATTTCTGACCTGTGCTGGGCCCGTACTTGCAGGCCAGATGTGCCGAGCGACTCCAGACTCCGTGAAGGTGGTCCCACGACGAGTGGTCGGAATACCCTCCTGGTGCTAGAAAGCTAGAATAAGTTAGGACTAGGTTTGAAGAGAGAGAGAGAGAGAGAGAGAGCGAGAGCGAGCAGCCCGATCGCCAAACACTACTAAATGAGACACATGGGTAAAGAAATGGAAATTTAATGAATTGAAACCGAACACACAAAGAAACCCGGCCAGAATAACACACACAAAAAAGAATACCCTTCACCTAGGGGTCAAATAAAGTCACTTTCAAACGGGGAAGATAAATATAAATAACAATAAATAACTTACGATAGTAAATAACGTTAACAAATTAAATTCATACCTATGCTCACTTACGTGAAAACGATGTAAAAAGGGCGGAAGTAAATGATCAAGAGGCAATCGACCCGGTCGCTGGTCAACAACAATCACTTCTCAGCCTAGAGATGGATGGTTGTCATGACGACCACAAATAACAAGCATAGCAAAGATAAAACAAGAGGCTGTGTGCGTGTCGCAAAGGCTGTGGCGAGCAATGGGGATGCGATCGAGCTGGCAGTCTCCAGAGAAAAGAAATGCAAAAACCAAAGATACTATAAGAAGAAACAAATGACGTCAAGTGTCCGTGAAATATATCATGATACATACACGCAATCAAACACACAAAATGCTAGCCGACGATGCAGTAATAAAACACAAAGCAACTCGTGCTTGTAGGTAGTCTAGCAAAACATGCTAAACCTATATGGTCCCCAACTTACGTTCCGAGTTCGAGCTGAATACGGTAAGGCCTACTTAAAGTTACCGCCGTGATTCAGTTGCACGAAGCATGGAATGAAGGGAATACATAAGGGCTAAAATATATGGTGTCATGCCTCGTGTTGGGAGAATGGTCGAAACGCCAACGTCCACAAACCACGGGAGACCCATTCGAAGATATGCCCAATCAAAACAGCATCAATGCACCTGGCAGCAAGAAAAACATACACTCACAAAATCACTCCCAGATATATTTCACGGCACAAATAAAAGGTTAAACGAAGACTCAAACAAAATAAAACAGGAGACCGCCATTTCGATTGGTTCCACAGCAAATCCAAGCACACGACGAAGATCAAAAAGAAAAGTTAAATTTAGGAAATGAGCATAGTGGACACAAGGTTAGATGTATTACTTACATGAGTAAATGGAAGGCTTCGGCATAATAACAATGTTAAATAAAAAGGAAAACATTACATTTTAAATAATAAGACGGAGAGCCTCAAGGCACGTCCGGACAGAAAGTATCTCACATGGCGTCTGAGTCTACCGGGACGGCCGCCAAAGAAAATAAAGAAAAGAGAGATGTTAAACATGGCTCAGTAGGGTTTCGAACCCACGCTCTCCCGATGCCAACAAGGCATGGACTAAGGCGTAAGCGCTCTCGGCTACGTAACTTGAGAAAAATAAATTAAACCAACTGTTTAAATACTTTTTCAACTTGGACTACTCTGTACGTACTGTATTTGCAAAACATTACGCTTTCCCATTTCGTGTTATCCACTGGTACATTTAAAGCTCCCAAATTGTGTTGCGCATCGTGAATTATTTATTCTACATGTTATAGCAAATCAAAAGCTATGTACGCCACCATCTGTGCCTTTGTCCCATTATAACAAACAGCTAGTGACGTAAGAAATTATTTGACAAAAAATGAAACTTGATTTTCCTATTCTTTTATCACTTATTTACATTTCCCAAAGAACCAAATTCCGATAATAACGACTACGATTCTGAATTCAGGATATTCATTTTGTTTTGAAGCAGATTACGTCAGCGAACGAGGCTAGGCTGGGTAAGGGCACCAACAAGCCATGATTTACATTCAGCCGCAACGTACTAGCCATTAGCACATCGCGTCATCAAAGGAAGGCGTGACCTAGCACAATTTTCATATCCTCGATTTCTCAAAAAGTACTTGTCCAATTTGGGAAATTATAACACCGTTGAATTTGTCTCAGTGAAATCTGTTACCCTGTATGCAAAAATTAGTATAGTTCATTAAGAAAAACAAAGTTGATACCAATATCCCAGCTATTCACAATATGAGGAAAAAATAGTATTAATTAGTTTATGAACCCCTTAGCACCATTCACAAAAGTGAAAACAGAATACCGAGATCTTCAATGGTTTAGACGTTATTGCCGGGTAACACCTTAACTGAATAACCTTGTATAAACTATCCATCTCTTAATCTATTATTTTCTATCCTGTTTTCCATCATATTGTGAGTCTTTTGAAAAGCTGTAACTACCTTTCCTACCTTCAGACAATTTTCAGACGTCTGCACTCTGCTTTCCCAATTTCCGCTATCATCCAGGAGCTTCGAGTGTTCTGCGATTACCGAGTCCTCACCCAGGGATTTGTTAGTGAAGTGATGATCTTCCGCAGCTCAGAGATGTGTGGCGGAGAAGAGTCTGGATTAGTTGGAACTGAATTCTCAATTGGAGTGAAAGTCAACTCCCGTGGATCACAGTTGAGAGGGTTTTTAAGTATGTAGCTAAAATTTGACAGTAACCATTGTAACTGTGAGCGATCTGGTTGGTGATTGGGTCGCGGAAGCGTAAATTAGGAGGATTGTATTTATTTAGATTCCTCTCGAACATTTGGTAGACATTTCTTGAGTTATGCTTCTGGAAATTCAACTCGATGTTGGTCAGTTCGTTTTTTGTGGAATTGTCTTCTTGCGTTCCGAATAACTCGAGAAGTCCTCTTTCTCGTCTCAACGAAGTCTTGATATTTATTCTCAGTTTTGTGAGATTTTTTTTTTGAGATTTCCAGAGAAGCCAAGCTCGGTTTCTGTCATTCAGGGCTTCATCACATTGTAAGTTCCACCAAGGATGTCAAGGTTTCCGTGTTTGAGGCGCAATTTCGAGAGCTGTTTTTAACATGGAACACTCCAGTCGTTCAAGATTAGAGTGGGGATTTTTTTCTGAGAATTCATTCTGAAGTAATTTGAGTTTCTCTGTGTGGGGTCGAAGAATTATCTGTCTGCAACTTTTCCGTGTGTTTTTTTTCGGAATTGATTTAAACTTGATTTTAGACATGCAATGATCCGAGTGAAGATTGGCGCCTCGAAGGACTTTGACATTCTGTATTTCTTTTGAAGATCCGACTGAAATGGCTACATGTTTAAGTTGAAATTCTCCAAGTAAAGTGTTTGGAGATGTCCATGTCATATGCTTCCATGGAACATGTTTGAAAAACGTGGATATTAGCACTAGTTTGTTATTCCCACGTAGTTCAATTAAACGTTCTCCATTCCGGTTGGTTCTGGAATGTACTCGATATACACCAACCATATGCCTGAATTTTCGTTCTTTGCCACTTTGAGCATTCAAGTTGCCCAGGAGAACTGTGGCTTGTGATTTAGGAATTTTAGATAGGATTCCATCCAATGTTTCCCAGAAGATTTCCACAGTCTCCGGGTTCCATTTGTTGTCTTGGTTGATGGGTGCGTGAACATTCACAATCGTGTAGACTGTATTGACACGAGTGGATAGCCTATTGGATATGGGGTTGAAGCTGATGATTGAGCCGAGGATTTTGTTAATAACAATGAAACCAGAGCCAAGATGAGGAGCTCCTTTGCAGATTTCCTTGTCAGCTTTGCTTTTGAAGACTCTGGAAACTTGAGTTTCGAATGAATAGTTATCCGTGTAGCGTGTTTCTCGTATCGCAGCTATCCGATGTTTGGTGAGGGTGTCTGTTAAGTGTTTGAGTTAGTCGACTTTGAGAAGTGAATTGGCGTTGAAGGTGGCACAAAAGTTCAAGACATTGCACTTTAGTTTGGATGTAACAGATAGTTCAAGAGACTCCGACTTCTCCTTCAAGCATGAGGGTGCAGACTCCCCAGAATCCTGTCTGCTTGCGACTCCCTGGGAGCCGGTGGATTGTCTACCACCTGGGGTAATATTTCCGTTTGATGCTTCATTTTGAGCAGTTGATAAATGTGCTCAGATTTGGGAGTAGATCTTACTCTACCCAAAATACAACTAAGATTGCTAGCGTCAGAGGGCCTAAGTTATTATTGGCTACTGTTTTACGGCCTCTTCCTTTCTTCGGGCTTGGGTCCGGCAACAGCAACTGCTGAGTTACTCAATCCACCCAGCAGATACTGCAGGCGGAGATATATGTACATTATATTATTGTTATTATTATTATTATAATTATTATTATTAGTATGTGTCATGTGTAAAGCCACACGCTAAATAACATAAGCCCAAAATACATATTTCCTGCTCCTTCTCAGCCTTAGTACAACTTTAACGTTGAGTTCATGCTCGCGAATATAGTGGAAATCATTAGCAGCAGTGCTATTTCAAAGACCTCATATATATTGCATGATTAAAACGAACACAGATCCGAATATCATCACCTCACGTTTGGACTGGAAGTGTCTACAAATAGATTCTATACCTGCCCGCGATACACCATATCTCCTAGTAGCTATGGTGGCTAAATCAAACATTGCTGAAGTAACGTCAGGAAAGCAATTTGGTAGAATGTTCGAACCCCGAGCTAGAAGATATTTTTTTGCTTAATGTCGTTTATAGTGGATTTAGTATGTGTGCATATCTACCTGTTCCAACGAGTGATTTTTATTTGGTCCTGAAAAGGACCTTATTTATCTGATTGTACGTAGCCAGGTTGGACTACGACATAACGATCTGTAGAACGAATGCAAGGTACTCTGTATATTGAGGGTAGCAAGTGTTAGAAATGTTAACCTCCTCGGTTTAAAGGGAAACTGATACTCACTCAGGCCGCCGCACGTGACTGTAACACCGGGATGTAAACCATTCCTCATATTTACGCTGTGTCATGACAAAGCTCCTGTGCCGCAGCAGGAGCGAGAGGGGAGGAATGTGACAGTATTGCACGTGAGTGCGTCTCCCACAGTAGCAGTGAACCTCCTCCTCCTCCATTCATTCCTTTATTTGCACCTGGGGGTGTCTCTCCGGTGGCCAATTTCGGTGTACATAGCAAGTAAACGATTATACATATCAATTAAATAACAAATAAACTGGAGTATTTATACAAATCGTCAGCCTTTTCTGAGCCTTGTAAGTGCTGAGTTAACTGTTTGCAACCACAGTGATGATAGTTTTCATTCGCATGCAAAGGAAATTGTAGAAGCCGTAGTTTTAACTTATCAGTGTGGCTTTAAAATGTCTTCACTTTTGGGTCTTTATTATTCAAAATGCAAATTCAAGGTCTTATGTCTATGTTAATTATTATTATTATTATTATTATTGATTTAAGCCCACTACGGAGCGCTTATGACTAGTTCTTCTTCGATTCTCTTTTCCGTTCCCAATCTCTTGAGCCCTGCTGAATATGTATCCTTTCTCTCCTGCGAAGGGGGCTTCCATCATTTAGGGACTCTAGGTGGTGGGGTCAAAGACTCTACTATAGCACAAACTTTAGAACGATCTTCTACATCAAGGTCAGCAATTCCAGCCGAATCCAAGTCCTTTAGTACTTCATTAAGCCACAATCTTCCAGTCTTGTAGCTTTTAACCAAGGTTAAGATCTTCTTGGTAAGCCTGTTGCTGGTTATTCGTTGTAGATGCTCTAAGAACCTTACCCTCCTACGTCGCATACTGGTATTGGCTGATTCTACCTGTTGATACAGGTCAGAATTAGATTTCAGTAGGTAGGTTCCATCTGGGAGCAATCTCGGGCCATGAATTTTCCTGAGGATACGTCTTTCGGCTTTCTCCAGGTCATCCACGGTGCCTTTTCTGTTCATCAAGAGGGTCTCTGTGGCGTACAGAAACGGTGGTCTGACAGCAGGTCTGTAGTGACAGATCATGCATTCCTCGAAATGCATTTCTTGTTGTACAAATTGTGGGATAGTTGGTATGCTGCGTTGAGTTTGTTACGCCATGCTAAGATGGAGGTGCCATCTCTACCATTGGGGTGGACCCATTCACCAAGATAACGAAATCGATTGACTCTTCCAATCTTTCAATGTAAGGTCGTCAAAGGTGTGTTTCCGGAGTGCCGATTCTCAAAGTACTTGGTTTCATCGTAAGATATATGAAATCCAGACTTTACCGCTATCTCGTGCAGGGCTTGGACAGCTATGACTGCATCCTTAGAGTTGTCGGCTAAGATTGCAAAATCATCTGCGGAGGCAAGGCACCTCATCCCGATCCTTCGGGTCCCAGCTCCAATGGCTACTGGTTTGATTCCTAGATTCCTCAATGTGCATTCCCAGGACTTAATGACTTTATCAAGCACCAGATTACACAGAATGGGTGAGAGGCCATCACCCTGTCGTACTCCGGTTTGATCATGAAACTCCGAGATAGTTCTCCTTAGAGGTTGTATCCGTAATCGTCTGTTTGATGAGGGTGCGTGTGTTATAATCCACACCTCGTTCGTGGAGTATTGAGAAGAGTGTCTGGCGGTCGATGGAATCATAAGCTTTTGCGAAATAAATTATACAAATTAGACAAATTAAACTCCTTATACCCAACATCTTTAAACCAGGCAAACGGTGAAGGGTAAGAAAATTTTCTCAAAGTGATCTGTTAGTTACTTCTGGAAGAAAAAAATACAATTTCAAGAAGTAATGCATCATGCCCAACAGATGCAAGAACAAGTCTGGGATCGACTTGGAACCTAAGAGCGAATGCAGAATATGAGGGAAATAAAAGTTCTAATGCACCGTCTCTAGTCAGGCGTAGCATTGAACGGTTAAACACTCCTTTATGTTTGGTAGAAGGCTCTAAGATTGTAGCAGGTAGAGAGTTCCAGTTATGAATGGCACGATTTACGTAAGCATATTTTTACGGCCCAGCCTTCAATTAGGCCTTAACTCCAATTTATCCAAATTCCATAATGGTAAACTGTACAGCGCAGTCACTGCTTACATATGAAGCAACATTGCCTGACGATCACAACTCCCAATTGATAAGTAAGGATCCCAAGAGGCGAACAGATCCAGTTTCACGGACGGACGGACCGGAGGAGGGACTGACGGCGGGCACCCTCCGAATCGGGACGGAAGTCCCACGGGGCCCTACGGCAGCTCTTCTAGACTTCTAGACCTTACCCCAAAGGTGAGTGTGCTTGAGCTATCCTTATTCCCATCGCTTAAACCTCTCACCACACACCTGTTACTCGACTGCAATTTAACAGTCAAATACCTCTAGACCATGGGTCTTTATTCACTTATTTCGCATGTTAAAGTCAGCCAGTCTTTCATCCTCTCCCCTTCGTAATCCACATTACCTTGCAGTCTCCACGTCCAAGTGCTCGATTTCCAAATCAGCATTCAACATGAACGCACACCGCTCGCGCGCTGACGATGACTTTCCCTGTGACCTTGCTTGCAGGCGCTACGCGCAAATCCTTAACGAATTTGAAGCTTCGTTTCCTCCACGAGAACACCCCAAGTGAGTGCCCTACTTATTGGAGTCGCAGGGGTTAATCTGCAGATAAGACCGGTTTAACACGATCTTGATTACCTGTCGCGCTCCACAACAACAAAAACTAGAATGAAAACACTGTCCAAAACATTTCCCGGGCCCCTTCATACACTACACTCACCCCGCCTAACCCCATGTCCTTCAAAACATTTCCCCGTCCCCTTCATACACTACACTCTCCCCGCCTAACCCCATGTCCTTCAAAACATTTCCCCGGCCCCTTCGTACACTACACTCTCCCCGCCTAACCCCATGTCCTTCAAAACATTTCCCCGGCCCCTTCATACACTACACTCTCCCCGCCTAACCCCATGTCCTTCAAAGCATTTCCCCGACCCCTTCATACACTACACTCTCCCCGCCTAACCCCATGTCCTTCAAAACATTTCCCCGGCCCCTTCTTACACTACACTCACCCCGCCTAACCACATGTCCTTCAAAACATTTCCCCGGCCCCTTCATACACTACACTCACCCTGCCTAACCCCAAGTCCTCCAAAACATTCTAAACATCAACATAAACCCCGCATAACCCACGCAAAGAGAACACACACCCGCTAGGTCCAAAACACTGGCGGAATAGCACCTGGCCCGATTTACGTTCAGTAGGATCCTGGATATAGCTCGCCCCAGCTCCTTCATGCTCAATGCATTCCCGGACAAGAACCAAAACAACCCTTTATATATCGTTCACAACCCCACTTACACACAATACATACGGCGACATACAACTCTAGTCAGGGATTCAACAATGAACAAAGAGCACCGGAATCATACTAGACAAACAGAAAAATCCAACACAAACTTGCAGCCCCCTTCAAACCCTCATGCCCTTATAAAAGGCTACCACACACACAATCCAGTCCCACACATGACAGGCAAACGACCCTTTCACATTAAACACACTCAATATACGTTGCATTTCATCCCAATGCACAGACACGAACACGAACATGAACGAAATCAAACATCAGGGCAAATCACACACAAGAGGAGAACACATAAGCTTTGAGAGAGAGACTATGTATCCTTTCTTTGTATTACTGACCAGGGACGGATGGGTGTTTAAAGTGCTTCATGTCACAATTCACTAGTTGTGGGAAAATCCAGTTTTAAAGTTCAATTCAAAACCCAAAATCGAGCTGTGGAATATAAGTAATTTGAATTATGTATTCAGGAGCCTAATACTGTTCACAACAATGGGATGACTCGTCATTATAAATTCCATGTAAATTCACGTACCAGTATTTACGGAGCCTAACAACACGAGCTCATAACATACACTGTGAATGTTTCCAGTCAGCAAAGCAATAGGTACCGGAACAGGACATGTCACTATCTAACAAGCAGAACAGCTGGGAAATGACGTTTGATAATGGACTACGTGACCTTCCAGTTGGCGGGAATTTAGTTTAATAATCACGCAGTGATAATGAGTGAAGCTATGTGTAATAATTCATTAATAATATTGTTGGGCAACTTCACGAAGAGCGCGAATGAGTAATGCGCTTAGTCACTCAAACTGACATATCGCTCTTTGCACGCACTGAAGTGTTGAATAGTGCTCAATATGGTAAGTCATGACGGGAAGGACATAACGCACTTTGCACACCCGAAATCTGGCCGATGTCAATATGACACGTCAAACACAACTCAATAACTTCGTAACCGTCCACGATATAACATCACGCGCAAGCAGATCGCCCTTTCTTGACTTAACGCACTTTACACACCCGCCCGTCTTATTCCTCCCACAGAGCATTCCATTCCACTGCTTGGCTTTGTTTTTTGGAAAAGGATGGAACCTGTATTCGTCTCATGCTCTCTTAGGATATGATTGATGGCCCTGAGGAGGGCCATTTGGGCTCCCAGAGGAGGGTGTGAGAGGAATGGTAAAAATCGCTGAAACTCTCATTTCTTCTTTGGAGCTGCCTTCTTGGGCGAAGCCTTGGGATTGGCAGCCTTCTTAGGCTTAGGTTCTTTAGGTATTTTTGTCTGCATATTTGCTGCCTTCTTAGCCTTGGAAAGGGCTTTCTTAAGCTTAGGGGCAGGTGCAGCACGCTTCTTCTCGGAGGGTTTCTTGGAGATGGCCTTCTTGGCGGCTGCTTTCGCCTCAGACTTCTTGGCCTTGGGAAGGCGCTTCTCCTTAGGGGCAGCAGATCACTGGCCTTCTCGGGCTTGGCTGCCGAGGGAGCTTGAAAGAGCTGGAAGCTCCCTTTCCCTTGGTCTGCACCAGCTCACCTCTCCAAAGATGCATCCTTCCTCTCGCCCCCAAGTAGGAGGAAAACCTCCCGGTACCAAACCTATAGGTTGATTTTTACAGAGGGAAGGAAACCTACAATAATCTGCCTCTCGCAACAATGCCTGAAAAGTCCTACGGGATTAAGGACCTAAGTAGGGGACACCCCCCCCAGGGAGTTCCGGGACAATTGCTTCCTCGTTAGTCCTGTATCTTCCCGATAGGCCCTGCCTCCTGAGCAGGGTAAGCAAGCCTCACCAAGAGCTACTTTCGTTCCTTAGGGCCCTCCTCCTTGATAATAAACCCTTAGTAGGAGACTAAAAGAATGAAAGTAAAGTCTCCTGGAAATTAAATTAGCCCTGGGGACATCTGGCATATTTGGCCTGCAAGACAACAAAACACCATCCTTTACCTCGCCTTAGTTAAAGAGCCTCCTCACAGGTCCGATGCATAAGTATTCGAACCAGGTCCTGAAAGAGTGAGATGTTACGGAGGAGTTTTAACCTGCATCTGTACCTCCCGGGTCACGAACCTACAGCCATCCTACTTGAAAGCTTGTCCCAAGAACAATGATATGTTATATGAAGTGCATTTCTGTATTTTGGTTAAGTGTAATGTTATTAAGCACATGCAATGAGAAAATGTATGAATAAGTAGACGGATGAAGTAATGAGTGAAAGAAGCTGATTAAGAACTGTCTAGTTGATATTATCCCTACTAGCTTAGTTTGTAAACAGTGTGTGTATTCCCCCTCCCCAAATCCCTCCCTCTTTAAACTCTCCAGTCATAAACTTATTAAAATAAATAAGAACATATCTCTAAATGCAAGTACTTTGTGGTACCTGTCTCCACTTATACACTTGTAAAGCCTTCACAATGACACAGGTTATCATACATCTCACAACCACACATAAAATTAACAAGTAGTTCCGTGGAGAACTATGCAGCCTATTTTCATATATCCTACTTACGTTAATTGTCTCTATCTACATAAAAAATTTCAGTTTGATTGCTGTAGTAGATTCGTATATATTGAGAACCGACTAAATATTTCGGATGGTTGCCATGTTGGATTTTATATATGTAGGTCCTAGATTTATGTACTGTTACATGAAGATTATTGTGTACGTGTAGCATTCAAACTTCAATCGCATGAATAGGACACAAGAAGTAACAAGGAGATTTTAAAATTTCGCACAGCTGCCATCTTGTGGTTACGGAAACAATTGAAATAAATTGGATGCCAGTGGATTATCATTCGTATAAGGATTTACTGTACCAAGATTCACTGCACTCGGATGGTTAAATTGCGAGAAACTTTCATGTGAATATTTATACATCGCGTCGCCGCCATGTTGGATTTTTGATCACCAGGTTATTTAAAGTCATATAGGTCAACTTAAGTTCACAGGCCCTATGAACATAAAAAATCTGTTTGATTGCTATAATAGATTCGTAGATATTCAGAGCCGTCTAAATAGTTCGGATGGTCTCCATGTTGGATTGTTAAATATACAGCCCATATAGTCATGTACCATTAAAGGAAAATTATTGCATAGGTTCATTATTCAAACATTTTTACATCGATCGCATGATTACGACGCAATAATTAAAATCTTAATGTTAAAATTCGCAAAGCCGCCATCTTGAAGTTATGTAAACAATTGAACTAAATTAGATACCAGTGTATTACAAGGTGTATAAACATTTCCTGTGTCAGATTTAATTTCGGTTGTAACATTAAATAGCGAGAAAGGTCTATTTAAAACTTTCAATTTCGCTTGGCCGCCATGTTCCTTTTGCAGTTAACCGGGGTTTTAGAGTCACATAGATGAACTTCCAGTAGTGCCCTTTATCTCCGTACAGAATTTCAGGGTGATACCGCTAATAGTTTCAGAGATATGGAATGCCGTTGAAATATTTCGCACATCCGCCATCTCGTGGTTATGTAAACAATTGAACCAAGTTAGATGTCCGTGCATTACAATGTGTATAAACATATACTGTACCAAGTTTTATTGCGTTTGGTTGGATAAATCGCGAGAAACGTCTATTTAAAAGTCGCAAATTCGCTTGGCAGCCATGTTGGTTTTGTAGTTACCAGTTTTTCAAATGTCACATAGGTGAACTTCTAATGGTTCCCGTTATCACCTTAAAAAATTCCAGGGTGATATCGGGAATAGTTTCGGAGATATTGAATGCTGGTGAAATATTTCGCACAGCCGCCATGTTGTATTAGTGAGACGTAACAAAATTTGAAGGGTACGATCGGAGTTGTCCTAAATAGTGCTATGAACTTACCGAGTTTCATTGAAATCGCTTCAGCCGTTTAGAAGTTATTCGGGAGGAACGCACACTCACACACAAGGACAAAAGGTGATCTCATAGGCATATTTTTTTCAAAATTGAAAATAGGTAAAAAATAGTAAGTATTGGAGTCCATATTAAGTTGAATTGCCTATAATCCCTAAAACTCGACTGATTCAGCAAGAGAGTAGTAGCCTCGAAGCCTGTAATTTAGATGTAGCTGTCCCAATCAACATACAAGTACATAGCAAGAACCTAACCAGGAAAAGAAAAATCAGATCTTGCTTTCAGTTAGCGGAACATATGAGAAGGCTGTAACAAAGTCTGTGCCTCTTCCTCGCTTTACTATGTCAGATTCAAAGCGATTGGGAAACAAATTAGAGTATCATTCATCTCACCGATAGGGAAGACTAGATAGAAGTTTCATTTAAAGCCTCGTAGGAAGAATTCGTACAAAGCGAGAGGTTAATTTATGCCGAGCAAGGCGATGGAAAATGACATAGGTATCTTAGACACCGACCGCATTGTAGTACCGAGTATTATTAAAACCGTTGCCTAGGACCTGACGTGTAAGAATTCAAATTTGTCCCCACAAATACCGTATATCTGAGCACTCTGGTTTTATTTTCAAGAGTTATATGCGGTTTATTTCTCGCGAATTAAACGGCCGTCCTCCTACGTGTGTTATTAGCCGCCGATACCTGCCATGACGAATTTTTTAACGGCAGAAATAACCGTCACAAGCCGTTATTACAAGCGCCATTGTGTTTGACCTACAGGCTGGTAAAAACGCAATTTTAAAGTCACTAGCAATTCCTATGAAGACAGGAATTTACGAGAACGTCAAAGAAAGATCGATAAATAATGATGTGGGTAAACAATTTAATCCAAACCCCGAGTATATATATGAATTGACACTCAAAATCTTCACTGCTTTTAAAACGAGGGTCGGTAGCGCTGACCAAACGGCAAGTTTCGTGTTATATTCTGATAACTCTATCTTTATCGGAAGATGACCTACCTGTTCCGCCCCCTCAAGGCAACAATCATTGTTATTCTCATGGCAGAAAATTCCTCGTAACAATCGGGAGGGTGGAGAAGGTAGTTGCCGTTACGACCGTAAATACGAATAGCCTCATGGAAATTCGTCGCTTCTTGGATATTTTGGGTTATACATTCACGTAGATATATCAAGTATCCTGTATTCACCTTTTAGTAACATCTAAGACTAGCTGTAGCGTTATTTTTTTTTGTTATCTCCTCGGGTCATCAGCCCGGTGCACTCGAGTAATGCTCAAGCCAACGGTTGACCTCCGGAGTAGTATCTTGTCGGAAGCCCCTTTCTAATGCTTCCCTCTCCTCTCCCCCACATTTCCCCTCTGTGAAGTAAGTTTTGCTGGCTCATCAGCGGACTCTTGGTGTCCATGTCAGGACCCCGACAGGAGTAGCGAACTGTGCACTACCTCTCTTCTTATGAAGCGCACACGAACCTCTTTACTGCGAGAGCTAAGAGCTCAAGCAGCCTTTAACCTCCCCGTAAAGGCTTCCAAAAAGATGGAATGTTGACTTTCACGCCAAAGATTTAAAACTCAGCAATTTTTCTAGTTTTATGCCGTGTCATGTGTGGGGTTTGGCCTAGGAACACCAAGCTGGCTCATCAGTGGGCTCTTGTCATGTTTCTTTCGCTCCTAGATTGAGCGCTCCATCAAGTGGCTATTGGCTCAGGTCTTCAAAAACATCGACAAACCAGCTCTGCTGCATTCAATTGTCAAGGCAAAATACACAAAATGCCCAATAATGTTCCAATATGTCTACTTTGTCCGAAATTCCACGCTTTGCATTTGCGATTCATTTCGAGCAGTCACTATCGACGAGATGAGAAAGCTCACTGCCCAACATCATCGTTGTTTTAATTGTCTTTCGCCTCAACATTCTGCGTCTAATTGCCAATCCACTAGATATTGCTTCCATTGCCAAAAGCCGCATCACACTTTGCTACATCGTCACGGGAATCCGAAGTCATCAGCCACCTTCCACCTCAAAACAAAGTGATGACGTTGAAAGGTTTAATGCTTCCTGCTTCGTCCAGAATTCTCAGTCTTGCCGCAGTGCGCAGGTACTTTTATTCACAGTTCAAGTGGTCTTTCAAGATAGGTATGGTAATTGGAATCGAGCAAAAGGTCTTCTGGAATACGCCACCACACACGACTTCGTGTCAAGGTCGTTAATTGAAAAATGTGGTATTCCCGTAATACCTACCTCCATAGAAGTATTTGGCATTAATCATACTAAAAGTCAAGCTATACAATTTTCGAAGTTGTAACTCAAACACACCTGTCTGAGAAACACTACCTTTAAATGAAATTGTCTCATCCTGAATAACATTGGCGAGATTACCCCTAGTCGCTCTGTCGATTCTAACAACTTAAACATTACTGCTAATTTTAGACCCATAGAATCCTATATTATTCATGCATTATGCTTACAAAGAGTCGGTTGAATATTGCCCAATTATAAAGGGTCAGACGGAACCTACTTGCCCGGTTAAATACCGTACACGAGACCGAAATTTGTACTTTGAATTGCAGGCCTATCTGAGGGCTCAAATTACAAAAACATTTTTGGCATTGTTTAACGCATAAAAATGAACAAAATAATGGAATTTCTGTCCTAGGAAGGTGAACGATTCCATAATGCCTTTAGTCAAAATTAACGGCAACTGGGTTCAGCAGACCCAGATAAGGGTAAAGAAAAAGGGATATCTTTTTCAACCGAAGAGGACGTCTGTCTATGAGCCAGGTACTTTTAAGAAACCTACATTTTGTTGTAGATCAGTGCGATAACGCTTGACAACATGGATAGTCTACTGGTATCAAATATGGTAGACGATTTTGTGTCATCGGTATTCTTTCAAATGGTTGCCATTATACGATATTTCGCATTTACATTTTGGAGTGTGTAAATACTTGCAAATAAACTAATTATAATCTTGTTAAATCAGGCATTTCAACAGATAGATATTAAGATGTTATCTTTTCTCCAAATTTCAAAATTGTTATACTCATGCCTTATAGATTTTTATGGCAACTAGTCAACTGATACAATTTAGGGTATTTCTCACGTGGAGAAAATCAACACAGCTCCAACCCATTAACATACTGGTGAGTAAGACTTGAAAATGTGACCAAAATCGGGATCGAACCCGCGTCTCATGTGGCATGGCCAGGCACGCTAGGTCTTTGCACGAATGTTGTTATGATTACATTACTTACTTAATTCCTATGTCCCCTCTCGGAGCCAAGGGCTGCAACAAAATTCCTCCACTGATTTCTTCTTCCAGCCAGCCTCTGCAGGTCTGTCCAGGATTTGCCAGTCGCCTTCCTCTCCTCCTGAACACTTCTTCTCCAGGTATTTCTTGGCCTACTCCTTCCTAGGGTGCCCTGGGAGTTCCTCCTAAGAGCTTCTTTTTCAATGGCATCCTGTTTTCTCAGGCAATGGCCTATCAAACTACATTTTCTACATTTTATTTCTAGATGTATTGGCCATTCGTTTGTTCTCTTCAGAAGTTCCTCATTTGAAATAGTTTCTGGCCAATACATGCGTAGAATCCTTATCAGGCAACCGTTAGTGAAGACTTGGAGACGCCTGGTGATCTGGGTTGTAACTTTCCAAGTTTCACATCCATACAGGAGAACTGCTATGACATTACTACGAAAGTTTCGTAGTTTCGTCCTGGTCGAGATGTCGCGAGCTTTCCAAACCGGATATAATTGAACAAATGCAATGTTTGCTTTTTTGATGCGGCTCTTAGCATCTGTGCTAGCACCACCGTCCTCTTAAATGATGCTATCAAGATATGGAAACTCTCTCACAGTTTCAATTTCTTCTCCATTCATTTTGCACTTGCGGTTTATATTTATTAAACTGTTTACTCGCATTTCTTTGGTCTTGTTGCAATGTGTCTTCATTCCTGCTCTAGCTGCCTCTTCTGTGATGCGCCTTAACTTCATTTCCATATCCGTAAAGTTCTGAGAGATTGCACAAACATCGTCAGCAAAATCCAAGTCTTCTAACTGTTGCATCAACTTCCATTGCAATCCAGTTCTTGTTCCAAACATTACCTTTCTCATAACCAGGTCCATAACAATAAGGAAGATGGTAGGAGATAGGATACATCCCTGTTTAACTCCTGAATTGACATGTATTGGTTCTCAGTGGCGGATCCAGAGGTTCACCTCGGAGGGGGCACTCTAGGATTTCAGAGTAGCAACAGAAAATATGTAATAAAATTACTTAAGTTTTATTTAATCTACACACACTACACATAACATCCAACCACCAGATTTTATAATTCTACAAGAAATTCATTATATTAAAATGGTTTATTGGTTTCAGTTTCAAGTCATTGTCATTATGTAAAAAAAAAACTACAGAATATGTACATTTCCTCATTTTAATGCACATTACACAGTCTAATATGTATTAAAAACATTTGCAATCATAGTGACTATCAAGTCTACTACACAAATGTTACAAGATATGTACTGTATATAGTACCAACATTGTCTGTCACTGAGTCACTACTAGTCACATAAATATAAATACAAAAAACAATTGTATTGAATTATGATTGGGATTCTATTTGGTGACTATCCTAGGCAAAATACATGCCTATTACAAAATAAAATCCAGGAGATAATTCGTTTACCCCCTTTAGAGAAACGTTCTACAATTTTTTCAACGTCAACATTTATATCACGGTGAACAAATAACAGACACAAGCCATTCAACCTTTCCTCTGTCATTCGCGTTCGTAGCCATGATTTAACAAGTTGCAGGCTGCTAAAAGATCTCTCTGCACTTGCACCACTGTCGATGTAGCGATTATATTATCAGTTTTGCCATTACATACTATATGATAACAATCATTGACCACATTCATGAATGCAGGCAATTGAGCAAAGATTTTACTTGCAGTGCAGTTTGGAGAAACAATCATTTTTATCGGCAATATCAATGTAGCAGACAACTGGTTTTTCAGAGGGGGCACTTGCCCCTGGTGCCCCCCCCCCCCCCCCCTCTGGATCCACCACTGGGTTCAGTAAGCTTCCCTTCATGGACCACCTGGCATCGATAATTGCTATAAAAGCTCTTTACAAGGCCGATGATCTTCTCAGGTAGTCCATATCTGGCCAACGCCTTCCACATGAATTCTCTCCTCAGGTAATCAAAGGCTTTGCAGAAATCCACAAACATAAGGTAAAGTGTAGTATTCCATTGCACACACTGTTCCACTATAATCCTCAACGTGTTTATCTGGTCAATGCATGATCTGTTTTTCCTGAATCCAGCTTGTTCTCTTCTCAGTTTCTGATCAACAATATTTATAATTCGATCTAACAGAATCCTTGTAAACACCTTACTTGGTATTGAAAGTAAAGTGATACCTCGCCAGTTGTCACATAGTGTCCTATCACCTTTCTTCGGCAATTTCTCCAGTAAACCTCTTTCCCAGTCTTCTGGAATCTTCTCCTGTTCCCATATCTTTATAAATAGGGTATGGAGTAGTTCAGCTAGTTCCATCAGGATTTCAGGATGGATATTATCACCCCCAGGTGCTTTCCCACTTTTTGCTTTTTTGATAGCTGTAATAATTTCTTCCTTAGTTGGTGTATCAATGTTTATTCTTTCATCTGGCATTATTTCTTCCTGCATTTCCACTTCTGTCCCATCATCGCCCATATTTAACACCTCTGAAAATGCTCCTTCCATCGTTCCAGTTTTTCCTTTTCACCAGTAAACATCTCACCATTTTTGCTTTTCACAGGTCCTCCTCTCTGAGTCTTGTTATTAGATAGAATTTTCATTACCTCGTAGAGGGTTTTAAGGTCTCCAGTTCCTGCAGCTTTTTCCGCTTTTAATGCTTGTTCTTCTATCCACTGTCGCTTGTCCTTCCTTGCATTCCTTTTTACCTCCCTGTCTTTTTCATTGTACCTTTCCTCTGCAGTGAGCTTTTGCTGTTGTGTTCTGCTTCTGATGATTTCCTGTTTGATGTTCTTCCTATCTTCAATCTTCTGCCGTGTGTCATCTGACATCCATTCTTTTACCCCTTTCTTTCTGAAGCCAATCATTTCGCCACTGGTTTCCACAATGACATCCTTAACTTTTTTCCATTCCTCATCGATTGTGTCTCCATCTGTCCTATCTAGGACTTAAAAACGGTTTCTCAACTTTATCCTGAACAGATACTTATGCTGTTCATTATTTTTTATTTTTTATTTTTTTAACTTCTGTACATCA
The DNA here is from genome assembly GCA_946902985.2 of Meconema thalassinum. Taxonomy (NCBI): domain Eukaryota; kingdom Metazoa; phylum Arthropoda; class Insecta; order Orthoptera; family Tettigoniidae; genus Meconema; species Meconema thalassinum. Next base: position 6,031,915 of record OX336398.1, on the reverse strand, counting down.
TATCTTATCCATTGGGATTCTACAGCTGGTTTATTTACTTTGATCTTAATACGTAAGTGAGCTATCACAAGATGGTGATCGCTTCCTGCATCAGACCCTCTCTTGTTTCTCACATCAAATAATGATCTTCTCCACTTCCGGGAGATGGCCAAGTGGTCAATCTGGTTTTCTGTCGAGCCATCGGGAGATACCCATGTTACTTTGTGGCAGTTTTTGTGTGGAAAGATGGTTCCTCCTATCACCATATCTCGTTCTGCACAAAAGTCCACAAATCGTTCTCCGTTATTGTTTTGCTCTCCCAATCCGTGCGTTCCCATGATGTGTTCAACTCCCTCATATTCATCACCAACCATTGCGTTTAGGTCACCCATTAGGATTACTATATCTCTTGTTTTAATTTCCTTCATGGTTGCATTTACCTCTGAGTAAAAGTTGTCCTTTTCTTCGTTTGTCGCCGATTCAGTTGGAGCATAGCATTGCACTAAGCTGACATTTCTAACGTTTGTCTTAAATCTTGCCAACATAATTCTTCCTGAAATGGGTTTCCATGCGATAAGGCTTTTCTTTGCAATTTTACTTCGTAGTATTCCCACACCCTCTACATGGTCTCTTCCCTCTTCATTTCCAGAGTAGATAAGGGTAAATCCTTGAGTTGTTCGTTGTTCTCCAAAGTCCTTCCAACGTACTTCACTCAATCCTAGAATGTCCAACTGGTAGTTTCTCATTTTTACGCAGACCTGCTTTAGCCTGCTTGTTTGGCGTAAAGTTCTTATATTCCAGCATCCAATTTTCTTAATAATTTTCATGCCAAAAATCGTCAACTGTTTATCAGTCCGGTTATTTTCTGCTGCAGTTTCAGTAATCGAATAAGTTCAGATGTGTGAGTGATTGGCCCACCGCACCCTATCATGGTGGAGGGGCTGCCTCCTCACTGTGTCCATGCTAACATATGTGTGAGTGATTGGCCCACCGCACCCTATCATGGTGGAGGGGCTGCCTCCTCACTGTGTCCATGCTAACATATGTGTGAGTGATTGGCCCACCGCACCCTATCATGGTGGAGGGGCTGCCTCCTCACTGTGTCCATGCTAACACATGTGTGAGTGATTGGCCCACCGCACCCTATCATGGTGGAGGGGCTGCCTCCTCACTGTGTCCATGCTAACAGATGTGTGAGTGATTGGTCCACAGCACCCTATCATGGTGGAGGGGCTGCCTCCTCACTGTGTCCATGCTAACAGATGTGTGAGTGATTGACCCACCGCACCCTATCATGGTGGAGGGGCTGCCTCCTCACTGTGTCCATGCTAACAGATGTGTGAGTGATTGACCCACCGCACCCTATCATGGTGGAGGGGCTGCCTCCTCACTGTGTCCATGCTAACAGATGTGTGAGTGATTGGCCCACAGCACCCTATCATGGTGGAGGGGCTGCCTCCTCACTGTGTCCATGCTAACAGATGTGTGAGTGATTGGCCCACAGCACCCTATCATGGTGGAGGGGCTGCCTCCTCAATGTGTCCATGCTAACAGATGTGTGAGTGATTGGCCCACAGCACCCTATCATGGTGGAGGGGCTGCCTCCTCACTGTGTCCATGCTAACAGATGTGTGAGTGATTGGCCCACCGCACCCTATCATGGTGGAGGGGCTGCCTCCTCACTGTGTCCATGCTAACAGATGTGTGAGTGATTGGCCCACCGCACCCTATCATGGTGGAGGGGCTGCCTACTCGCTGTGTCCATGCTAACAGATGTGTGAGTGATTGACCCACCGCACCCTATCATGGTGGAGGGGCTGCCTCCTCACTGTGTCCATGCTAACAGATGTTCAACTCTTCTCTAGAGCTCAGCAACTTGAAGTGAGACCCTGGTGACAGCGCTACCTCTGTCAGTCAGTGTGACAGAGAGGGGGGCGAGCTTGAGCGAGAGAGTGGACTGTGAACGCTTGTCAACTCATCTATTGGCTCCCGACAAGCGATGGACTACACCCTCTGCACAGATATTGGTCTTGCTTGAGTTGGTCAGAGCGGGCAGGGGGGAAGTACTTTTAGTTCGCATTTTTTCCGGGGTTTCAGTTAGAGTTGCTGAGCTCTAGTTTGGTTTTCCAGAGTGGGATGAGATATCCACTCCAACCCTCCTTCTTTTTCAGCCAGGCTTGGCGGAGTTTATGATTACAGTAGTCTAAAATAAAGCAAGTAATATCAGTGATAAAAATTTATTTGATTAACAACATTCTGAAAAGAAGAATATTATGGAGCCATAAATTTGCATAAAACACTGGACAGGTAAAATTATTGTTACGCTATCCTGTTCATTGACACTCTAAGTCAGCATCTCCATCTATGTCTCTTGCAAGTGTTTGGGATCTGCAGGTGTTAGTTAGGCTTCCCAGTTGGCCTCAAAGGTTTCAATACCTGATAAAAAGAACTCTTCCCACCTCGTGGTGTAGCGACCAGGTCCAGGTTCGATTCAACGGCTCTCACAAGATATATAATTGTGATTTGAGGAATGGAACGAGTGACGTATATCCGTTAGTTAGTTATTGCTGTTTTAAGGGGCAGAACTACGAGGGACCTATATCCGGCCAGGTTTCAATTCCCACCCCAGATATCTTGGGAATAGTTTCCCACTTCTACTCCTGGCGGATGGTTCCTAGCTTAAGGCCACGGCTGTCCCCTTCCACATCCTCCCCTGAATTGCATTACCGTATACACACTTATATAGCAGTAACAATAACACAGGATTGCAAACAAAAGGCCACATACATTCAAGTACACGGGGCTGAGTGACACGAAGTCAAAGCCACCATAATGAAACTATAAATCTTTACTAGATTTCGCTTTTAAATTAGGTTTGACATACATGGTACAACGCTGTTACGTTTACAGCTGAATTTCCTTTAGTTTTAGCCAGGTTATTTTTCAACAATTGACATTCTTTTTACGATTCATGATAATCTTTTCCAGTGCTACTGAACTGAAGCCTCATTGCCGTCGAAGCTGCTTTGTAATTCATTTTATTCGTCTCCAAAATTTGGTAGACATGACAAAACCAGTGTTATGGTGACTTGTTTTACAGCGGAGGTAATACTTAAGTGCCCAGTGCAGATATTCAGTGACAGATATTTCACAATATTTAATTGTCGAAGATACAGCGGTGTGGCTATTTAACTAGGAACAGCCTTATGACGGCAATGTACAAGTTACCCTCATGTTAGTTGAAGTCGATAATGATTCTCGTATAAACTGCGTGGTTTGTAACACATAGAGACCTTGGTAATTTTTGGATTCCGAATGACTGTTTGCTGCTAGTGGCGATTTACAAATCCTGTACAGTAAACAAAGTTCTATTTCAAGTGGCTAATTGACCGTATTGATAGATTTTTACCGTCAGTAGATGTACTTTATTGTCTGACGAAATAATATTTAATCTACTCACCGCAAATCAAGTTTGGGTGTACATAGGAATTAGGAGACCTAAGATTAATGCAAGATCTTTTGTTCCTTGCTGTTTAAGCAGCCACAATTACTTATTAATGTTATCAATTCAATCGCAATGATAACAACTTATTCGACCAGCGTCATGGGCGTATTTGTTTGTTGTTGTTGTCAAACATAAAACCGCTCCTGATCACTGTGCACTTCCTATCTGATTTGAGAATGACTTGGCGTAGCCTACTGGTATAAGTACCGTAAGATCATTAATTAATGCTTCAGTGTTTTTTATTGTGTTCTAGTTTCCTGAACACAATGGAAGATCAACTATTTATTAAAAGTGAGCCAGACTGGTTGACCAATACAGTTGAAGTCTCTAACAATGTGAGTTGCATTTTGTTTCGTATATGGTGTAACATTGCATTCTTAGTGATGTGCATGGCAAGTGAGGTTTGGTGACTTAACACACTACTTAATGGTAAATGGCACGCTAACGTTTAGTAACGTAACTTAGTACTCATATTGCGTGTGCATATTTCTGATTGGGTCATACTTGTGTTACTTCGCAGGAGACAACTGTTCTGTTGCCCTCGGATAACGTGAAAGACGAGGCTGCTGATATATTTGACGGTGAAAGAATACCAGTTAAGGAGGAACATGAACTACAGGTAATTATCGGTTCTGCGTTATTTCTCTTGAAATATGGTAGCACTGAACGAAAGTAGAACAAGCGATAACATCCTCTATAGTACATGAATTGGCCAAACGCCTTTTCAAACAACGAGAAATAAATCAGGGTATGAAGTTTAAATAGAAGTTTCCTCCTCGGCGTCTGTGACCCACCCAGCCATCCCAAATAGGATCACAACTTATATAAGCAAAATTCAGCTGTGGCCGCCATTATTCACACCAATCATCATCAAAACAGTACTGCCAACCTTGCCCTTTCGGTACTATGCCGCACCAACACCTCACCTTTCTAACCTTCGTTTCATCCAATCCAATGGTTTTTGACAATGTTTACAGCCTAACACGTCCCGATTATTGTATTTTTTTATTAAACAGTGATTTTGATCCCGCTTTCCTCAAGCGACAGTGATTTTGTATCCCCCATGTTGGCAACAAGTTTTGGGCCTTGGTTGTGTCGCTAGAGTGCGCCTTGTTGACAGTTGAACGAGATGCAAGCAGTTGTCGGAACATGGCAGCCGTTTTATAAAGAACAATAAATAACACATGTTTACGTACTTCAGCACACATTTGAGGTGCTGTAGTGACCAGGGTTCCTAATTTCAATACGTAATATCGCCCACAAGATGAAACAAGGACACACGGTATGTAAAAGTCACATTCATATCTGATGCAAGTGTATAAGCCGCGTTCTACATTCATTCAGAATTAATGAATAATCTTCACCACATCTTTGTTCTTCATTTTCTTGAAAACGTGACCATTAACGGAACAAACACAAAATCAGACATTCAGGCAATAGTGTTAAGCAATTACATGACTTATGTACTTTGCCTCTGTTAGTTCATTTGTCAACTTTTGATGGACTGGATCAGTTTGTAGAGTGCCATGTTCTCTAGAATACTTTGTATCAATTCTTGTTTTAGACTACTAAAGTGCGTAAAATAACCTGAGTATCGACTAAACATGACAACATTAATAGGAAGTTGCTTGAGACCCACATGACCTGAATAGAGAACGTGATTGTTTCTGTTTACTTGTGTCGGGATCCACTTTCCCATTATTCTTCCTTTGATCACCCCTAATTTAGCTCTCTGTCAAATTTGATCCCGACATTTCTAGGTACCGTAATCATCATTTTTCGCAAATTAATTGACAGTTCTCTTTAGTACCGGATAAATATCCTAATTACTTTAGGTATCAGACCTCTTCCTAACCTTCTTGGTATAATGGTGTAATTGCTTAGCACAACTGCCTGGAATATAAGGTATTTTGACATAACCACTTGCCATAAAATTTAACTAAAAGGGCGGTGGTCATGAAGACATGTTTTCCCCCAGCGTGAATGGTTTTAGTTGGCTACGACGTGATTTAGAACCAGTGATATCACGAACAATTTCTCCATGATGCACTTCTTCTACACGTTTTGAAATGTGTTTAATAATAGCACTGATTTTAATCTGATACTTATTTCTTCCCTATTGCACTTGTTAATATTTTTACACATCACAGCCGCCTCCTCCTCGTCAACTATTAGAAGATTTTATTACTGCAATCTGGCCGCCATGGCCTTCAGTAACGACGTTACACTGCACACAGTTTTATAGAACATTATTTCTCCTCTTTAGCTCTGATATTAAACTTTGCAATTTTCAGGACGATTTCCCACTGACCATGCAGTGAACAATTTGCAAGTGTTCCATTATTTCTCCAAAAAGTGTATGAAATATTCGACTCGTTACTAGCGAATTCCGCACTGGCAAATAAATGTTCTCCACCGTATCATGAATGATTTCAGTAAATGTTTACAGCTTTCAGTACCATATGGTACAACGCACAAATCTCCGCACTCACGCTGTTTAGCGTTCGACAAGTACTGTACAGTGATAAGTAAGCGTTTCAGGCTTTCTTCCCTCTGAGACCAGTCAGGTTGCTCTACATCATGTCCTTCTTCATCATCTTTCCAAGTATTTGTTATTGGCGCCGATAACCTAGATGTTAGGCCCCTTAAAGCAACAATTACCATGACCATGTGTGTTATTCCCATATAGAATAATGTCTAATATCATGCAGTAAATTTCCAGCTTAGTTTAGTATATTGTTTGTGTCTACTGTTATTTAAATATTTGTTTCACATCTCTTGAGTCTGATGAAGTTCACAGCTCACTCGATCCTTCCACAGCCCTAGGCGCTTAATGATCAAGTGAACGGGGTGATTTTGTTGTGCCCATATTGATCCGAGATACCTCTCAGTCGAAAGGCAAAGCCTCGTGAAATCTCTTCACCAGTAAACACACATGCATTTGAGCTGAGCCCACACGAGACCGTTACTCTCAGGTTTTGAGTGTGGTTATGAAGCTAGTCCAAGCACTTGCTAATTAATAAACAGAAGGTTCAAAATCTACTACAAATAACCACATTTTGTAAGATAAAATTTCGTGTCCATGAGTAATTTATTCACCAAAGACCCCTAGCTTAATCTGTATTGGGGATCTGTTGGTTAGTCCACAAGCTATCTAGAAAATAAACACTCCTGAAAATTAATTCCATCTTTCATTACGGTCCGAATATCCCCTTCAGAAGTCCTATATTCCGAAACGTCATTAAAATACAAGCTATGAAATGGTACAAAAATAGATCCAACGCTAATACAAAGGTCAATTATTCATCAGATCTAGTTACATTGCCTAATCCACGATCAGTTACATCTGACAAAGAAACCAGAAAAAAATAGTTCCGTGATGAACAATACAGCCTATTTTCATATATCCTACTTATGTTAATTGCCTCTATCAACATACAAAATTTCAGTTTTATTGCTTTAATAGCTTCGTAGATATTGAGAACCACTAAATATAGTGGATGGTCGCCAATGTTGGATTTTTACATATGTAGGTCTTAGAGTTACGTACTGTTACATGAAGATTATTGTGTACGTGTAGTATTCAGATTTCAATTGCATGATTAGGACACAAGGAGTAAAAACGAGATTTAAAAATATCGCACAGCTGCCATCTTGTGGTTATGGAAACAATTGAAAAAATTAGATGCCAGTGGATTAACATTTGTATAAGGATTTTACTGTACCAAGTGTCACTGCACTCGGATGGTTAAATTGCGAGAAACGACCTTGTAAATATTTACACTTCGCCGCCATGTTGGATTTGTGATCACCTGGTTATTGAAAGTTCTATAGGTGAACTTATATTCTTAGCCCCTCTGAACATTAAAAAAATCAGTTTGATTGCTGTAATAGATTCGTAGATATTGAGAATCGACTAAACCAATGGTCGCCATGTTGGATTGTTATATGTATAGGCCATAGAGTCCTGTACCATTAAAGGAAAATTGTTGCGTAGGTTCATTATTCAATCTTTCGATCGCATGATTACGACACAAGAAATAAAACTTAATTTTAAAATTCACACAGCCGCCATCTTGAGGTTATGTAAACAATTGAACGTAGTTAGTTGTCCGTGTATTACATTGTGTATAAACATATACTCTACGAAGTTTTATTGCGTTCGGTTGGTTAAATCAAGAAAAAGTCTATTTAAAAGTCGCAACTTCGCTTGGCCACCATGTAGGTTTTGTATTTACCAGGTTTTCAAACGTCACATAGGTGAACTTCTGGTAGTTCTCTTTATCACCGTAAAATATTCCAGGGTGATATCGGTAATAGTTTCGGAGATATTGAATGCTGGTGAAATATTTCGCACAGCCGCCATGTTGGATTGGGGAGACGTAACAAAATTTGGAGGGCACAATTGGGGTCGTCCAGAAATGTGCTATGAACTTACTGACTTTCATTGAAATCCCTCCACCCATTTAGAAGTTATTAATAATAATAATAGGCTATCACTCGTTCTCGAGTAAGATTGTCTTCTAAAGGTGAGTTCTTAGATGACTATATAGCCCAATCCTGGAAACACAAACTCGCCCACAGTAGCGACACACGTTGTTCGGAGCAACCACTGGCTCTTGTGGGTTGATCCTCCTATAAACCTCACGCTCTTTCCTCGCATTGTACTTCTCAGTCTCACGGCTTCGTCGATGTTGTTCGAAACATAGTGGACCTTCGTGGACGAAGCGACGCCATACCTGACGATTTGATGCTGTAGTCTCCCATTTATCCGTGTTGATTTGACATTTGTTTAAATTGTATTTTAGGACGTCTTTGAAGCGTTTCCGTTGCCCTCCTTGCTTTCTCTGTCCAATCCGCAACTGGCAGTACATGATTTGTTTCGGAAGACGTCGTTCAGGCATGCGAACAACATGTCCTGCCCATCGAAGCTGATGCTTTAATATCATAGCCTCAATGCTGGTAGTATTCGCTTCCTCCAGGACACTGATGTTGGTGCGTCGGTCCTGCCACTTAACTCCAAGAATTCTCCTGATGCAACGCTGATGGTACTTTTCCAAACACTTTAAGTGCCTTCTGTAGGTAGTCCAGGTTTCGCAACCATAGAGCAGAGAAGGTATTACAACAGCTTGGTACACATGCAATTTGTTTGGAGTACTGATGTCATGGTTGTCAAACACCCTTTTTCGTAGACGTCCAAACGCTGCACTGGCACATTTAAGGCGATATTGGATTTCAGCATCAATGTTAGCATTTGCTGAGAGATGACTGCCCAGGTAAGGGAAGTGTTCAATGTATTTTAAGTTGTCCCCGTTGATCATAATGGGAAAACCAGCAGCATTACAGTTGGACGTAGCAGGTTGATGGATAATTTGCGTTTTACTGGTGTTTATTTCCAGACCTATGCACTTATACGCGTCATTAAAAGCATTCAGAGCAGCCTCAAGATCGTCTAGCGAGTTTGCCAATATAACATTGTCGTCAGCATATTGGAGTTCGAGAACGGAACCTGTCGATACCTTTGTCTTTGCTCGCAGTCTGCTAAGATTGAATAATCCTCCGTCAGTCCTGTATTCAATATCTACACCATGCGGAACTTTCACTTTGATCAGGTGAAGCATAGCGCCAACAAAAATTGAGAATAATGTTGGGGCGATCACACATCCTTGCTTGACACCTGTTGTGATCTTAAAGGGTTCTCCAGGCCCATTGCTGTTAAGAACTGAGCCCTTCATATTTTCATGAAGTATTCTAACGATCTGAATGAATTTTGGAGGACATCCAATTCGAGCTAGGATTTTCCCAAGAGCTTCTCTATTGACTGAATCGAAAGCCTTGACGATATCAATGAAGACCATATATAGAGGGCGATCTTGTTCCCTACATTTTTCTTGCATCTGTCTAGCACAGAAGATCATATCAGTTGTTCCTCGATTGGGGTCTAAATCCACATTGGGTTTCAGGTAGTGATTCTTCAGCCAAAGGTTTAAGACGATTGGACAGAATTCTGGCAAGAATTTTTCCAGCTACAGAAAGCAGGGATATTCCACGATAGTTGCCACATTGAGCTTTGTCACCCTTTTTAAAGATTATTACTATCAAGGCATCCCTGAGATCATCTGGGATCGTTTCTGTTTTCTATATCTTGTCAATGAGCTTGTGAGTTCGGTGAACTAGTACAGTGCCCCCATCTTTAAATAGTTCAGCTGGAATCCCATCTATGCCTGCTGCCTTATTATTCTTGAGTTGATTAATAGCAATTTCAACTTCTAGTAGGGAGGGACCTTCATCAAGCTGAGTTTGTACTGGTCTCTGAGGAATTTTGCTTAAAATGTTATGATTGACGTGTGTATCCCTGTTCAGTAGTTCGTCAAAATGTTCCCTCCAGCGGGAGTTGAACAAGTGTTTCGGAGAAGTTCAGTATCATCTTTTGATTTTAGAGGATTTAAGGTGTGACGGGATAGTCCATAGACTACTTTTGTTGCACTGAAGAAAGCATGTGTATTGTTGGTCTGAGCTAGATACTCCATTTCATGTGATTTAGATACCCACCAAAGGTTTTTCATGGCTCGAGTTCTCTTTTGGACTTCAGCCTTGGCATCTTGATAAAGTTGTTTTTTGGATGCAGATTTAGGGTTATTTTTCCATGCATTGAGCGCTTTCCTCTTCTCATCTATAAGAAATAGAATTTCTTGGTCATTCTCATCAAACCAGTCTTGATGCTTTTTCTTAGCAAAACCATCTGACTCTTCGCAGGCTGAGAGTACTGCTGACTTGAACATTTGCCAGTGTTCTTCTATATTTTCTGGTTAATCATCAGGCAGCCTTTCACCAAGTAGTTTATGTAACTTTGATTTAACATTATCATCTTAAAGAAGTTCGGTATTGACCTTACGTCTTACGAGCTTTCCCTGCTTTCTACATTTCTGGGGAATTCGCAGAGCCATAACAGATCGGATCAGTCTGTGATCAGTCCAGCAGTCATCAGCACTTGTCAGAGCTCTTGTGATGAGTACATCACGCTGATCTCGGGCACGCACTATCACATCATCAATTAGGTGCAAGTGTTTTGATCTTGGATGTTGCCATGATGTCTTAAATTTGTCCTTCTGTCGGAAGAGTGTATTTGTAATGACAAGGTTATATTCAGAACATTTAGTTAGGAGAAGAGTCCCATTATGATTGCTGTTACCAACACCTTCGTTCCCAATTACACCTGTCCACAGTGTTGAGTCCCTACCAACACCGGCATTGAAATCCCCGAGGAGAATGATCTTATCAGACTGTGGTATATTTTTCAGAAGCTCATCGAGTTGGGAGTAGAATTCTTCCTTTTGGTCCTCTTCAGAGGTGAGAGTTGGAGCATATGCGCTTATTATAGTCGCTCTTTGATAATTACTGAGCTTGAGGCGTAGGGTCATAAGCCTTTCATTTACACCAAATGGGAGCTCATCAAGATGATCAATGAGTTCATTCTTAATGGCAAAATCAACTCCATGAATACGTGGTTCATTAGCCTCTTTCCCCTTCCAAAAGAAGGTGTAGCCTCCTCCATGTTCCTTCAATTGTCCTTCATTTGCGAGTCTCGTTTCACTGAGTGCAGCAATATCAATGCTAAACCTCCTCAGTTCACGAGCAACAATTGCTGTTCGTCTTTGTGGTCGGTTTTCTGTGTTAGTGTCCATTAGAGTGCGGATGTTCCAGATGGCAAAATTCATATTTATTTTGTTTTGACCGCATATGGTGTACCCTCTGGACGCGGCTATCCAGTCAGGTAGTATTTAGGCTAGCTATGTTTAGAGCACCTTTTATAGCTCCCTCCCCATTCGTGGTAAGCAGAGCGGATCCTAAATAGGCCTGCTTAGTCACGAATGCAGCATACGAATTGTTCTACAGCCCATCCTCGAGCAAAGCGAAGATCACACATCCGCCGCCTACGTGCCGGTTTTTCACTAGAAGCTCCCAGATAACACAATCCTGCTCCCGTCACAACTCCCCGATCGCCGCAGGGCTTGCAGTCGTGCACGAAGAGATGTTATTTCCTTCAGAAGACGCCTGTGCGTGATATTTTTTTACGTGAGAATGCTGCTGCACATCAACAATCACACGATCCTTGACAGATACAGAGCCTTTTACTAGTGGCATTGTAACTACGACGACTAGAAGTTCCGAACCTGCTGCAGCCTTCATCCGCCTTCCCAGCCGTTGGGGCTGTACTAGTCGCCCGTACGCCTGGTCCGCCGTTGAGGACTTATTCTATGCCATTGACCATTTTGGTTCATCCGCCTTTAGAGGTAGTTTCCCACCTCAAGGGCATGAGAGTGCCCTAACCTCCACATGCTCATCCACCTTCCAAGGAAGAGAAGTTATTAGGGGAGCACACACATCATCACACATGCACACACAGACAGACACACGGACAAAAGGCGATCTCATAAGCCTATTTTTTTTTCATAAATAAAAATTTGCTAATAATAAGTTACGATGGAACCACATCCACCATTTATATTAATTTAATTAATTCCAGCTATCTAAATCGTGTACAAAGTATCCTACAAAACGTCGCGTCTGAAACTCAATCCTAAGCTGTACAAATGACATAGAAGAAAAATATGTACAAGAATAAACATGATCTCGACTGGGTTGTCGTATTGTTGACAGCTCATCTGTTCCTTCGAAAAGTCGTCTGACAATCAGTGAAGTCTCATATTTCCTATCTAGGTCTTGTATGTCACATTGTGTTTGGATGGTATTCAAAATGATGGAACACTGTGTATGATTTATTTCCACCAATGTAAAGGAACGTGTTTGTAAAACAAGTAATTTCTCTGCAGCATGATACTGATCTCACTGAGGATATCGATACCAGAGCTTGTTCCAAGAAGGGAAAAAATAGAAAGTCCTTCTTTAGTGAGCGATGGAGATTTGAAAGAGGTAAGTACCTTTTGGGTTTTACTAGTTGTTGCACCTTATAAGAGACATCACCTGATCGCCATCTTCCTCTCTCCACTGCAATTAAGGGAATAACAAATTGTGTATTCAGACCGTACTGATGGCAGATGGAAGCTTTCAGTTGTTACGTTGGGTTTGGTACAGAAGGTGCAAGTCGTGTAGAAGATTTCTTGCTGCTGGCTTAACAATAAAGATGATAATAATAATAACTATGATACATGAAATTTGCTTCCACGAATTTGTTCTTGAAATGATGTGGGGGAGGAAATGTGATAAATATTCCTTCTGATCCTCTCCTCACTACTACAATACATGAGAAATGATCGGTGACAACTGCTACTTATTTATATGTGGGTGAATGATAAACACATCGTATCATTTACCGTGCATTAATATCAAATATCAAGCTATGGCTATTAACCATTTAGTATTAGTACAAATATTGTGAGATGAGTCTACCGGAACAAACAAAATCTGAATACTGAATATCAAGTCAATCAAAATCCTATCAAACGAACGTATCACTTCTATCACCGATTTTACCAAACGCTCATCAAAATCAAACGTCGACAAATCCGTAGAGAAAGGCATGGCCCAAAATCAAACCAATGAAAAATCGAACTCGAAATACTTGAGTGTTCTGATTATTTACATTAGCCTCGACTCGAACTTGTGACCCTTCACTCTACAAAGGTGGAATCAGCATGTGTGGATAGACCGATGAACCTCGATCTCATAATATAAATGGGGTTTTAAATAATGTTCCCGTCGAATATAAGACAAAAGCAGAAAAGTCTACCTTGAATAAATTCCAAATTCACAAATTCTAAATTCCTTTTCAAATAACATACCCTTCCAGTGAACTATACTGAACAACCAAAATCGAAACTGCAAGTCCACAAATCTTATCTGAACTGGAAACACATTGGGGAAAAAACTGCCCTTGGTAACAGATCCGATGTTAACGACCACTCAAATATTGGACTTACTAACGCCTCAGTAAGCCTCAATATCAAACTGAATATGTATCACCAACACATCTGTTCACTTCAGAATGATAAGTGTGATTCATTTTTCGCCGAGGCTCCAAGATCACATGTGTCTCCGTTGAACAATCAAAATGCCATTGTATGTCGTTATGCATATCATTTGTATATCTAAGTGAAAACCCAACTCACTCGAGCCTCAACATAAACAATTTGGTTCTCATGGCTTCGCAGATAGAGTCTCTCACTGGCCTCTTGTCGAATATTCACATATTATAGGTTTACCTGCCTCGAAGAACATCATTATGCCTCGATGATTATCACAAACTATGGGCGGTAAGTGGCTACACCTGTCACCACTCGTCGATATACACTTATCACATGGCTTAACGAATGCGCCCTACCACACTACATCTCCTAGATGTTGGCCTACGTTATCCCATAGTGACATATTCAAATATCAACCGGTTTCGATTTTACGACGATTCGTACCTTTTCATTTGAGAACTCCTTGTAGTAAGAATAAGGTATCGGGTGAGGGAGAGAATTCTAAAGAGTAGGTACAAACGGGAAAGACCCAAAACAAGAATGTTTATTAACAAAGTGTGTAAACAATGATAAAAGAATTTTATATAAATATACAAATTTAGTAGTGATAACAATACGACGGATATCTAAACTTTTGTAAGCAGAGTAGGGTGAGGAAAGGGGTGGCTCGTGGCCATTTACAAGCATTGGCAGCAGTTAAAAATATAATCAAACTCAAGTGAAGAAACATGATTGTTGAGCTCGATATGAAAAACTAAATCTGTCACAAGAAACGCTCTAATAAGAGATTTAGTGAGATTAGACACAGTCTTGATTATGAAAAAAGACTAATAAAGATGCAGAGATTGAAAATGCCCCTAGGTTGGAAGTTAGCTGAGCAAACTATACAAGCGACAATCCTCTAAAAAGATCTGCGGAAAATCATAAATCTGACAAAAAAAAAGTAGCTTAGCAAGTTTTGGTAAGAGCGCAACAAACGAAAGAAGCAATTACCAAAGTTCACGAGTCGCATCTCAAGTTGCAGCCATAAGTGAAGATCAAGTACTAGAATATCTACAATAGTAATTAGTTGGGGGTAGTGTTGTGGGCCGGGCAAATGCCCAGTGGGCAGGACATCTATAAATGGGCATTTGCCCGAGCATTTGCCCAAAGCAGTTTTAAGCGCCCAAAATCTGGGCATTAAAAAAACGTTTTTTATTTACTTTTTACTACTTGTGATTGTTACTAGAGCTTCTAAAACATAATAAAAACCATTAATCAAAGGTACATTTCATGGATAAACTAGTAATGCCCGAATATTGCTAATAATAATTGAATTACCCTGTGTCAATGTTGTCAATAACATCTAAATGGGAATTAAGTATATCTGGTTTGAATAAAACATTGTATTACTGAGTTACACCTGCAGGCCTACTCATTTAAATGTAGGAAATGTAGGGGCACCTGTTATATCTGCTGCCACAGAGCGGACCTTTAGCACTTTTGGTTGGATTCATAGTAAAAAAGAAAACTATTTACATCTGAGAGGGTTGCCAAGTTGACTTATCTAGCCTACAATTGGAAGCTGATGAATGGGGAGAATGGAACATCTAAGCCCGACAAAATAACTGAAGAGACTCGTCAGAGTAAGAGCCTCTGTGGCTTAGGCGGCAGCACGCCGGCCTCTCACCGCTGGGTACGTGGTTCAAATCCCGGTCACTCCATGTGAGATTTGTGCTGGACAAAGCGGAGGCAGACAGGTTTTACTCCGGGTACTCCTGTTTTCCCTGTCACAATTTCATTCCAGCAACACTCTCCACTATCATGTCATTCATTTATTCATTGCCCCAGGGGAGTGCGACAGCCTTCGGCAGCCAGCACAGTTTATATCCTCGCCGCTAGATGGGGGCTTCATTCATTCCATTCCGTGACCTGGTCGGTCGACTGGAAGCGGGCTATGGAATTTCATTTCACTCGTTTGAGTAATCCAGAACAAGGAGAAGAAACCCCAACACCCAGTCAAGAACGAATTATAGGCCTAGAGGAAGATTCAGAATCAGAACTGTGAGAAGAATCTGAGCCAGAACTAATTGCAAGTTCAATAGAAAAAAAGTGATGAAAAGGATACAGAAACAGAAGAAAGTGATTAAGATAACCAAGAACACAAAACATCCATTTATTATTCATTGCATATTTAAATAAATGTAGTGTACCTCATGTCCTCATTTGTTTAATTTTTAACTTATACAGTTAATGTAATAGCATACATTATTGTATTTAATAAACGATCGTACAATGATTATTCAATTTCCTTGCTCCACCGAGCAAATTACTCTGTGGTACAGTACTCGGTAAGGGATACTTGTCTTTTCCCGCACTCCTTTATGTGGCATGTTGCATAGTTCACAAACACACTGTTATCCGGGGTCATGGTGCTTCTTGTTGCTGCAGCATTTGAAGTGAAATCCATGAACAGCGAACCTTGTCATCATGTGTCGTAGGTCGTAGTCGGCCTGTTTCCATTCTGTCGTGACCATTGCGTCGGTGGAATAGAGTTCGTCCCATAGCATACATTATGTATTCAGTATTAGTTATTTGATGTAATATATCGAACTTATTTAAGAATTATAAAGATGTGTTGATGTGCTAAGTGAATTATTTTTCCCCAATTACACAATCAACATTCATAGGCATACTCGTAATTATTATGTATAAAAATCCACTTGAGTTGAGAGGCTATAGAAAAATATTAGGACTACTTAACTACTTTTCCATCAATATAAATTAAATGTATGTCTACCCCTTATTATTCCCGGGTTCCAACGGGGTCGGGGATGCGATGCGATGGAAGTCTTTGTGGCGATGGTTTTTACGGCCGGATGTCCTTCCTGACGCCAACCTCATGAGAGGAGTTAATGAGAGATGAAATGAATGATGGTGAATGAAACTGGGCAAGGATGTGGAAGGAAGCGTCCGTGGCCTGTCAGAAGGTACCGTCCCAGCATTTGCCTGGTGTTGAAAATGGGAAACCATGGAAAACCATTTCAAGGACGGCCGACGGTGGGGCTCGAACCCACGCATCTACCGAGTCAGCAGTGAGCTTGGCCCCATGACCTAATGCTGCGCGTTAGCCAGCGTAGCCACTACTGTCGGTTCAATATAAATTAAATAATTTTGTATGCTAAATATGTATACTGGATAAATATATAGAGTACATATTATATGTAGATACATATATGGCTAAAACAATATTTATATAAGCGTTGTATTATGAATATGTTTTTAAAAGAGGTAACTGCCCAAAATGCCTGGGCATTTATGGGTTTTGGGCATTTGCCCGGGCATTTATCCTGGGCATTTGCCCCGACTTATAAATGCCCAGACATTTTACATCACTAGTTGGGGGTAAATATTGAGAATAAACGCTCAAACTCTAAATGACTAGAGACGATATAAAATACGGAACAGGGGGCTGCCGTGGTAAAAAATTTAAAGCTGTGCCACTGATATAAATTAAAAGCAATTTGATTGCTGATTTTGCCACAATACAGTAGCAGTTGCTAGGAGCTAGTTGGTCTCAGAACAAAATGCAATTATTGCATAGACGTGATTATATAAGTGAGAATATCACAAGTAAACGTGCCCCAATAGGCACGATGAAGATTTGCTAATCCCAACAACTTGGGCACAGCAGGAGCCGCTGTGAAAACTTGAAATACAATTCATAAATGGGGAAAAGGATTGCTAAGGGGCCTAGACGTCACAAGGATGATATGAGCTTGATTCTAGATGGCGCAGGGATGGAACAGGGCCTAGACGGCAGAAGGATGATGAGAGCTTGCTGGCTTGCAGAGTTACAATATATTTAAAGTTATAAATTTCGAGAAGGGTCCAACTATCCATCAGTTGGACCTCTGGACGTGGTTGACAAATACCACTGAATTTACGCAGAAATGACAGATAATTACAAATCCAAAAATGGGGTGGTCATCTCTTAGATAGAACCTCAGATTAACCACAAAAGGAATACAGCAAAGTTAATGTAATATACGTAATTTAAATTTGTTAGTAGAGGGTAAAAAGGAGCGGAAAGGAAATTCGGGTTTTTTCACTGTCTGTTTCTTTATGGGTACCCAACACTGGAACCGATTATCCGGCAAACCAAATTATTTTATAGTGCGTTGTAGTTTTTAGTTTCGATGTTGTGGATAGGGTTTCTCTTAAAAAATGTCATTGATTAACATGGTGAATTATTTCCGGGTTATGAATTTGCATAGTTTCAAAGTTATTTCAATCTTGAATATTGATGTAATTGCTTGAGGTTGAGAATCTCGTGATATGAGCAGAGTTGACACATTAGACAGTTACGAACTTACAAAATTCCCACGATGTGTAAAATTATTGACTTTTACAGAGTTTACATGAATAAGGAGTAAATCATCAGTTGCGTCGAGCTAATAGTTATACTTTTACATTTAGCAATGATTCACTCGGTGGTGAAATTGATGTTTGACATCAAGAAAATATACCTTGCCGACAACATAAAAATATAGCAGATTTGATTACTTGCAAGTATTAAAAGAGCTTCGTAGCTAGTTTAAAATAATGAGTAACTTATCTTTGCATGTTGGTTGTCTGACAGACGGCGTTGATAGAGCAATTATCACTATACGGCTTCCACAAGATGTCGGATGAGTGACGGCGGTCTCTTGTAGATAGACCGAGAGAGTCTGCTGGCTCTCCTTAGAAGAGTGACAAGCGAGAAGGGTCCCGACTAGTGAGGTGATCGAGGTGGTGAAGGGAGGGGGAGGTAAGGAGGACATAAGGGTCATAAACGTAGAAAAACATAAATCCTTAAAGCACACAAATTTATTTTCTTCAGGCAGGGTCAAAATAAATTAGAAGAGTGTAGCTTGCCATCTGTAGAGGTCAAGTCGAATTTCCAAGCATCATAAGTAGTCGGTGACATCGAGCTCTCACGTTGACCGTAGGCGATGAGCGAGTTCAGTGAAGTGCCGTGTGATGGCACACTAAGGAGAAGCTTGATGATTCTGTTGAAAGAAGGGTAATGAATCTCGTTCGCTAAAACACACTAGAGACAGACATTAGCAAAAGTACAAGGGAAGAGCGAAAACACACAGAAATATCTGTTGGTGGTTTCCACGGAATAAAAAGGTATGGGTGCGAAAAACTAGAGAAAACCCAATATGTGTACAAACTATGTAAAGCGTGTATTCAAGGAATATACCTACATCGAATGTTAGATGAAGCGCTAAAGGAAGTTGGTGACTCCTGGTACTTAGGAAGCAATATGGACCAAGCGAAGGAGATGATTAAGATATGGATTGACATATGCTAACACCAAATATAGATGCAGCTAGTGGGATGTCATATTTGAAGCCAAGGTCTGGAGCTAGGTGCTATATATATATTTAATTAAGCGAAATTCCCCTACAGGAGAGCGATTAAACCAGGATCACATGATGTCATTTGGAGGTGTGTCTCCTCCGCTCCTCCCAAAATCTCTTCATTCTCGCGGAATGCTCCCTCTTCCCTCATCCGTCCACTTTTTTCCAGGTTGTCGTAATGATCTTGGTTCGAACTTAACATTCGTGGTTTTCGTCTGGCACTCAGTTCGGTCTTCTAAATTTTGTATACTGATTACTCGTGAGTCTCTCTCTACCTCTTTAAGCCATTCTGTGCCTCATTTGCTCTGTGTTATAATACCGAGTAGTTTCGTGGGCAATCTGGAGATGGCCATCCTGTGGATGTGAATGTAAAATTAGGCACTGCGATTTCTAATTTTGTCTGTTATCGTAATGGTGTTTTGATAGAGTTCAGTACTAGGTTTCTTCATCCAAATGCCGTTTCTGTTGATTGCTCCGTAGGTCTTCCGGAGAATTTTTCGTTCCTGCTTTTCCAGTTCCCTAATTTTGGAATGACCATCGATTATTATTGTTTCAGCCGCATATGTTGCTTCTGGAAGAATAACTGTACAACGTGGTAAATTCCTTCTGCTGGAAAGGGAAAATAGAAGCACTTGATTGTGGTGATATTGGGGAATGTTGGACATTGTGGGGGCTGGATAGAGTAACAACGAAGGGGTAATGAGATGAATGGGGGTTAGATAATTCTGGCGAGTGATAATTAGAGAGATTGGAGAGCACATATTTAGGTACCAGGATTACCAAATGTTCAGTAGTTACAGAAGCAAGTATTAAGGACATGAACTCTAGGCGTTAAGCAAAGTTAGAATATGTAAAATAGCTTCCTTCGGTTGTAGGTTTTAGTGGCTATGTGAAGACGAATTATTTATATTAATAATGGGAGAAATGGTGAGCAGCATTGAAACTCAACAACAAAAACACACACAAACTACGACGACAGTAATGTATTCATTTCACTCAGCATTTCAGCCGCTTTGCGAAGGCTCAACACAATTATGCGAAAGAAGAGACGCTATCACGTACATAAGCTCTTCGATGAGCCATAGGCGAAAGTTAGCAGGGATGCGAAAGTTGCAAGCTTAAACGCCTTGTCCTTTTTTGCACCCGGCATGTAGAATTCTAACGCCTTTGTATCGGAAAAATATGTTGGCTAAGAAACAATCCCAACACACTCATGCTCATAGAGCTGTGATTCCAAAATTTTCACCATGACACTCTGTATTTTCTGTTAAATATAAATTCAATTGCAAAACTATCAGACTGTATGAAATGCATATTATTAGGCAATGAAAACGGAATCTGATCCCAATAATTCTTAAAGACTTATTTCCTGGTGGTGATATTAATGAAAGTTTCTCCAATTATAATTTCACTACTTTGATCTCCATACCTTGACTATTATTTCACTTCCTATAATAATATACCATACTTCAAACTGTTAATATTAACTATTTCAGGCTGATAGGTGAGAGATGAGAAGGGGAAAGCAGAATACAGACGTCTGAGAAATGAGGTTAACAAGAAGTGCAAGGAAGCGAAAGAAGAATGGTTGAAAGAGAAATGTGCAGGTATAGAAAATTGTCTGAAATTAGGTAAAGTGGACACATCTTATCGAAGGATTAAGAATACTTTTGGGGAAAAGAAGACTAAGTGCTGTAATATTAAGGACACAAATGGAAAGCCTCTAACAGATAGGGAAGAAAAGGTTGAGAGATGGAAAGCTTACATAGAGAGTTTGTATAAGGGAAAGGAGATTGAGAATCATGTAATGGAAACTACTACTACTACTACTACTTTCTTCGGCTTTTTCCCAATTAATTGGGGTCGCCGGAGCCAACCAGGCTCATTTTGGTTTTGGCCGGGGATTTAAGGCCGGATGCCCTTCCTGACGCCACGTGATTTTTCAGGTGAAAATTCCACCCCGCTGTCACCGGGATTCGAACCCCGGCCGTCCGGGTGAAAGACGAGCAGCTAAGCCACTGCGCCATCACGCTCCCAATCATGTAATGGAAAGGGAGGAGGAAATTGATGAGGATGCGAAAGGAGATTTAATATTGAGATCAGAATTTGATAGAGCTTTGGAAGACTTAAGCAGGAACAAAGCACCAGGCATAGATGATATACCGATTGAGTTGCTACGCTGCATAGGAGATTAAGGTCTGATCAGGTTATTTCACTTGGTGTGTAGGATTTATGAGACAGGTGAGGTACCCCCTGATTTCAAGAAGAATGTAATCATCCCTATACCAAGGAAAGAGAGAGCTGTCAGATGTGAAGATTACCGTACAATCAGCTTGATTACTCATGCTTCAAAGATCCTGTCTAGGATAATTTACAAGAGGATTGAAAGCCAGATAGAAACGGAGTTGGGTGAAGACCAGTTTGGTTTCAGGAGAAATGTAGGAACAAGGGAAGCTGTACTAAGTCTTAGGCTGATTTTGGAAGGTAGAATAAGGAAAGATAAGAGAACGTTCATGGCTTTTGTAGACTTAGAAAAGGCTTTTGATAACGTTGATTGGACTAAATTGTTTGACATTTTGAAATCGATTGGAATAAAGTACAGAGATAGGAGGGTGATATACAATCTATACAGAAACCAGACAGCAGTCATTCGAGTTGAAGGACATGAGAGAGAAGCTGGTATTCAGAAAGGTGTAAGGCAAGGCTGCAACTTATCACCCATACTTTTCAATCTTTACATTGAACAAGCAATGAAGGAAATTAGAGAAAAATTTAAAGTGGGAGTGAAGATTCAAGGAGAAATAATTTCACCTCTGAGATTTGCTGATGACATCGTCATCTTGGCCGACAAGCCTGAGGATTTGAATGAGTTTTTGAATGGTATGGACTCCGTCTTACAGAAAGAATTCATGATGAAAATTAATAAATGTAAAACAAAAATACTGGAATGCAGCCGAAATAAATCAGTAACCTCTATGGAGATCAAATTGACAGGTGAAAAGCTGAAGGAAGTAGAAGACTTCTGTTACTTAGGAAGTAGAATAACCAGTGATGGACGAAGCAAAGAGGATATAAAAAGTAGGTTGGCTCAGGCAAAGAAAGCTTTTCTACAAAAAAGGAATCTGCTGACATCGAATATAGATTTAGGTATTTTTGAAAGCCTTTGTCTGGAGCGTGGCGCTCTATGGAAGTGAAACTTGGACTATTGGTGCAGCAGAAAAGAGGAGAATAGAAGCATTTGAAATGTGGTGTTACAGGAGAATGATGAAGATCAGATGGGTAGATAGGGTTACAAACATAGAGGTATTAAGACGAGTGGGAGAGGAGAGATGTTTCTGGCGACTGCTAATGAAGAGAAGAGATAGGTTGGTAGGACACATACTAAGACACCCAGGAATAGCAAGCTTAGTTATGAAAGGAAGGGTCGAGGACAAGAACTGTAGGGGTAGACCAAGGTTAGAATATGTTAAACAGATTGCCTCAGATGTAGGGTGTGGTAGTTATGTAGAGATGAAACGATTAGCTCAGGACAGGGAGGCGTGTAGTGCTGCATCAAACCAGTCAAAAGACTGAAGACTCAAACAACAACAACAAGGTCCAGATACGTTGAATCCGGCTGCAATGAGGATACGTGATGTCGGTAGTAAAGGAAGACAATATACTAACACTGCCTTCAGAGAAAAATGTTCATGCGCCGTTTTCGAAACCAAATTATCCCGCAGCAGTAATATAAACGCACACATACTTATTCATAGTGGCGAGAAAAAACACTCCTGTAGAGTATGTGGAGCAATATTTACCAACAAAGCAAATTTGAAGCAACACATTGTCATTCATAATGGCAAGAAACCATACTCCTGTACTGTATGCGAAGCGAAATTTAACAAGAATGGATATTTGAAAAAAAACATATCTATTCATAGTGGCGTGAAACCATTTTTCCTGTAGCATCTGCGAAGCAAAATTTCGCCAGAAAGGGTTTTGAAGGGACACATGTTAATCCATAGTGGCGAGAGGGCATTTTCATGTGCCGTGTGTGAAGTCAAATTTACATACAAAGCAACTTTGAGGTCACACATCCGAATACATACTGGTGAGAAACAATATTCGTGTAAAGTATGCGAAGAGAAATTTACCCAAAGTGGACATCTGAAACAACACATTCTCAGTCATAGTGGCGAGAAACCATTCTCTTGTAGGGTTTGCGAAGCCAAATTTAGCCGGAAAGGAGCTTTGAAGGAAAACATGGTAATTCATATTCGAAAAAAAAAACATATTCATGTGCCGTGTGTGGAGCTAATTTTACTTACAAAGGATATTTCAAGTCGCACACACATATCCATACTGGAGAGAAACCATATTCTTGTAACGTAGGCGAAGGCAAATTTACCCAGAACTATTCCTTAAAGCGACACATTCTCATTCATAGTAACGAGAAGCCAAATTCTTGTAGTGCGTGCAGAGCCAAATTTTGCGTGAAAAGAGCTTTGAAGCGACACATACTAATACATAGTAGCATAATGTCATTTTCATGTCCCGTATGTGAAGCCAAATTCACCCAGAGAGGAAATTTGAATCAACACATCCGAATCCATACTGGAGAGTAACGTGTGTGATGACAAGTTTATCCATGGACGACATATGAAGAAACAAATTTTATACCACACCGCGATAACCTTGACTAGATTACCATCTGCGAAGTAGAAGTTACCCCCACACAAGATTTATTAACCAACCTCCTAAACCATAAAGGACGTAAAAACTTTCTCAGGTATTAAATACAAAGACAACAAAGCTCATAGGAGACGTTTGAAGACACATTTGCTAATAATACGCATAATCACGTAGGAAATTAACACATTTTCAATCATGTTGTTGTTTCCTATTTACCAAATACCTCTGCACATTACCTGTTTTCAGAAACATCTTTCCTCATTACCTCATCATTTGTTACTCTATCTTCCCATCTTATATTCATCATTCACATGTAACACCACGCTTCTAATGCTTATATTCTCTGATATTCGACTGCGGCAACAGGCCAAGTTTCAAATCCCTCGATTGCCACTAGCCAGAAAATTGAAATCTGGTTTTCTGTACGCCTCGGAGTGCTTGACACTGAATAAAAAAGGGGATCTTCAGGAACTGGAAAAAAGGAGAGGAAAATTTTAGGACCACAGAAAACTGCTGACGGGACATGGAAGAACAGAAAGAATGATGACCTCTATAAACACACTGAAAAAATTACTGTCACATTGCGGAAGCGAAGGTTGAAATTCTAGGGACATTTGGTGAGAATGGACGAGAACCGACTGACTAAGAGGATATTCAAGTATATTACAGAGCTGAAGGCTACAACTAAGTGGGTAGAAGAGGTTAAAAGATACGCCAAGGAAAGTGTACTCACAGTGGATGTGATCCACAACAGAAAGTAGTTTAGAAACCAAATTGACAACATCAAGATGTTCGAGGAGAAAACACCTAAAATTAGAGCCAAACTGGTAATATCTGAGGAGGAGCGAAAGATCAGAAGTGAACGAATGAAGAGGTTTTGGGAAGAGAAGAGGAGATTAACCGGAAAGCCTTAGGTTCCATGCGGTCCATAGGCGGCCAAATTCGGAAGAAAAAAACTTCAATCTATATTCAATATCAACGCAGTTCTTTTAAGTATAACTGTCTTCCTTGTACGAGAGAACCTACTTCATAAATCCTCTTTGCTACGTCCATCACCTTTAACCAAGCAGCTAAAGTTTCCTGCGTACTTAATCTTTTCACCTGCCTATTTGACGTCACTAGGCCTTTGAGATTTCCTTAGTCTGCATTTTTAGCCTACTTTCGATTTTTGCAAAAAATGAAAGTAGACTTATGAGATCACTACATGGCCAAAAATGTGTGTGTGTGTGAGTCTCTGTACTCTGAATGTCTGACCCCCTATCAATTTGAACACGGTGAGACCGAATTGAACGGAATTTGGTAGAGAAATAGAACAAGCAAACAACACCTCAGTGTCATGTTTTATATCGCCGCCATCTTGACGGATACGTAATGGCGGCCACCCAAATGTTCAAAGCTTAAATCAAATTACGACTAACCTAATCCTCCGATATCTACCAAATTTTGCAACTACATATAGTCCTATGGCGAGCGTCTTTTGGCCAAACTAAAAGGTAATCAGTCCAACAGTATTCAGATGGTGGCCAGGTATGTGTGCAAATCGATTACCCTTATCAATTCAAACACGGTGAAACCGAACTGAACGAACTTTGGTGCAGAGGTAGCACTAGCAAAGGGCACCCGAGGGACATGTTTTATATCGCCGCCATCTTGACGAAAACGAAATGGCGGCCACCGAAATATTAAAAGCTTAAATCAAATTACGACCAACCTTATCATCTGATCTCTACCAAATTTTGCAACATTATACCTTTATGTATGAAAAATATTTTGATGAAACTGCAAGGTCATCTGCCCTATACATTGCTGAAGGCGGCTATGTACGTGTGCAAATCGATTCCCCCTATCTATTCAAATACGGTGAAACCGAATTGAACACAATTTGGTACAGTGGTAGCACTGGGATTGGGCACCTCAGTGTCTTGTTTTATATTGACACCATCTTGACGGAAACGTAATGGCGGCCACCCAAATGTTTAAAGCTTAAATCAAATAACGACCAACCTAATCATCCGATATCTACCAAATTTTGCAACTACATATAGTCATATGGCGAGCGTCTTTTGACCAAACTACAAGGTTATCAGCCCAACAGTTTTCAGTTGGTGGCTATGTATGTGTGCAAATCGATTACCCTTATCAATTCAAACACGGTTAAACCGAATTCAACGAAATTTGGTACAGAGGTAGCACTAGCAATGGGCACTCCAGTTTCTTGTTTTATATCGCCGCCATCTTGACAAAAACGCTATGGCAGCCACCCAAATGTTAAAGTCTTGAATCAAATTTTCCTCTAAATTTGTCATTGCTTGTTCAATGTTTAATTTTAAAATTATGGGTGATAAACTGCAGCCTTGCCTTACAGCTTTATGAATACCAGATGCTCTCTTATGTTCTTCAGCTTGTGTAACTGCCGTCTGATTCTGTATAGTGTTACGCCCCGAGCCACCCTTTTTCACGCCGCTACAGATAAACAATAACAACAATTACACTGGCTGGACGAACCATCTCTCATGCATTGCCAAACAAGGTAAACATGTAGTCAGCACCACAACACGAGAATGCTGACTCAAAGTAACCACATTACGGTAACTACTACTATAAAAGGCCCGGTCCGCAGAAGGAAGATGTCCTTCGCCGGAGGAATCGCTGTTCGTCGTCATTGCTGCCGAGTAAGTGAGTGTTGCTCAAGTTTTATCCTTAAGCATTCCTTCCAAAGTCCGAACCTCTGTTAATTTGTAATCATCTTTCTTTACACTTCTTAAACACTGAATTCATTTGTACCACTGTAAGCTCTCCAGTACTACCACTGTTCCGTTCCGTATAAGAGCGGCATATGTTGCGCGCCTGACTGCGCCTCTGGTGTTCTGGTCGGGAACGTCCCTTTATTAGTTTGTTTTTTAGAGAGTTCCTTGAGCAAAGGAATAACAATGTACTGTGTGTAAAGTTTTGCAATTACTAGTGTCACAAAGATAGCAGAGCAGAACCAACTAGAGTTCTGATTAAAAATAAATTCACTGCTTGTACAAAATAAAACATTGGTCCTCCACACGCGAGTATTGACCGCGACGTGGATACTACAGTATCATAGTGCATTAAGCAGTGAAATAAAGTTCAAGTCCAAGTCAAGGTATGTGTTACGTGTAGCAATTCTTCCTATTCCTTTACTCATATACAGTCAAACTATGGAAGCTAGAGATTTAAACGTATTGATAAAGAAGCGAGGCATTTTGAAGGGCAGGCTGACGCGCATTCAGTCATATGTCCAGCAGTTTGATAACTCTTAAAGTATAGAGCTAATTAAAGGAAGGTTAAAAACCACGGAGGAAATTTTCAACGACTTAAAAGTCATTCAGTCAGACTTGGAAGTGTACGATGACAAAACTGTGGAGCATGTAGACAACAGAGATAGTTTCGAATCCACGTACGGGGATATTGTTGCCGGAATTAAAGTTTGGATAGAGCCATTTGATTATGGTGTATCATTGCATTCTTCAGGTTCACAAGCAGGTGGATTAAAATCATGCATGAAATTACCTCCAATAAACATCCCTAACTTTGATGGTGACTACACAGCGTGGGTACAATATCACGATACATTTGTGGCTATGATCCACAACAATGAAGATCTAACCAACATTCAAAAATTTTACTATCTAAATTCATCACTTAATGGAGAGGCACTCCAAATTGTACAAACATTTCCAACATCTTCTGAAAATTATCAAGCAGCATGGGCAGCATTAATTGCACGATACTACAATAAGGGGCTAATAGTAAGCAAACACATCAAGGGTTTACTATAAGCTGATCCAATTCACAAAGAATCAGCACGTGAGTTGCGATCGTTGGTAGACACATTTAAGAGATTTTTGAAATAATTAGAAGCTCAGATATAGTTGAAAATGCATTCAAAGAAGCCATTGTTGTGCAATTTATCGTAGATTAGATTCAACATCCAGGCGAGAGTGGGGATTTCACACTCCCGCTAAGCAGCTGCTGACCTCTGAAGAACTGTTTGCATTTTTATATAAACGATGTCATGCTTTAGAGGGAATGTTAAATCAGGCCAACAAGCCTTCCCATTCTCCAAAACCTGCTTCAGGCAAAGGGAAATCAGAGAAAATGTATAACTCCTTCGTTACCACGACCCGATCATGACCCAGGTGTGTACAAGAGCATGCTTTGTTCAATTGCAAGCTATTTAAGGGTGACGATGTTACCACGAGGCAAGAATTAGTTCGTAAATATAAACTATGTTTCAACTGCATGGCCGCAGGTCACAACTACCACAATGTAGGCTTAGTCATTGTCGCCAATGTGCGCAGAAAAACAACACACTTCTTCACAAGGAAAAACTCAACCCAACACCTAATCGGGGCAGCAACAATTGTGGTGAAGGTAGCTTAAAATGTGATGTCCATGCAACTTCTAGAAACAGCAATCAGATACCGCTCACCAATAATTACTGTGCTTACAAGCAGGGTATTCAAGGACAGGTACTATTTTCCTCAGCCATTGTTTATATACGTGACCACAGTGGTATTTTGCAGCAGTGCAGGGCACTTCTAAACTCCGGGTCACAATCAAATTTCATATCTGAGTCGTGTATTCAACGCCTAAGATTGAAACGCCTGAACAATGTTATTCCAATCAGTGGAATTAACAATTCAATCGTCAAGGCTTCCCACATTGTGTCATTTCATCTACAATCGAGAGTCAGTAATTTCACTTCACAATTCACATGTTTCATTTTACTAAGGATCACAGGGGTTCTGCCTACGATACATCTTAACACTGAGAAGTGGGATATACCAGGTCATCTGGAACAAGCAGATCCTACTTTCAATATGCCAGGCTCCATAGATATATTGATTGGAGCAGGGTAATTCTTCGATATGTTGCTAGAAAGAAGAATCAAAGCACCAGGTCTACCAGTGATCCAAGAAACCTCTCTGGGGTGGATATTAACTGGAAACATTAACGAGATCAGCAATGGACCATCAAGCGTGACTATGTTCGTGTCCAGCCATGACAATCTAGAACTTCAATTAAATAAATTCTGGGAATTGGAAGAACTGAACTGTGAGTCATTCTCTCTTGAAGAAAAGGAGTGTGAAGCACATTTTCAACAGTGCGCAAGACGGGATGACACCGGCCATTTCACTGTGCGACTTCCATTCCGCAGTTCAACAATGAAGCAAGTTGGAAAAGGGTATGCCACCCTTTAGGGGATTTCGAAAAGATGTAAGGTTTCGGACACAGGGATTGAATCTTGGGTGATGGAAGAGACCAAGATTAGAATTTGCCTTTGCGTTTATTAAAGTTTTTAAACAGCATATAAAGTTACTTCTAATAAATATAGCTTTAAGAATTAACAAGAAGAAGAATAAAATGCAAATTTTCAAGTTTCTCCAGGAAACGGAAACGGTTAACAAAGTTCCCTTATGAGGGATTAAAAATTTATATTGTTCATAAAAAGAGAGACATAATTATAAATACCTAAACGAGGAACTCTTAATGATTAACCATGATGAATATGATACCACCTTTCAATGAGGTGAAAATACATAACCCTTTCTTTAGGCCAGCAAACCCTTGGCTGGAAACAGTTGGTTGGTCCGCAAGGGGCTGATGCTTTGAAGTGGCAGTTCTATTTGCCCGCACAGGGCTGATGCTCGTGGTTAATGCGCCCACACTCCAGCAGCGCTGGTTCAGAGCCAAGGTTTTGGCGATGTTCAGTCGTGATGACGAGAGTTGACCAGCAGTGAGATGTTTCTTGGTGTTAACATCTCCGCTGGTTCGAGAAGTTGTCTTTTCCTTAGGCAGACCTTGAACTGAGTACAGCGTTTGTAGAGCATGCCCAGCCGTCAGCTGGAGTAAAGGTTGGCCAGGAGCCTAACTCCGTGATGACGTGACGCAGGGCCTTCGGCAAGACCGTGCCACCAGAGGGTAATGACCCCCGGCAAGCTTGTAGTAGCAAGTGAGTGAAGATGGAGAGAGTCCACCCATAGGCCGATGGACCTACGGTATATAGCAGTAGTGACGTCAGCGCGCCGAATCTTCCAGAATGAAGGAGGAGTGAAAGAGCAGCCAATCAAAGCACAGCCCCATGCACATTGCGAGCGTTGCCGCTGGGGCAAGCACAGAACCTCGTGAGAGAATGTGACGGTATGGTGCGTCTAGAAAGACACTTCAAAAAAAAAAAGGTAAGTACATGAATAATAAAGAACAACAATTCAGATGAAACATAAGTTAAATAAATAAATAAATAATCAGAACACCGCGTTCATACTGCAATTATAAAGGAAAAATAATGGGGCAGAAATAGAACGTGTTTTTCAAACCGTGCGGGAAACATAGCCTACAAAAAACATTCGCAAAAGCGAACACAAGTGACTCCTACCAAGGTGTCAAACGTAGGTTTGAGCAAAGTGAAAGAAAGCTAACCGTGAATCCCACGCTTCGAGAAGACTACAAGAAATTCATGAAGGAATATGAAGAGCTTGGACACATGGAAGTAGTACCTCACCAATCAATCATCCAGGACAACGAACATTTATTCTACATGCCACATCATGCAGTGGTAAAGGAATCAGGTTCAACAACTAAAACACGCGTAGTCTTCGATGCTTCAGTTAAGTCCAGCACTAACATATATTTGAATGATATGTTAATGGTGGGACCGACCATACAACCAGATCTATATTCAATTATCACAAGGTTCCGCACACATCCAATTGCTTTTACTTCAGATATTGCAAAGATGTAGCGCCAGATACAAGTGGATTCAAGGGACACTGACTTTCGGATTATTCTGTGGCGACAGTCTCTTAAATATGTACTTCAATCGTATCGACTGACTACCGTGACTTATGGTACAGCCTCGGCAACCTTCTTGGCAACCAGGTGTATCCAGCAATTATTGGTGGAGGAAGAAGCTCAACTGCGAAAGGACGCTAAGGTTGTTCAACAAGACATGTATGTGGATGACCTCAAGGGTGGAGGGCAGACAATACAAGAAGCACTAGAACTACAATTAGAATTACTTCTGTTGATGAAGAGAGGTGGATTCCATTAGCGGAAATGGGCTTCAGACTGTCGTGAGGTGGTATTAGCAGTCCCTGAAGACATGCGAGAAACCATTCCATCTATTCCCATGGACAATGATCATGTCATTAAAGCATTAGGGCTTCTGTGACAACCATCTACAGATCAATTCATTTTTTCCTTCAACATCGATGAGCATCTGCCAGTCACAAAACGGAAAAAACAAGCAGTGACAGCCTCCATTTCTGATCCATTGAGTTTTTTAGGTCCAGTCGTGGTGTCCTGCAAGATCTTCCTTCAGAGGTTGAGGCAAGTTAAGATTGGTTGGGATGAAATTTCTACCTACTGGTCTCCAAGACGAATGGCGTCAAACGTATAATTATTTGTCAGATTTAAGTAATAATTCAGTACCTCGTCCACTAATAATAACAGGTACACTAGTGAACCTACAAATGCATGGATTTTCGGATGCTTCACGATCAGCATATGGTGCTTGTGTATATCTACGATGTGTAAACATGGCGGATGATGTTTCGGTGAAATTAATCTCCTCCAGATCGAAGGTAGCACCTTTGAAGCAAGTGTCTATTCCTCGCCTAGAGTTATGTGCAGCAATGCTTCTGACACATCTAATGAAGAAAATAAAGTCTATAATTCAACTTAGCATACACAGCACACATCTGTGGACAGATTCCATGGTCGTATTGGCTTGGATTAACTCGCCTTCGAACCGTTGGAAGACGTTAGTGGCCAACCGCGTTGCATAAATACATGAACATCGAGTGTTCTAAACTGGGGACATGTTTCAGGAAAAGATAATCCAGCAGATATCCTGTCAAGGGGAACAACCCAACAAATACTCAAACAATTAACTTCTTGGTGGCATGGTCCAGTATGGCTCTCAGAGTCTACAGATGCATGGCCTCCGCAACAGTCATTCCAGGATGCATATACAGCATTTTCAGAACAGCGTCAAATTGCAGTCAGCTTGCTAGCGACCACACCAACTGCAATTGACACTATTTTGGCAAGATTTTCTTCACTTCGGAAGATTCAACGCGTAATCGCTTTCTGTTTTTGACTTGCAGCTAACCTCAAACGTTCCAAGCACTACAGCGAAACTGGAATCTTCTCTCACAAATAATTGCGACATTCATTACGCGTTTGCATTAGACTTGTTCAGCAACAGGAATTTACTCGAGAATTGCATGACTTGCAAGTCCACCATTCTGTACAACATAAGAGAAAAATCAAGGATCTTAATCCGTTTGTGGATGAATCACGATGCGGTCGATTGCAGGCTTCTTCATTACCTTTTGATCAAAGACACCCTCTGATTCTGCCAGTTAAACATAAGTTGACCCAACTCATCATTGAGACTGAACACGTACAACTGCATCATGCAGGTGTTCAATTAACATTGTCGTCACTCAGATTGCAGTTTTGGATTCCTAAAGGAAGAAGTACTGTCCGGCAAGTCATTCACAAGTGCGTCAGATGCTTCAAGTTAAGGGCACAAACATCACAGCAATTGATGGGACAATTACCTGCACCTCGTGTGGAACCATCTCGTTCATTCTTGAAATCGGGAGTGGATTATGGTGGCACGTTTCTCATTCGGCTAGAATCAACAAGATCCAAGGTTAGAACTAAGTGCTACGTGCCTTTGTTTATATGTTTAACCACCAAGGCTATTCATTTAGAGTTGGCTAGCAGTCTTTCTACGGATGCCTTCATCGCTGCTCTACGCAGATTCATCGCGAAAAGAGGAGTTTGCGCAAATTTGTACTCTACAATGGTTCGAATTTGGTGGATGAAAGGTGAACCGTTTTTATCAGGTTCATTATTTTTGTCATATTATTATTATTATTATTAATATTATCATCATTTCCTTCATGTCGCATTATTGTTACATACGTTTCTCTGTCTCATCTACTGCGTTCAAACCTTGTAATTCTGCGTAAATGTTTCACCAGATGGTGAAACATTTCACCCCTACTGACACAGTTTTACCATTGGTTAAAGCATAACTTGTTGCTAACCTTTGCTTCTCCCATTGGCCCCCTTTATGTTCTGGAGAGGGGGGTATTCTACGACTTATTTTTCTCGAGCGCGTTACTGCGTTCCTTTAGAGAAGGTTGCCCCCCTTCCATTTCTGACCGTCATGTGAAACGGTCACAGCCGTATGTGTCGGGCTTTCGCCCGTGCCCAACGCAACTAAGCGTAAGTACGATTCGATCACTTGATTTATCTGGCATGCTATCATTTTTGAATTTCAGTTTATACATTTTTTATTTTATTTTTGTGTCTCCTTTGATTCACTTACAATTTCCCTTTCTTATGATGATGTGAATTCGATCCATGAACCCAAGTCCCTTCGCCTTTGTTTACGTTAGTTTAGCGAAGCCTCTGTGTTTATTTGTCATCCCTACCTTTCATGTAATCGGTTTTATTTTTACTCAAATCTCTCAGGTCTGAAATATATGCTATTTTTCTGCGAGGCTTTCTAGCGCTCTGTATTACGTCACAAATTGATGTGCACTATTTCGAGGCATCTTTCATTTGATTGTCGTATCAGAGTTTGTTTTTTTGGGTCAAGGTATCATTGGAGTAACGGAGCCATGTCTCATTTCGCCTCCAAGTTGATCCTTCCCTCTGTTTTAGGAAAAGTGTGTGAGCGATGGTCATCGTGCTAATCACTGTCCATGCGCCATATTACTTTCTTTGTTTCATCGTATGTCGATGTGATTCGGCATTTCTACCTCTATGTAAGCCTATATTTTCCTTCAAAGCATATTTCTTAGCTGATTGATTTTTCCTTTCATTTCCTGTCCCGGTAATGTCAACTAATTTAATGTAATGCTCATTTCCTTTATTTTTATGTGTTAATTTTGTGTTGCTTCCTCTGGCTTCGTTATATTACGTAACTCCGTGTCATCCCCCTACCCCCGTTTCCTACATACGCACTCCTCCAATCTCCACCACTTTCACCCCCTACCCCATGATTTCACAACATCATGAGCGTCTTAGTTCTGTTTTTGGCGCGGGGCATTCTAGTCCAGGTCATCCTCGTAAGTAGAGGTGTTCTCTTATTCGACTCGTCCATACTCTCTATCTTTTGTTTTTTTCGTATTTTAAATTTTGGTTATCGAGTCGCGCTTACGGTTTAGTTGCACATTGATTGTAAGTACATTTTAATTAATCTTGTTTCATCTTTGTTTGTGCTTAAGTTCATTTATTCACTTTCCTCTTGATATTGTTTTTGTGTACCCCTTTCTTGGGTACCATCTTTAATCATTAATTTTAGTTTGTTTCTTATTAAGTGATTTTAATACCTCTTCAAGTTTACCTTTCATTTTGTGTTTAGATTAATCCTTACTCTTATGCGCACCTGTTTTAGTTTACTTTAAATACATTAGTAAGTAGTTCACTTTGGTTTCGTCCTCTTTCATTTGTAATTTTAAGTTCCCTCATCTCTCGTTCGATTTCGTCGGTCTTGGCTTCGTACTGTAACGCAGTCACGACCTACACGCTTCTGGGTTCTTCGATCAATTAGATAAATTTAATTCCGCTTTTGATTTGTTTTAAACAATTCATTCGTTTCCTTTTTTGGAAAGTATCTTTCTTTCGATCTGGAATCTTGGGCCCAGCACGCATCGAAAGAGACATCCTTTCCCCGCTCCTTAGCGATCCTGTTTAAGTTGTTGTTTTCGCTTCCACTGTATTCCTCATGCCTCTGCTATTTTGTTTAACGTAAAAGCACAAGCGGTGCAATGGAATGAGCTGAAACAGTTACATAAACTCTGTCAATCACAGCAACACAATGACACTGTTCAGCAGTGTGACAGCACAACTGGTTTCACATGGCAGCTTATACCACTCATTGCCCCTCATATCGGCGGTTTGTGGGAGGCTGGATTCAGGGCAATGACACTGTTCAGCAGTATCACAGCACAACTGGTTTCACATGGCATCTTATACCACCCAGTGCTCCTCACTTCGGCGGTTTGTGGAGGCTGGACTCAGGGCAATGACACTGTTCAGCAGTATCACAGCCCAACTGGTTTCACATGGCATCTTATACCATCCAGTGCTCCTCACTTCGGCGGTTTGTGGAGGCTGGATTCAGGGCAATGGCACTGTTCAGCAGTGTGACAGCACAACTGGTTTCACATGGCATCTTATACCACCCAGTGCTCCTCACTTCGGCGGTTTGTGGAGGCTGGACTCAGGGCAATGACACTGTTCAGCAGTATCACAGCACAACTGGTTTCACATGGCAGCTTATACCACCCATTGCCCCTCATATCGGCGGTTTGTGGAGGCTGGATTCAGGGCAATGACACTGTTCAGCAGTATCACATCACGACTGGTTTCGCATGGCGTCTTATACCACCCAGTGCTCCTCATATCGGCGGTTTGTGGAGGCTGGATTCAGGGCAATGACACTGTTCAGCAGTATCACATCACAACTGGTTTCACATGGCATCTTATACCACCCATTGCCCCTCATATCGGCGGTTTGTGGAGGCTGGATTCAGGGCAATGACACTGTTCAGCAGTATCACAGCACAACTGGTTTCACATGGCAGCTTATACCACCCATTGCCCCTCATATCGGCGGTTTGTGGAGGCTGGATTCAGGGCAATGACACTGTTCAGCAGTATCACATCACAACTGGTTTCGCATGGCGTCTTATACCACCCAGTGCTCCTCATATCGGCGGTTTGTGGAGGCTGGATTCAGGGCAATGACACTGTTCAGCAGTATCACATCACAACTGGTTTCACATGGCATCTTATACCACCCATTGCCCCTCATATCGGCGGTTTGTGGGAGGCTCGATTCAGGGCAATGACACTGTTCAGCAGTATCACATCACAACTGGTTTCACATGGCATCTTATACCACCCAGTGCTCCTCACTTCGGCGGTTTGTGGAGGCTGGATTCAGGGCAATGACACTGTTCAGCAGTATCACAGCACAACTGGTTTCACATGGCAGCTTATACCACCCATTGCCCCTCATATCGGCGGTTTGTGGGAGGCTGGATTCAGGGCAATGACACTGTTCAGCAGTATCACATCACAACTGGTTTCGCATGGCATCTTATACCACCCAGTGCTCCTCATATCGGCGGTTTGTGGAGGCTGGATTCAGGGCAATGACATATAATTTGAAGCGTGCAGTAGGACCTGACCTTCGAGGCATTTAGTACACTCCTTAGTCAAGTTGAAGCATGTCTAAACCCCATACCTATCCTAGCTATCTCCAATGACTCCTACGATCCTCCTGTTTTGACTCCAGCACATTTTCTTGTTTGGGAAAGCCTTACTGCTACTCTGGAGCCAGATCTAACTAACCTCAAGATTACCTGGTTGTCCAGAGGGCAAATGGTTCAACGATTCCAGAAGCAGCTATGGAGGCGGTGGTCTGCAGAATACGTGGGACAGTTGCAGCAAAGACAAAAGTGGGTTTCAGTTCAGTCCAACATTCAGCCTAGGGCTGTGGTGTTAATAAAGGACGACTACCTCCCTCCACTTGTATGGAAGACAGCAGTCGTAGACAAGGTTCATCCCGGTGCCGATGGATTGGTTCGGGTCGTTAGTTTGCGAACTAGCAAGGGAACAATACAGAGGCTAGTGAGGAAGCTCTGTCTCCTTCCATTTTCAGATGATGAGAAAACTATTGACATTTGAACTCTTGTTTGCATATGAATTGAGTCAATGAATTTAATTCACTGTATTGATCGTTTGTTAAATTGTATTTGTACCAATTAGGTGGGCGGTATGTTCCGTTCCATATAAGAGCAACATCTGTTGAGCGCCTGACTGCGCCTCTTGTCGCCTGGTCGGGAACGTCCCTTTATTATTTTCTTTTTAGAGAATTCCTTGAGCAAAGAAATAACAATATACTGTGTGTAAAGTATTGCAATAACCTGTGTCACAAAGATAGCAGGGCAGAACCAAATAGAATTCTGATCAAATAAATGCACTGCTTCCACAAAATAAAACAACTACAGTCTCATCATTTGTGGAATTAAACCACCCCTTCGCATTTAAATAGACCCCTTGTATTTCTTAAACGCCCCCACTTAAGTCCCGGACTTCCAGCTCGCCCTGAGCTAAGCATTCCCGCCACACCACGCGTACACAGACGACTTGGCTGGCCGCAGCGCTCAGCACTTTTCGTGCCCGCTTGCGAGACAAGGCCGCTAAGCGACCTTTAGATTCTGCTTGCACCGCACTTCCTCAGTTAAATCTACACACACGTTTTGTCCTCCAGCCCGTTCACAACCCCCAACTCTTATACCGCCAATTCTCAGTTACGCCCCTGAGGATATAACAATTTGGTTGAGGCGACAATCTTGAACCACGTTCTTGGAGATTCAAGGTGAAACCAACCTCTCGCAATCCATGAAAATAAACCCCCACCCTTAAGACCAATACAACTTAACACACGCATAATTCACACTATCACTCTAGAACAATACACAAATAAATTAATTACTCACACTCATATACATATATTACATGTCCACACTTAAAACCACCCTAAGGGACTGGACACACAAAATCGTGGCAAAACCCGCACCACTCAAACCCAAACTCAAGGTAAAATAACCCCGATTTAATAGACGAAGCCACTGCACCTCGCCTACTCAAGGAACTCGAGGCCGCAGCCCTAGAGCTTCGAATAACATACCCTTTAGCAGCTACACAAAATATCCATTCCACGTGCTCTCAGGCCTACAACACCTCACATGTGTCATTATCCTCTACATCCAACGACAACACAGGGGATAACCCTGCCACCCTTTCCCCCTAGTCTTCCAACAGCTACTGGCCACACAACAATTTACTCACCCTCATTACACAATTAGAAGACACAGAACACATTATAGACGGCACATTAATCGCAGACATTAGAACCAACGTTGAGGCAATAACAGCAGACATAGACAACACACTATCCATCTTACACTCCACGCAGTTCCAAGAAACAGCCCTAACACATCTGACAACGCCAAAAGGCTACAATACCTCCACACGGCTAGGCTTACAGCGAAACAAAATATCACACAAGCTCAGCGAAAACAGAAGGATACACACGATAGGACACGAAAGCATCAGGAATGCAGACCAGACCAACTAGTCATGGTTTGGACACTCGCACGCAAAAAGCACGTTTCAGAGTTCCTAATTCCCAAGTGGAACGGTCCATTTAATGTCCATCGCAAAATATCGGACCAGAACTATAGTGTTAACGTGCGATAAAAAGACAAAACTATACGAGATACAATACACGTCAAGAGACCCAAACCCTACCACCCAATACAAACCCCAGAAAACTTATTAAGAGAAAGAGACAAGCGATATTCTAACACGTACTTAACAATAACACTGCGCATCTAACCCTGCACACACCTAAGTATACGGGTAAACACGCCC
The DNA here is from genome assembly GCA_946902985.2 of Meconema thalassinum. Taxonomy (NCBI): domain Eukaryota; kingdom Metazoa; phylum Arthropoda; class Insecta; order Orthoptera; family Tettigoniidae; genus Meconema; species Meconema thalassinum. Next base: position 5,993,882 of record OX336398.1, on the reverse strand, counting down.
GCGAGGCTAAGAACAGGCACTCACTGGAGAGGCACGGCAAGCTACCGCTGCCACACCCAAGCACACGAGGACACGGAGCACCAGGGAAACCGCATACCAAAGCCGACACACCTATGAAAACAATACCCACATACACTATGTTAAAAGCACTCAAAAAGTTAGTAACACTACTCTCAACCATCCAAGAAAGCCTCGACAAACTACCGCCGACTCAACCGGACACATGGCCTGACAACACAATAAATGCCCACGTACACTCTATCAGGCACAATCACAAACTCAGTCACATCATTCTCAAGGAACCAGGAAAGCCTGGGCGACCTACCCTACTAGCCGTCGCAATCCCTAAAATATGTCACCAGTAGATATCACACAAGGACACACAGTAGCCACAGTGGCTCATAACAGTGAGAAAGGCATTATATCGTAATATTATTACTATCATTACAAATACCATTGTCACTAGCAGGGATGCCAGCGTTATCAAATATCTACACATTGACAAACTAAAGAATAAGAAGGAAAGTGAGAAGATACGACGAGTACCTACGAGGAAGATAGAATAAATAAACATTATTATTATTATTATTATTATTACTATACGCACTATTCTGTATAGTCTCGGTGTTACCTAGGTCACACAACCGGCCACTATTGTCAGCCATCTTTACGACCGGCAATGTGACGCTTTTGTACTAGACAGCATACTACATTATTACCTAGTCAGCTCACGTGGGGGTTTAGTTCCGAACTGAGTACGAGCTAAGCATAACCCTGCGTGAGACACTGGGAAGGGGGCTCTCAACCCCGACACGGCGCGTCCCGATGGCTTATGGGGAATTTCCTGTAGATATACAGGAAAGGTGCGAATAAGACCTAATCAAATAAGCACCCGCGGATCATCTGAGGTGAATAAAACAATGGCCAACGGCTTCGATGGCAGAGGACGACTTATGTCTCAATGGCAGCGAGGGCGGAAGAACCAAAATTGAAATCCACTTCGCGTCTGACTTGGATCGAGCGGCAAAGTGGTCAGCGTCTGCTTACCTAGTAGGTACGGCTGCATAGCTTATGTTCCAGGAACTAGCAATCCCTGGTCCTAAACTCCCAGTGGAAACACTGGATTAATCCTTGATTACAAGCAGTTAAGATTCGTGCGAGTAACTGCAGAATTACCCCAGGTGGTAACCAATCCACCCGTCCATGGACGGCAACCAGGTTTTCGGACTCTGGGGGACCTGGGCAACCACGATCACAGAGAAAGTCGGAGTTCTCTGACAAACTACCATCAAAGACACCCACATACATCGGGACCTTCAACACATTACTAAAACCAGGCAAACTACACTCCTTAACATCAGAACTAGATCGACAAAGGATACAGATACTAGCTCTTCAGGAAACACGCTTTACAGATGAGAGCACACTAGACTATGGTAACTACCGTATTTTCAAAAGTAAAACGGACAAACGAATAGGAAGAGGTGGCACCCCCCTCTTGGGTATGGCATTTGTAGTTCACAAGAGCATAGTTGATTCGATAAAAGAAGTCACTCCCATAAGCAATAGAGTAATGACTATGCGCATACAATGTGCGAACAAAAATACACATTAATTAACGCACATGCCCCCACGAACATTGAAAATAAAAGGGACTTGCAGAAGGTAGAACAGTTCTGGTCTAAACTCGAAAAGATCGTGGCAACGGTTCCTAGAGAAGACACAAGGATATTACTAGGTGATTTCAATGCACAGATTGGCAAAGAAAAAGAATACCAAAATACTGTAGGCAAATACTCAGCTCATAAATTCACCAACAAGAATGGCATGAGACTCATTGAATTGTGCCAACAGAACAACTTGAAGATAATGTCCACCCCTCTGAGGAAGCACTCTCAAAAACAGAAGACTTGGCGATCACCTGTGCAATCTCTTGGAGAATATCAGATCGACCATGTGGCCATCACACATCCTTTACAGAAAGAAATTCATGATGTGCAAGTTCGAAGAGGAGCCAATATTGACTCCGACCATTATCTAGTGCGAATCAAAGTGAAATTTACCCCGAAAAGAATCCACCCCAAGAAATCTCATCTTCAGAAATTTGACATGAAAATGATAAAGGAAAGTAACATAACAGAGGAATGGGAAAAGGAAAAGGCAAGCACCTGGAAGCAGTTCCATTACAAGATCATTACGAGAGCTAAAGAGACTATTCCATTGAAGAAGAATACGAAACACCCGTGGTGGGATTCTGCATGTGAAGAAGCACTGGAAATGAGAAAGAGAGCTTTTCAGAAATACAACAGTAAGAAGTCACTCGAGACTCAACAACACTATCTTCAGACCAGGAAGGAAGTGTCAAAAGTAATCAGACAAACTAAGAGGAAACACACGAAGGACCAATTGGAATCTATAGATCAAGACTTCCGAGATCACAAAACGCGAGATTTCTACAGGACGTTCGCAGGAAGAATCCGAGGATACACCCCACAGAACTTGTGTTTCCGAAAACAGGACGGAAACCTCGCGTTGTCCAACCGGGATAATTGTAGTGAACTGGCTCGGTATTTCTCTTAGTTACTAAATTGCGAGGAGCCAACATCACGTTGGCCCAAAGAGACTCCCGTACATGTAAACCCTGAATCTCCACCACCTACTAAAGAAGAAATCCAGAGACATATTTTCAGACTCAAAAGTAACAGGGCGTCTGGAGAAGATGGCATAGTTTCAGAACTATTAAAGAACATAGGCCCAAATACACTTGAGGAGCTCACATTAATCATCATGGATATCTGGAAAACAGAAATGCTACCTGAAGAATGGAAATGTGCACTCATCCATCCGTTATATACAAGAAAGGTGACAGAACGGATGTGAATAACTACAGAGGGATTTCTCTCCTTCAAGTCACCTACAAGATTCTCTCCGCGTGTCTCCTTCAAAGAGTACAAGAACAGCTTGAACACAAAATTGGTGAATATCAAGCTGGTTTCCGACCTGAGCGTTCTTGTGTTGAACAAATTTTTAACTTGAAGATGATATTGAAATACAGAGCGACCCGAAGCTCTCCGATCATTTGTAGTTTCGTCGACTTTAAGAAGGCGTACGATTCGGTCGATTGACAGTCTCTCTTTAACATCTTAGAAGAACTAGGACTTGATCCAAAGACATTAAGACTCATCAAGGAAACACTCACGGACACGAAGTCAAAAGTAAAATTTCTGGGTGAATTATCAGAGCCCTTTGCGATTAAGACCGGCGTGCGACAGGGTGACGGATTGTCACCACTGCTCTTCAACCTTGTTCTAGATAAAGTCATTCGAGAATGGGAGAAGGACTTGAATGCCCAGAAGCTCTGGAAACCCATTCAACTTGGACGAAAGAATGATGACATCAAGGTCAGTTGTTTAGCTTTCGCAGACGACCTAGCGATACTAGCAGACAGCGATATTTTAGCGATCAAACAGATTGAAGTCCTCAAGGAATGCGCTGAGAAAACTGGGTTGCAAATCTCATTCGAGATGACCAAGTTTATTTGCACTAGGTTCGACATCCAGGAACTACAAACAAAATATGGGCACATCAAACGGGTTCCAAACTTTAAATATCTCGGTGAGATCCTAGAACCAACAGGATTGGAAAAGGAAGCTCAGAAAGTTCGATTACAAAAACTCAAAAGAGCGTATTGGAGAACCCGTGATATCTATAACAAGAAATGCATGTCCACACATACAAAAATCAAACACTATAATACGGTGATTAAACCTGAAGTGCTGTATGCAAGTGAAACCTTGGTACTTAATATGAAAGGTGATCTGGATAATATCTTGAAGGAGGAAAGAAAGATCTTGAGGAAAATTCTGGGCCCAGAGAAAAGTGAAGAAGGGTATAGACTCAAATCACGCAAAGCCACGGAAAAACTATCCAACCTCGCCGCAGACATCAGGAAACGAAGACTGAAATTCTATGGAAACGTTCACAGACTCTCATCTTCAAGGTTAACTCACAAGATTTTGACATACTCTGGAAAACTGAAGAACGTATCTTGGATACAAGATGTTAAAAATGACCTGGAAAAGGCCCGGATAGAAACGTCAGAAATACTAGACAGAAATGTCTACCGTCAGAAGATAAATAAATGGGTGGTACAGCCAGAGAATGAAGTCCCCAGAAGATCGGGGACTAAGTGGTCAGAAGAAAGGAAACAAGCGCACAGTGAAAGAATGAAAGCCATATTTTCTGTTAGAAAGGCGAATCATAAATGTAATGCGTGATCCAATAGGGTCCATACGCACATAATAATAATAATAATAATAACTTTATTGGCCACATTGGACCACTTGAGTCTTCCATGTACACTGTTTTCTTTGAAGGTTGTATTGTTTGATTCTTCTTATCTGCCCAGTACTTCTTCATTCGTTCTGATCGCAGTGTTCTTAATTCGTCTGAAATCTCTACAGGTCGTCTGTGCATCATTTCTGCTGAAAATGTGTGATTGTTAAGAACGGTGGTAATGTTATTCTTGTTCTCTGCATCTGTAATTATATTACAAATAATTAACATAATGAAAGTACACCAAAACATAAGAAGCGCTAACTACTCTCAAACAACATACGATACGGAGTAAGAAAGGACTCTATAGAGAAAGGAGAAAGCATATCTCTAGAGCCAAATCCCCTGGTCAGCAAATTCTTATCGTAAAGCCGCTCAAGGCCTAGAGAGATTTAGTCTTAAATTACAGTGTAATCATGTTTCTACATGCATTGATGTGCGTGATAAGGGGAGATGTCAATGTAAATGCAATGCTTCAATGAAACTGAAATAAATCAGGAAGTTTTAACTCTAGTGGTATGAAATTTGATGGGTTGAAACTTTACCTTTTCCAATGATGTAACCTTATTTAAAGAAAATTCGAAACAATTTTGGATGTATTTTGGCTCCAAAAATTTTTGAAATTCAAAAAAAATATAAATCTCACTTTTTTGAGAAAACAGGAGAAGATATTACGATGAGATGTTGTATGCTGTTTTGACTCATATATAAGATAAATTCTATTTAAGGAATTCTCTCTAGGTTTTTTGGCACAGCAGTTATGATTTTTCAAATATTTACAGTATTCTATGTTCTTTCGGATGTGAAGTTAACAACAGTGAAAATTGAAAAGTATTAATAATACTGGAAATTCCTTACATGGAAACGAAGTTCTATTATAGTTCAGTAAGTGTACTAAATTTCAGCTGAATATTCCACATGATTTTGGAGAAAAGTGCACATATAGTTAAAAATTGGTAAGTTCTGGGAAACTAAGAATAAAGTTTTTTGCTACTATGAATAATTCATAAACTGTTTCACTTGGAATTTAGAATATCATTAGCATCACTTTCAGCAGCTCTCTTGCCTCTTCTCATTTTCTGGGCAAACTGGGACATGTTATCAACAGCTTTATCTGGAGCGTCAACCCTCTTAGCATAAATACCCTTCAGTGTTTGTACCATATGGACTCCAGGAGTGAAGCCCAGCTTCTTTATAACATTCACTCTACCTACATTTCAATCATTAAATACAATAGCAGCATCAAATGCTGCAATCTTAACCACTTTTACTGAAGCAAAACTGATTTTTGGACACCGTTTCCATATTAAAGTATTGAAACTCTCATTAGGATTTTGTGTTTTGCCATGTGTGCACTTCTTCAACAACTCTGGATCTGTTGGACTCTAAATGTAGGTTTTATGGCATTCATAACTGCTTCAGGAAGACTATGCTTATGACTGTAGAGTTTGCCAGTTGTTTACATTTGCTTGTATTTGCACCAACTTTCAGAGCACAAATAATGTTGTGGATTTTCATCAGTGGACATTATGTGAAAATATATGGCCCAAATTGCTTTTTTCATTGCTTGCACATCATTTATGTTGTTTCTTATGGCCATGCCATAATAACCCTGAATTTCTTTGATTTTATTCTTTGTCAGTCTGTTCGTTCCACTGATACCCTTACCATCTTCTAACTTTTTCATTTCTGGATCACTGCATAGTTTCAACAGTCTACCACCCATGCGTTTCTGAATATGACCAATGCATTCAAGTTTTTCCACAACACAATCTGAACCATAAGGTTTACTCTCACAAACACTCTTGAATGCACTTGAGTCTCCATCTCCCAAATATTTCACATATCGTACAAAAGGTTTTACAAGGGAACGATTGAAAATTGTCACCATTGCCCTCGCTTCCATACCACCACTTCTGGCACTTCCCCTTATGTTCCTGTTCCCACTGTAACTGTAAATGTAACTCCTTGTTGTCATTCTTCTTTCTTACAGCACGCATATGGCAACAGTTAGTAACCACTTCTAAATCTAAAACTTTACCTACATCTACAGAGATAACTGTTGACACCCCATGGTGTGATTTGTGACCTCTACGCATCCATGTCCCATCACACGATACACTCAAGTCACCAGGGCTATTTTCTCCTCCAGCTTCATTTTCTTGAATAGCCAGTTTGGCTGCAGCTGACATGCTTTCTTCACATACTTCACTCAAGCACTCCAACAAAGCACTGTTCACTGTGTCAAAACGGAGAAGTGGGGGTGGCTTGTTCATAAGCCCACAGAACAAGTTTGCACTTTCCCTTCCCACTCCAATACACCTCATGCCATAGACAAACCTCACATTTGCTTCAAACAATTTGTCCACATAATTTGAAGTTTTGAAACTAGTATCACTTTCACAACTGTCACAAACAATATGAAGATTAGTCACAAGTCCATTTCTTGTGCCATCGTCAATCAATTTCTCGGAATTCTTCCCACATTTTGTGCATGAACAAGCAGAATTTATGGCCTTACAAAGAATTTCTATATCAATTAACCTAAATCCAGTATTTATAGAAATATTATTTACATCCTCACTAGGAAGTTCACTAAATAATCTTCCCGACAGCTTTTGTCTAGAAACACTTGGAGTAGTATTGTTCATATCCCTGGTTACCATAACCTCAGCATGGACACATTCGCGTCTTCTGGATGGTATATTATTTATTCTTGACCCCTTTATCTTCCGAAACACACTTGGTGATCTACCCATAGCTATAAATGTTAACAAAACTCACTATAAGAAGTACATTCACTATAAAACTCAGTAAAATATAACGATTTCCAGACTCAGCAATTGAAACATTGTAAACACAAGACTCATGCTTTGCCTCACCTGAGTCGCGATGTTATCTTCCTCGTCTAGTCGGTGGGTGGCAGATCCACAGTTTTACCTTTAATAGATGGGCCAAGAGGTCAGTTGCTTCTTCAGAAGATTATTTACTGGCACTGTCTTCAACGAATTCTGCACAGTTATTTTCTTCTCCACTTTCAGGATCAAGCGAAAAATATGTTCCTCCATCACAATATTCCAATTCTCCCTAACTTTCCGATGTTTACAATAAGCATTCAGAAATTGTACTTATTGACGCCATTTTACACAGCTTACTGGAATTTAATTTGGCATAGTTAGCTAAAGGTAGGAATTAAAAAGTCATGCCTTCGGTACACCAGGGTCTCCAAGACCCTGTTAACAAGTTTTAAAAATGCTACGTGAAAGTATTTGTCTTTACAATAATAAAACGTATTCTCCCTTCAAGAGTCACTCTCGTACTGAATTGTCATAACTCTCCCATCACTGGGAATCACAGAGCGCGCATGCGCCGAGCGAACAAAAGATGCACAGGCACTCACAGACCCTGGTGTATCAAAGAATGTTTAAGTACATTTCGTTGTGCATCAGTGCAAAATAACGCTTGAGAATATGGATAGGCTACTGGTATCGAACATGGTAGACGATTTTGGTCCGTCGGTTGTCTTTCAACTGGTTGCCGTTATAAGATATTCACATTTATATTCTGGATTATGTGTAAATACTTGCACATATAATATAATCTTGCTAAGTATGGCATTTCTGCAGATGGATATTAATAGAAGTAATCTTTTCTCCAAATTTCAAAATTACTCATGGCAGATAGATTTTCGAAAAATGGGAGCTAGTCTACTGATGCAATTTAGGGTATTTATCGTTTGGACAAAAAATCAACCCATTAACGTACTGGTGAGTAAGACTTGAAAATGTCACCATACTCGGGATCGAACCCACGTCTCTTGTCGCACGGCCAGGCAGGCTACGACCTTGCATGAATGTTGTTTTTATTACAATAGTCTAAAATAGATAGATAGATAGATAGATTTTATTAATTCCATTTGATCAAATACATGTATACGATACATTTTTGATATAGGACACGTCAGAATTTACATCTATAAAATAAAAGTACTAATAGGTATATAATACTAATAATAACTAATTATAACTTATTATAGTAACAGATCTTAAGAGATACAATATTATTGGACAACTATTTACACCTTACTCTATTATCATAATATGAAAACTTAATTCTATAAATACAACAACTTACAGCTAGGTAGCCTAGTTCAATTAAAATAGTAAAGTAAAATATAATTATAGATTTTATCGCTCCTATACACTAAGATATTCAACTACGGAGTAAAAACAATGGCACTGCAGATAAGCTTTCAACATTCTATCAAAGGTTTTTATTTTTGGGGCAAGTTTTATACAATGGGGTAGTTTATTGTATAATTTAACTCCTGTGTGATAAGTTCCTTTTTGATATATGCTTGTGTGTGTGTGTGAAATATGAATGTTTTGATTTTGTCTTTTGTTATGCCTATGAACATCATTGTTTGCTTTAAGAAAAACATCCTTATTCATTAAATTCTTAAAAAAAACATAATACTTTCATAGATATATATGCTGGGCAGTGGGAGAATGTTTAAATATTTAAACAGAGGTCTACATTATTCTCTAGTGTTTACATTTGCCATAATTCTAATCGCCCTCTTTTGTGTCCTAAACGTTCTTAGTACATCTGGTGCCATACCCCAAAATATGACCCCATATCTTAAGTATGAATGGAAATAAGCAAAATAAGTAGGCTATTTCTTAATGTGTGAATGCTAGTGCAGGTTTTCAAAATACGTAACGCAAAGCACATCGAGTTCAGTTTAGTATTCAGATATTGTATATGTTTATTCCATTTCAAGTCTTGTTGTATCCATAGTCATAAAAACTTTGTTTCTGATTTATTTTCTATTTGATGACCATATAATGTTATATTGGGCTTCGCAGGATTCCTATTCAGTATAGTGTGGAAATTTAGACATACTGTCTTTTTATAGTTTATTATGAGGCGATTATCTTGTGACCATTTGGTTAACTCTCCTGTAACGGAGTCAGCAGACTGCTGTATGACCTGCTTAGTTTCACCTTTTATTACGAGTGTTGTATCGTCCGCAAACAAAATTTCCTTATGTGAATGAACGTTCTTTGTTATATCATTGATATATAGAAGAAAGAGTAGTGGGCCCAAAACCGATCCCTGGGGTACTCCAAATTTAATAATTCTCTCATAGGACAAAGTTTCATTAAGTAATTTGGTTCCATCACCCTTGTGTCTCAAGCTTACTATTTGTTTACGCCCTGTAAAGTAAGACTATCCATTTATTAGCTAGACCTCTAATACCATATTGATTTAGTTTTGCGAGGAGGATTTGATGGTCAACAACATCAAATGCTTTCGATAACTCCAAGAATAGGCCAGTTACATGTTCCTTATTGTCCATTAATTTCAGTATACTATTAATACATTCATAAATTGCTGTCTGTGTAGATTTTTCCGTTCTGAATAAAGCAAGTTGTAGGCCTATCAATGATAAAAATGTATTTATGATCAACGATGTCGAAATGTAAATATTATATGTAAAAAAACTATATCATAATACGGGTCATTATAACACTATTCTTCATTATGAAACAGTTTCTCCAGCCTATCAGAGCTCATTCATTGACCAATTAGGTGAGGATAGCTTCGCGCATGCGTTCAAAATCCATCATATCGGAGATGAAGTACATGATTTGAAAGTTCAAATTGTATATCGGATAAACCATTGAAGTTACAATCCCAAACACAAAGACAAAATCAGCACGATCCTTTACGGTAACAAGAAAATACTATGACATATGCAAGAAATGTATTTATCTATGTCCAGAAGTTAGCAACACAGCATCCTTCTATATAAATTACCGACATGGAAAGTGCACCGTCCCATATGTTCGCGCAAATAAACTGGCGAATAAGAGACACGAAATAGCACTGTACCTTAATATCCCCAACGGCAATTTCTACACAGCGCATTGCTTTCAAACGACTTCGGTGACAATATTAGTGAATGCTAGTTATGATTGGCACTAGACATCAAGCAGGCTGTAAACAATAGTATTGCCAATGAAAGTAAATAGTCTCTGCTTTCGAAATTCTTTGACCCACGCATGCGCTCTGTTCAGTAAGCAAACCATCCAGCGTGCTCTGTTCACTAACTGAAGTTACTGAATTCCACAGATATTTATGAATATTTATGTTAAAACATATAATAAAATTATAATTATCGTCGAACATAAACAGTCGTATGCAACTCGCCTATAATGGTAGTTAAGACACGAGTATGTTTATAAAACGAGTGTAGCAATTTTTATAATTTCCATACGAGTGTCTTAATTACCATTATAGGCGAGTTGCATACGACTGTTTATGTTCGACGAAAATTATAACTATTTTTTTTCGAACGTAAGTATTCATAAATATCTGTCAAGATTTCGCCAGTTTTATGTTCTGAACAGAGCACGTGGGACGCATGGCCTCCTCGATTACTCCACTACGACAATAGTCACGCAGTGAAATTTAAATTATGAGGCCGTGGAAGTCAGCGCAGGTGCGATGCAATCCTTACCTAATTGGTCACACAACTGTTTCTTGAGCTCTGATTGGTGGGAGAAACTGTTCCATAATGAAAAATAGTGTTATAATGACCCTCGTTATGATACATAATAATATTTACATTTTGACATCGTCGAGCATAAAAGAACATTCTCACTCTCTCTTTATTCGTTTAGTCGATTCCGACTCTCCGTGACCCAATGTGCTAAACTACGCCAATGTCTTCTGTCCTGCACTGCCTCCCTAAGAACATTCTCACTCTCTCTTTATTCGCTTAGTCGATTCCGACTCTCCGTGGCCCAATGTGCTCAGGTACGCCAATGTCTTCTGTCCTGCACTGCCTCCCTAAGAACATTCTCACTCTCTTTATTCGCTTAGTCGATTCCGACTCTCCGTGACCCAATGTGCTCAGGTACGCCAATGTCTTCTGTCCTGCACTGCCTCCCTAAGAACATTCTCACTCTCTCTTTATTCGTTTAGTCGATTCCGACTCTCCGTGACCCAATGTGCTCAGGTACGCCAATGTCTTCTGTCCTGCACTGCCTCCCTAAGAACATTCTCACTCTCTCTATTCGTTTAGTCGATTCCGACTCTCCGTGACCCAATGTGCTCAGGTACGCCAATGTCTTCTGTCCTGCACTGCCTCCCTAAGAACATTCTCACTCTCTCTTTATTCGTTTAGTCGATTCCGACTCTCCGTGACCCAATGTGCTCAGGTACGCCAATGTCTTCTGTCCTGCACTGCCTCCCTAAGATTTCCAAGCTGGAATTTAGTGCTTCTGTGATGCCATCCATCCATCTCATTGTTTGCCTCCCTCTTCTCCTTGTGCCTTCTATGTTCCCCAGCACTAAGGTCTTCTGTATGAATTATGTCTTCTCATGATGTGCCCAAAGTAGCTCAGTTTTTGTTTCAGGATTAAGCACTCCAAGAAACACTTAGGTTTAATTTGCTGTAAAACTGACTTCTTATTTGTTCTCTTCGCAGTCCATGGAACTCTCAGAACTTTTCTCCAGCACCATAATTCGAAGGAATCTACTCTACGGCGTTGAGCTTTTCTTATGGTCCAGGTCTCACATCCATACATCACAACTGGAGAAACCATAGCCCTTACTATACGGATCTTTGTTGTTAAGGTTAGGTCTCTACTCCTTAAGATATTGTCCAGATTTGAAAATGCCTGTCTACCAATTAGCAATCGTCTTTTGATTTCATGGCTGCAGTCAACAGCAGCAGAAATCTGTGAGCCAAGATAGTTAAAAACAGAGACTATACCCATTTTTTCTCCTCCTACACGCCATGAATTGACAGTTGTAGTTGTCATAATTTTTGTTTTCTTGACATTCAACGTTAGTTCAGCCTTTGAACTTTCCTCCTTCACTTTCAGTAAGAGATTTTTAAATCTTGTTCAGTCTCAGCCATCTGGATTGTGTCATCTCTATATCTCAGGATGTTTATATTTATCCCAGCTATTTTGATTCCTGTTTCATCTTCATCTAACCCCACATTCCTCCTAATGTGTTCTGCATACAGATTAAAAAAGTAAGGTGGAAATATAGGCCTACAGCCATTTAGTTGTTCCATATAGGCCTATGGTTCTCACTGTAGCTTCTTGATCAGAGTATAAGTTCCGAACCAGGTTAATTATATGTTCTGGTACTAAAAGAACATTAGCCAATGCACCCATAAATTTGCAAAAAACACTGGACAGGTAAAATGATTGTTACGCTGCCCTGTTCATTGGAACTCTAAGTCAGCATTTCCATCTATGTCTCTTGCAATTGTTTGGGATCTGCAGGTGTTAGTTAGGCTTCCCAGTTGGCCTCAAAGGTTTCAATACCTGATGAAAGGTACTCTTCCCACCTCGTGGTGTGCGACTAGGTCCGGGTTCGATTCCCGGATCTGACAAGAAATATTATTGTGATTTGAGGAATGGAACGAGTGCTTTCCGCCTCGTGACGTACATCTGAGCAGGGTTCGATTCCCACCTCAGATATCTCGGAAATGGATTCCCACCTCTACTTCTGCCGGATACGAGGATGGTTCCTAGCATAAGGCCATGGCTGTCCCCTTCCACATCCTCCCCTGAATGAGACCTACATTAGGCTACCTACACAGTACACACACTTATATATCAATGACAATAACACAGGTTATCAGACAAAAGGCCTCATACTCTCAAGTACACCGGACCGATTGACACGAAGTCAAAGCGCCTTAAATGAAACTTTAAGACATTATTAGATTTCGCCTTTGAATTAGGTTTGACAAACATGGTAGCCTACAACGCCGTGACGTTTACAGCTGAATTTCCTTTAGTTTTAGCCAGCTTATTTTGCAACAATTGACATTCTTTTTACGATTCATGATAACCTTTTCTAGTGCTACTGAACTGAAACCTCATTGTTGTCGAAGCTTGCAATATAACCTGCTTTGTAATTCGTATTTGTTGTCTCCATAACTTGTGTTGTGATGACTGCTTTACAGCGGAGGTAATAGGCTATTTAAGTGCCCAATGCAAATTTTCTGTGACAGTCAATTCACAATATTTAATTGTCGAATACACAGGGGAGCGGCTATTTAACTAGGAGCAGCCTTATGACGACAATATACAAGTTACCCTCATGTTAGTTGGAGTCGATAATGATTCTCGTTTGAAATGCGTGGTTTGTAACAAAAGGACAGCTTGGTAATTTGTGGATTCCGAATGGCTGTATGCTATTAGTGGCGATTTACAACACCAGTACAGTAAACAAAGGTCAATTTCACTTGGCTAATTAAGTGTATTGATAGATTTTTACCGTCAGTACTTCATTGTGCGACAAAATAATATTTAATTTACTCACCGCAAATCAGGTTTGTGTGTTCATAGGAAGATGGAGACTGAATATAGGATTTTTTATTTCCCTGCTTTATAAGCAGCCACAATTACTTATTCAATCAATTCAATCGCAATGATAACAACTTATTCGACCAGCGTCATGGTCGTATTTGTTTCACTCTTGATGACAAACATATAACCGCTCCTTATCACTGTGCACTTCCTCATCTGATTTATTGTATATGAGAATGATTTGGCCTAGCCTACTGGTATAAGTAAGGTCTTTAATTAATTCTTCAGTGCTTTTCTTGTGTTCTAGTTTCCAGAAGACAATGGAGGAACAACTATTTATTAAAAGTGAGCCACACTGGTTGACACATACAGTTGAAATCTCTAACACTGTGAGTTGCATTTAGATTCTTATGTGGTGTAACATTTCATTCTTAGTGATGTGCATGACAAGTGAGGTTTAGTGACTTAACACACTACTTAATGGTAAATGGCACGCTAACGTTTAGTAACGTAACTTAGTACTCATATTGTGTGTGCATATTTTTGATCGGGTCATACTTGTGTTACTTCGCAGGAGACAACTGTCCTGTTGCCCTCGGATAACGTGAAAGACGAGGCTGCTGATATATTTGACGATCAAAGAATACCAGTTAAGGAGGAACATGAACTGCAGGTAATTATTGGTTCTGCGTTTTTTCTCTTGTAATAATATGAATGATATTTAGAATGAATATTGTTTGGAAGATTGGAATACTTAGTCTTGTTTTCTATAAGAACACCAACAGTAGCTGATGTTATTGTATTGATACTGCAGTTCCACTCTGCTGGCACCCTGGATCCTGTTATAGGTTAAGTCTACACAATGTGCCATGTTATAACTCTATCATATAAGGCATTTGAGATATGTTAGCCCTTAAGAGAATGCGCTGCAGGTTGCTCTGGCTAGTGGGGAAGAGGGAAGACTGCCACAACAAAGCAAGCTCGATACCGGCATAAAACAGTGTTAAGTTTCTAACTTGGGCGCAGCAATCGTAGCCTATTTCTAATGAATAATGAATAATTGGTAGCACTGAATGAAAGTAGAACGCGCGATAACATTATCTTTTGTACCCAAATTAGCCAAAATACCTCATTAAACGACGAGAAATAAATCAGGGAATGAAACTTAAATAAATATTTCCTCCTCCGCTGTCTGTGACCCACCCAACCATTCAAAATAGGATCACAACTTACTTAGGCAAGATTCCAGCTGTGGCTGCCATTGTTCACATCTATCGTCATCAAAACAGTACTGCCAACCTTATTCTTACGTACTATGCCACACCAGCAACTGACTATTCTAACCTTCGTTTCGTCCAATCCAATGGTAATTGACAATGGATACAGCCTAACACATCCAGATCAATGGTTTTTGACAATATTTACAGCCTAACGAGTGCAAATCAATGTTTTTTGGCAATGGTTGCAGCCTAACGCGTCCAGATCAATGTTTTTTGACAATAGTTACAGCCTAACGCCTCCAGATCAATGTTTTTTGACAATAGTTACAGCCTAACGTGTAGAGATCAATGGTTTTTGAAAATGGATACAGCCTAACGCGTCCAGATTAATGGTTTTTGACAATAGTTACAGCCTAACGCGTCCAGATCAATGGTTTTTGACAATGGTTACAGCCTAACGCGTCCAGATCAATGTTTTTTGACAATAGTTACAGCCTGTCGCCTCCAGATCAATGTTTTTTGACAATAGTTACAGCCTAACGTGTAGAGATCAATGGTTTTTGACAATGGATACAGCCTAACGCGCACAGATCAATGTTTTTTGACAATAGTTACAGCATAAGGTGTGCCAATCAATGATTTTTGACAATGGTTACATCCTAACGCGTCCTGATCAATGTTTTTGACAATAGTTACAGCCTAACGCCTCTAGATGAATGTTTTTTGACAATAGTTACTGCCTAACGTGTCCAGATGAATGGTTTTTGACAATGGTTACAGCCTAACGGATCCAGATCAATGGTTTTTGACAATAGTTACAGCCTAACGCGTCCAGATCAATGGTTTTTGACAATGGTTACAGCCTAACGCATCCAGATCAATGGTTTTTGACAATATTTACAGCCTAACGCGTGCAAATCAATGTTTTTTGACAATGGTTACAGCCTAACTCGTCCAGATCAATGTTTTATGGTAATAGTTACAGCCTAACGCCTCCAGATCAATGTTTTTTGACAATAGTTACAGCCTAACGTGTAGAGATCAATGGTTTTTGACAATGGATACAGCCTAACGCATCCAGATCAATGGTTTTTGACAATAGTTACAGCCTAAGGCGTGCAAATCAATGTTTTTTTGACAATGGTTACAGCCTAACGCGTCCTGATCAATGTTTTTGACAATAGTTACAGCCTAACGCCTCCAGATCAATGTTTTTTGACAATAGTTACAGCCTGACGCGTCCAGATCAATGATTTTGACAATAGTTACAGCCTAACACATGCAAATCAATGTTTTTTAATAATGGTTACAGCCTAACGCGTCCAGATCAATGTCTTTTGACAATAGTTAGAGCCTAACGCCTCCAGATCAATGATTTTTGACAATAGTTACAGCCTAACGCGTCCTGATCAATGTTTTTTGACAATAGTTACAGCCAAACGCCTCCAGATCAATGTTTTTTGAAAAAAGTTACAGCCTAACGCGTCCAGATCAATGTTTTTTGACAATAGTTACAGCCTAACGCCTCCAAATCAATGGTTTTTGACAATGGTTACAGCCTAACGCGTCCAGATCAATGGTTTTTGACAATAGTTACAGCCTAACGCGTCCAGATCAATGGTTTTTGACAATGGTTACAGCCTAACGCGTGCAAATCAATGTTCTTTGATAATGGTTACAGCCTAACGCGTCCAGATCAATGGTTATTGACGATGGTTACAGCCCATCGTGTCCAGATCAATGGTTTTTGACAATGGTTACAGCCTAATGCGTCCAGATCAATGGTTTTTGACAATAGTTACAGCCTAACACGTGCAAATGAATGTTTTTTTTACAATGGTTACAGCCTAACGCGTCCTGATCAATGTATTTTGACAATAGTTACAGCCTAACGTGTCCAGATCAATGGTTTTTGACAATGGTTACAGCTTAACGGGTCCAGATCAATGCTTTTTGACATTGGTTACAGCCTAACGCGTCCAGATAATTGGTTTTTGACAATAGTTACAGCCTAACCTGTCCAGATCAATGGTTTTTACAATGGTTACAGCCTAACGTGTCCAGATCAATGGTTTTTGACAATAGTTACTGCCTAACGTGTCCAGATCAATGGTTTTTGACAATGGTTATAGCCTGACGTGTCCAGATCAATGGTTTTTGACAATGGTTACAGCCTAACGCGTCCAGATCAATGGTTTTTGACAATTGTTACAGCCTAACGCGTGCAAATCAATGGTTTTTGACAATGGTTACAGCCTAACGGGTCCAGATCAATGGTTTTTGACATTAGTTACAGCCTAACACGTCGAGATCAATGGTGTTTGACAATGGTTACAGCCTAATGTGTCCAGATCAATGGTTTTTGACAATGATTACAGCCTAACGCGTCCAGATCAATGGTGTTTGACAATGGTTACAGCCTAACGTGTCCAGATCAATGGTTTCTGACAATGGTTATGGCCTAACGGGTCCAGATCAATGGTTTTTGACAATGGTTACAGCCTAACGGGTCCAGATCAATTGCTTTTTGACAATGGTTACAGCCTAACGCGTCCAGGTCAATGGTGTTTGACAATGTTTACAGCCTAACTTTTCCAGAACAATGGTTTTTGACAACGGTTACAGCCTAACGCGTCCGGATCAAGATTTTTTTTTAAATTAAGCATTGATTTTGTATCCTACTTTTCTTTATCAACAGTGATTTTGTATCCCGTATGTTGGTAACAATTTGTGCACCTCGGTGTGTGCCGTTAGAGTGCGCCTTGTTGACAGTTCAATGAGATGCAAGCGCTCTCGGAACATTGCAGCCGTTTTTAAAAGAGCAATAAATAACACATGTTTACGTACTTCAGCACATATATGAGGTGCAGTAGTGACCAGGGTTCCTAATTTCAATACGTAATATCGCCCGCAAGATGAAACAAGGACACAAGGTATGTAAATGTCACATTCATGTCTGATGCAAATGTATAAGCCGCGTTCTACTTTCATTCAGAATTAATGAATAATCATCACCTGTTCTTTATTCTTCATTTTCTTGAAAATGTGACCGCCAACGGAACAAAGAGAAAATCTTACATTCAGGCAATTGTTCCAAGCAATTACACGACTAATGTACTTTGCCTCTGGTAGTTCATTTGTCAACTCTTGATGGACAGGATCAGATTGTAGAGTGCCATGTTCTCTAGAATAATTTGTATAAATTCTTGTTTAAGACAGCTTAAGCGGGGGCAGATGACGCCCCTTAAAACCTCCATTACTAACTAACTTACTAACAGCTAAAGTGCATACGAAATTTGAGTACCAACCTGCCACGGCTACATGACCTGTTTACTTGTGCCGGGTCCACTTTGACCATCCGTATTTGAGCTTTCCCTCAATTTTGATCCCGAAAGTTATAGGTACCGTGATCATCCTTTTTCTCACCCTAATTCGAAGTTCTCTGCAGTACCTGATAAATATCCCTAATTTCATAAGGGGCAAGACCTCTTCCTAACCTTCATGGTATAATGGTGTAATTGCTTAGCACAACTGCCTGGAATATAAGGTATTCTGATATATTCCACTTGTCATAAAAAGTAATTAAAAGGGCGGTGATCATGGAGACACGTTTTCCCTCCATGTGAACGTTTTTATTTGGCTACGACCTGAGTTAGAACCAGTGATATCACGAAAATTTCCTCCATGATGCACTGCATCTACAGTTCTTTGAATGTGTTAAATAATCGCACTGCTTTGAATCTGATACTGATGTCTTCCCTATTGCACTTGTTAATATTTTTACACAATATAGCCGCCTCCTCCACGCCACCTATTTGATGATTTTATTACTGCAATCTGGCCGCCACGGCCTTCAATAACGAAGTTACACTGCACACAGTTTTATAGAATATTATTTCTCCTCTTTAGCTCTGATATTGAACTTTGCAATTCGCAGCACGATTTCACACAGCACGACGATTGACCATGCGCTTAACAGTTCGCAAGTGTTTCATTAGTTCACAAAAAAAAGTGTGAAATATTCGACGCGTTACTTGCAATTTCCGCACTTACTAATAAATGTTCTCCGCCGTATTATAAATGATATTAATGAATGTTTAGAGCTTTCAGTACCATGCGGTCCAATGCACAAATCTCCGCACTCACGCTCTTTAGCGTTCGAAAAGTACTGTTTCAATAAGTAAGCGTTTCCAGCTTCTTCCCTCTGTGACCAGTCAGGTTGCTCCTTCACCATATCCTACTACATAATTCCAAATATTTGTTACTGGCGCCGACAACCTAGACGTTAGGCCCCTTAAAGCAACAAATATCACCTCCATGTCTATTATTCCCTAATAGATAATGTCTTATATCATGCAGTAAATTTCCAACTCAGTTTAATGTGTTGTTTGTGTCTACTGTTATTTTAATATTTGTTTCCATCTCTTGAGTTTGATGAAGTTCACAGCTCACTCGATCCTTCCACAGCCCTTTCATGCTTCTTTCTCCATGTAATAGCTCAGCTCGCAATCTCTTCGCTTAATTTGATGTTACATGGTCTGACGTAGAATTCAGATATAGGCGCGCTTAATGATCAAGTGAACGGGGTGAATATGTTGTGCCCATATTGATCCGAGATACCTCTGAGTCGAAAGCCAAATCAACCCTCGTGAGATCCCTTCACCAGCAAACACACATGGATTTGAGCTGGTCCCACACGAGACCGTTACTCTCAGGTTTTGGGTGTGGTTATGAAGCTAGTCGAAGCACATGCTAATTAATAAACAGAAGGTTCAAATCTACTACAAATAACCACACATTTTAAGATAAAAATTCGTGTCCATAAGTGATTTCTTCACAAACTATCCCTTGCTCACTCTGTATTGGGGATCTGGTGGTTAGTCCACAAGCTAACTACAAAGTAAACACTCCTGAAAATAAATTTCATCTGACATTACTGTCAGAATATGACCTCCAGAAGTCCTATATTCCGAAACGCTATTAAAATATAAGCTAAGAAATGGTACAAAAATAGTTCCAACGCAAATACAAATGTCAATTATTCATCAGATCTAGTTACATTGCTCCTATCTTCGGTAGATACCTAATCCCCTGTCGTTCCACAACGATCAGTAACAGCTGACAAAGATACCAGAATAAAAATAATAAGTTATGAAGGGACCACATCTACCATTTAAATTAATAAAATTAAATCCCGCTAGGTAAATCCCGTACAAAGTATCCTTCAAAACGTCGCATCTGAAATTCATAAGCAAATGACATACAAGAAAAATATGTACAAGAATAAACATTATCTCGTTTGGGTGTCGTATTGTTGACAGCGCATCTGTTCCTTCAGAAAGTCGTCTCGCAATCAGTGAAGTCTCATATTTCTTATCTGGGTCATGTGTGTCGCTTGTGTTTGGATTGTATTCAAAATGATGGAAAACTGTGTATGATTTATTTCCACCTTTGTAAAGGGACGCGTTTGTAAAACAAGTAATTTCTCTGCAGGATGATACTGACCTGATTGAGGACATCAAGATAGAAGACTTTTCGATACCAGAGCTTGTTCAAGAAGGGAAGAAATAGAAATTCCTCCTGTAGCGAGTGATGGAGTTTTGAAAGAGGTAAGAACCTTTCGGTTGAACCGTTTTTATCAGGTTCATTATTTTTTGTCATATTATTATTATTATTATTATTATTATTATTATTATTATCATCATTTCCTTCATGTCGCATCATTGTGACATACGTTTCTCTGTCTCACCTACTGCGTTCAAACTTAGTAATTCTGCGTAAACGTTTCACCAGATGGCGAAACTTTTCACCCCTACTGACACAGTTTTACCATTGGTTGAAGTATAACTTGTTGCTAAGCTTTGCTTCTCCCATTGGCCCAGTTTATGTTCTGGAGAGGGGGTGTTCTACGACTTATTTTTCTCGAGCGCGTCACTGCGTTCCTTAAGAGAAGGTTGCTTCGTTCCAATTTTGGGCCGTCAGGCAGACGGACGTGTGTGCACGTGTCGGGCTTTTGTTCGCACCCAGAAAGCAACTAAATGTAAGTACGATTCAGTCATTGAATTTATCCAACTTGAGGTCATTTTGAATTTCAGTTTATCCATTTTTTATTTTATTTTTGTGTCTCCTTTGATTCACTTATAACTTCCATTTCTTATGATGATGTGAATTCGATCCATGAACCCAAGTCCCTTCGCCTTTGTTTATGTTAGTTTAGCGAAGCCTCTGTGTTTATTTGTCATCCCTCCCTTTCATGTAATCGGTTTTATTTTTACGTAAATCTCTCAGGTCTGAAATATCTGCTATTTTTTACGAGGCTTAATTATGCTCTGTATTGCGTCACTACCTGGTTTGGCGTTCTTTTATGACGACCTCCGGTGGATTGTCGCATCAGAGCCTTGTTTTTGGGGATGAAATCGGTGAAGTTACGGAGCTGAGTCTCACGTCTTCAGTCAGATCCTCCCTCTGTTTTATTGAAATGTATGTGAGCGAAGGTCCCCGTGCTAATCACTGTCCATACGCCACATTACTTTCTTTGTTTCATCGTGTGTCGTTGTGATTCGGCATTTCTACCTCTGTGTAAGCCTACATCTTCCTACGAAGCATATTTCTTAGCTGATTGATTTTTTCTTCTTTTATTTCCTGTCCCGGTAATGTCACGTAATTTAATGTAATTTTCATTTCGTTTATTTTTATGTGTTAATTTTGTGTTACTTCCTCTGACTTCGTTATATTGCGTAACTCAGTGTCATCCCCCCACCCCCCGTTTCCCCACATACGCACTCTTCCACTCCCCACCACTTTCACCCCCTTCCCCATGATTTCACAACATCATGAGCGTCTGAGCTCTGTTTTTGGCGCTGGACATGCTAGTCCAGATCATGTCGTCTCTGTAAGTAGTCGCTCTTGTAATCTATCCCACGAATTTCTTTAATTTCTTTAATTTTGCTTCATCTTTATTAAGTTTTATTATTGAATCCCGTTTCCAATTAGTTGCTATTATGATTTGAATTTATTTCTAGATTCCTTTTATTTTACATTTAAGTTGCTCGTGTTTTATTTTCATTTCTAATTTGTAATCAGTACACATGTGTTTATTTTATTATTAATATATTTTTATTCAGTAAGTACAATAATTGCTTCTGTCTTATGATTTCTCGTTTTTGAGTTCCTCGTTTGTCTTTCGATTCGACTTAGTCTTGGCTTCGCACTGTAGCGGAGTTACGACTAACACGGTCTCTGGGACCCTTGCTCTATTACTTAAGTTTAATTTTTCCTTTTAATTTTACCTTAAACTTTTATTCTGGCTTACTTTCTGTGGAAGTCATCTTTCTTTCGATTCGGAATCTTGGGCCCAGCACGCATCGAAAGAAGTATTCCTTCCTCGTTCCCTACGTAATCCTGTTTAGTTTTTTGTTGTTTTTGATCCCACTGTATTCCTCATATCTCTGCTATTTTGTTTAACGTAAAAGCACAAGGCGGTTGTCGGTTTACTACTTGTTGCACCTTATAAGAGACATCACTTGATCGCCATCTTCCTCTCACCATTGCAATTAAGGGTATATAAAATTGTGTATTCAGACCGTACTGATGACATATGGATGCTTTCTGTTGTTAGGTTGGGTTTGGTATAGAAGGTACAAGTCGTGTGGAAGATTGCCTTCTGCTGGCTTAATAATCTTCTTCTTTTCCTTGAGCGTTTGTCCCGCGCGCTGCGGGGTCCATTTCGCTCTGTCTCGGGCTGCATCTGGATGGATGTTCACGCTTTGGAGGTCATTATGAAGCGTCCTTTAGGTCTTCTGTATCCCGTCTGGCAATAGAGTCATCTTCGACCCGTAAAACATGCCCAAACCAACGAAGTCGGCTCTCATGCATCTTGTCTTGGATCGGTGCAACTCCGAACTGTTTTCTGATGCTGTCATTGGAAACGTGTCTTAACTTAGTGAGGCCCGCTGTCCATCTCAGCATCTTCGTTTCCATTACACTTAGGCGGCGTTCTGCCTCGACTGTAGTCGGCCAGCACTCACAACCATACAAGGCGACTGGCCGGATGACAGTACGATAGATTTTTGATTTTAAATGATCTTTCATACTGCGGTCGCGGTTGTTGTTCGCCACTTCATCCAGGCTGCATGAGTTCTGGTATTGAGTCGGCCGTCAACAGTGATTGTGGACTCACACGCGTCAGATCTTCACCATTGACCGTGATGGTTCGTCTATCTGATGTCATGTACTCAGTTTTCTACAAGTTAAGGCGAAAACCATGTTGCACCAACCGGTCACACCATTCTTTAGTTTGGCTTTGCAGATCAAGCTTGTTTTCTGTTGCCAGCAACACGTCATTAGCATAAAGTAGGGTCCATGGTAATGGCCGGTGCAGGTCAACTGTCACGGTGTCCATAACTAGAATGAAAATAAGCGGTGATAATGCAGAATCTTGATGGACACCGACTGTGATGGGGAAGTCCTTGGATTGTCCTGAAGTTGTACGGACCTAACTTCTTGGCTGTGCATAGAGCAACAGCACTCAGTTAATAAGCTGCTCTGGCAAATCATGTTTTCGTAGTGCTAGCCAGATGAGACTGTGAGGCACTAGCTTAATAATAAAGATAATAATAATTGACACATAAAATTTACTTCCACGAAATTGCATTTGAAATGATATGGGGGTGGGGGGAGAAGAAAAGAGATACATATTTCTTCAGATCCTCTCATCACTACTATAATACATGAGAAATTATCGGTGACAAATGCTATTTATTTATAAGTGGGAGAATGACAAACACATCATATTACTTACCATGAAATAATCTCAAATATCAAATTATGACGATTGACCCCCTTATACAGTTAGATGGATCTATCAGAACAAACTCTGACTGAAAAATCCTCTCAAACGAAAGTATCACTTCTATCACTTATTATAAGTAACGCTCATCAAAATCAAACGTCGAAATGTGTGGATAGACCGATGAACCAGGATCTCATAATCTATAAATGTGTTTTAATATAACGTTCCCTTCGAATATAAGACAAAAAAAAACAGAAATGTCTACCTCGATATAAATACAAAATTCAACAATTCTAAATTCGTTTTCAAATCACGTACCCTTCCAGTGAACTATACTGAACAATAAAAATCGAATCACAAACCTAATCTAAACTGGAAACACTTAGGGGAAAGAATTTCCCTTGTTTACAATCAGCTGATCCGAAGTTAATAACCTCTCAAATGTTAGGCCTAAAATATCTAACTCAATATATATCACCAACACATCTCTTCACTTCGGGATGATAAGTGTGATTCATTTCTCGCTGAGGCTCCAAGATCACATGTATCCGTTGAACAATCAAGATGCTATTGTATGTGGTAATGCATATCATTTGTGTAGCTTAGTGGAAACTAACTCACTCGAACCTCAACGTAAACAATTTGGCTCCCATGGCCTCGCAGATTGAGTCTCTGAATGGCTCTTAGTCAAATATTCACATGTTATAGGTTTACCTGCGTCACAAACTATGGGCGGTAAGTGGCTACACCTGCCACATGGCTTAACTTAAAATGGCACTTTATTCATAATGCACACATATTGCATGCGAATTACTCACACATTATAAACCTTACCTTTCGAATCACTAATATTCCACCTCAAATAATAACTCGTGTTCAATCTCGCTGATCAATCAATCGCTTGCTTGTAAATTCAAAGGCTTTCTCGGGGTGAATGACCTGGGAGTCTCAACATTATTAATCATATTCTATTACTGGTCATGAAATCATATATTCTCACTCCATCCTAACGTCTATCCGCGGTTTCACACTCAATATGCATGGTTATGTTCCAACATACACTTCTTCTAATGAACAGGTGACCAGAAATAAATATCAACCTTCAATCTAAAGGGTAACTTTCCTTACTTCTAACTATTTTTGATACGTTGTTTCTACTTAACAAGACACCTCCAAATCGCTACTTTAGCCTATCACAAATATCAAAAATTAAGGGGAAAAAAGTATCCTACCTGGACTATGTTATATTTACATTCACAACCCCTCTTTTTTAAACAGGAAATGACTAAGAAATGTTTTATTCCCCCTCCGTAGTTTATGGCAAAGGACGGCCCCTTCCAAAATGCCTAATTCTTAGTTATAATGTGGGCACTCATTTCGCGGATGTCTTACATCTCTCTCACATAAATGTTTTGTACACATTGCAATTAATTTCACTGTATTTTTAGCCTATTTTCAATTTTGAAAAAATAGGCTTATGAGATCACCTTTTGTCCGTGTGTGTGTGCGTGTGTGTGTGTGTGTGTGATTCGTGTGTGTGTCCCCCCCTAATAAAATCTAAACGGCAGGAGCGATTTCAATGGAACTCGGAAAGTTCATAGCACTAATCCCGGCGACCTCGACCGTGCCCTTCAAATTTTGTTACGAGTCACCAATCCAACATGGCGGCTGTGCGAAATATTTCACCAGCATTCAATATCTCGGAAACTATTACCGATATTACCCTGACATTTTCTATGGTGATAGAGGGAACTACTATAAGTTCACTTATGTGACTTTTGAAAGCCTGGTAACTACAAAACGAACATGGCGGCCAAGCGAATTTGCGACTTTTAAATAGACGTTTCTCGCGATTTGACCAACCAAACGCAATGAAACTTGGTACAGTATATTTTTATATACATTGTAATGCACCGACATCTAACTTCGTTCAATTTTTTTCATAATCACAAGATGGCGGATGTGCGAAATATTTCACCGGCATTCTATATCTCTGAAACTATTAGCAGTATCTCCCTAAAATTTTGTACTGAGATAAAGGGCACTACTGGAAGTCCATCTATAAGATTTTCAAAAACCGGTTAACTACAAAACGAACAAGGCGGCCAAGCGAATTTGAACATTTTAAATAGACCTTTCTCGCGATTTAATGTTCCAAGCGCACTGAAACCTGGTACAGGAAATATTTATAAACATTGTAATCCACTGGTATCTAATTTAGTTCAATTGTTTACATAACCTCAAGATGGCGGCAGTGCGAATTTTAAAATTAAGTTTTTATTTCTTGTGATGTAGTCATGCGATCGAAGTGAAAGTTTGAATAATGAACCTACGCAATAATTTTCCTTTAATGGTACATGACTCTATGGCCTATACATTTAACAATCCGACATGGCGACCATCCGAAATATTTAGACGATACTGAATATCTACGAATCTATTTTAGCAATCAAACTGCAGTTTTTAATGTTCATAGGGGCTATGAACTTATGTTCACCTATAGGACTTTAAATAACCTGGTGATCACAAATCCAACATGGCGGTGACGCGAATTATAAATATTCACATGGACATTTCTCGCAACTTAACCATCCGCGTGCAGTGAAACTTGGTACAGTAAATCTTTATCCGAATGTTAATCCACTGGCATCTAATTTATTTCAATTGTTTCCATAACCTCAAGATGGCAGCTGTGAATTTTTTTTAAATCTCCTTGTTTTTTCTTGTGTCCTAATTATGCGATTGAAGTTTGAATACTACACGTTCACAATAATCTGCATGTAACAGTACATAACTCTAGGACCTACATATATAAAATCCTACATGACGACCATCCGAAATATTTAGTCGGTTCTCAATATCTACGAATCTATTACAACAATCAAACTGAAATTGTGTATGTTAAATAGTGGCAATTAACATAAGTAGGATATATGAAAATAGGCTGTATAGTTCTTCACGGAACTACTTGTTTTATTATGTGGCCCTATTATAATGATACACTCTCTGTGGACTCCACTATTTATACACTCCCTAGCCACTCCGCTCATGTGACTGGGTTCTCCACTGTCGTTTCTTCTCCTCGCGCATAGATATTGTGTCTAGTTTCTAAATAATATATTTTGTTTACTTGGTGTTTTACACGAACAAATGACTTCATAATTCTTGCTTGTATTTGTATAGTCCCCTTAAAATACCATAGTTTTCATTGAATCAATATATTTCTCTAATTCGCGATCTGAATGGGAGTGTGTTCGCTGATCTATGACGCGCCCCACGATTTCTGTAGGCTGGAGATTCAGCGAATGGACACCTGCCAAGGAGTAGTCGGTACGCAATTCTGCTGTCCTGGCCTTCATCCTGTGTATAGGTGATCTATTTTGCCAGTCTCCCTTGTCAACATGTTTTGTGAAATTGTACCTCTCTTTTTTGCAGTGAAAACTGAAATTACTATGTTTTTTGAGAACAACATTCTTGTGTATAAGTGACGCTTCTAACAACCTTTAAAATATGTCTATTCTTGAATGTTTTTGTTCTTTTCTTATTTAGAAGAGTAAGATAATACCTCAGAAATTAATGAGTCATTTTGTCGCTAGGTTATAAAAGAAGAAACCCATGATGGCGAGAGGGTTGCAAGTAGAAATCATCCAAATGAGTAAGTAGACACTAAAATAAGGTAAAATATTGTGTTTTTCTTCTGAATGCAAACGAAAAATGTTGGCTCTGAATAAGTTATACTCTTTTTATATTTGTAATTGAACATATTTATTTGTGTTATTGTCTGATATAAGTGGATATTGATATCTACTAGCCATTCTCATTCAGAGTTTTCACTGTTGAAGGTATTTCAGTCTTCTTCTTCAAGTCTTCAGTCTGTTGACTGGATTGATGCAGCGCTTCATGGCTTCCTGTTCTGAGATAATAGTTTCATCTCTACATACTGTAGCTACCACATCCCACATCTGAGGCAATCTATTTAACATATTCTAACCTTGGTCTAACCCTATAGTTCTTGTCCTGGAGCCTTCTTTCCATAACTAAATTTGCTATTTTTGAGTGTCTTAGTTATTGTCCTACCAACCTATCTCTTCTCTTCATTAGTAGTCATCAGAAACGTCTCTCCTTTCTCACTCGTCCTAACTTAATGCCTCTTCGTTTGTAACTCTATCTACGCATCTGATCTCCATCATTCTCTTGTAACACCTTATTTCAAACGCTTCTATTCTCCTCTTTACTGCTGCAGCAACATTCCAAGTTATACTTCCATAGTGCGCCACGCTCCTGGCAAATTATTTCAAAACCGGCTTTCTTATAAATAAGGTAATAATAATAAAACTGGCACCACAGCCCATGAGGGCCGAGGCCTACCAAGCGACTGCTGCCCAGCCATTTGGCATGCAGATATTAGGGTGACACGTGGTCTGCGCGTCAGGTCCCCTTGGCCGTTAATCTTGGTTTTCGTGACCGGGGCGCTGCCTCACTCTCTGACAGCTACTCAATTGTCCACACGAGGCTGAGTGCACCCCGGTAATAAATAAGGTACAAAACAAAATAAAGAGACTCAATATTAGACTAACAATTATAACATGACATTGCATTTAAATCCACTTTTCCATTGATAACCAGCACCAACAGGGAGAGTGGCTGAGTCGCTCTATCAAAGAAAAGAATTTATTTATTTATCGTATGATGATACAGAGTTAAAATATACACTACATATCAAGTTATATATACAGTTATATACAAAGTCATAAACACAAGTTCTAAACTTCTATATCCAGGCCATCAATCCACTGAAGTGCCTCAGAAGATCCATGGTGAATGTCACCTACTGATCCTTGGAACGCTCGTTGCGGACATTCACCAAATATATGTCCGATGGTTTGCAGGGTAGCTCCACAATCGCAGTTAGCAGAAGTAACCCAACCCCATTTGTGAAGCAGGAATCCACATTTGCCTTGTCCTGTACGGATCCGGTTAGTAATTCTCCATTGGCGTCTGGGGAGTTTGAAACCTTCTACCCGGTTGGAAGGGTTTTCAATCAGATGTGCATTGAATACTGATGATTCTTCCCTCATAGTTTTCCATGCTTCTGAGATGTTAAATGAAGAGTCTTCAAGGAGTACTGCAGAGCGCCAAGGTGGTTTTCTTGACTTCAACCGTTGATTGCCTGCTTTTGCTACATCAGTATGTATGGGTAGCTGGGGGTTCTTCTGAATGGTTTTCCAGATCTTCAGGAGAGCCTCTGAGAATGAGCGCACGGTATTTTAATTTACTTAATTTAACGTACGCTATTAAAAGAGCTAATGTGAATTTTTATAATTAAATTCCATACTTTTTTTGCCCAGAATAATCTAAAGCGTTAGGCGAACCATTTTCGGGAGCGTGCAAACTGCAGTCGATTTACTCGCGTATGAGTAGATCTGCCTGTGAAAAACTTATAAAAAACCGCTCACGACACAATCCACAATTTAAAGCTTTCGCGTTTTATGGCAGCAAGGGTGTACCGGTTGGTGGTGGCGACCTGGCGCTCGTAGTTATTGCTAATTCACTTAGGTGTTGTTGATTCTTTAGGTGATCTGCGAAATAGTGGTCACGTTGCCCCCTGTACTTGGGTATGAGTAAATGTCTGATAACCTGTATCACTGCGATGTCTGTAATACTGTAGTGTGTTTACTATTAATTTGGGCGGAGAAGTGAGAAACCACGGAAAACTACTTCCAGGATGGTTGAGGTAGGAATCGAACCCGCCTCTTCTCAGTATTCCCTCACGAGGCTGAGTGTATCCCGTTCCAGCTCTCAAACCAGAATTAAAGTTCTTGGCAGAGCGGGGATTCGAACCCGGACCTCCCCGGTGACAGCCATGAATGCTAGCTACTACGCAACCAGCCGACCGATTCATTCACAGTCAGGGATACTGTGGTCATAAGGTTCCTATGTTAGAGTAATGTTCAAATTTGATCAGTGTGGGGCAAAGAACCAAGGCCCAAGCACTAAAAAGTAGTACCTTTGTGCCTGCGCCAGACGTGAGATATACGCAACGTCGAGCCGGGATGGTCGCTGTGTCTACAGCGGCCCAGGGCATTTCAGTGACGTGTGACGTCAGGCAAGAGCGCAAGGTGCGAGTTGCGTATTCGGAACGACAATAGCTATACTGGATTATTCCCTCCCCCCCCACAAATGTAATCACTGCCAGGGAACTGAACAAGAGAGCAGCGTGGTGGTGCTTCTAGCCCTAACGTCGTGGCACAGCGGTCATGCTGTTGGCCTTTCACCAAGTATTCGATTCCCGGTCAATGCTTGTGAAATTTTCGAACTGAAATGCCATGTCCTGTGCTTCGGATTCCACGTAAAATGGAGGTCCCGTGGTTCATAATCATAAGATTCACAGTCACGTTAAACTACAATCTTCCTTTTTCTGATCTAAATTGTATATACATGGGTTTCCTTACGTTAATGGCTTCTGGCCTCATAATTAGGCTACTCTTAAACAGCTTACCAGACAGGACTTCAGGGTAATATTTACGATCGGCTACCTTTCTTCCCGCTAATCAGTGATATCTGGGAGACTTGCATATATATGATGACCTGGGCGGAACATGAAGATTATCTGGCCCAAAGTCACACTCAGCGGCCTCTTCAAGCTGGAGTCGCATCTTAGGATGTCCGAATCAGAGGCCAAGAAGCCA
This sequence comes from Meconema thalassinum, assembly GCA_946902985.2. Classification (NCBI taxonomy): domain Eukaryota; kingdom Metazoa; phylum Arthropoda; class Insecta; order Orthoptera; family Tettigoniidae; genus Meconema; species Meconema thalassinum. The sequence goes on along the minus strand of OX336398.1, from coordinate 5,963,503 downwards.
GACTGAAGTGTCAAAGCATGTGATGTCATGTTACTAACATCAAAGCGGAAGAGAATACAGAGAACAGGTTTAAGTAGGACAAGAACACTTCCTGGAAAAACGAGTCGAGGCTCCTAAGGCCATAAGATGGCGCTATAAACTGGATATCATCCCTGTCTGCATTTAAAGAAACTCCTACTACGTCCCATTTCCAAGTCCATCTTGTTGATAATAGCGCACTGATTTACATAAAGAGCAGTCCTAAAATGGCAGCATAGAAAAGAACCTGTGTGATCACTATTTTACACGGGCTAATGGGACGATTGCAGCCACTCACTGTGACCATGCTCAAGTACTGTATTATCCCCTCCGGAACAATGGCTGGCAGCGTGGTGCAGCGGCAACATTCTCGCCTGCTGGTGCCAAGGTTGCAGGATTGAAATCTGGCGCAGTATATATATGGTATCCAGTGTGAATGTTTACAAGTTATTTGTGATGGGAACTGTTTCTGATGTGTGGAAGACCCTATCACTTGTTACAGTGACCAGAAATTATCTGTGATGTGAGTTTGTGAAGGAAAAACCACTAGTCGTTATCATGCGAAGTCCTTGCAAAGAAAGCAGCATGTTCAACTTAGGTACATGGAATGTGAGAACACTATCTAAGCTTGGAAAATTGGAAGAAGTAAAGATCTCAATGATAAAGAAAGACCTGGGTATGCTGGGTGTCTGTTGATCTCGATGGGCATGAAACAGTGACTTTCAATCAGGCAATTTCAGGGAAATGATAAAGGTGGACTGAATGGAGTAGCAATAACCCTAAAAGGTAAATGGTGTCAAAATGTTATGAATACCTGTCATATTAGTGACAAGAATATGATGGTAAAGATAAAAGCTACTGACGTGGTATATTTACCCAGGGGTAACATTAGTCGTAGCGAAGTGCAATACTCGATACAGAAACCAAGTGCATACTAGTCACAGTTACCCAGGGGTAACATTAGTCGTAGCGAAATGCAATACTCGATACAGGAAGCAAGTGCATACCAGTCACAGTTACCCAGGGGTAACATTAGTCGTAGCGAAATGCAATACTCGATACAGAAAGCAAGTGCATACCAGTCACAGTTACCCAGGGGCAACATTAGTCGTAGCGAAATGCAATACTCGATACAGGAAGCAAGTGCATACCAGTCACAGTTACCCAGGGGTAACATTAGTCGTAGCGAAATGCAATACTCGATACAGAAAGCAAGTGCATACCAGTCACAGTTATCCAGGGGTAACATTAGTCGTAGCGAAATGCAATACTCGATACAGAAAGCAAGTGCATACCAGTCACAGTTACCCAGGGGTAACATTAGTCGTATCGAAATGCAATACTCGATACAGAAACCAAGTGCATACCAGTCACAGGGGTTGATGTAGCCAGCGATCATACATTAGTTGTAGCGAAGTGTAACACTCGATTCAGAAAACATAAAACGTACAGTTCTAAGAAATGGTGTTTAAATAAATTACACATTGCAGCTTTGGCTTCAAAATTCACAGAGAAAACTAATCAACAGTTAAAGCTCTGGATGGGATAACGTCAAGAAAAGCTTAATGACAGCCGCTACATAAATCCTTGGTTAAAGAAGCCTTGGATGACCCAAGGAATTTTAGATCTCATTGAACAGAGAAACAAAATGAGAAGTAGGGATTTTGAACAATATAGAGCACAAAAATATTCAATAACGGAAAAGTGTCGCTGATCAAAAGACAGCTGGATGAAGGAAATTCGTGACATCGAAAAGGATTTAAAATCTTGGAAATCTGATAAAGCATATTTTGGAACAGGAATATTCTTAGAATCCTCTATTATAGCTAAATTGTGTTGTGTGTATGTTATTGCACATTTACATATCCTGTATTCCGCTGAGGAAGGTCGCCATGCACTACATATATTGACTCAAGGTAATAAATAGACATATTTAGAATAATGACGAAATCAAGTTGGTAATACCAACATTTGTGAGTACTGCAATTCGAAATACACCTGAAATAGAGTAGTCTGTTAGAGTTACTTACTACAGTTGGCTGCCCTGGTGACTATGAATATATTCTTAGTTCGATCTCTTAAGGTATTGAATGCACATACAAAATTTGGTTGAAGTATAACGGATAGTATGGACGTTACATGCTGTTTGATATTGGATTTATAAGTGCATGTAAAATTATTTTGGGAACAATGTAATATATGTGATGCTCAGAATTAATCTGAAATATTACGATCTATTGTAGTGCCAATTTTGGATAAAATCCATTTGTTAGTATAGAAGTTACATGTAATTAAAATTGAAACTATCAGAAAGCCTAGAATCATGTCGGCAGTATGTCTAGAATGTCAGGAACCATACGTGTGCAAATTTTAGAGCTAATGGCCTGCAATTATTCTGATATATTGATATTAAGATTTAACAAAGGAGAGCATTTATTAACAGTTGGCAACCCTGCTAGCTCTTACGAATACGCATAGCCAATACCGTTATGGTACACAAAGCACATAGGAAATTTGATTGAAATCCATTTGTTAGTATAGACCTATCAGCAGGCTTAAAATCGTGTTGGCAGCACTGATGTACTGTATATATGTTAAACCGAACTGAGGTAGAATGTCAGGTACTATACGTGTGCAAAGTTTAGACCTGTTGGCTTGCATACTTTCTGATATATTTGTATTAGGTTTAAGACATAGAGAGAAAATTTATTAACAGTTGGCAGCCCTGGTGGCTCTTTACGCACAGTCATATCTCTTATAGTACACATAGTACATAGGACATTTGGTTGAACTCGATAGCATAGAAGTTTTAGAAATTGGACTTATTGGCAGGCTTAGAATCATGTTGGCAAGACTGTCAAGTATGGACTGCCGAAAATCAATTTGGAATGTTATTATCTATGTGTGTGCCAATTTTGGAAAAGTTCGCATGAATATTTTCGGAGATATCCAACGTAGAGCTCAAATTCCAATTGCGATTTTTCAGCAGTTGGTAGCACTGATGTCAATTTCAAATATGGCCGTGAGATATTCAGGTATACCTCTTTATTCTTACCAAATTTGGCTTCGATAGCTGTAGCCGTTTAGGAGTTGATAAGGGGGACGCACAGACAGACACGCATTTTCCCGGATCGATCTCATAAGTCAACTTGTTCCTCATTTTTGCAAAATGATAAAAGTAGGCTAACAACAATTTCCGTGATGAACTAGAGAGCCTACTTTTCTCGAAATGTAAGATTCATGCCAATGATTAATCTATATTGACCTAATTAGAATAAGGACGAAATTGAGTTGGTAATATCGAAATTTCTAATTAGTTCGAAATACAACTGGCATAATGTAGCCTAATAGAGCACTACGTTGGCAGCCCCGGTGACTGAATATATTCTTAGTTCCATCTCATAAGGTACTGAATGCAAAATTTGGTTGTAGTCCAATGAATAGCAAGGACGTTGCATGTAGTTAGATATTGTACCTGTCAGCGCGCGTAAAATCATGTTGGCAACAATGTCATGCATGTGTTGGTCAGAAATAATCTGAACTATTATGATCTATTGTTGTGCCAATTTTGGATGAAATACATTTATTTGTATAGAAGTTACATGTATTTTAAAATTAGACCAATCAGCAGGCTTAGAACCATGTTGGAATCACTGACGTATATTAGTTACTCCAAATTAATCTAGAATGTAAGGTACGATACGTGTGCAAAGTTTAGAGCTGTTGGCTTGAATACTTTCTGATATATTGATATTAGGATAAAAAAATAGAGACCGCATTTATTAACAGTTGGCTGCCCTGGTTGCTCTTAAGAATACGCATCGTCATCTCTGTTATAGTACACATAGCACATACGAAATTGGGTTGAAATCCAATTGATAGTATAGAAGTTACATGTATTTACAATTGGTCCTATCAGCAGGCTTAGAATCATGTTGGTAGTACTGAGGTACTGAGGTCCATTAGTTACTCCAAATTAATCTAGAATATCAGGTTCTATACGTGTGCAATCTGTGCATAGTTTAAAGTTGTCTGCGTGCATTCTTTCTGATATATTGGTATTTGGATAAAAACAATGGAGAGTGCATTTATTAACAGTTGGCAGCCATGGTGGCTTTTAAGGATACGCTCAGTCATATCTGTCTATGTACACATAGTCCATACGAAATTTGGTTGAAATCCAATTGATAGTGTAGATGTTATATGTATTTGAAAATTGGACCTATCAGCAGGGTTAGAATAATTTTGGCTACACAGTCATGTATGGGCTCCCGGAAATTAAACTGAAATATTATTATCTATATGTGTGCCAAAAGCCTCCGTGGCTTAGGCGGCAGCACGCCGGCCTCTCACCGCTGGATCCGTGGTTCAAATCCCGGTCACTCCATGTGAGATCTGTGCTGGACAAAACGGAGGCAGACAGGTTTTTCTCCGGGTACTCCGGTTTTCCCTGTCAAAATTTCATTCCAGCAACACTCTCCACTATCATTTCATTTCATCTGTCATTCATTTAATCATTGCCCCAGAGGAGTGCGTCAGGCCTCGGCAGCCGGCACAGTCCATATCCTCGCCGCTAGATGGGGGCTTCATTCATTCCATTCCTGACCCGGTCGGAGACTGGAAGCAGGCTGTGGATTTTTCATATGTGTGCCAATTTTGGTATAGCTCCCATGTATACTTGCAAAGATATACAACATGGACCTGAAATTTCAATTGCGATATTTCTGCAGTTGGTAGCACTGACATCATTTTCAAATACGGCATCGAGATATTCAGATAGAGATGTTTACTCATACCAAATTTGGATTCGATTGCTGCAGCCGTTTAGGAGTTGATTGGAGGGGACACACACAGACAGCCAGACAGACAGAAGGACAGACAGACACACATTTTCCCGGATCGATCTCATAAGTCTACTTTTTCCTCATTTTTACAAAATGCGAAAAGTAGCCTCAAAATAACACAAGAAAATCCGTAGAAGGGTAGTAAGTATAGACAGACTACGTGGTCACTCAGGGTATACTAGAATTAATGGATGAAGAACTAAAGAACAAGGACGCACGAAAAGTAAGGAAGAAAGCATAATACAGGTTACTGAAATTTGAGGTAAACAAGAGGTGCAAAGCAGACAAAGAATAATGTTTGAAAGAGAAATGTGCAAAGACTTGCTCATCATGTATCGGTTAGCACAGTTGTCTGTCGCTTCGGAAGTTGGGATTCGATTACTGGCTGTGCCAAGAATTGTAATTCTGGTCTGAGTGCTGGATCGGGGTACACTCAGCATTTGGAGGTAATTTTGAGGAGAGTTTGGTTCGATTCCCTCCCCAGCCATCCACAAAGTTATTTTTCCGCGCCTTCCACTTCTTCTCCAGGCTAACGAGATTTAATATCGGGATCTGATTTAGGTTGGCCACTAGAAGACCTATGTAATTAAGAACCATCATACATATGTGATATCCCTGAGTTTGCTACGTTACATAGCGCCTTAGGATCTCATCTGTTTACTTCTCTTATAATTATGACTGATTTTTTTGCCAGGCGTATCAAAGGTGACAAAAGTTTTTTTCAGGAAGTATAATATTACTCCTAACCCTAGCAAAGTAAGATCGGACAGATGGGAGGATTATCATACAATGAATTTGATGATGGCTGCTTCAAAATTTCTGACTCGAGTAATTTACAAGATAATGTAACGACGGCCCAGTTAGGCGAAGAGCAGTTTCAGTCAGCAGAAGCGTAGGTTAAAGGGAATCTGTACTACGTATTAGGCTGATCTCGTTAGATAGAATAAGGATTGGGAAAGAACGTTCGTGGTATTATTAGACTTAGATAAGACTGTTAATTTCGATGATTGTAGTGATGTGATATTTTGAAAAGGATTGGAATAAAATCGAGCGATAGGAGGATGTATACACACTGAAACCAGTTGGTAGTTATTACATTCTTGGTACTGCATCTTTTTATTCGTACTCTTCAATCTATTCATTTAGGAAGTAATGGAGGAAACGAGAACAAATCGTATAGCAGAAATAAAGGATCAAGTGAAAGTTATGTCGATTGATATTACTAAAGACAGTCATCTTAGCTTGTGGATTTGAATGTCATTCTAACCAGTATAACCTTATTGCCGAGAAAGGAATTTGTGATAAAATAATTGTATGTAAATCAGAAATAAGGAAATACAGGCAGAAGAAGTGAATCATCTGGAGCAATTGGAAGAGTCCAATCGCCACTATAGAGAAGATGTAAGAATAAGGAAACGGGTTAGGGAGAGAAATCCCAAGAACTGGTTCAAACGGGAAAGACCCAAAACAAGAAACTTTTTCTTACAAACAGTGTGAACAATGATAACTATTCTAATTTAGTAGTGATATCAATATGAAGGGTGAGGAAGGGGTGGACCGTGGCAGTAGTTCGAGCTCAAACCGTATATGACGAAACATGGTTGTTGTGCCGGAAAGACAAACTAAATCTCTCACAAGAAAAGCACTAATGAGAGATTTAGCGAGATTAGACACAGTCTTGATTATGAAAAAACAGTAATCGAGATGCCTAGATTGAGAACGACCCTAGGTAGGAAATTAGCTGGGCGAACTATACCAGCGACCCTCATCTGAAGATACTGGATCTGTGATAAATCATAAACCTGACAAAAAGAGTAGCTTTGCAAGGTTTGGTATGAGCGCAACAAACGAATGAAATAATTGCCAAAGTTCTCGAGGCACACCTCAAGTTGCTGCCGTAAGTGAAGACCATGTACAAGAATGGCTAGAATAGTAATTAGTTGGGGAAAATATTGCGAATAAACGCTCAAACACTAAATTACTAGAGTATGTATACAATACGGAACAGGGGGCTGCCGTGGCTATAAATTTAAAGCTTTGCCACTGGTATAAGTTTAAAGCAATTTGATTGCTGATTTTGACACAATACAAAATGTAGCAGTTGCTAGCAAGTAGTTGGTCTCAGACCAAAATTGGACTTAAAGACAAATGATGAAAAAATTGCAATAATCGAATAGACTTGATTAGATAAGTGAGAATATCAAAGTAAGCGTGTCTCATTAGACACAATGAAGATTGACTGGAGTTAAGATTGTTTGAAATTTGCCAATCCCAACAATTTGGGGACAGCAGGGGTCGCCATGGGAACTTGAAATACCATTTATAAGTGGGGAAAAAGGCTTGCAACAGGGTTTAGACGGCACCAGGATGGTATGAGCCTGGGCCTAGAAGGCGCACGGATGAAACAGGGCCTAGACGCGAAAGAATGATGAGAGGTTGCATGCTTGTAAATTTACAATACATTTAAAGTATTAAACTTCGAGGAAACTCCAACTATCCTTCAGTTGTACCTAGTTACATGGTTGACAAATACCACTGAATTTATGCTGAAATGACAGCCAATTAATAATTCAAAAATGGGGAGGTCATCTCTTGGATAGAAGGTCAGATTAACCACAAAAAGAATACAGCAAAGATTATGTAATATACTTAATTTAAATCTTTTAGTAGAGGGCGAAAAGGGGAGGAAAGGAAATTAGAGCATTTTCATAGTCTGCTTGTATATGCCTACCCAGCACTGGAACCGATTGTACAGCAAACCAGTTTTTTTTTGGGTGCGGTGCACTTTTTAGTTTTGAAGTTGTGGACAGAGTTTCTCTCTTAAAAATGTCACTGATTAACATGGTGAATAATTTCCGGGTTGAGATTTTGCCTAGTTTCAAAGCTATTTCAATCTTGAAAACTGAAGTAATTACTTGAGGTTGAGAATCTCGTGATATGAGCAGAGTTGACCCATTAGACAGTTAGATAGGAAGTTACCAATTTCCTCTGATGTGTAAAGTTATTGATTTTGACAGAGTATACATGAAAAAGGAGTAAATCCCCGTTACGCCTAGCCAAAAGTTGTAGTTTTAAATGTAGCATAGATTCCTTCGTTGGTAAAATTGATGTTTGACATCAAGAAAATAATACCTTGCCGGCAATATAAAAATATAGCAGATTTGATTACTTGCAAGTATTAAGAGAGCTTCATAGATAGGTTAAAATAATGTGTAACTTATCTATGCATGTTGTTTGGCTGACTGGCGGTGCTGATAGAGCAATTATCACTACAAGGCTTTCAAAAAATGTCGGACGAGTGACGGCAGTCTCTTGTAGATAGACCGAGAGAATCTGCTGACTGCCCTTGGAAGAGTGACAAGCGAGAAGGCTCCCAATTAGCAAGGCGTCCTAGGGGGAGAAGGGAAACTGTAGGATATAAGGGTCACAAACATAGGAAATCATAAATATTGTAAGCATACACATTTCTTTTCTTGAGACCAAATAATGAAGAAGTGTGTAGGTTGCCATCTGTAGAGGACGAGTCGAACTTCCGTGCATAAGTAGTCGGTGACAACGAGTTCTCACGTTGACCGCAGGAGATGAGTGAGTTCAGCGAAGTGCCATGCGATGGCACACTAAGGTGAAGCATGATGGTTCTGTTGAAGGAGGGATAATGAATCTCGTTCGCTAAAGGACAATAAAGATGGGCATGAGCAAAAGCACAAGGCGGGAGCGAAAACACACAGAAATCTCTTTTGGGTGTTTTCGTGGGATAAAGAGAGAGTGAGATACTAGAGAAAACCCAAACGGGTACAAATTCGTAAAGTGTGTTTTCAAGGAATATACCATCACCGATTGTCAGATGAAGCGCCAAAGGAAGTTGGTTACTTGTGGCACTTAAGAAGAAATATGGACCAAGCGAAGGAGATACATAAAGAAGGGTTGACATATGCTAACATCATATATAAATGCAGCTAGTGGGAAGTCACTTTTTAGGCATGGTCTGGAGCAGGGTGCTATATGTAAGTATGTATGTGAAATTTGTTTCATTCCTTCTAGAGGAAAGGGAAAATAGAAGCACTTCAAAGTAGTGTTATTGGAGAATGTTGGAAATTGGTCGGTTAGATAGAGCAACAAAGGAAGGGAAATGAGACGAATGGGGGTAAGATGATTCTGGTGAGTGGTAATGAAAGGAAGAGATTCGAAGGGCACCAGGAATAGCAAATGTTCAGTAGTTATGGAAGCACGACCACAGTAATGTTTTGTTTTCACTCAGCATTTTAGCCTCTTTGCGAAAGCTCAGCCCAACAAGAGTCGCTTTTACATAAATATGCTCATCGGTGATCCATAGGCGAAAGTCAGCAGAAATGCGAAGGGTGCAAACTTAAACACGTTGTCGTTTATTGCATCCGGCTTGTAGAAATCTACCGGCTTTGGATCTGAAGAATGTGGTGGCAAAGAAGCAATCCCAACACACTCATGCTCACAGAGCTATAACTCCATAATTTCCGACAAGACACAATATATTTTCTGTCATATGTAAATTCAATTGCAATACATTCTGACTGTATGAAGAGCATATTATTGAGCAATGAAAATTGTATCAAATCCTGATAATTCTTTAAGACTTATTTCCGGGTAGTGACATTAATGAAAGTACTTCCTATTATATATTTGACCACTATAATCTCTATATCTAGGCTATTATTTCACTTGCTATAATAATGTACCACACTTCAAACTGTTAGTACTGACTATTTCAGGTCGATATGTCCTGATACGTTGAATCCGGCTGCAATGAAGATATATGAATTAGGTAATGGTGGAAAACAATATACTACCACTCCCTCAAGTGGAAAATGTTCTACCGAGCAAAACCTGGAAACAAATACATTAAGCGATAGTGGTAATACTCGATACACATGTAAACTATGCTATAGAAAGTTCAGTTTTAAACAATCCTATAAAGACCACATGCTGATTCATAGCGACAAGATAACATACTCATGTACTGTATGCGATGCCACTTTTACTATCGAAGGAAATTTGAAGCAACACATGGTAACCCATAGTGATCAGCAGCCATATTCATGTGCCGTGTGCGAAGCCACATTCACCCAAGTAGGAACTTGGAAGAGACACATGCTAACCCATAGAGGTGAGAGACCATATTCGTGTGCCGTGTGCGAAGCCACATTCACCCTAGGAGGAAATTTGAAGAGACACATGCTAACCCACAGTGGTGAGAGACCATATTCATGCGCCGTGTGCGAAGCTAAGTTTAATCAGAGAGGAGATTTGAAGAAACACATGGTAATCCATAGTGGCGAAAGACCATACTCGTGTAGCGTCTGTGAAGGGAAGTTTTCTCATAAACGAAATTTGGTCAGGCACATGTTTATCCATAGTAGTCAGAAACCATATTCATGTGGCGTGTGCGAAGCCAAATTTAATCTAGGAGGAAATTTGAGGACACACATGCTGATCCATAGTGGTGAGAGACCATATTCATGTGCCGTGTGCGAAGCCACATTCACCCAAGGAGGAACTTTGAAGACACACATGCTGATCCATAGTGGTGAGAAACCACATTCATGTGCCGATTGCGGAGCCATGTTTACCCAGAGAGGAAGTTTGAAGAAACACATGCTAATTCATAGTGGCAGGAAGGCATAATCCTGTAACCTGTGCGAAGACAAATTTAATCATGGGCGACATTTGAAGAAACTCATGCTATCCCACAGCCGTGAGACGCTTGTTTAGGGTACCATCTGAGAAGTAGAAGTTGCTCACAAACAAGATTTATGAACAAACATCCTTAACCATAAAAGAAGAAAAACTTTCTCGTGTAGTAAATGAAAAGACAGCCAAGCTCATCAAGGACATTTGAAGACATTTTTTTCTAATAATAGGCATATTCAAGAAGCAAATGATATGTGAATTAAGAAAATTTTAATCATGATAACGTTGTTTCGTACCTACTAAATTCCTCTGTATATTACCCGTTTTGAGAAACATCTCTCTTTGCTACCTCTTCATTTGTCACTCTTTCTACCCATCTTATATTCATCATTCTCTGTTCACACCACATATCTAAGCCTTCTTTCCTCTTATTTTCTGCTGCGACAACAGTCCAAGTTTCAATTCCTTCGAGTGCCACTACCCAGAAAATTAAAAACTGTTTTTTTACTTAAATCTATATTTAATATCAACGCCATTCTTATATATATAAATGTCTTCCTTGCCCGAGAGAACTTCTTTTTATATCATCTTTGTTTCGTCTATCACTGTTAACTAAGTAGCAAAAGTCTCCTACATACTTAATCTATTCACCAGCCTACTTGACGACAATAGCGCTTGGAGATTTCCTTCGTCTGAATTTTAAATGTTTATATGTTCTGATTATGTGTCTGAATATATCTTGCTAAATCGTCTATGACGAGAATGTCAATATAAAAGGTCAGAGTTGAGAATATTTATCGTTGAACATTTAATTCTACAAGATTTTTTTCTATTTTTTTTTTCGTTGCCTGTTCAATGTTTAATTTGGAAAATACGGGTGTAAAACTGCAGCCTTGCTTTACACCTTTGCGAATACCAGATGCTCTCGTATGTTCTTCAGCTCGTATAACTGATGTCTGATTTCTGTATATATTTAAGATCACCCTCCTTTCCCTGTACTCTATTCCAATCCTGGTCAGTATGTCAAGCAAATTTCTCCAATCAGCGTCATTAAAAGCCTTTTCACTCTCGTCAAATAATATGAACGTTCTTTTATATTTACTTATTCTTTTTTCCAAGTTCAACCAAAGACTTATTACAGATTCCCCAGTTCCTACGTTTCTACTCAGACAAAATAGATATTTACCAAACTCGCTTTCTCCCTGTCTTTCCCTAAATTATTCTAGTCTAGCACTTAAAAGCTTGAGCGTTCACGCTGATTGTACTGTAAATTTCTCATATATCAGCTTCTGTTTTCTTCGGTAAAGGGATGATACTCATGTGTCAAGCTTACGCGTTCAAGCTAACAGCGGCTGCATATTTTAAAGCCATCACAACGAAAGAGAAGAACATAACATTTCACTTTCTTATGCCTGTCGACAAAGGAAAAATATTCGAACTGATAAGAATGTTTTAGATATAGAAAGTCAAGTGTCTAAAGCAAAAAGTTTTTTACTTTCTATCTTTGTGTATCGTATAAACATCCGTGGCTAAAAAGGTAACGCGTTGGACTGCGGGTAGAAAGAGTTGGGGTTCAATACTTGTTAGGGGGAGAGGTTTATAATTTGTTTATGTTACGTTTTATCGTCTGTGTCGACAGCTTTACCAATGTCTTACGCCAGAAATGATACTAGAGATCACAGTTACCGTAATTATAGAGTATGGGGCACTAGTAATAGTACACTAGTACATGTTGGATTCCATGAACGTTACATAGTGCTCGAATCCGATATTACACGAAACATCTTAATATGAACACCTCAAATTGAGTTGCCTTCATTTTGTTAGAATTTAATAACAAAACTATACCAAAGGAAATTCCCACGAACAAGTACACTAGCAATCTGAATCTCCTTTGATATGTTGTTGTTTCATTTGAGGAACTAGAACATCGCGGTAATTTAGCCCCGTGTACTTGGGTGTGTGTAGAAGTTCTCTGATAACTTGTATTATAGTGGTGCCTGTACTAATGTTTGTATTAGCAATTAAGATGACGATTGGGAAGGAGGCATGTCAGAGACCGTCCAGCCAATAGGCTGTAGGAGAAGTGGAAATCCACAGAAGACCTGGGTGGCTAAGGAGGGAATCTAACCCACCTCTTCTCAGTTTTGCCCCACGATGCTTAGTGTACCCCGCGCCCCCCTCAGAGCAGCATAACATTTCTTTTCTGAGCTGGGAATTGAACCCGGTGCTCTGGAGAGAAACTTCGATACGTTATGTTAATATATATGTCAGGTTTTTTTAACTTTCTGCCATTACAGGTCAATTGACATAACCTGCTGATTGGATCGTATTCTCTTTATACATCAGCAAAATTCAACTCACTCTTCACAGGAATATATCATAAGTTAATAAATATGGACATTTGACTTAGTAGGCGTGGCTCAATATTACATCCCCACTAAAATAGGGCACACGCTGTCAAGCAAGCAAGTATACCTACGTCTGAATTCAAAGTACCATTATACCCGTACTCACCCACCGTGGCCGGCAGGTACTTTACTGATTCAGCCACAACTGCAACGTGGAAACCACGCGCTGCACGTGCACTTGTTTCAGTGGCCACCTCAAACGATATTATCCATGTCAAAGTCTTCAACCATGATAGCCTATATTTCCCTTTAGATTGATACATAAAATACCACGTAAATTTCACTTCGACTCTCGTCATGTGTTCACAAAATATGGTTCAATTCCTCGTTGTGGAAATCACGACAAAAAGAGATTTAATGATACCATCTATTAAACAGGATTGCTACGTTGTGTTGGTAGCATTTTGAAGGACTGAATTTTATAATTATTCTCCCCTTCAATCTCATGCAAATTTACCCTGCCGGTCATGAGTTCAACTTATAGTATATTCTGTACATTACCCAGGAGCATGCATTCAGCAATATTTACCTCAGCAGTACAGTAATTCCAATACCATGAGAGTGAAAGTTCAGGATGATTTGTGTGTGGGTAAATATTAGCTGATGTATTTTTCTTTAAGAGTTATAAGATGTAGCATAATTTGCACTCATGAACTCATCATATTGAAGATAAAAGGAAGAAAGTTTGTAGTTTTAAGACACCGTTAATCGCACGACCAAGAGCCACGGGACCTACATTTTAACATGGATTCCGAACCACTTCGAACATCTCAAATGCATTGACCAGGAATTGAACCCGGTAACAGTGAAAGTTCATACTGTGCCCGTTTAGACCGGAGTCCGCACGACCACATATGCATTTTACCAAGTATCAGCCAGCACGAGAGTCAAAATATCCCGGGGCGCCAGATGGGTTAAAGCTAATCGCAAAAACGACATCAAATGAAAAAAAAAATGCTTTACGGTACTGATGTAAAATTATCTCATTTTATTCTGAATTTAAAATTGACTGCAAAATAAATGCTCAAAGCAGCATCATTCATGTGTGGCGACCCACATTACTATTTACACAATTTACAGAAATTTTCCAATAAATTGGACAATTATCTTTGGAGACACAAGTCTGATTATCAGTCCTGTTGACTGTGTTCCAAAATTATAATAATTATTTATGATTAAATCCAGTTCAAATTTAATTGTCTTTACTGGAAATATTGCAGTTCACATAATATTAACACTCGTAGAATAATTGTTCATAGAATTTTTAACTTTCACTTATTTTTTCCAGTTTCAAAAAAATATTGTCAAAAAATATTATCATCTCTGAATCAACACAAATTATGTACACATATTAATAACAACATCTGAAAAATATCTGACCCTTGAGCATAGCATCGAAGAACTGTGCGAAGCACAACAAAATTAACTGTTCTTCCGACCTTAAACGTTTCGAGAAGTGACTCGATTATGAACTTCAAGTTCCTAACAAAATATATGATTTCTTAATCATCAACTTGATCAATAAATTGTTGGACCATTCAACTATTCGATTTTCCACTTGGAATCATTATTAAGAAAAAATATTTATATTTGTGGTCATTTTAATAATTTTCACAACTTGCAATTCTTGAACAGAATGCGGAAATAAGAATTGTAGCTTCATAATAAATTCATTTATTTCATGACACTAGGATTGAAAAACATCCTTCAAATTATTCGTGATTATAGAATTATTTATAATTGGCAGTGGCCCATTTTATTATTTTTATAAGAACACAATATTCCAACAACAACGGCAAAGGTCTTCCTCTGAAGAAGAATAAAATACTATCATGACAAATCCGGGTTCTAGCAAAATCAAAATCTTAATGGAATCCGTAAACAAGATTAAAATAAGAACTGATGGTTTTTTTAAGAAATAACCTTTGGGTCATTCATACGACGCAATGTGTAGTTCCAATACTCCTTCTTTATCACTGAGTCATCGAACCTGCTATTTGATTGATGCTCAAATAAAAACCTCCTCATTCCTGCGACTTAAACATGCGCACCTGGGAATGGCATTTCAACTACTCCACACACATAAATTTTCTTCCCAAAATTTATACAATAAATCAAGCCTCTGCTTGTTATCCACACTGGAAGATTTATAAACTTACAAGTTTATTTTATTTTACCATTCAGTTCAAATCGTGAAGTTACCACACTTATGATAGATACTCTCTATTTCACTTTCGAATGTGTATTTACGTCATGATTTTATATAAATACAAAATATCCTAATTGATACAAATATCATTTGCTTCCCGTTTCATGCCTCTCCGTGTTATTTGAAAAATATACTTTGCTCATGGCAAATATTAACGGTTCAACCAGAACTGTCATGTTGGTTGAATGCGGGCTTGCGCTAACCACTATCCTTCGGAAAATCACCTGTTCCAAACTAAAAATGATTAAACTACTTCATAATCTCTCTCTCAATGAATGTGATTATTAGAAAATATAAGATCCAAGAATTATTTAGAAAAGTTATGAAAATCATTATTATTATTATTAGTGGATTATTATTATTATTATTAGTTATATTATTTTAAATATATTTAATTATTATTTCATTATGTGAGAATCCACATGTTCGATTCTTCGAATATGGATAAAATCTCCATTTCTCAACAAAAAATAATTATTAACTTTTACAGTTACCTCGGCTGATTACCGTGATTATCAAAAAAATATGAAACATTCAAATAAATGCACGGTCATCGATCCTAAACTGTTCTGAGTGCTGAAAATACTCAGAATAACCCTAATGTGTCTTGCGTAATTCATTGCAAGATTTAAATACGAAGAAAAATAAATGTGTTGGTCATCTGCAGAAAATGAGTTTGTTCCAATTAGCTAGGCATAATATAAAATCAAATGTGGCTTACATTTCTCGTTGGTCTTGAAGCGTAGTGAACCTGGTCTGTACCAGATTTATCCAGATACATGCCCTATTGGACACGCACGTCTACTCCTTGTATCGGCCGCAATTATATACCCACAATCTGTCTAACAAGACATAGTGGAAATATCTCTTGAAGTTGGAAGTAACTGTTGATCCATTATAATATTTACTTCTGTTAAAGCCATAACAGTTTGCTTAACTGGGGTCAGATCCAAATGATCTATTCTCAAATACGTCAGTTGTAACATAACTCACGGTAATCTTTTCAGTACAAGAAAACACTGACAGTCTAAATCAATCAACGGCTGTTCTGAAGATCGTTCCCTGGGCATGGTTTATCACCATCTATCATGTGCGAAGCAACTTATAGTTTCCCTTTGTCGGCTAATGAACAACACCGTGATAGACTGGCCTTCAATATACTGAAAGATCGGAGTGGTTATCAAGTTACAATATATGAAACTGACTAATTGGATTAAAATATCCAAGTATAGAATTATTATTACTGGAATGTGACAAAGTACTTTCTAGACAAAGTCTAGCATATGTCCATATAGAAATAAAGTATTTCACCAGTGTCCGTAGAAAAATAACAATCACCTTAGTGATTCCCTCTGCCGGAAACTTACTATGTTCCACACGTATCGTAGTACTTTTGTAACTATCACAATTTGAAGATATCTTCGGCGTAGATCCGGCAACCATGTGGCTTGGCTCAACGTAGCAGCAGCACCTTGTCATGCAAGAGCTTGGTTCGAAGTGAGCTGGTGATGCTTGGGCCGGTCGGCTTTTATTCAAAACGGTCGGGTCCACGCTTGATCACGCTGAAATCTGGAAATCCTCATATCTCCGGTGTCTCTGGTCCGATTCACTTGAGACTAAGTGCATTCTCTTTCATTTGGCCATGCCAGTAATCTGATCCAAGTCTCAAGTCTCTACTCCATGGCTAACTATTTAATCAACAAATAGTCTCGACCTCTGCTACTACTCGCTACGTCACTTAACATGCTCATGGCTACATAAAGTTTCCATTTCCTTCTAGAAGTAGTGGAGCGCGATATTCAAATATCTCAACTTTCAAAAGCGGCTGTAGCCTTTCCCTTGATATCTAGGTGTCTGAATCTTGGAATACCCATTCCTAGAGTTGGGCACATCCACCCCACACCTAGCAAAAAATAAAAATTGAAAAAATTTTATTTTTCCTATCTTCACATTAAATCATCTGGTTCTTGAATAATAAATCTTCAAATTCGCTGCATTATAAGTTCCCACGATGTTACCAGTTCGTGTATTGGCGATTTTATAGCTTCCATTGTTGTTTACTTCCACAATACGATAGGGTCCAGCCTAAAGGCTTGCAAACTTCGAGTACACTCGATTTTGCACGTCAGAGGGTGTAGGTCTTTTCACTAAAACAAGAGTTCCTACGCGCAAGGGTCTGCGAAAACGCTTTCCTCTCACTCTGCGCTCTCTTTTCTCAGCTTGGCTCCTCAACTTGTCTAAAGCTAGAGTCTCCCTCATCTGACGACTTGGTTCAATCTCAGGGATAAATGCAACAATCTTAACCTTCTCAAGGTATCCTCATCCTCCTGCGTCAGGTTAACTTGAAAAACCTTAGATGTAGACTCCACTGCTCTACTCAATAAATCGGCTCCAACGTTCAATTTTCCAGGAGTGTGTTCAATAACTAGGTTGAATTGTTGGAAAAAAAGTGACCATCTAGTTATCCTATCACTGGCAAAGTTTGTTCTCAAGATAAACTCCAATGCATGGTGATCAGTCCTCACAATTACTGAATGTCCAATTAACATTTTCTTCCACGACTCCAACGCGAAGATTACAGCAAGGGCTTCTAACTCTGTGGTGTAATAATTCCTTTCTGATGGACGAAGTTTCCTGTTTATGAACGCCAGGTAACGTCTCTTGTGATCGTCATCTTCTTGAAGAAGAATAGCTCCAATCCCTACAGTGGATGCATCGGATTCTATGATGAAATTCTTGGTAAAGTCAGGATACTCCAATTTCACGCTGTTCACCAATAACCTCTTGGCATCTTGAAATGATTGTTCACAATCTTCATTCCATTTCCATTTGTTTCCCTTTTTTAATAATTCCTGCAATGGAGCAACCGTCTTGGTGAAGCTTGGACAATGCCCTGCAAAGAATTGGCATGTCCCAAGAAAACTGCGGACATTCCTCACTCTAGTAGGTCTAGGGAAATTTGCAATCACCTGTATCTTTGTCTCATTGGGACGGTATCCTTCACCATCCAAAATGTGGCCCAAAAATTTTATTTCCTTCCGAAAGAACTGACATTTTCGAAGGTTTACTTTAAAGTTCGCTTTTCTCAAATCTGCGAATAACATCTGAAGATGTAACAAATGTTCTTCCTTAGTCTCAGATGCAATTAGGATATCATCTATGTAACGAATTGCTATCTCTTTTACTTCAGGACTCAAGTTTTGTTCCAGTGCTCTGATCAAAACAGATCCAGATGTTTTGACCCTAAATGGTAGACGGCGGAATACACATGTCGCTGGTCAAACATAAATCCTGTAAACTTTTTGTAATCTTCACTAAGCCTAATGTGGTGGTAGGACGAATTGAGATCAATGTTAGAGAACCAGACCTTGCCTTGGAATTTACTTAAGAGTTCCCTAATGATTGGTGGTCTGTCATACTCTGGCAGCAATCATGAATTCAAATTTCGCGCGTCTAAACACAGTCTCAGACTTCCATCTGGCTTAGACACTACTGCTAATGGATTGACATAAGATGTAGTGTACTTTTCAATCACATTGTTACTTTCAATCTCTTTGATAAGCACTTTTACCATTTCTCGATGCTTTTCCGCTACCGGATACAATTTAGCATGGAAAGGTGCATCATCATTTACACGAATACTATATTCAAAATCTTTAATTTCACCAGGTTTAATATCAAAAATATCGTGGTACTCTTCCAAAATTTTTCCTAGCTCTGGGGACTCCTTCTCAGGGTAGACTTCTCTTCCTTCAGCTTCATGAAAAATCAGAGACCATTGAGCATCTCCCTCGATGTCTTCCTCTTCTTTTCCCTCGAAGTTAATCTCATCGGTATTCTTGAATTTGATCGTCTCTGTCTTCATGTCTATCACTGCTTAATATTTCTGAATGAAATCCGCTCCCAATATCATGTCAAAAGCCATGTCCTTCATTACTACAAACACATGTCGGAAATCATGTCCTCCAATAGTAACACATAAGTATAATTGTGTTTTACACAGAGATATTTTGTTGGGTATTATTCCTTGGATTTTAATTCCTGATACTGGAATCTCCTCTAAATTCTCTTTGAGTTTCCACAGAATATAAAGCTTCTCGCTCACAAGACAAAGCATAGCCCCAGTATCAATTAAAGTATCGACAGGCATACCGAATACTTCGCATGATATGATTGGCATTTTAATTCTGGTACCCATTTCTTTCCGTTCGTCATTATGTTGAATTGTCATCATCCTCTGCTTTCCATTTAATAATCCTGGAAGTGAAAGTGTTTAAAATTCTATATTCTACTGTGAATTCGAAGTTTTTTTTCTTTCCCATTCCCCCGGGATTTTTGTGTTCCCGATGGACCTGGTTCATTGGACTTCTGTTCCAAGAACTGCAAGTTTTCTTGGTGTCTTTCTTACAAGTTCTTCCTCGTCTCCTTATTGAACTCTTCATTGGACTGACGAGTATTCACATTCCCTCTGTTATTGTGGTTATTGCTTCTACCATAGTACCTTCTTCCCTGGTACCTTCCTTGATTATCCCTTGGCCTTCTCCATCGAGTATTATATCGATATCCACCATCCGGTCTCGCATAAGGCTTGTAACTGTATCTGTTATTGTTCTGATTCCATTCTCTTTTACCGGGCTCTTCCCTCTGCGTTTTCTCTTCTCGCCCCTCTCGAATCTCTCGAGGTGTTTGGGAATAACTGTCGGCTATAACAGCGTATACAGCGTTGCTATTCTTTCCTCCCTTCTCATGGAAGAATTGAGCGTTCGTGTGATCAAGTTTCTGCAATACCTCGTCAAATTGCTCCATATTATAAATGTCAGCAGCGATCAAAGTTCTTTGGACTTCTGCTGGAAACTGACGTATTAATGCAGTAATTAATTCATAATCTGGCATCGGCGGATCTAAATGTTGAAGTTTATAAAGCTGTCCAGAAAAGTACGTAGAGTATCGAGTAGGTTGTGACGTCGAGAATCTCTTTGAATATAATTCTGCTCTGACTTGCTGTTGGGTTTCCGGGGACCAAAACTTTTTTAATAACCCACGGGAAAACTCCTCAAAATTTGTGAGAGTGGACCTGAAAGCTCTAAACCAAAGAAGTGCGGGACCTTCCAGAAATTTCCCTATCACTCGGATTTGTCTTTCCTTAGGGATTTTGGAATCTTTTAGGTAATCACCTGCTTCTCTCAAGAATTCTACGGGTGTCACAGAATCTCGCCCTGAAAATTTAGAAGGCTTATCCTCTACATTCTTGAATACAGTTATGGGGTTGGATTGAAATACTGTCCTGACCTCATCCTGTCTTTGACTATCAGTTTCTCTAGCTGCTCCTAGGTTTATCTGTATCGGTTCTTCTCCCCTTATACTTGGCATTTTCAACAGATGGTCAGACTGTTTCTCGTCCTTGATTTGGGTTTTCATAGCCTCAATTTCCTTATGGTTTTCTTCTGCCAGTTTTCTAATTCCTTCGGTTTCCTTACAGTTCTCCTTGACATCAGTGGATATCTGGTTCATAACAGCCTCGTGACTTTTCAACGACCCTGTCACATCTGATATGTCCTTCTGAGTTGCTTGAATATCTTTGGAAATTACTTGAATATGGGATGACAAAGATTCCCTAATCTCCTTGACTCCCTCTTGGTTCTCCAGCTTGAGTGTGTCTTTAATCTCATCGATAACTGTGGTTTTAATTTCAGTTTGTAATTCACTAATCACACCTTCTCTTATTTCTCCCACTATGAGTTCTTTGAATTGTTCTGTCAAACGTTGAACAACTAGAGTTGCCATCTCATTGTTCTCTTTTTTCACCCTGACTTCTAGGTTGATCATGTCTTCACCAACTTTTCTAAGACCACGTTCTATCCTATCAGCTAAGCTTTGGGATTTTAGATCGGCATTGCGAAATTTATCGTCCATTAAACTTGCGTTAGTGGCTAACGAAATTTCGAGTTCATGTGTTTTTTCGCATAATTTAGTCATTTTACTCTCAAGTGACATTTTCAAGATTTCTGAATTCTCTTTAAATTTATTTTACATAGAATTAAATTTACTATTTAAATTTTCTTTCAAGTTATCTTTTAACCTGCTTTCTAACAAATTGGAATTATCCTTAAGTTTATCATCTAAACTTTCTTTCAAGTGATCTTTTAACCTGCTTTCTAACAAATCGGAATTTTCCTTAAGTTTATCATCTAAACTTTCTTTCAAGTTATCTTTTAACCTGCTTTCTAACAAATCGGAATTTTCCTTAAGTTTCTTTTCCAAAGCCTCTGTATTTTCTTTCATAATGGCTGCTACGCGCAGTCCAGTTTCTTTGGAACTTTCTTCCAAACTCCTCATCATCTCTTCCATAATTTTCAATTATTATTCAAAACTTAGGGTATACATCTTGGCAGACACAAGATTATAACTAGAACAAGAAATATGAATAGCTAATTGGAACACTCTAATAAAATGAGATTTGTTCTAATGTCGACGTGATGGAAAAACAAAATTCTCTACTTTTACGAATTACATTTACTACAATATCACAAGAAAAATATGCAAGTTCTCAAATATCCTCCACCTGGATTCTAATAATGCGTGTGTCCAGTCATCGAACGTTTACTACTGAATTTACTTGACGCCCTAATGGTTAAGCCATTATCAAAAATAATCAAACCCATTCTAATTATTAACCCAGTTAAATTTTTAATATTCCCCACTAATTGGGTTTCCTACTAATTTATTCATCCAAACCAGACATCTCTCAACTCCCAAAATATCTATATATAAAAAAAATATCACAATTTAAATCGGCATGCGATTGACCATGTCTAACTCGAGCCCCACGTTCGAAGCCATTTCTCTCTCTATCTTATTTTATGTGCCCGTTTAGACCGGAGTCCGCACGACCACATGTGCATTTTACCAAGAATCAGCCAGCACGAGAGTCAAAATATCCCGGGGAGCCAGATGGGTTAAAGCTAATCGCAAAAACGACATCAAATGAAAAAAAATGCTTTACTGATTTTTTGCTCAATGCAACAATAAGGATAGAAGGAGATTCAACTGGCATAACACATCATGTAAAATTATCTCATTTTATTCTGAATTTAAAATTGTCTGCAAAATAAAATGCTCAAAGCAGCATCATTCATGTGTGGCGACCCACATTACTATTTACACAATTTACAGAAATTTTCCAACACATTGGACAATTATCTTCGGAGACACAAGTCTGATTATCAGTCCTGTAGACTGTGTTCCAAAATTATAATAATTATTTATGATTAAATCCAGTTCAAATTTAATTGTCTTTACTGGAAATATTGCAGTTCACATAATATTAACACTCGTAGAATAATTGTTCATAGAATTTTTAACTTTCACTTATTTTTTCAAGTTTCAAAAAAATATTATCATCTCTGAATCAACACAAATTATGTACACATATTAATAACAACATCTGAAAAATATCTGACCCTTGAGCATAGCATCGAAGAACTGTGCGAAGCACAACAAAATTAATTGTTCTTCCGAACTTAAACGTTTCGAGAAGTGACTCGATTATGAACTTCAAGTTCCTAACAAAATATATGATTTCTTAATCATCAACTTGATCAATAAATTGTTGGACCATTCAACTATTCGATTTTCCACTTGGAATCATTATTAAGAAAAATATTTATATTTATGGTCATTTTAATAATTTTCACAACTTGCAATTCTTGAACAGAATGCGGAAATAAGAATTGTAGCTTCATAATAAATTCATTTATTTCATGACACTAGGATTGAAAAACATCCTTCAAATTATTCGTGATTATAGAATTATTTATAATTGGCAGTGGCCCATTTTAATATTTTTATAAGAACACAATATTCCAACAACAACGGCAAAGGTCTTCCTCTGAAGAAGAATAAAATACTATCATGACAAATCCGGGTTCTAGCAAAATCAAAATCTTAATGGAATCCGTAAACAAGATTAAAATAAGAACTGATGGTTTTTTAAGAAATAACCTTTGGGTCATTCATACGACGCAATGTGTAGTTCCAATACTCCTTCTTTATCACTGAGTCATCGAACCTGCTATTTGATTGATGCTCAAATAAAAACCTCCTCATTCCTGCGACTTAAACATGCGCACCTGGGAATGGCATTTCAACTACTCCACACACATAAATTTTCTTCCCAAAATTTATACAATAAATCAAGCCTCTGCTTGTTATCCACACTGGAAGATTTATAAACTTACAAGTTTATTTTATTTTACCATTCAGTTCAAATCGTGAAGTTACCACACTTATGATACTCTCTATTTCACTTTCGAATGTGTATTTACGTCATGATTTTATATAAATACAAAATATCCTAATTGATACAAATATCATTTGCTTCCCGTTTCATGCCTCTCCGTGTTATTTGAAAAATATGCTTTGCCCATGGCAAATATTAACGGTTCAACCAGAACTGTCATGTTGGTTGAATGCGGGCTTGCGCTAACCACTATCCTTCGGAAAATCACCTGTTCCAAACTAAAAATGATTGAACTACTTCATAATCTCTCTCTCAATGAATGTGATTATTAGAAAATATAAGATCCAAGAATTATTTAGAAAAGTTATGAAAATCATTATTATTATTATTAGTGGATTATTATTATTATTATTATTTATATTATTTTAAATATATTTAATTATTATTTCATTATGTGAGAATCCACATATTCGATTTTTCGAATATGGATAAAATCTCCATTTCTCAACAAAAAATAATTATTAACTTTTACAGTTACCTCGGCTGATTACCGTGATTATCAAAAAAATATGAAATATTCAAATAAATGCGCGGTCATCGATCCTAAACTGTTCTGAGTGCTGAAAATACTCAGAATAACCCTAATGTGTCTTGCGTAATTCATTGCAAGATTTAAATACGAAGAAAAATAAATGTGTTGGTCATCTGCAGAAAATGAGTTTGTTCCAATTAGCTAGGCATAATATAAAATCAAATGTGGCTTACATTTCTCGTTGGTCTTGAAGCGTAGTGAACCTGGTCTGTACCAGATTTATCCAGATACATGCCCTATTGGACACTCACGTCTAATCCTTGTATCGGCCGCCATTATATACCCACAATCTGTCTAACAAGACATAGTGGAAATATCTCTTGAAATCGGAAGGAACTGTTGATCCATTATAATATTTACTTCTGTTAAAGCCATAACAGTTTGCTTAACTGGGGTCAGATCCAAATGATCTATTCTCAAATACGTCAGTTGTAACATAACTCACGGTAATCTTTTCAGTACAAGAAAACACTGACAGTCTAAATCAATCAACGGCTGTTCTGAAGATCGTTCCCTGGGCATATTTTGTCACCATCTATCATGCGCGAAGCAACTTACAGTTTTCCTTTGTCGGCTAATGAACAACACCGTGATAGACTGGCGTTCAATATACTGAAAGATCGGATTGGTTATCAAGTTACAATATATGAAACTGACTAATTGGATTAAAATATCCAAGTATAGAATTATTATTACTGGAATGTGACAAAGTACTTTCTAGACAAAGTCTAGCATATGTCCATATAGAAATAAAGTATTTCACCAGTGTCCGTAGAAAAATAACAATCACCTTAGTGATTCCCTCTGCCGCAAACTTACAATGTTCCACACGTATCGTAGTACTTTTGTAACTATCACAATTTAAAGATATCTTCGGCGTAGATCCGGCAACCATGTGCCTTGGCTCAACGTAGCAGCAGCAGCACCTTGTCATGCAAGAGCTTGGCTCGAAGTGAGCTGATGATGCTTGGGCCGGTCGGCTTTTATTCAAAATGGTCGGGTCCACGCTTGATCACGCTGAAATCTGGAAATCCTCATATCTCCGGTGTCTCTGGTCCGATTCACTTGAGACTAAGTGCATTCTCTTTCATTTGGCCATGCCAGTAATCTGATCCAAGTCTCAAGTCTCTACTCCATGGCTAAATATTTAATCAACAAATAGTCTCGACCTCTGCTACTACTCGCTACGTCACTTAACATGCTCTTGGCTGCATAAAGTTTCCATTTCCTTCTAGAAGTAGTGGAGCGAGATATTCAAATATCTCAAATTTCAAAAGCAGATGTAGCCTTTCCCATGATATCTAGGTGTCTGAATCTTGGAATACCCATTCCGAGAGTTGGGCACAATACGTCCCTTTTAACATCTGTGGATTTTAGAGATGTTGGGGTTCCGGAATTTTTCTCCGAAGGCGATCTTTAACGAGCCAGTAAATCACCTGACACGCCTCCCTCGCATTTGCGACCCCTCAAATGCCAGCTCATTGCGCCAGCATTCGATCCTGCAACCTTAGGGACAGCAGGAGAGAAGATTACCGCTGAGCAACGCAGCCAGTCGCCTTGGTGAGAGGCAAGCAGCTTGACCACTGCGCCATCACACCCCATACTGAAGATGGTGAAAATAATGTTAGAATTCGTGTTTACCAACTGACAGTTACCATTCAATTCAGGAACTTGTTCTGTGTAAATGTTCAAATTAGACAACTCTTCACAAAAACAGGTACGGTATGCGAAAGAAGGATTGTGTTATTATGAAAGCTGCTTAAAGACATTCAATTACAAAATAGCTAGTTGAAAATATTTAATGGAAAGCAAATAACGTGTGAGAGCATCTTATTATCAATGAGATTTTAAAAAATACCTTTCTCATGCGAAATCATTCCTTACAATACTTTGCCTGATGTGCCTTCCTCCCGTTAGACCATCATTTGCTGCAGGTCAAAAGGATATTACGATTAATGAAATTTAATTTTAAGACAGGCAATTCCATTAATAATACGAGTTGTATCTTGAAAGCTGTGAAGAGAAACTGCGACACCTGGAATGGGGCCCAACTTACCTTGTTTGACAGGTCCGGGTCGCTTCCGCAGCAAAATCACCTCCAGAAGACATGTCCCAACAGAAGAGCTCAAAAGGAGTGGGAGGAAGATGGAGAAGGGGACAACGCACAGGCTATTCAACAGACACCCCCCAATAACCGACAGAACTGCTGCCGGCGAAATAATGCCACAACAGTAGATTTAAAACATTTACCATAAAATTTAATTGTTAAAAATTTCAAGAGAAAACACCTCCACCAGGAACAGAACATGCATGCTTGCAAACAAAAGACAAGGATTAACTTGAAATTTAAAAAGTTAAAAAGCCCAAAGCTTAAAATAAAATTATATATATATAGGCATAATTAAATGACAACGGGCAGGGTAATTTACAAGGCAATGCAATATCGATCCGACATGCAGAAGCTCAGGCCACGCAGAAAAAGAAAGGATTGAAATTAAATTAAATAAAGTAAAATGAGATTAGAAAATAAATAAATGTTATGCACGACGGCGGAAAACACAAGGACATTTACCAAAAATCACAAAATAAAAATCAACAAGATTACATTAAAAAAATATATATATTAAGCTAACACACAACACGTTTGCTTTTCGAGGCCGGCGCCAATGGACTGACATCGAGACCATCATGCATCTCTTCATAACAAAACAAAAACATGGCCACTAAAACGGGAGACCGCATGCCTGATCGAAATTACGGCAAACAATTAATAAAATTAAATTTAAACATTAGCAGAAGGAAATGAACGGCGGAAAACAATTATATCTAAAAACTATTAATGCAAGTCGCTTTTATGACTCGACGGATCATACATTAGATTTTAAAAAAATATGACAATCCCAAGATTGCCAAATGAAAATAAATAATAATTTAAACGCAAAATAAACTTATAAATGTGTCTCCAGAAGGTACAAGAAATAATAACAAAATAAATAAATATAAGGAAACGTTATTAAAACATAAAATAAATTTTTGGCCTATCATGCAAACAAACAGGCATCTCGGCGTACATGCAAGGCCAATATAGGAGCTACATAACAATATAAATAAGATATAATAAAGTAACGTACCTTAAATTTTTCAGTGGAGACACAAAAATAAAATATTTAACACATTTAAAAAAAACATAAAAGATATGAACTGCCTGCACATTGCTTCGGTAGAACACAGAATCCACTTCGAACATCCAGGAGGCTTCCCTTGTTGTAGGCGGAAAATACACGTCATCTTCCAAGCAATTTAAGAAATAACAGTCTAGGAGGACATGCATTTCCTTAGTTGAATAGGTATTCATATTTTCTGTTGAATATATTTATATTTCGTAGAGGATGGGGGCCCAGGCCCCCGTCAGCGGTGACACCTTTCACGACCAGTCGGTTTGTTGCTTCTTCACGACAGCTAATGGACTCCACAAAATGGCGGAAAATTTTGGCGTCAAACGCCGAACTGCATTCATGTAAATAATATTGTCCAATCACGGCTTGACACCTCAATCAACAATGTCATAAATAGGAAATAAATTTGGCGGTATCATGAATACACTGGCATTTGTTTCATGACGAAGAATGTAATTGTCTTTCAATTATGTCATGCATATAAAGAGTTTTATAAGGCGCAGCACACACTATCTATCGGAGAAACAGGAACTACTTGGAGTCTTTCCAAAGTCCGACAGCAGCTACCATCTCGTGTTCACAGACGGAACCAAGCGACGAAGCGGTCGTTTCAAAATGTCAAGAATCGCATCAGAGAAATTACATGTTTGAAACGTTGGGACGGGCTCTTGCACGTAACAGTCTCCCTCCCTTAAGCGTGAACACCGTTCACGAATATGCCTAGGCATAGGCAGTACTCCTTAACTAGTCGATTCACCAAGCATGTTTCCAGAAGACAATGTTCACCAGTTAACTCCAATTGATGGATAACAACCGCATCGTTTTGGTTAGGAAGAGTGCAGGGTCAGATTATCAGTGAAGAGATAATTGATCACCTCGCAAACCACTTAGTTAACAGCTTCACTGTGTCCAAGATCTTCAGAAATGCAGAACACCAGCACCAGCAGTGCTTTCATAGTCCGAAACACGTTAGGTACATTTTCAATAAGTCCAATTTAGTTCGCTTTAAACGAAGTAGGTGGAAGCAATGTGCAAGATATTAAGTGACGCGTGGGCAGCCATTTACAAAAACGGAAGTTAATCTTATTTCAAAAAGGTTTACGGAAATTACAATTTCTTACTACATTTTACAAAAAGAGAAAGAAGGTTGAATTTAAATGAAGAAAATATTTCTGACTATGCCCTAGATCCGTGCTTACAAAATTTCATTAACAAGTTTACCTTTTTACAGATTCGAAGTACATTTCAAGATTACATGAGTTAGACGACTATACATTTAGAAGGAACTACGGTAGAGGAATGACCACTACAATTCCCAAAGGGAACAGGAATACAAGGTTACCATGAGTTAGATCTCCCACCGAGTCCAACTTACATGTTAGCATCTCCTATGAAACATCAAAATTTGGTACACTTTTACAATTTACCATTAAAATGGGAACTTCCCAACATTTACCATTTGTATCCCATCAGAGTTTGCATACCCAGTTCAAAATTCCAGAAGGAACAGATGCCTGAAGGCTTCAATGAAGGTTAGGGATACTGTACATTATACAAAATTCGCTTTACAAACTTATGGTAGCATTTCCTCATTAGACACCTCTCCACCTCGCTTAATGTGCGATAGATGCACTCTTGAAATTTTGTTTGCTTTGGGCTTAAGGTTTTGAAAAGGAAAATTAATTAATCAGACATGTATGCCTCTACATAGTTGGTTCGTGACCGCACGCATTACTTGGCATGGGGACACTGAGGAATTCAAACGCAGTTACAGTAACGACAAAAACGAAGAGGAAAAGGCAGCGCAGAAAATCAAACACCAATACACTCACACAAGGAAAGAAATTGAGGTTCGACACCCGATGAGAATACAGCCGACATCCGCCTGGGTGAGAAAAATCCAACATAAAATGAACTAAGTTCAACAGTACACGAAGTACAAATGAGGTTTCCTCGTTCAGGATTAAGACACGAACACGTACAACCAAAGGATGCCTAACATGGTCCGAAAATACGGTTAGATGAGAAACAAGCCGCTCTTGTCGAAAGGCGAGGCTAACAGGGAATACTAACGCACCATTCCTAATGATTTAAGCAGAAAAAAAAATTGAATTACCAGTTAAAATCAGAAAATATTACACAAGTTATAGTGGCTGATGACCGTGATTACCAAAGCATGAACTAAATAGTAGGCCTATGTCATTTACAGTTAGCATGAGGCAACTGATGACCCTGATTTCCAGCAATAACAGATTACTGGCTTTACAACCCAAAACAAGCTGACTTACAGAAGCTGATGACCACAATTTCCAACATAAATTTAATCCCAGTAACTTTAGAAGACCCTATATATATGAATTAAGCAGGAAAGCACATTACATTATGGCTGTTCACGAACTGAGATCTCATATTCACAACAACATATTCATCGCACAACATACTCCAATAATAGCGATACATAATTTTTACCACCCACAAAAATAATTCCCATTAATACTCAAATATGCAAGTTATGTAGTCGTAGAGACATCATAACACAAACAAATACAATTAAAAACACAATACCCTTACAATTACATTACACTACACATACTTGCATTTCATCGAACAGACCAGTCCCATACCAAGCCACTTCGGATCGTGCAAGTCCTATATACAACCTGCCCAGGGATCAAACCAAGAAAGAATCCCATACTTCTAACCTAGCTAACCCCAGACAGTAGATATCTCCACGTAAAACACTCCTACATATTCGCTTTAGTTCAAAATTACAAGGAAAGCAACTAATAAAAATACGATCATAACCTTACTTTTGCAAACAAAACAACGCCTGAATTACCCCACCCTACAAATCTAAATCAAATCTACGTTAACACATACATACAGACGCGTTTTGCACAACATATACGCTTATCCCAGAACGATTGCAGAGTAATGTAAGTTTAAGAACAAAAAATTACAGATCGCACACTACGATAAAAACACCTCAAAACAAACACTTACCTTGAATGAATTTGGGAAGAATTCCTAGCCAAAAAAATAGTGACATGCATGTTAAATGTGCCTTCTGGCACCACAATAAGGACATAGGGAGGGCAGATTTCCATAGGTTATCCCTTTTGATCGGACTACACTTTGCCATAACACCAGTAGGCGTGACAGTTCCATAATAAATAATTTACTAGGACAGCATATCACCACAGAAACCCATGCAAAGAAACATACAGAAACACAATAGTCTTCTTAAACACCAACACTGCCTCGACACCTGAAATTTCGACAAAAACATCATGCACAACGTAGCCCAGGACTGCAGAAGTCATCGCCAGCTTGGATCGAGAACAGGAAGCTAAATTTGGCACAAAACACATGGCGAACAGCTACAGACGGGACTCCAGAATGCCTTCACATGAAGCATATAGGCTATCAGAACATCAAGAAATCCCATTTCCCATGCCAAGAACACATGTCAGTCACTCACCGAGCTGCTTCTTCAGTAGGAATGTTGCACACAAACAGGGTAAAAAGCAGCAGCAAACGCCTCGCTTCAAAACAGGTCACTTACATACAGCATATGGGTATCCAGAGGCAAACATGAAATACAACAAAAGACAAGGGTTAGCTTTACACAACATCAAGTGCACTGGCCCGACAAAATCCCACGAACAACCGCCCCATCAGTACTAGAGGGGTCCATAAAACAGCCTGCGGGTACTGGGGAGGGGATAGTTACGGAAGTGAACTCGAGCGCGGTCTGCTACCACTGCGACACCTGCAATGACACCGCCGCATGGCCAGCAGCACGTCGGTAACTCGATAACCAACGCTCTGCTTCACCACTGCGACACCTGGAATGGGGCCCAACTTACCTTGTTTGAGAGGTCCGAGTCGCTTCCGCAGCAAAATCACCTCCAGAAGACATGTCCCAACAGAAGAGCTCAAAAGGAGTGGAAGGAAGATGGAGAAGGGGACAACGCACAGGCTATTCAACAGACACCCCCCAATAACCGACAGAACTGCTGCCGGCGAAATAATGCCTCAACAGTAGATTTAAAACATTTACCATAAAATTTAATTGTTAAAAATTTCAAGAGAAAACACCTCCACCAGGAACAGAACATGCATGCTTGCAAACAAAAGACAAGGATTAACTTGAAATTTAAAAAGTTAAAAAGCCCAAAGCTTAAAATAAAATTATATATATATAGGCATAATTAAATGACAACGGGCAGGGTAATTTACAAGGCAATGCAATATCGATCCGACATGCAGAAGCTTAGGCCACGCAGAAAAAGAAAGGATTGAAATTAAATTAAATAAAATAAAATGAGATTAGAAAATAAATTAATAAATGTTATGCACGACGGCGGAAAACACAAGGACATTTACCAAAAATCACAAAATAAAAATCAACAAGATTGCATTTAAAAAATATATATATTAAGCTAACACACAACACGTTTGCTTTTCGAGGCCGGCGCCAATGGACTGACATCGAGACCATCATGCATCTCTTCATAACAAAACAAAAACATGGCCACTAAAACGGGAGACCGCATGCCTGATCGAAATTACGGCAAACAATTAATAAAATTAAATTTAAACATTAGCAGAAGGAAATGAACGGCGGAAAACAATTATATCTAAAACTATTAATGCAAGTCGCTTTTATGACTCGACGGATCTTACATTAGATTTAAAAAAAATATGACAATCCCAAGATTGCCAAATGAAAATAAATAAATAAATAATAATTTAAACGCAAAATAAACTTATAAATGTGTCTCCAGAAGGTACAAGAAATAATAACAAAATAAATAAATAAATATAAGGAAACGTTATTAAAACATAAAAGAAATTGTTGGCCTATCATGCAAACAAACAGGCATCTCGGCGTACATGCAAGGCCAATATAGGAGCTACATAACGATATAAATAAGATATAATAAAGTAACGTACCTTAAATTTTTCAGTGGAGACACAAAAATAAAATATTTAACACATTAAAAAAGAACATAAAAGATATGAACTGCCTGCACATTGCTTCGGTAGAACACAGAATCCGCTTCGAACATCCAGGAGGCTTCCCTTGTTGTAGGCGGAAAATACACGTCATCTTCCAAGCAATTTAAGAAATAACAGTCTAGGAGGACATGCATTTCCTTAGTTGAATAGGTATTCATATTTTCTGTTGAATATATTTATATTTCGTAGAGGATGGGGGCCCAGGCCCCCGTCAGCGGTGACACCTTTCACGACCAGTCGCTTTGTTGCTTCTTCACGACAGCTAACGGACTCCACAAAATGGCGGAAAATTTTGGCGTCAAACGCCGAACTGCATTCATGTAAATAATATTGTCCAATCACGGCTTGACACCTCTATCAACAATGTCATAAATAGGAAATAAATTTGGCGGTATCATGAATACACTGGCATTTGTTTCATGACGAAGAATGTAATTGTCTTTCAATTATGTCATGCATATAAAGAGTTTTATAAGGCGCAGCACACACTATCTATCGGAGAAACAGGAATTACTTGGAGTCTTTCCAAAGTCCGACAGCAGCTACCATCTCGTGTTCACAGACGGAACCAAGCGACGAAGCGGTCGTTTCAAAATGTCAAGAATCGCATCAGGGGAAATTACATGTTTGAAACGTTGGGACAGGCTCTTGCACGTAACAGAAACAACAGGATGAAATGTACCTAGATATGCTTCATCCTGTTTTCCGTATTGTTCCTCCTCCTCATCATCATAGTCGCTGTCTCTGCATCTGGTTACACCAACTACAACAAAATGTGAAGAACTGCCCAGATATTCACTATTCTCCCCGCCATATCAGGCGCATATTGCAATACCCGCTGCTCGAGGAGACACCGAAAACGTTGTTTCAAACGTCCAATGCATCGCTCAGCAACATTCCTGGCGGAACGGTGAGCAGCATTAAACGCTCCTCAGGCGAACATTCTGCAACATTTAAAATTGGGGTCGTCAGCCATGGCTCGTTGGGGTAGCCAGAATCACCTGTCAACCTTATTTCTTTAGTACTATTGCCAAGAACATTTCACATTGATAGAAGAATTCAAACATCTTCAAATACTAACCTATCAGCTGTTTGGCTGCCTTGCATGGAACCTTCTCGGTAAATGCTGCTTAAGAGTTGAGGTCATTCATACTGCAGCATCATGAACAGCTGAGCATCACACACCTGTGGGAACAAGAGTAGAAGTTCGATGAGACGAGAATTTTCTTTTCTTGCATACACATTTTTTTTTTTAGATTGGGAGAATTTTATTGTGTTGCGGAAACTGTCGAGCAAGACCATACGGTGTGTGAAGAGATCATATAATAGGTCAAGACTGGAAAAGATGGATGTTGTTGTTGTTGTTGTTTGAGTCTTCAGTCCTTTGACTGGTTTGATGCAGCCCTCCATGCCTCCCTGTCCTGAGCTAATCGTTTCGTCTCTACATAGCTACCACACCCTACATCCGAGGCAATCTGTTTAATATATTCTAACCTTGGTCTACCCCAAGAGTTCTTGTCCTCGACCCTTCCTTCCATAACTAAGCTTGCTATACCTGGGTGTCATAGTATATTGTTACGGCTGTGAGTTTGTTTCATCGCTCGCCGCATGAGTCACAACTGCCCCCCGGGCTGGGCTGTGCTCTGCCTCAGTGTATTGCGTGCGCCTTATGCAACAGGATTACTAGGACAAAGGGATGGTCCAGAATATTCGTGACCCACCCAGTGATGGAAACCTCGAGAAGCCGTGAACCCTGGATGGGTCTAGAAGCATTTATTGAGTCACCGGCCTGCTATATAAGAGCGACCTCTCAAGCAGTGTGTGTGTGTTTTTCGAGCTAGTGTGAGCGTTTACCTTGAGTGAAGTTGTTGGCGACGTGACTTGCGAAACCCTTGTGAAGCTGATTCTCTTGACAGTGAAGGAGTGTGAATCATACGGAGAGGCTGCGTATTGAAGAGTGTGTGCTTACCTAGTGCGACAGAGGTCATTGTGGTGAATTGCAAAACAGTGAATGACAGACTTAGTGCAGTTGTTTCCAGCCAGCGTACGTGACCACCTCATTAGCGAGAGGATTAACTGCAAGGCCGAGTGAATGTGTGAGTCGGGCTCCATACAGGAGGGAGCTTCTGTAAGACAGCTATTGTTTCTATCTGCTTATTGTACGGTGTATATTTCTGACCTGCAAGCAATAAAGATAACTTCTCATTAAAGGAACAATTGTGTTTGTGCTTTCACCCACCGTAATCCAGTTAACGGAACTTGCCACTAGGGGGTGGCACGTAACAACTGGTGTCAGAAGCCGGATTACGAACTCAAGCACAAGCACAACACCTGACGGTCCTGGTTTCAAAACCCGAGCAGGTCAATTTTTTTTTATTTTCCTGTGATTGCATGCCCTTTACAAGACAAACAACCAAAATGGAAGCGCAATTGGCAGCATTGCTAGAAACGTTTAGTGGCATGGAAACCAAATTAGAAGACGGCCAGAAGAATTTAACCTAGAACCTAACTGCCAAATTAGAAGACGGCCAGAAGAATTTAACCAAGGACCTAACTGCCAAATTAGAAGACAGCCAGAAAAGTTTAGCCGAGGACCTGACCTCCAAATTAGAAGACGGTCAGAATAAGCTAGCAGAGGACCTAACCGCCAAATTTCTGAATGGCCAGAAAAATCTGGAAGAGTGTCTGCTGACGAAATTACTGGAAAGTCAAAAGAAATTGGAACATGGTCTGCGTCAGGAAGTCAACACCGTCTGCCAGGGCCTACGTGAGGACGTCACAGCAGTAGAAAAGAAGTTCGACGCCTTACAAGAGGAAGTTGCCGAACTGCGCCAACGGCCACTGACGGGGGTGGAAGAGAAATTCAACGCTTTACAAAAGGAAATTGCTGAGCTGAGCCAACCCCCGCCGACGGGGATGGAAGCGAGATTCAACGCTCTTCAAGAGGAAGTTGCCGAGCTGCGAAGACGCCCGCCCACAGGTACACCGGGAATATTAAGACCGGGACAGAGCAGAGTGACGCCCCCAACCTTCGACGGAAAGGTCCCGTGGAGCACATACTTACGTCAGTTCGAGGCGGCCTGTTCCATTAATAACTGGAACAACACAGAAAAGGCTACAGCTCTCATTGTAGCGCTGAGAGGGGACGCCCTTAACGTCCTTCAAGCCATCCCGACTGGATCCCAGGACTACGCTTCACTAATCGCCCATATGGAGTCCCGATATGGAGATAGCCATCTTCAGCAGGCCTACCAGATGCAGCTCCGGACCCCGGTACAAAAGAACGCGGAAACCCTGCAGGAGTTCGAGATGGATATCGCACGCCTCGTAAAGCTCGCCTATCTAACTGCGCCGGCCAACATTTTGGAGCAGATTGCGACGCAAACCTTCATTGACGGACAACAGGACTCGGATACTCAACTGGCACTGCGACTTGCGCGCAATAAGACACTTGCAGATGCGCTGAGCCACGCACTTGAGTTCGAGACGGCAAAGCAGGTATCTAGAATGTGCGCGCGGGTGCGTCAGGTGGACGTCGACGAACCAGCCAAAGCCGACAAGACCAAGCCCCTGGCCGATGAACTGATGGAGGCGCTAGGCCGGTTCTTCAAGAGTCGAAATACCACCAACAAAAACGTAGCCGAAGGACATCCGGAGAGGCGGCCTGGAAGAGGTCTACCGACCTGCTGGACCTGCAGTAAGAGAGGCCACCTGAGCAAGGACTGCGGTGATCGCCGCCGCCAAGGGTTTCCGTCGGGACAGTCAGTCGTAGGGAAACCGCGCGGCCCAGGAAAGCAACTATCAGCCAGCCTTGGGGGTCAAAGGTTGGCTTGAGGCAGTCGTCAAGCCCCGGCAGTCCAAGTTCGTGTGACGCAGTTACGGAGGGATAATAGCAGCCTGATGGTCGACGGAGTCGTCAACGGAGAGAGCTGGCCCATGCTAATTGACATGGGAGCAACGAGAACCATCGTCAGTCCCACCGTGATCCCGATATGGAGAGTGTAACCCACACAAAGGAAACTCCAGCTAATAACCGCGACCGGAGAGACCGCACCGGTACATGGGGAAGCATCACTGGAGTTCGTCATTGGTCGACAGGCGATAAAGCATCCAGTACTTGTGGCTGACGTATCAAATGAAGTGATAATCGGACTGGACTTCCTGGACCAGAACAACATCATCTTCGATCTGAGTACTAACACTCTGCACTTCGGAGGTGAGGAACTTGCTTGCAACCAGCACACAAGGCCGTCGCCGCAAGACGAGTAAGGCTGAGAGAGGACGTCATCGTTCCCGCCAGGACGGAAGTCAGCGCTGCCGTAATGGTCGACGGAACAGCTGAGGGAGTGGCGGCTGTCATCGAGCCAAAATATGAGGACATCCGGACAAAATGATTGCTAGTTGCCAAGACTCTCATCAACACGACGTCTCGGCCGTACGTCCGCCTGTCCAACCTGAACGACTACGATATTACGGTTCACCGGGACACCAACCTAGGAGTCTGCGAGCCCGTTACCTGGATTGCCCGCATCACAGACCGACAGACGGACACCTGCAGACGGACAACCGAAGAAGACGCGCCCTGCCAGAAGAACTACAGAAGCTGTACCAAGGATCCCAGGATCATTTAGACGAGGAACAATCACGCCAACTTCGGGACCTGCTACACGAATTCCAGGATGTCTTCTCCTTGGGGAGCAAAGACTTCGGCAGGACAAGCTTGGTCCAGCACAGAATCGACGTTGGGGACAGCGCACCGATTAGGGCCCCTTCCCGACGTGTCCCGCTTGTCAAGCAAGCCGAAGTTGACCGGATGGTAGAAGAGATGAAGGAGCAAGGAGTGATCGAGCCATCATATAGTCCTTGGAGTTCTCCGGTCGTGCTAGTGAAGAAGAAGGACGGTTCCACCAGGTTCTGCGTGGATTACAGGCGGGTGAATTACGTCACGAAGAAGGAAAGCTACCCTCTACCCCGGATCGACGACACCCTGGACACCATATCAGGGTCAAGATGGTTCTCCACCTTGGATTTGAAGAGTGGCTACTGGCAGGTGGAGGTCCACCCTAAGGACCGCGAGAAAACTGCGTTCTCTGTGGGCAGCGGGCTCTGGCAGTTCACCGTCATGCCATTCGGTCTGTGCAACGCCCCTGTGACCTTCGAAAGGCTAATGGAGTCCATTCTGAGGGGACTACAGTGGAAAACCTGCCTGGTCTACCTAGACGACGTCATCGTTCTGGGAAGAAGCTTCGAGGAGCACTACAGCAACCTGAAGGAGATCATGATGAAGCTACGGGCTGCCCAGCTGAAGTTGAGCCCCAAGAAGTGTCAGCTCTTCCAGAAGCAGGTCCAGTACCTTGGGCATATCGTCTCCGAGGAAGGGGTGCGCACCGACCCAGAGAAGACCGCAGCTGTGAGGGAGTGGCTAGTTCCGAAGGACAAGTCCCAACTACGAAGCTTCCTGGGACTCTGCACTTATTACTGTCGCTTCGTGAGAGGATTCGCCGACATCGACAAACCACTGCATCGACTGACTGAGAAGGACCAACTCTTCACGTGGACAGCAGAATGCCACAGTGTCTTCGAACAACTCAAGCACGCTCTGTGCACCGCGCCTATTTTGGCCTACCCCAGACCTGGAACAAGGTTCATCGTCGATACCGATGCCAGCGACTTTGGCATAGGGGGAATCCTGTCGCAAGTAGTGGACGGCGAGGAAAGAGTAGTGGCCTACTTCAGCAAAGCCTTGTCAAAGCCAGAGAGGAACTACTGCGTCACCAGGAAGGAGCTGCTCGCCATCGTGAAGACCATTGAACACTTCCACAAATACCTGTACGGGCAAGAATTTCTTATCAGGACCGACCATGCATCCCTGCGGTGGCTCCTGAACTTAAAGCAGCCCGAGGGTCAACTCGCGCGGTGGTTAGAGAGGCTTCAACAATACAATTTTGAGATCCAGCACAGGAAAGGCCAACTGCATTCTAACGCCGACGCCCTGTCACAAAGACGCCCCGAAGACTGCACCTTCTGTGCCCGAAGGGAGGAGAGAACCGGGATACAGTAACGAAGGACTACCGTGGAAATTCAAGAGAGCTGGAGCCACGAATCTTTCACGCGGGCGCAAGCGGAAGATGATGACCTGGGACTGCTAGCCGAATGGAAGAGGGCCTGTTTCCCCAGACCCGGGTGGAACATTGTGAGCGACTGCAGTCCAAAGTTTAAGTCCTACTGGGTGCAGTGGGACTCGCTGATTGTAAGGGATGGCCTCATCTGCCGTACCTGGGAGAGCACCGACGGGAAGACATCTCGGGAACAAGTCGTCGTTCCAAAGGCTATGACGGAGGAAGTCCTGAAGGAAGTCCATGGAGGATCATCTGGTGGACACCTAGGGATAAAGAAGACCCTGGAGAAGCTGAGAGAGCGGTTCTACTGGATCGGATGCCGAACTGACGTGGAGAACCACTGCACGAGGTGCCACGATTGCGCAGCCAGCAAGGGCTCCGGACGAAGACGACGGGGTCCACTGAAGACCTACAACGTGGGCGGCCCCATGGAGAGAGTGGCCATCGATGTTGCTGGGCCATTCCCGTTAAGCGAGGCAGGGAAACGCTACACATTGGTCGTCAGCGACTACTTCACCAAATGGCCGGAGGCGTATGCGCTCCCAAACCAAGAAGCTGCGACGATCGCAGAGACCCTGGTGAAGGAATTCGTCAGCCGGTACGGAGTACCCCTGGAGCTGCACTCCGACCAAGGGAGGAACTTCGAGTCGCGAGTGTTCCAGAACCTATGCCAGCTGCCGGGAATCCGGAAGACAAGGACAAAGCCGCTAAACACTCAGTCCGACGGGATGGTAGAGCGATTCAATCGCACCATCGAGAACCATCTCCGAATAGTCGTCAGCGAGCACCAGAGGGATTGGGACAAACATCTTCCACTATTTCTCCTGGCCTACCGCGCCGCCGTGAATGAAGCCTCTGGGTGCACACCAGCCCGGGCCATGTTTGGGAGGGAGCTCCGTCCACCTGTCGATCTTGCCTTCGGCCGACCTGGGAATGATCCGGTCCCGGTAAGCCAGTATTGTCAAGAACTGGTCGACCAACTGGAGGACGTGCACGCTTTCGCGAGGAGGAAACTGCGGATCGAGACCGACCGAATGAAGACCCGATACGACCAACAGACGGATTCCGGCGGATTCCACGAGGACGACCTGGTCTGGCTCTTCAACCCATTACGGAAGAAAGGCCTGTCACCCAAACTGCAGAAGTCCTGGGAGGGCCGGTACCGAGTCGTGAAACGGATCAACGATGTCGTCTACAGGATCCAGCGGAGCCCGAGGGCGAAGATGAAGATCGTGCATCGAGATCGCCTGGCAGCCTACGGAGGGACACAGACGGACCAATGATTGATCGGGACGATCAGCCTTTTAGGAAGGGGTTGGGGGTACGGCTGTGAGTTTGTTTCATCACTCGCCGCATGAGTCACAACTGCCCCCGGGCTGGGCTGTGCTCTGCCTCAGTGTATTGCGTGCGCCTTATGCAACAGGACTACTAGGACAAAGGGATGGTCCAGATTATTCGTGACCCACCCATTGATGGAAACCTCGAGAAGCCGTGAACCCTGGATGGGTCTAGAAGCATTTATTGAGTCACCGGCCTGCTATATAAGAGCGACCTGTCAAGCAGTGTGTGTGTGTGTGTTTCGAGCTAGTGAGAGCGTTTACCTTGAGCGACAGTTGTTGGCGACGTGAGTAGGGGGATGGTGGTGCTTCCAACGAGTGTCATGGCCGCCGCGTTAGTCCAAGCCAATATCTCGTGAACCCATGGTCGGATTTTAACAAATGACGTGTCATTGGAGTCGGGCTGACGTCCTCTTTGCTGTGGACTACTCGTTATATTTTTGAAATTTTTTTGAAAATTTTTGATTTCAAAAGTTGGTGATAGTTTGAAAACCAAAGATGATAGAACGTTATGCCATGGCCCAAACGAATGGTCTTTATGACCTTTATTTTCTATAGTAAAACGTTTTTATTTTTTATGTTTTTTTGAAAACACTCGAATTTTGAAAATCCTATATTTTGGAAACTAGGAAGTTTACAAAAAGGTTTGTTTGACGTAAATTAATGGTCCCTATGCCCCCTACCTCCAAAATAAATTTCAAGTCTCTAGAGGAAAAAATTGTGTTTTGTAAGTAGTGGGATGGTGGGAAAGCTGCTCCACTTAGCAAGTGGTGAGCCCCTGCGACCTTGGAATGGAAGGAGCCATGCTAGGAAGGCGTGCTTGGATTCGTTTTTTTCGTCTCGTTGTGCTCTTTACGGGAATGTCGGTGCCGAAAAGATGAAATGCTGGAAGCACGGTTTTTTTGGGAAAAACCGTGATTTTAGACTTTTTGCTATAACTCGCGAACCAAGTATGCTAGAGGCATGTTCGACAGGTCCAAGGACTCGGGGTGACGTCCTCTCTGCTATGGACCACTCGTTATAATTTTTAATAAAATTGGAAACTCGATTTTGGGGTAAACACGTGTTTTTTGTGATTTTGCCGATATCTCACGAACCAATAACGCTAGAGGCATGTACGACGGGGTCCACGGATTCGGGCAGACGTCCTCTTTGCTATGGACCACTCGTTATAATTTAAAAAAAAATTGGGAAACGCGATTTTGGGGTAAACATGTGTTTTTTGTGATTTTTGCCGATATCTCACGATTCAATAACGCTATAGATGTGTACGAGGTGTCCTAGGACTCGGGCTAATGCCCCCTTTCAAATGTGGTAGATATGTTTTCCAAAAAGTAATTCACAAAGGGCCTAACGCCATACATGTTGAAAAAACCTGTTTTCTTTTTCTTTACTTGTTTATAATGTCCATGAAGCGTGGTGGTTGAGAGAGACGATACGGCTGGGTGTGTGCGTTTCAACGAACCTGTCGCTAACCCCAAGGACCATGCTTAATAGAATAATCGCTATTTCGGCGGGTCGGTGTATGACAGAGCGAGGGTGCGTTTTTTCACACATTTTACCTTTCACGTGTAAACAGTGATGAGAACTTGGTTCTATGTTGGTCGAAGCGAGTAGAGAAAACACACTTGCCGACGAGCAAGAGGTGAATGTCATTTTAGCTTATTGCAAGGCGTTGATCTGACTTGACAACAGGTGCAATGGAAAATGACCAAGACGCTTGAAGGTGAAATAATCTGACCATTGTGGTGGCAGGGAAGAGCGAAATGCATGCATACACATGTGTGAAACCACAGGCACGCTAAACAAGTTACATCCTGTCTTGCTTCGTACGTGACAAAATGCAAGTTCATGTGAAATTTGATCTACCACAGGTGTTCGCCTGGGACGTTAGCTGTCCACGTGCGCAATAACTGTTAACAAGTTACATCCTGTTTTGCTTCGTACGTGAAAAAATGCAAGTTCATGTGAAATTTGATTCGCCACAGGTGTTCGCCTGGGACGTTAGCTGTCCACGTGACCGATAACAGAATGGTCAAAGCGTGGGAAAAAAGAATATACATGCAACGTAGCTTATATAAAGACATGTCGTTATCATTTCCACTCTCACTTGGGTGGACTACCTTTGAACACACTGCGTTGCATGAAACCCCTGGTCTTGTTTAACAGTTTTGGTGTTGGTGGAAAATACTTAACCTTGTTGTGGGGTAGGTATTTATTTATATATTTATTCATTTATACATTTATTGATTAATATATATATTTACAAGCAATTATTTATTGATTAGGTAATTAATGATTTTATTTATTTGTTTGCAGATAACCGGCATACCTTACATGTCTGAGGGAGAAGAAACCATTGCACTTTTGAGCCCACTAGAAGGGAAGAGTAACAAGTCACTGCAAGTAAAGGTGAGATGATTTTTTTAAACTAACTTGTTTCATTTTGTTTTGTTTTATGTTTTATTTTATGAAATGTATGTATTAACTTGAATTTAGGTATTTATAGCGGTTTATTTTATTTATTTTTAGAAACTTGGAAAGAATAGCCTTACCGACGTAGCAGTCGCTGAAAAAAAAAACCGAAACGCACTAAAGCGAAACCACTGCCAAAGAGTGAACTGTTTAGAACTCAGGTAAGTCCAACTTAAAAATGCTA
This sequence comes from Meconema thalassinum, assembly GCA_946902985.2. NCBI lineage: Eukaryota > Metazoa > Arthropoda > Insecta > Orthoptera > Tettigoniidae > Meconema > Meconema thalassinum. The sequence continues at coordinate 5,921,210 of OX336398.1, read as the reverse complement.
TTCCATTTTACCACTACTGAAAACTCGTAGACAAAAAAAAATCATTACCTGTACATGACTGGGACAATGATTGCTTTCTTGATTAATGGCTATGTTGTTGTTGTTGACTGGGAAAAGTACAAGGCCATGTTGGATTTTCTAAAAATAAGAATAATACATTTAATTTATGGGTGGTTCCCTATGGACTCAACGAATATCCACAGGTTTGAACATGATAATGTGAACAAAATGACATGACATTCATTTTTGTTTATATATTGGTTAAAGGGAGGGTGGGGGAATGTAAATGACTGTAGCTTTATAAAAAAGAAAATAAGTACATGGGTTACTGTTAGTGCCAACATACAGTTTATTTTTAATGGTGTTTTGATATATTAATGCCAATTAACGTTAACGTTTTATTTACAAGTATTGATTGATTGATTGATTGATTGATTGATTGATTGATTGATTGATTGAGTGATGGGTTCTTTTGTTTGCTTTTAGGTGTCGTCATGTGCCATTAACGTAATGAACAGACAGTGAACAAGCATGCATTATGCTTTAAAGTACTCTGTGCTCTTGTGCAATATTAATAACTTACAATAAGAAAAAGTTTTATTATAACACATGGCGTTAGTACCAAATACAACAAGTGAGCAAGTTGGTTTACCACGTGGGTTAAATTTAAAATCAGAACATGATCGATGGTTAACATTTGAATCCTGGCCTGTAGGCTTTTTGTCGACGCATGAACTTGCAAAAGCCGGTTTTTTTTACTTGAACCGAGAAGATGTGGTGCGCTGTGTGTTTTGTCGTATTGAACTTTCACACTGGGAAGAAGGGGATGATCCCTTTAGAGACCATTTGCGATGGTCTCCTCACTGTCCTTACATGCTTGGAAAGCAAGTGGGTAACCTACCCGTGCATTCATTTTACCGATCCACAAGGCCTTTGGCCGCTACTTACGTTGCTGAATCACAAATAAATAATAATAATGATGTATTACCAGTCAACAGTAGTGTCGATATATGTGGGCCATATGCCATAGACAGTGTTGAATTGGCGTGTGCTTTTGAAAAATTGGGAGTTTGCAAGACTAAAGCACTAGCACACCCAGAGTACAGCTCTGTTGAAAAACGTTTCGAATCTTATAAAAATGTTTGGCCATTAATATTAAAACACCTTACCAAACAGCTAAGTGAAGCTGGATTTTTTTATACTGGTGGAGGGGATAAAACAATATGTTTTTATTGCGGATTTGCTTTAAAGGATTGGCAAATGACTGATGACCCTTTAGTGCAACATGCTCGTTGGTTACCAAACTGTAAATACATGGTGTTGCTTAAAGGTCAGGAATTTGTGAACACTATTCGTAAAGAAAAAGTGATTGCAGCACAAGACATAAAAGTGCCTTTAGAGTTAGAGCACGCGGATCAAATACATAAGGCTGAAAGAAAAGACTTGTCTCACGAACAGATACAAAAGTGTGACCAACAATTATGTAAAATTTGTTATCAAGATGAACTAGGTGTTGTATTTTTACCCTGTGGACACATGATAGCCTGTGTCAAATGTGCATTAAAACTTAACACTTGTGCTATATGCAGAAAAGTAGTATCTGCTACAGTTAGGGCATTTCTTGCATAACTAGTATAATTTATTCGCCATGCATAGTGCAAAATCCCTAATTGCACAATATTATTAAAATTGTTTTAGAGTGTAATAGATATGCTTTTGTTTTGTATATAGACTACTACAATGAATGTTTTGAATGCTGTGGGACAATCCTGTGGCTTAGAGACAAAGAAGCTCAGCGAATTGCCAACGCATATTCCATTCCGCATTATCAAGATTCGGAAATTGAAAACAGCATATGGTGATCGTGTACTTTGTGTATGTGAAAACTTTGAGACATTTCTGCCTATACGGTTTAATGATATGTCGGAAAGTGTTTTTGATGAAGTCAATAATGCTGTGCAACCTGTACACTTAATTTATGAAGGTTTTAAAAACAATAGGTGCATGATTCGTTTTAATTAAATAAAAAAGTCAAATAATAATGGAAGATATAAGTCATGACAATGGACTGAAAGAAAAAATATGAGTATAGAATAATAATGTCTTAGTGTTTAGCATTGTCTTAAAATATTATCATCAAACCAAAAAAAAATGTATATAAAGTTTGTAAATAAATGAAAATAATGGACCAATGTTGTTTTATTTTCTATAGAAGTCAGAATATTTAACATTGCCGAGTATACATGATTATGACAATAAAAAGCACACTTAATACAAGTCTTTGCCTTTACGATAGTGTGTTATAGTTTTAAAAACAAAGCTTGTTGTAGATCTTTTTTCTTCCACGGTAAACAATAGGCATGAAAACGTTATTGTCCTGTTTTGGATCATCATCACTATCATAATCATAAGCAGCATGATCTATATCACTATTATTATAATCACTATAATTATCCTCAACATTACTAAAACCAGTTAAATATTCCTGGTCCTCTTCCTGTTCCTCTTCCTCTTCCTCTACAGTGTCCTCATGTAGAGTCTGCGTGGCTTTTGATAATGTTAAGGGTTTTTTGAACATTGAATTATTTTCAATAGTAGTATTGCTTTGTAGCACTTGCTTTTTAACATTTTCATGATTTTCTGTTGACAGCAACAGTGTTTCATGCAGTACACTACATTCATGATCACTGACACTTAAAACCACACTATTTTTGCTTTTTAGCTCACTGCGACATTGTTTTGAACGTTATTTTGTACAACGCCAAATAACAGTTCCATTTTTATTGGTTCGATTCACAATATATGAATATCCTTTATAGAATGCGTGAGGCTTACCATACCTAGTCACAGATAATTCCATATCAACTGTCAAGCTTAGAACAATAGATTAACTTGCAAGCATATATGGGTGAAAAAGTGGGAGCAAAAAATGGGAGCAAAAAGTAGGAGCAAAAAGTGGGAGCAAAAAGTGGGAGCAAAAATTGAGAGCAAGTATGGGAGCAAATATGAAAGCAAAAGTGGGAGCAAGTATGGGAGCATATGTGAAAGCAAAAGTGGGAGCAAAAAGAAAGTGAGAGAAAAAGGTGGGAGCAAAAATTGGGAGCAAAAAGTGGGAGCAAAAATTGGGAGCAAAAAGTGGGAGCAAAAAGTGGGAGCATATATGGGCGCAAATGTGGGAGCAAAAATTGGGAGCAAAAAGTGGGAGCAAAAAGTTATTATGTTTTGAAGGATGAATATTGTTTCCGATTTCAATTTAAGGCATCAAATACCTGTGTTTCAGTCCTTGTTTGTCCAACACTTCATCAACACACCAAGAAGTGTTGTACAAAGCTCAGAAAACTGAAAATACCCTCATTTTGGGTATTCAAATGACCACTGGGTATATATCCTGGTAAATACCCAATTTATATTTACCTTCCCACTGGGTATTTACCCAACCCACATCACTACCTATAAGTAGAAGTCTAATGGGTTGAGATAAGGAGAACGCCACGATGTCGGCCCCTGACGACCTATATATTTGTTTGTACTTGAATAGTGACGAAGCGTACAAGTGGCCTGTGTGCCCTCCACACATGACCAACTAGCACACCACAAACAAGGCACACACACCAAATGTTTACCGGACATGTTTTGCTTGTCACGTCCTAATGGAGTCCCACATATTTAGTGACACCCTGTATCTACTGAAATACTCTGAATGAGAATGGTTATTTTCTGGGCTGCTAAAATACTTAACATCATTATCAACTTATGTCAGACTATAACACACATGAATATGTTCAATGACAAATATAAAAAGAGGATAACTTATTCAAAGCCAACATTGTTAGTTTGCATTAAAAATCCTTATTTTGTTGTCTACTTACTCATTTGGATGATTTGTATTTGGATCCCTCTCGTCATCATGGGTTTCTTCTTTTATAACCTAGCGACAAAAATGAATCATTAATTTCTGAGGTTTTATCTTATGCTTCAACAAAATAAATAACAAATAATGTAACTTTACAGCAGAGATCAACTTGAAGTGAGAAATTACTATCTTGTTTTATTTTTATTTAGTAAGTAAGATCATCTGCCGGCAATTACTTATTCACCAGCGTGTCTTACTGCATTGTACAAGTCTTATCTTATAAAAGCCATCCTTACTTTATTGCTCTAGAGTAGTGGAGTGATGACAGTTCTAACTCCCCCCACCACTACTCCCAATGCGAGCCGATAATTCCCGAACCCGTGGTCGGAGATTCACGAATAAAGTGTCGTTGGACTCGGAATGACGGGGGCTTTGCTATGGACTACTCGTTATATTTTTTAATTTTTTTTTGTTTTTTTTGTTTTCGAAAATAGGCGATAGTTTGAAAACCAAACAGGATAGAACGTTGTGCCATGGCTCAAACGAACAGTCTTTATGACCTTTATTTTTTATAATAAAACTTTTTTATTTTTTATATTTTTTTGAAAACACTCGAATTTTGAAAATCCTATATTTTGGAAACTAGGAACTCTACAAAAAACATTGTTTAACGTAAATCAATGGTCCCTACCCCCTCTACCCCTAAAATAAATTTCAAGTCTCTAGAGAAAAAAATTGTGTGTAGTAGTGTGGTAAGGGGGGAGCTGCTTCCAAAAGCAAGTGGTGAGCCCCTGCGACCTTGGAATGGAAGGAGCCATGCTAGGAGGGCGTGCTTGGATTCGTTTTTTTCGTCTCGTTGCGCTCTTTACGGGAATGTCGGTGTCGAAAAGATGAAAATTTGGAAACACGGTCTTTTTGGGGTAAAACCGTGATTTTGAACTTTTTGCTATATCTCGCGAACCAATCATGCTAGAGGCATGAACGAGGGGTCCAAGGACTCGGGCTGACGTCCTCTTTGCTATGGACCACACGTTATATTTAAAAAAAAATTTGGAAACGCGATTTTGGGGTAAACACGTGTTTTTTGTGATTTTTGCCGATATCTCACGAATCAATAACGCTAGAGACGTGTACGAGGTGTCCTAGGACTCGGGATAACGCCCCCCTTTCGAGTGAGGTAGATATTGTTTTCCAAAAAAAAATCGCAAAGGGACTAACGCCATACACATTGAAAAAAAAACTGTTTTTTCTTTACCTGTTTATAATGTCCATGAAGCGTGGTGGTTGAGAGAGACGATACGGCTGGGTGTGTGTGTGTGTGTGTGTGTGTTTTTCAACGAACCTGTCGCTAACCACAAGGAGCATGCTTAATAGAACAATCGCTATTTCGGCTGGTCGGTGTATGACAGAACGAGCATGCGTTTTCTGATATTTTACCTTTAACGTGTAAACGGTGATGAGAACTTGATTCTATGTTGGTCGAAGCGAGTACAGAAAACAAACTTACAGGAGGTGAAGGTCATTTGAGCTTATTGGAAGGCATTGATCTGACTTGACAACAAGTGCAATGGAAAAAAATGAAGGTGAAATAATCTGACCATCGTGGTGGCAGGGAAGTGCGAAAGGCGTGCACACATGTGTGAAACCACAGGCACGCTAAACCAGTGACATCCCGTTTTGCTTCGTACGTGACAAAAAGCAAGTTCATGTGAAATTTGATCTTTCACAGGTGTTCGCTTGGGTGTTATCTGTCCACGTGCGCGATAACTGTTAACAAGTCACATCCTGTTTTGCTTCGTACGTGACAAAATGCAAGTTCATGTGAAATTTGATCCGGCACAGGTGTTCGCCTGGGACGTTAGCTGTCCACGTGCACGATAAGAGAATGTTCAAAGCGTGGGAATCGCTGAATCAGTAAAAAAGTATGATGCAACTTGTGGGAATGATGTCACAACCAATAGACAGGCAAGAGCTGCAAACAGCAATGGTGGGAGGTGAAGGGAGGGAGAGGGGAGGGGGTGATGTATGAGAGAACACAAGAGGAAAGGGAAAGACAAACATGTATGAACATGCATGAAGCGCGGAGCGCTGTATACATAGAGCTATAGGTGGTGTACAACATGGGTGAATAAATAAAAAGTACACAGGTTCACACAACATGTAGTTTATTGATCCAAGAATTAAACGTAGAGTTAAACCCTAACCATTTGACGTAGAGTTTATTTCCTTTTTGTTTCAACACTTTTTCCACTAGATAATGCTGAGGAAATGCTGTTTTCTGAAGTTCATGGAGATAAAATCTACCTTTTATGGGTTGATGGTTGAGGTCCTCGAGTAAATAGGTGACTGGACTGTCCAAGTAGACTCGACGAATTCGAAATAGTTCAGTCCCCCACTGAGGTGTGTAGCCCTTATTGAAGGCAGACTTAAATTTGCTCACACGAACAAAATCCCCAATGTTCAGTCGGTGACGTTTAGGATCGGCTGTTTTTATGGGGTTAAACAGTTTATCCAATCGCTGAATATTTTTAGTCACGAGGCGTGGCTTGGTCCCAATCGTTCTATGTTTGGTGTCATTGTAACGTGATACTAGCTCAGGTAACATGTCCAACCAGCGATACGTGCCCTGAGCGGTAAACGCTTTCCACATATGGGTTTTCAATGTTCGGTTGAACCTCTCGACCACATTGGCTTTGAGATTGCTGTACGTGGTGTAATGGTGAATATCCTTAGATTTGAGAAAACGGGAGAAGTCCTTGTTGAAAAATTCTTTCCCCTGGTCGGTTTGTAGCAGCTGAGGTTGACGTTGGGAGTGTTGAATAATATGTTGAAAGGCCTTGGTAACTAGTGGACCAGACTTGCGACGCACAGGTTCAACAAAGGCCATTTTGGAATAGACATCAATGACGGTCAACATATAGCGTACACCGTCGTTAACGCCAGCATAGGGTATCATTTCAACCAAGTCAGCCTGCCAAAGTTCATCCACACCTCGTGAAATCACCTTGAGTCGCGGATAATGACGCCTAGCTGGGCGATGCAACTCGTGAGCAATACCCATTTTAATGGGTGAGGGCTTAAACAATAATTTTGGCATTTCGAAGTTCTTGTTCAATTTCTTGAATTTCCCAATCGTGACCGGTATGGCCAGCTTGACGTGAAGCATGCAACAACTGTAGCCGCTGGACGAGCTTATTGGGATTGTGCCAGTAGGTAACATCCACAAGGGGTTTTAATGGTTTAAATGTCACTCCCGAAGCGGACGCTTTACGACGAGTGCTTTGACTAGTGGGAAACATTTTTGCAATGATGGTTTTATATTTTTAAGATATATTGGCATTCACTTGTTGCGTGGGATCATACTGTCTTTTGTGAGCATGGGTATCCAATAAAATGGATTTATATTTGTCAAGGTCCTCTGACGTATAATCATGGGAAGAGGGGGTCCGAGAAAAGAGCAGCTTTAACAGTCCTGGCGTTAATTTATAGTTGATATTTTTAATGACAGCTTTAGTACGAGCAAATTTAATGGATGAATCGCCAATTTTAAAACTATCATCCTCATAGCGAACACCATACGTGGTATCTGTGTTTCCAATAAATAGATCGGTGAAATAGGGTTCCAATGTTGATCCATAATATTTTATTAAAATGGTTTTCAGTTGTGCTTTATGTTGAGGGGTGGCCAAGAGTTGTGAAAACGGAGACGCTCTGGAAGGGCAAGGTGTATCGACCATGGCCAAGGATTTCTTTTTTCTCAAAAACTCTGCAAGGGGTGCGGCTTTTTTTTGAGGCGTAAACACTTGTTCCTCGTCATCCTCATCTTCACTAACACTAGTCAAATCTTCCTGTTCCTCTTCCTCTTCCTCAGGGTCCTCGTGCAGTGTCTGCGTGGCTTGTGAAACGGTGGGTAGCGTTTCAGATGGCTTGAAAGAGGGTTTCAACATGGCTTTTAGTGGAGGTGCTAAATGTTGCTGAATAAACAAAGCATGATTGGCACGTGATTGTTTCAATTGACGAAACTTTTGGCGAATAGTATTTTTTGCTCTAATAATATGCTTTTTCAATTGACTCTCTGCTAACGCCATGGTGTCTTGACAAATGACTTGATGGGGAATGAGACAGGGCCTTAAATAGCAATAAAATGATCAAACCCTAAGCGATACCGTCCTTGGTTGAGTTCACTTTGTTTGTCAATCACTAAACAGGCATGACGTTGAGTGTTCCAGCACTTGGCACACAATTCTGTAAACATTTGAAAGGTCATATCCGGATTCACATGTTCATTATAAATGTGACGACTGTTCCTCTCGTCCTGACGAAATAAAACAATGACATTGGCATTGTCACGAATCAACTGTTTGGACATTTTTGAATACGTTTGTCCGAGATAGAAGCAATCGATATGTTTGTGACGACCCATGCTGAAATAGCTTTGAATGATACCTTGACGTTCAGTGGATACATCATCGAAAATCATGAGTGAATCAGGCTTTACCTCATCCGGTGAAATCACATTTTCTTGCATGGAAAATGTAAAATAACCCATATTCTCTTTTTGTAATCCAGACATGACTTGATCCAGAAACACGTAGAGGGGTTGGTAGAGAGATTTTGCAAAAATATAAATATTTTGAAAACGCAGACCATTGGGCGCTGTAATGAGCGTTAGCAAAAGATTAGTCTTTCCACAGCCGGAAGGCCCCACAATGATGCAGCGAATGGAAGATGGAAACAGTGAACCATGGCGTTGTTCACGTGATGTGGGACAGAGATGGGAAACCATGTCCCCCACGGGGAATGACTCTTGCTGCTTAATAATCTTCATGTCAACTAAGGCTTAGACAGGCTAGCAGGCTGTCTATATACAGGACACTGAACCTTGTCATAGAAACAGTAGACTGGTACTACAGGTTGACGATGGATGTCTTTGGACGTGCGTTGATGGCCAAAGCTAGGCCTGTCCTCATACATGATCCTAAACAGGAAGCAGATCCAGCTAATAAACACTATGTGGATAGGTCAGTAGTGCCACGCACAAAACAGGGAGATTATGACTTTAAGGGAAAGCGGTTAACCCATGTAAAACATCCTCAAGTGTCTACAGACGTTACTACGAAAAAGTATGTGGATAACAAAGTGTATGAGTTTTATGACAAAGTGCCCCAGCTTATGGTGAATGGCTATAGCGCTAATCACCATCCGATTATTCACGTGGAAGACCCACAAGACGAAGACGATGTTTGTACCAAGCGTTACGTGACCCATGAAATGAAAAGGCTTTATAAATTTATCCCATCTGTGTTTTTAGTGTATCTGACAAATGATAAACCTGTGAATGACAGAAACCATTTACCGCTAGTCCATGATCAGCACTCGACCTATGTGCTTGCTTCGGGTTTAAGCCACTATCGATTACACTATGATGGAACCATTCACATCAAATATGCCATACCTGATGAGAACCATTTACAAATAAAGATAAATGGTCATAGGATGTTGGTCCATGACCATGAAATGGTCAATGCAGGTGACGAATTATCCTTTTATCTCATGTTGACATGGGATGAAAAGCAAGCGGGAAAAACCATAAACGACTTCCCACTTTATGTGGAATTGGAATATACAGCCATGAAATAACCATCTGACGTTAGTTGTGATTTAAACTTTCGTGTGAAAGGTTGTTGGTCATTATCATCATGGTGAAACAAAGGTATGTGGTGAGAAAGACTAAAAAAAGGACATTGTCCTTGGCAAAGCCAGGGTTTTCAACATTCGAGGACAAGCCCTTGCGAAAGAAAAAAAGAAAAAATAATGTATTGACCATAAGGAAAGCCCTTCGAGCAGCACAGAGACAGGTTATTCCAAAACGTCGGCGACAGGTTTCAAACCAAGGGCGAGTGATTCCCGTCCCAAAACGAGCGGGATTTTTACCTGCATTATTTGCCGGGTTGGCTGCTCTGGGTTCACTTTTGGGCGGTGCCAGTGCAGTGGCGAAAACCATTAAAGCCGCGCAGCAGGGCAAGCAACAACTCAAAGAAAGTCAGCGACACAATGAAACGATGGAAGTGATTGCCATGGGGGCTAGAAATGCCAATTTAAAGCCAGCCTTTTATCAACAAGGATTTGGGATTTCACCATTTCGAAATATTAAAAAAAAAAAAAATAACCTCTGCCATAGCGAGACATGCCCTGACGCATCAACAAGTGGAAAGCTATGCTGAACAACTAAAGCTTTCTCATTTTCGAGGTGTGTTTATGCGAAACCAATTACCCCCACGACCCTGGAAACAGGAATGTGCTGTTGTCAATTTGGATGATCACCGAGGACCAGGAACGCATTATGTAGCTTATGTCAAAGAGGGATCCACGGTATGGTACTTTGACAGTTTTGGGAATTTGCCTCCGCCCATGGAACTAGTGACCTATTTTGGAAACAGGATCAAGATATATTATAATGTGAAACGAGAGCAAACGTTTAACAGCCAACAGTGTGGACGTTTGTGTTTAATTTTTTTATATAAGACGCAGCATAAGCAAAAACGCCACCAGTATGTCGACAGAAAGTAAAACGTTTACAGTGCATGGACGTGGACCTGAAGTCAGCCTAGACTTCTACCCGCCTATCGAATTGAGTGAAAAACCCTATGGTTTAGGACTTGTTTCTCTTGAAACGTACAATCGAATATACAACATACGTGAAAATGTGAACAACAAGTTTTACTATGATGATTCTGTGCTCACCTTGAACTCTGGTGGATACACGATCGATGATATTTATGAACACATTTATGTGGTGTTGATCAATCAATATGGTTTAAAGTCATTTCTTGACGGAACGCACAAGTTTGAACTTGTAGGCAATACTAACACTCATCGCTGCAGTATTTTCTCCTCATTCAACATTGACTTTAAAACACACCCCGATTCCTTTGGTCCATTACTAGGATTTAAACCACGTGTGTTGGAGCCCAACAAAAAACATGAATCAGACCATGAAGTGAAATTCATTGAGGACCATCATGTGTCGGTGACGTGTAATATTATTAGCCAAGTGTACACCAATCAAGAACCATCGCATTCACTTTATGACTTTATTGTGACATCGCCCAATGGCTATATTATTCGTGAAAACCCTCCAGTGGTGCTTTTTCATGCTGTGGCTGTTGATAGTATTAGTAATATAACATTAAGACTGATCAATAGAGATCAACAACTCATTGATCTAGATTCTACCACACCAGTGACTTACAAATTGGTGCTAAAGCCACTATGAAGTTTGTGTATAAAGCAACAACACCGTCTAGGAATGGTGTTAGTTGTTTGCCACGTGAATACACGTTAACATCTCAGAACAAGCAGATTTTACAGCATTTGGGTTACCACGTCAACCCTCATGATGAATTCTATCCTAGAGATAGCGAACCGCATCGAGGAGCAACCAGGAGTGGTAAGAATTGATCTCCATTCCTATCAAGCTCAAACACCTGGACTCAATAACAATGATGAAATTCAATTTGTTATCAACAACCAAGATATTTACACCCTACCGCATGAAAGTGTCATTCAGATTGAAGGTCGGCTCACCAAAGCCGATGGCTCTACACCTACCACATCCAAGTTGGCCAACCATGGTTTAGCCTTTCTGTTTTCTGAAGTACGTTATGTCATTAACGATATCGTGGTGGATAGCACTCGAAATGTGGGCATTTCCAGTGTCATGAAACTATACCCCTCTTATAGTGAGGAAGAAGGTAAAACACTTTGCATGGCAGGTTGGTGTCCTGACTCGACCAATGACTGGATGGTACACACCGATGGGACCTTTACTGGATATTTACCTCTTAAACTGATTCTAGGCTTTGCTGAAGATCACCAACGCATTGTGGTTAACGCAAGGCAAGTGCTTTATCTGGTGAGAGACAGGAGTGATAATAATGCACTCAAGGGAGCCGACAATGCCCCCATCGATTCAAAAGTTCAACTACAACGCTTGCTATGGAAAGTGCCTCATGTGACCCTTAACGATAGCAAAAAACTGGACATACTCAAAATGGTAAAGAGAGATATGCCTCTACCCATGGAATTTAGAAGCTGGGCACTCCATGAGTATCCGCTATTGCCCACTACCAACACACACAGTTGGTCTGTAAAAACAGCTCGCTATACAGAGAGACCTCTCTACCTGATCGTGGGTTTTCAAACGAATCGCAAGTATCAACAAACCAAAGATGCCTCGCAATTTGATCACCTGCAATTGAGAACTGCACGTCTTTTCCTCAACGGAGCTGTGTTTCCCTATGAAGGACTGGATTTGGATTTTTCAAAAAATAAGTTTGGGTCCCTGTACGACTTGTTTTCTAAATTTCGATGGTCGTATTATCAAAAAGAGAACGGCCCCATGCTACTACCCCAAGCGTTTAAGGCAAGAGCACCACTGATTGTCTTTGACTGTTCTTACCTGGAAGAGTCTGTCAAGCCATCCAATATCGACATTCGACTAGATTTTGAAACGCATGACAATGTACCAGCCAATACGACGGCCTACTGTTTGATTATTCATCACAAACAAGTCAACTATTATCCACTGTCCAACCAAGTGACGAGTGTATAAATAACAGGTCATCCCACGTCAAGCCGCTCAGTCATGTCTTGCTTTAAAGCCTCAAGAGACGTTACATCCATGAATTTAAACTCTGAGGAACAACGTTTCAAGACTTTTGCCACATGGCCAGTGCCTTTCATAAACCCTCAAGCCTTGGCAGCCGCTGGATTCTACTATTTAAAAACAAGAGATGAAGTGAAATGTGCCTTTTGTCCCATCATCATAGACCAATGGCAGGAGGGCGATGAACCCATGCAGGAACATCAGCGCTGGTCACCCACCTGCCCCTACCTGTGCAGAATGAAAGTGGGAAATATACCCTGTCATTCAAGCTATCCCTCGCTTGTGTCTTTGGGTGATGAAAAAAAAAAACAAGTTACGATACGTGTGGACCGTATGGTATCCATGGTGCTTCGGTGAGCAGCTCACCATCAAAAACGCCTAGTTTAGAGACATTGGGACATCATCGGTGTTATGGACGTTACAAACACAAGAGACTATATTGTTGTATCAGTTGCTATCGTCCTTATCCTAAATTGACAAAAGCCTGTAAGACGTGTTATGATAATAAAATGATGTAATTCTTAAATTCTTATTTTGCATGCCCCCACTGTCCTACCCTAACCTCAATTTTGAAACTAGCATGGCAGGTAAGTCTATGTCATGATCACACCTGATCGTCCGTCAGTCGTCAGTTGAACTTGGTCCAGGCAAGCGTCAACATGTTGCGCACACTCATTGTGGATTGCCAAGGGTTTAAAATTGGTGACAACAAATTTATATTTAAACAAGTGGCCATGATCGATTGTACCACGTTTTGGATATCGCAAGCTACGCATTTGCTATTTAAACCACCCCATGCTTTTGATTTGTTGTGTGAAAAAGACCGTAAACAAACCCAGTGGATTGAAAATCATAGGCAACTAGACTGGAATCAGGGAACCATTTCCTATAAATATTTGGATGTGGTTATGAAAGCACACTTGTCCTCGGCCAATGTGGTATTTGTGAAAGGTAATGAAAAACGTCAATGGTTGCAACCATTTTTGGCGTCTTACTGCCAATGTATCGACCTCATGGAGTTGGGCTGCCCCTCCCTGCAAACGCTCATGGATACTTGTTCCTGTGGCAACATTACCCATACAGCCCTATCGCATGCGTGGCATCTCTTTCATTGGTTAACCACCCATGCCTGCTGGGAGTTGTTGAACAAAATTATAACTCAAGATTTACCTGTGAATGACGTCAGTGAGATTTCTACAAGCGACGTGTAAACATCTACAGCACGTGATACCATGGAGAAAGGCAATGCTACGGACAAAGCCATCGGCAAGTTCTTTGTGTGCAAAAAGAAACTAGACAGTTTTACCAAAGAGGAACTCTTGGCGCTGCCCAAGTCGTTCATTTATTATGTGGCCGCCAACGCAGTGAAAGAAATCTGGCAACATGTACCAAAATCATGGACTCAAGACCCTGTGTTGAGTGAATTGCAACCCTGTACGGATTACGATCACCATAAGCAAGTGGCCATGGCAAAAATACCGTCTATGCGTCAGTGTGCGACTTGCCAGCTAGTGAAACTGTATCACGGTCATAAAAGTCCGTGTAAAGACTTTGTTGAATCATTCCACGAGTGTCATGGCGAGAAAAAGCAACAACAACAAACACAAACATCGTCCACAGAGGAGGAGGAAGACCAAACCTTTTTACCATCGATTGAAAAGGATATGCCAGACCTGTACTGGCAATGGCGTCATTGACAAAGTGATTCAATACCTACCTTTCGAAATCCATCTTCCAGGTTATCGTTTTTGTGGCCCTGGAACTCGTCTCGAAAAACGTTTACAACGTGGTGATGTACCCATTAATCTTTTGGATCAAGCATGCAAGGAACATGACCTTTCTTATCGCCATAGTCATTCTGGTTTAAGACATGTGGCAGATAAATTGTTATTAAAGAAAGCTAAACAACGTTTCACATCCAGTGATGCCTCAGTAGGTGAAAGGATGGCAGCCCTAATTGTCATGAGTGCTATGAAAGGAAAGTTGATGATGCATGGACATAAACATTGAGGAGTGAGGAATTGGGATTTGTTTGTATTCTATTTTTCTTTTGTCAATTCACTATGACTATGAAATAAAAACAAAAGTTTTCCAGAGCACGATGTTTTGTTATTTTTAATTTTAAGAAATCGTGATGTTGATGGCTGATTTTTTCATTTTACACATTTCACACATGATGAATTCCACACACTGTCATTTATCATTTTGCAATTTACAGTTTTTGAAAACGTTCGTTTCAAGTTTAACGTTTTTGATGATATGGATTTTTCCATTTTGCTGATGACACATTTTAAACAATGTCCGTTTGAAGTTTTTGAATTTTCAAATTTCACACATGGCCATTTCCAGTTTTTAAAAATGTCCGTTTTAAGTTTTGCTGTTTTGGTGATATGGAAACATGGAATTTCCATTTTGCTGTTTTCATATTTTTTCCATTTGGTGTATGTCGAAAGTTGAGATTTGACAATGATGTTGATGCGAGTGCTTGACCTTGATAATACTGCAATGTGTTGATGTGTGTTTGGAGAAACGTCGAGGTCTACGACTACTGCAGGTAAGACTGTTTTTACAAAAATAATGTCTATTGACTGCCACATTTCAATGAAAAAACGAAACTATTTAAAACAAAATGAGTATATAAGTGACCATTTACCCCCTCCCCACCCACCCACCCACCCTACCTCACCGTGTTTGCTCTGGTCAATCATACACACCAGTTTTCTCTCTCCAGTCATACATTCACACCTGTCTTTGGGAACAAACACAACCACTTTATTTATTCCCAAAAGCACATTCTTGACATGTACACTCATCCCAAAAGAACTTTTTTTAGTTTACCATTTTACTATTTCAAAAAATAATTAAATACTAGTTATTAAAGTTACTAAAAATCTTACTTATTTCATATTTACAAAAAAACTCAACTTTGTACAGCGTTAAAAGAATCAGACTATTTACCAATCAAAAAATTTAAAAAAAATAAGGTTGCATAGAACTTTTTAAAGAGCAAAAGGTCCAAGTGAATTGTCACTATTTACAAAATCTACTATTTACAATGACAAAAAACAATATTTACAAAATACTAAATCTACAAGTTACATAAAGCTATGTCACATAAACGATTAAACAGTGAAATCACACCTCCTCCTCCTTGCGATCATAACCCCAGGGCAGGCTGGTGAGCAGGTCATCAGCCCACACACGTTTGTTATCCATGGAGGCGAGGGTGCGTTTTCTCTGTTCCACAAGATACAAATGATGGTTGCTGGATTGTATCCTGCACTGTGTATGAGACATAGCTTTGCCAGTGCGTAAAACCGCTAGGTAATCGTCTACACGTAGCGATTTTACCACTGCTCTACCTACACCTTTTGCTCTTTTGGCTTCCTTACAGTCGAGTGTGCGGTAAGCATACATTTTCGAAGCCAAACCTACGAATTCCGTCATAATGGAATCACCGCATTCATCTTTTAAAACGCCCATTTTCTTCTTGTTTTTTAGGGGCAGCTGAAACACGTTGTCAACACTATAGCAAGAAGTGTCGAACCAGTCACTATGTTGCCTCATGACGTCATAGGGGTTGCAGTGGCGAATGTGGTAAATGAATGAGTCCGTGTCCATATACAAAAGAGAGACGTCCTCAAAATGGCGTTTCGCAAACTCATAGTGGAATCGATACATGACCGATTTAGAAAAGTCTAAAATGACTTGACCCAAGTAAATGGGTTTATCCATGGTCACGCTGGTCTTACTCATTTCAATAGTAGCCAAATCCTCATCGATAATTTTGATCGATTTGAAATTTGGCTTGGCAATGTACCGCCGGGCACCCCACTGCCCCTCCCAGACATTCACCAATTTAATGTCACGGTATTTGCGGACATTCTCCATAGACTTGCCATAGATGCAGTTGTTCATTAATTTAAAAAAATTAATTTCAAACTGCTGTGTTGCCATTTGTCGGTGCTCTGTGTTGAGTCGCATGTATGGCTCAAGCCATGCTTTTTGAGCAAAAGAAATACCCCTGTGGATTTTCTTCAACACCAAGCCTTGGGCGAGGCATTGCACTAACATTTGTATATGTACCACATACCGATTTTTGTTGTAAAGTGTGCCCATGAGTTTTTCAATTTTCACTTTACTGTCAGGGGGAACCATTTGCTCAAGGCAGAATGGGAAATCGGCATGTTCATCATACAAGGATGAGGGATATTCAATATCCACTTCTAGCACATATCCACGGCCTGTTTCTTGGCTAGCCATGTTCACATCAAATTCTGACACTTGTTTGTCTGTCAGCCAAGCAAACTTCCCATAGGGCAAAGGCTGACTCATGGCGTAACCGTACAAATTATTCACGTCATAGTACATTAAGTACGATTCTGGTTTGTCTAGTGAATAATCAGGCATGTAGACATTGTTCGCTTCAGCATGGCGTTGGTTAAGCGACACAAAGCCGCCACGAATGCCCTTTTCAAAAAATAGAACCATGTCTACATCAGTGAGTAAATCCAATTCCACTTGAGTGTATTTCAAAGCGGCATCGAACGAGAGCCCAGGACTCGTGTAATAGTGAGCCGGGTCAAGACCGTAAATGTGTTGACACAAGTTACGGAATTTTTCAAACACATCAGTGAGCAGCAATACATCTAGTTTTAGGTAATGCAAAGCATATTCACTTAGCGTGTTCATGCCAAACACTCGCCAAACTTGACATGCATGTGCATAGTCTTCATCGGAAATGGTACTGCGTGTTAGTTTGGAGTAAAACTTCTCTTGTGGTGGGAGTTTTCTTTGCTTTAACACGTCCCAGCTGTTGCAGAAATCATACGGGAATATACCTTTCCGAATGCACAACTGAAATTGCTCAGGATCATTAAAATGCATTCTAGTATTTTTTAATTCCTCCTCATTCAAGCCATTCACAAGGCTGTCTAGCGAGGATGCCATAAACTTAAAGGAATCCAAAAATCGAAAGCTAAAGTCGCCCAACCACCATGTCAGGGCCGTAAAACGCTCATGGTTTTGGGGAATAATGGTAAACGAGCCCTTGTTGACATGGCCCAATTCACGAATCAAAAACTGAATGTCATAATTCGCCAGATTGTGGAAAAAGACAGCGATGAAACGAGGAGCTGGAAAGTTCAAGTTGCATTTACTATGCGCAGCTCCACGAAACTCCCCTGTAAAATGCGAGTGGTCTCTGACTTTTTCCTCTCTATTTAAAATAGGCTTTTCGCAAATATGGCATGTCGTGGCATGCTCATACTGCTGCTGCTGTTCTGGAGATAGGCTCATGGGTACTGGGTGGTCCAGTAATTCCTGTACATCATGAGCCAACTTGACAAGTTCATCCAAGAACCATTTGGCACAATCTGGCCCCTCACGGTATTTGTAAACGGATTGTGTGGGGTCATAGGCACACACCACATTAAATCCAATGGCAAAGGGTTCATGTTTTTGAATGGGTGTGGTTGAGCTCATGGAGGGATCTGGTTCACATCCCGCCATGGGTGTGGTGAGAGCTTCAAAATCTGCATATACCACATAGGGGACAGTGTCATGCTTGTGAATGTCCTTAAACTTTAACACAGCCTTGTCCCCTTGTGGCAATATCAGTCTCACCGCTTCCTGAGTAACACAATCTACCCTATGACGTTCTAAGAGCGTAGGGGTTGTAAAATATTGCAAGCAACGATCACAAATATGTTTTTTACCATCATGTTTGGACATTTGACTGCTTAGCAATCTACTCAAGCTTTTAATGAGGCAATAGTGATTCACCTCTCCCTCAGACAGATATAAAAGATGAATGTGGTGTCGTTTTGGTTCTTTTGAGGCATAAAGAGGACCCACAATCTCATTACCATCATGACCATACACCATGAACGAAAAGTCCTGGTTGTCTTGTTCAAACCTATGGATCTCGGTTAAGTCCATAGGGAACGACACTCGAGTTAAATTTAAAGTTTGTTTTAATTCATCAAACTTGGCCTTGTACATTCCTGGTCGACAACCATTATGTTGTGCTGGCTGCAAATACGCAGCCACAGCCCACAGAAAACATTCATCATCAAAATTTTCAATATTCACCACAGCCTTTTTCGAAGCTATTGCTGGTGGTGTTTTAATATAGCTAGACCCAGCATTCAACGGGTTGAATTGACAAATGTTGATTTGTAAATGATGAATTTTGTCTAAGGCTAGACCACTCGGTCCTTGTTGCAGTTTATCAAATTTTGATAGCAAGGCATTCACCACGTGGGTTTCATACCACTGTTCCAAATTATGGGCTATGAATAGCTCTTGCATTTTACTGCAAATATAAAATGTCTCTTTATGCTCTACGTCCTTTTTTTATATATGAAATCGCACACCAGTTCTGTATTCACCTTTAAAGCCGTATGCAACCTTTGCGCTGTGCAAATTTCAATTTTAAAAATTTCAAAACAAGATTCTAAAAATTCTTTGGGAATCAAACTTTTTCTAACATTGACTACGCGGCCAGAGCACACACGTGATTTGAAACAACTGTTTAGAGGTTCCCAAGTTAGGCTATCGGTAGCAGTAGCAAATGACATTATTTTAGAAAGAACACTCTCACCTGAGTTTTCAGCTGTAGACTGCTTGACAATGGTCCCAAACACACACGTTCCTGGTTATTAACAAAGGTCAAGCGTTTTCCAACACTCTAAAAAGAAATAAAATAAACCACCATAAGTATATCCATTCCATATAGTTTATGTATTTCATAAACAAAACAAAATCAAACGGGTTATATTATATAATAAAACAAATCTCACCTTGACGTGTAATGCTTTGCTATATTCCCGTCTCGTGGGCTAGTGTGGAAATGGTTTTCTTTTCAATCTGTCTGTCTTTCTCTTTCTTTAATATATATTTCCCACCGACACACGACAGATCTGCTATACACGTTATCTGCAAACAAATAAATAAATAAAATCATTAATTACCTAATCAATAAATAATTGCATGTATTTATATAAAAATCTATAAATATATAAATGAATAAATATATACCTACCCCACAACAAGGTTAAGTATTTTCCACCAACACCAAAACTGTTAAACAAGACCAGGGGTTTCATGCAACGCAATGTGTTCAAAGGTAGTCACTTAAGTGAGCGTGGAAATGATAACAACATGTCTTTATATATGCTATGTTGCATGTATAATCTTTTTTTCCCACGCTTTGAACATTCTCTTATCGTGCACGTGGACAGCTAACGTCCCAGGCGAACACCTGTGCCGGATCAAATTTCACATGAACTTGCATTTTGTCACGTACGAAGCAAAACAGGATGTGACTTGTTAACAGTTATCGCGCACGTGGACAGATAACACCCAAGCGAACACCTGTGAAAGATCAAATTTCACATGAACTTGCATTTTGTCACGTACGAAGCAAAACGGGATGTCACTGGTTTAGCGTGCCTGTGGTTTCACACATGTGTGCACGCCTTTCGCACTTCCCTGCCACCACGATGGTCAGATTATTTCACCTTCAAGCGTCTTGGTCATTTTTTTCCATTGCACTTGTTGTCAAGTCAGATCAATGCCTTCCAATAAGCTCAAATGACCTTCACCTCCTGTAAGTTTGTTTTCTGTACTCGCTTCGACCAACATAGAATCAAGTTCTCATCACCGTTTACACGTTAAAGGTAAAATATCAGAAAACGCATGCTCGTTCTGTCATACACCGACCAGCCGAAATAGCGATTGTTCTATTAAGCATGCTCCTTGTGGTTAGCGACAGGTTCGTTGAAAAACACACACACACACACACACACACCCAGCCGTATCGTCTCTCTCAACCACCACGCTTCATGGACATTATAAACAGGTAAAGAAAAAACAGTTTTTTTTTCAATGTGTATGGCGTTAGTCCCTTTGCGATTTTTTTTTTGGAAAACAATATCTACCTCACTCGAAAGGGGGGCGTTATCCCGAGTCCTAGGACACCTCGTACACGTCTCTAGCGTTATTGATTCGTGAGATATCGGCAAAAATCACAAAAAACACGTGTTTACCCCAAAATCGCGTTTCCAAATTTTTTTTTAAATATAACGTGTGGTCCATAGCAAAGAGGACGTCAGCCCGAGTCCTTGGACCCCTCGTTCATGCCTCTAGCATGATTGGTTCGCGAGATATAGCAAAAAGTTCAAAATCACGGTTTTACCCCAAAAAGACCGTGTTTCCAAATTTTCATCTTTTCGACACCGACATTCCCGTAAAGAGCGCAACGAGACGAAAAAAACGAATCCAAGCACGCCCTCCTAGCATGGCTCCTTCCATTCCAAGGTCGCAGGGGCTCACCACTTGCTTTTGGAAGCAGCTCCCCCTTACCACACTACTACACACAATTTTTTTCTCTAGAGACTTGAAATTTATTTTAGGGGTAGAGGGGGTAGGGACCATTGATTTACGTTAAACAATGTTTTTTGTAGAGTTCCTAGTTTCCAAAATATAGGATTTTCAAAATTCGAGTGTTTTCAAAAAAATATAAAAAATAAAAAAGTTTTATTATAAAAAATAAAGGTCATAAAGACTGTTCGTTTGAGCCATGGCACAACGTTCTATCCTGTTTGGTTTTCAAACTATCGCCTATTTTCGAAAACAAAAAAAACAAAAAAAAATTAAAAAATATAACGAGTAGTCCATAGCAAAGCCCCCGTCATTCCGAGTCCAACGACACTTTATTCGTGAATCTCCGACCACGGGTTCGGGAATTATCGGCTCGCATTGGGAGTAGTGGTGGGGGGAGTTAGAACTGTCATCACTCCACTACTCTCTAGTAAATCTAAGTGTGATAGAAAATATGGTGAACAGTGCAATAAAGGAAGTAATAGGTTTAATGGCTGAAGAAATAATATGTAATAAGCAATATCAAGCAGTAAAACTCTAAGGGGCTAATCCAACCTCATGTCCTATTTCAGTTTCTCAGGTCATTGCCCTTCACAATTCTACCTGACAGCTTTTAAGAATGAACGTATAAATCACTCACTCTATGTCATATAAAATAAAAATATTCTACACGAATATTTTCACAAAACACAGCGGAATTTATGTTCATGCCTATTAAATTTGTAAAAACTTCGAGGAAGCCAATTGCAGTACGCGCAACAGGATGGAGTGTTGTGTAGACAATTTAACATACATTTTGCCACTACATTGGCCTCCTGTATTTACATTATATATCAACAGCAGTTATTAGAGTTACTGCGGTACTGCGAAACAGCATTAATATTATAGAAATGAAATTTTCGTTAGTCCGGGCTGCCAACAAAGGTGAAATGAGTAGTATGAGTAGGTATAGGACAAGATGGTTAAATGTTATGGCTTAAATTTTCAATGACTTTTTCAAAAATAATGGCTAAAATAATGGCTTAAATTTCCAATGAATTTTCTAAAATTATGGATAAAATAATGGCTAAATTTCTAAAGACATTTTTAAAATGTATGGATAAAATAATGGCTAAATTTCTAATGACTTTTTTCAATGAGAATGGTTAAAATAATGGCTGTAAATTCTGACGACTTTTTTACCAACAATGGATAAAATAATGGATAAAACTACCAGTGCCTTAAAAAAAATTATGGATAAAATAATGGATTTAAATTTTATTGACTTTTTCGAAAATAATGGCTAAAATAATGGCTAAATTTCTAATGACTTTTTTAAATGTATGGATAAAATAATGGCTAAATTTCTAATGACATTTTTAATGAGAATGGTTAAAATAATGGCTGTAAATTCTGACGACTTTTTTGCAAATTTGATTTTTCTTATGGCTGTACGCTCTCCATTACATATACCGTTATTTTTATGGCTTTTCTTATGGTTCGAACACCCTCCCCCACTTTTTGGTAAATGCGCCTAAAATCCCCCAGGGTACCCTCCTTCGTAAATGTCTCCCCACTTTTTTGAAAAAGGTGACAAAAAAAACCTAGAGTATCCATCTCGTTCACAATGACTTTTATAAAACAGTGACGAAATGAAAAAGTGACTAAATTAAAAAGTAACTTTTTAACGAATTAAGGATAAAAATAATGGCTAAAACAAGGGTGTAAATAGCTATAAAATAATATGTATCAATTATGTTGTCTTCTTCTTTCTGGATGAAACGCTTGTCGTAGTCGACTTTAAATTATTTGGCAATATTTTTATTTATAAGGCTTTTTGTTTTCGTATCTCTTGTTATCATGTTATTGCTTATAACAACCTTATTATTAGAATCTTGTATTAACTCGGTCATTGTCTTCATGTTAAGTTTTTTGGCATTTTCGTGGTTGAGAGTAAATCCTTTGATCTTGGTAACCTGTTTGCCTTTATATGTTTCGTACGCATAACTCTTAGGACCTGTGCTTATCCATTCAACCCCGTAATCATCTTTTCCGAATTCGTCAGTCCATTCGCCGAGCATACAACCGGTCTCTACGGTGTTTGTTCCATCATTTATGTAAACAACACAATCAGTGTCATAATAAACTACTGCCTTTCCTAATCTATCAAGCATATCGTATAATCTTATTCTAGCATTGGAAGTGGTGAAAGCTGCCACAAATATGTTCGTATTTGTGCTATTTTCTACATAGAAATCATTATAGTGGTATGTTACCTCAATTACTTCCTCATTGATGTACATTACATTAGTAATTTCTATTTTATCGTCTAATAACAATTCGTACCAACTCTTAGGATCATCAATGAACTCTGTTTGTGACATGTTTTGCTGCTGGACCAAACTTTCCCCAAAGAGAATTTAAGCATATTTTAGCAACAGCTCGTTTACCAGCGTTGGGTTTAATTTTGTCAATATCAAGCTTTATACCTTGTTTTTTTCTTATTACTCGGGCATATTCTTCTTTAGATTTGTAATCACCATCCCAAGGACTAGTTTCTAGCTTAATTTTCATAAAGATTTTAATATAGTCCTTGAAAAGCTCATTACTTTTCTCTTCAAAATGCCATACTTCGTAAACTTCCTGTATTTTGTAGCCTTTCTCAAGAGCCTTATTAAGTTCGATTGTAGTCCAAGTTCCAAGAAGCGCCCTCTCTTCATCACTATGATTACAATAGCCAGCCTTCTCTTCTACACATTTCCCGCACAGAGAGAACATCAGCTTATCTAGCTTTATCGGAAGCACTGGATGATACAAACCTCTTGGAGGAAGCACCTTAAATTTAACTAGGCCAAACCAGTCCTTATTGTATTTTTCTGGCTTAAATATTTTTTTAGGGTGACCTATAGGGTACCAGTCATAAAACATAACTGTTGGATATAAACTGCATATATCTATATATCTCAGCTTCTTACCAGAAACCTTTAACTTTGAGGCGTTTGTTCTACCACCGAAGAATGCGTCCCGGGGGTTTAGTGGCTCTACTACCTCTACAACATCTATGGTTTTATCTAGACTCCTTTTGTAGTCTTTAGAATTTTTTCATTTGCAGCTCCTCATCTCCACAACCTTGTACCCGGAAATTTTAAGAGCTTGTGTTCGCTCTATAGTTTTTGTAAGCAAGTCATCAATAGTTTCATTGTTGACATTGTTGATAGTATCACCTGAGTAGCATTCGGGACAACCATGCCAGAAACAACCATGATACTGGTACACAGTTTTAGTCTTATAGTCGTACCCATCAACTTTGGCTCTACAAATTGTGACCTCGCCACCGTTTAATGCGTGTAGAACATTAGGGAACGAACTTAACCATGCTACAGACTCCTTACTGAACATCTCTTTTTTCTGCTCCTTAACTACTGCAATCGTGTCTTCTTCAAGGAATTTTGACCTGTAAATAGCCATACAAACACTGGCAATAGTTATGTATTGGAAGGGGTCTATATTTGCTATTTCTAAAAATGACTGCCTAAAGGCAAGACAACCACGTCGCAAAATATCAACATCTGAATTACAATACTCAGCTAATTCCTTCTTAAAGTCAAACACGTAATTTTCCTTTACTTTCTCAGCGTGCCATTCTAAGAATACTTTTCTAGCATCAGGTTTCATTGTATCAACACCATAGTATTTAGTAGCTGGAATGGACCCTACGTAATTTTGATTTTCTTTCTTGTTGAAAAAGTGTGGAAAATACCCCTTTTTTAGTTCTTTTAGTCCAAATGTTTTGGGAAAGGATGCAAGGCCTCCTTGGATAAAGTTTATGCTGTCAATTATTCTAAGCCTTAGGGTGGGTATTTTGAGCTCCATAATCTTAGACCCTTGGTAAATGGTTTTAATTTTAATGCCATTATTGACGCAATATTGTAAAATAAAATACGCATCATAACCTTTTGCATTGTGTGCTATACACGTAAAACCTTTGTGGTTTTTTGATATTAGCCACTGACAAAATTCGTCATTTTTAGGAAAGCCCACCTAACACCATTAAAGTCATAAACGGATACAAAGTTTGGCGTGTGTACGCCGGTGTCTTGTTCAGCTTCGTAATCGAAAAAGTAGTATTTTTCTTTGTAAGTGCATTTTTTATGTTGCTTTTCTGCCCTTCCATTACAAATGCAATTTTTCATACAGTATTCCCCACGGTTTTTCCTTTCTTGCATATAACATTGGTGCTGAGCTGACTTAACGTATTGTTGGCAATTCCAACACTTAGAGTACCCACACCTGTGGTTGTATATTTTTCCACATTTACCATTGCATGTTAGACACTTGAGTTTTATTGAACAGGCAACGTCCTTTGCACATTTCTCACATTCAGTAAGTACAGTTTCGTGTAGGTTGTTGTAGTAAAACGTGTTTTCATTTTCTTTTTTGCACTCGCTTTTACATTCTGTGCACTTCAATTCGACCGCGTATTTTACAAATGTTTCACATTTCCTACACTGGGCAAAGGAGCCACCTAAATGTTCGATATTTATCCTAGGGCATATTTTGTTGCAGATATTGCACTTGTAAGCTGCCCCACACACTCTCTCATGGTTATCAACGCAATCTTCACCAAAACAATATCTATTGCACTTTTTACAGTATACTCGGGGTCGCATACCTTCTGGGAAATCATGTTTTGGGCACAAACACAAATTACACACATTACTTTTATCTTTTTTACACGAGTGTTTGTCCTGATGATCGTAAGGTATATCACATTTTTTGCAGTAATATGAACTTCCATAAAAACCTCGTATATTATTAATGGAATCATAATGGTCGTTATGCAAGTACAAATAAATTGTTATCGCGTCATTTACACCTGAGGCCTGGATTACCTTGTTAAAATGGGCAGCCGAAACAACTTTAATCCGAACATTCAAGAGATATGCAACACTTCTAATATCGTCTAAACTAAACCCATCTTCACAGTTCATTCCGAATCTTGTGCATAACTCTTTTGCTAATTCTTCCTGCAGGGCACGTCCTTTCCTAATATAGGTAATTTCATTATCAGTTAATTTCCTGTCTAGTATCTCTCTAGTTTCATACGTGAGGGCTGTGATTATTGCTCTTGCCCCGCACAGGTTATCGGTGTTGGTTATTTTGTTTATGCTTCTTTTAGCCATAACATCTTTAGCAAAATTGACTATTTTCTTACCCTTTGCTCCTTTGCCTCTGGGTATTTTGTAGACCTCAAAGTAAAAGGTGGTATTATTTATATCTACATTTTCATTAGATGTTATTATTCTTTCAATTTGGTCAAGTAGATGTGAAGCATTGACTTTTATTTTCTTTTTTGACGAAATCATATGGTTAAAATCATTATTTTCTGCAACTACTTTCATCTGATCACCTGGCTTAAAATCAGTTAGTTTTCTTACTTCTTTTATGGCTGCATGCACACCTTTTCTGACCGCTTTCATTTGTTCTATTGGTTTTCCTTGCAAATCTTTTATGTGTATAGTATAAGCTGTCTGCCATACGTTAAACTTTTTGTGCAGCACAGTACGAACACCTTGATGAATTTCGAAAGGTGGCTTTTTAGCTACTGTTTCATTAAATATTTTTTTCTTAAAAGGAAAAATTTGGCCCAATTTTTGCTTTAC
The DNA here is from genome assembly GCA_946902985.2 of Meconema thalassinum. Classification (NCBI taxonomy): domain Eukaryota; kingdom Metazoa; phylum Arthropoda; class Insecta; order Orthoptera; family Tettigoniidae; genus Meconema; species Meconema thalassinum. The sequence goes on along the minus strand of OX336398.1, from coordinate 5,894,662 downwards.
AATTTTAAAGTCCTTAGATTGAACAGGTGTTGGTTCCTTCTTAATTTCAAAGAGGTCTTGATCAAATCCAAAATGCCTGATTTTGTCCAAACGTTCCCTTTCTTTTGCTATCAAATTTAGCAACCCTTTCTTTGAATGAATTACTGAGTAGCCCTTAATTTTGTTTTCTCTGGCGACTTGTTTTAGTTCACGAACGCTCTTTTTAGGAAGCTCTGATTCTTGATACGTAAACAAAGCACTATCTCCGGCATTACTCCAAGCACTGCTTACAGCTTCAAGAAGAGCAGCCTTCTTCATCTTGTATACTCCTTTTAGTTTGAGTTCCGTTGCCAGAACCCTTAGTTCCTTTACAGTTGCACCGGTTCGGTGCTTAATATTTTGTTTTAAATCCATTTATTATATAACTTTTTTTAGATTAAAAATTTCATTTTTTTAAATAAAAATAATTATAAGACATTACTCGAGAGAAATGATAGTAAAATATTTATATAAATAAATAAATAATTTATATAAATTACATTTTGCATTATAATTGTTACCCTAACAAAGGTTCAATTAAAAATATTATCTCATGAAAATCAGAATCAATTTGCTATCAACTATCTGCGTAATTTTGGATACTTGACTATTTTATTTTATTTTTTTATAGGTAATAAATGGAAGTAAATCAATTTCTCAAGACGCTCAACAGCATCAACGAACAAAAGACGTTTAAAAAACTCAGTGAGTTAGAAATAGGGAACGAATACCTTATAACGAATGTAGATGGTATAAATACAAAATATGGAAATAAAACTTTTCTAGAACTTGATAGTGAATTTAAGGTTATATTGCCTGACAAATACAACAAGGTGCTAAGTTGTGGAAAGGAAAAAAAGAAAATGATAGGGTTGAAAATGGTATACCACGGCACAAAAGAAGTCTATGGTGGTTGCAAAGCGCACAATCTTGAATTCTTTTAAACATTTTCTTAAATTTTCGTAACTCCCCGACAAATTTTAAGTAGAAAATTTATGGTTTTAATGGTTAGTAACCATTAAAATCAAATACCAAAATTAACGTAAAATTAAGGATTCCTTCGTAGCTTTATAAAAATTGTAACAGCTATCTATGTCATCACCATTAAGTTCAAAAAGATAATCTATACTATCCTCAGACAACTGATTTATAAATACTTCTACATCTTCAGTAGGATGTAGTAAAAACAGGAAGAAAGAAAGGGTTATTCGCTTTACTCGGGCGTCCATTTATTATATACAAAAAATATAATATAACATTTTCTTTATTAACCCAGCTATTGTGAGAATTATCAAAACCCAGCCATTTGACATATACCCGATTTCCTTTCTTTCTTAAAACTTTTTCAACAAGATATGCCTCTGGATACTTTGTTTTCTGTAATTCTTGCTCATTAAAGTTCCCCTTTATTTCTTCCGCATTTACATCTTTCAATAATTTGTACGTAATAGGGTCGGAATAAACGATATCTTTTATTTCAAATATTTCAGTCGACCAATTTCCTGTGTATCCTTTTTCGAATATACCTTTTAGTTTACTAATTCTGACTTGATCGCCAACTTTAAATTTCGCTTTTTCTTCCGCTCCTACGCTTACAGTGTAAACAGTTTTCAACAAATGTTCTTCATTAGCTTTGTTTACGTTTTTTGGCTTCATATTTATAGTTGTGTGCGTCGTATTATTGTAGCCATTAATTAACTTTGGTAAAATGCCAACCCAGCAGTAGTTTCCTTGAATATCAAACTGCTTCCACATTTTCTCTTTTAAGGTCCTATTGAATCGTTCTACAACTGAAGCTTTTACTTCAGTAAAAGTCGAATAATTATTGATATTAAATGTTTTCATCAATTTTGAAAATTCTTTATTGTAAAATTCTTTACCGTTGTCTGTTTGAAGATTTTTGGGTTTTCTGTTTTTTAAAATATCATCAAACGCTTCAGCAACACTTTTACCCGTTTTATCTTTGACTGGTACACCCCAGGCATACTTTGAAAATACATCAATGACTGTTAACAAATACTTGTAGCCTTTATTAAGCTTCGATATCCCCTTTATTTTTCCAGAGTCCATTTCTACCAAATCCGCTTGCCAAATGTCATCAATGCCGTGAGTTGTAACCCTCCTTCTCGGAAAATTCTTCCTCATGGGCTTATGAATTTCGTTTATAATTTCCTCCCGAATGCTAACGGGTGGCTCTCTAATTTGGGTAGAACTCCCTATTTTTACACTCTCATTAACTTTTTTTTTCAAACCTGCTTTTCTTACTCCCACACTCGGAACATAAACCTTCGATTCTAGTTCGACCATTTTTTGTCGAAAGGGTGTGAGGATGCAGAGTTTGAGTAAACGTTTTGCACTTTAAACACCAAATGTGATTATTCATTTATTAACTAATTAATTAATTAAAATTAATTATAAAATAAGCATTGGTTTTACTCAGACACCCAACATTGAAGAACGCAAACTATCTTACAAGAAACAAGGGTCTACCCTTTGTTGAGGAAATTAACTTTTTATATTTATATTTATATTTTAATTAATTAATTAATTAATTAATGGAATCAATTACCGATATTCTGAACAGCAAACTTGTCTATAATAGCAAACAAGTGGTTATTGCTATTGATGAAAATAACGATTCATGGTTTAAAGCTAAAGATATTGCTTTAATATTGGAGTATAGAGATACAGATAAAGCAATTCGAAAACACGTTGCAATTGAAGACAAAGGTACATTCGATACCTTAAATAACCCCGCCGTTTTGGCGGGGTTAAAAAATACACATCCTCAAACCATATTTATTAATGAATCTGGTTTGTATTCGCTAATTTTATCATCTAAAAAAGAGGAAGCTAAAAAATTTAAGAAATGGGTAACGAAAGAAGTCCTTCCATCAATTCGAAAGTACGGAGAATACAAAATTAAAGAAGAATATAAGAACCAACTAGTTGGGTTAATGCAGAAACTTCAAATAAAGGAAGCAGAAAACGAATCTCTTACCCCATTAGCCACACCTCTTGCACTTAAAACTAGTAAGAATAATTGTCTGCTTATTATAGATAAGCATGAACCAAACGAAAAGTACAGGTACTATGCAATAAGGGCGCAGAGACAACAGGTGAATCAAGCAATCAAAAAAATATGCAGGCGGCACCCCGATTGTGAAATAGTTTATGAAAAATATAATGATCCTAATAACGTAAGGTTGTATGTGCTTATGAAAGAACAAATAAAAATTAGCTATTCGGGAAACCATTTCAATATTCCATTTACTCCTGATCTTCTTAAAGGAACAATAGAGATGTTGTATAAAAACCTGTTACATTAGACTGTTTTTAATGGATATTTTCTCCATTAAAAACTAAAACATTTTAACATTAGTGTTATTCGATCGATTCATCAGGATGAGGTTCATATGCATCAAGTATTACTTCACCAAACATCGTCACACTAACATTTATTGGAAGTTTTAAAATTACGCTGCCCATTTTATTTTTAAAGCATAAAGCATCACCAGATTTAACGTTGAAGGGCTTACTAGTATCTACCATAATTTTTTCTTCTTTGGAACGTGCAATATAAACGTCTAATACTGTTTTAATAGCGTCATCTGTATATGAAGTAAATACTTTATCTGGGTCTACGATACGAACAAATATTTTCCTAATCGTTACGTTGTATGTAAAAATATGCTTAATTTTATCTTTCTCTGCAAAAAGGTCCTTTTGTAATATTATCCTATCAAACACCTTTCTTTCTAAGTTGTCAACCTTTTCTGTTAATGTTGCTACTGGTGCAAGACAAGTAGTGGCATATTCCGAGAACAATTTTTCTATTTCTTCTTTCGTGAAGTAGTCCCCTTCAATAGTAAGTGGTTTGAGCTTTTCTAAGAGATATTGCTTATTAACTACATCTTTATTGTTGATTGGATCTTCAATATTCGCTATCCTTTTACCTTGAAAATCAATCCATGTTTTTGAAACAAAAAAAAGGTCACTAAGGCGTTTATTTAGAGCCGTAACTAGCCTTGAAAATCGTTTTTCTAAATCATCCTTTGTGATAGCTTTAATATTTAATGAACTACTCTCTCCGTTTATAATTTTATTTCCAAATATGTCCATTTATTAAATCTATAATTTCGTTAAAATGAGCGGGATTAGGGGAACCCCAATTCGAAAACAACTTTAAAACAAGGACACATTAATGACCACATATATATTCATCAAACATTTGAATTCTTTCGGCGTTATAAAATAGGTTGCTAGCTCCCAAATAATTTACTAGTTTTTCAGGAACATCTCCACCAAATGAGTCAAAGACGAATTTTTGGTTACCCTTTTTAAAGTAACAAATCCAATGAGTACCTGCATGATCCGACGTATCCAAGTTTACAATTCCTGATTCACAATCATTAGGTTTTGTAGGCAATTCATCGATCATAAAAACATTTTGAAAATGCTTTATGTTTATTTCGTGTATTATTTTAAGTTTATCGAAATTACTTAAAGGGTGCTTATAGTTGGAAAGTATATCACTCAATATCGATGAAATTTCTCTTTTTTTTTTTAATTTTAGTTATTCCCAAACAACCTTGGCCAGTCTTTTTTTCGATCACCAGATTATGTCTAATTTGTTCAGCCAATTCCGCATCTTCTTTTTGCTTTTTATGAACAGCGCTTGTAATGGCTGCAGCGCCACCTGCCAGCGAACCAATGGCACCCAATGCAGCTAATATTAATGGCAAAAATCCTCCTTGGTGTTCATTAATTCCAGAACCTTCTTTCTTCCTACTGAGATATTCGAATATTTTCTTTACAATTGGAATGGACAAACTTATAAGTAAGCTACCACCTTTTTGAATTTTTCTTGCTTTCTGCTTCTTTTGTGTATCTGTCAAGTACTCATCTAGATAGTCATGCTTTTTCAGATCTTCGTTGGAGAGTTTTATTTTAATAGCTTTGGGTTTTAGTTTCCCTTTTTGGGAAACGTTGTAATCAATACTAAATCCTTTCATTTATTTAATGAAAAAATTATAAACAAAAATTTTACAAATTTATACTCAGACGCCCCAACCATTTTCATCTAACCCCATTCCCATTTTTCTTTTTCCATACATTATTCCAGTAACGGCTGTAGCTGCTAGTCTCTCACTCATGTTAGCATCTTTACTGAATATTCTCTCTTTTGCAGCCTTTTGTAATTCTTTATCTGCTTGATGTCTGTGCTCTAATTTTGTATGGTCGCGGTATGCTATATCATGTAATTTACATGCTTCGTCTAATGGGTTGGAACCCTGAACACCTTCGGCTAGTTGCTTGTCTAATGGATTACCAGGACCACAAAATTTATATCCCGGGAGTGTTAAGTCAATATTATTTTCACCTATTTTATTAATCATCCAATTAACTAATCCTTTTCCATGTTTTTCAGATTCCCAGAATGTATGGGGAATGTTATTTAAAAACCTAATTAGATATGGAATACCTTTAGGATTATTAACAATGAAGTCATTAAACTTACTCGTAAGCATCTTCGTTATTCCAACCTTTTCATTGTGATAGACGTTGTTTCCAGCATTTTCTTCGCCATAAATTACCATTAATCTGTCTATTAATTCCCTTACATCATCCAGCCACACATATTCAATCGGTGCTTTTGAATATTTTTTTACAAAACCAAATCCTGATTTAGGAGGAGTGGTTAGAGATGCAGCTCTTTCTTTTCTACTAACTTTTTCTGAAAGCCATATATCCTTTATCAACGTATTATATTTTTTGCCAACACTACTTTTAGGTTTAGTGCTATTTGGGTCATTGTTTTGATACATAGCATTTGTAATTTTTAAAATAGTCTCATATGTGCTGCGGTCTTCGTCTGTATACTCATCATCGTTAGGTATATCATTTAAGGTTAAAAATAGCATTAAACCCTTTGTAGCTTTAAAATTCTTACCCATAATAATAATATCGTCATTACTGAATTCAACTTTTGAGTCACCTATATAATAACCCTGATAGTTCTTATCATACCTTATTCCAAATTTAGGGTCACTAATTCTAGGTAAATATTTTGAAATTATTACCCCTAAGTGGACCGTAGAATAATCAGTTATGCCTTTCCTCTTAACATTTTCTTCACTTTTATCATACTCTTCATCGGCCTCTTTAAATAAACTCCTCCCCTTTTCTTTCTGAGGTTGCGACTCTAAATTCTTTCTGACCTTTCTTGCCGATTTTAAAGCTTCTTTTTGCTCATCAGTGACATCATATTCATCCAAGAAATGGGAACCTTCGGAATCTGAAGGAAAGTCTTCTTTATAGTCAATTCTGTAAGGAATTAATTGCTTCTCCACTTCTCTATTTTCTTCTATAGCTTTAATAACATTTTCACCGATGTCATTTAACTTGTTGCCTAAAACATTAACAGCATCAATAACAGGTTGATCTTCTTTTTTATACTTCTCGTATTCCGTTATAGGCTGCTTCTTCCATATTCGAAATTCGTCTTTTAATTCTTCAAATTTCTTCCTATTCCTTCTTGCTTGTTGAACTACCTTTTGATCGTATTTCGCAAACATCTTTATTATAGGTGAAATTTAAAAAAAATTACGTTTAATGCTAACATTGACGTTTGACATTTGACGCTGACATTGACGCTGTACGTTGTACGCTGTACGTTGACGCTGAAGTAGTACGCTAACGATGTTAATGTTAGGATACTCAACCCAAAACCTGCCAATACCCCTGGAGTAGTTACCCAACATTTAGAAACGTTTTAATTTTATTCCTATATTTACCATCGTTAGCTTTGCGATTCATATCAATAGTAATAAAACCAAACTCCTCATTCCAACATTTGCTGCAAATATTCTTAAAGTCTTCAAATTTCATATCGCCACCAACAAATTCTTGATAATTATGATTTAAATTGGTATTATCTTGCCTAAATATATTTAAGAAGTTTAAGTTATCACGAACTAATTGTTTTGGTATTTTTGAATACGTTTGAGCTAAGTAAAACAGTCAATCCCTTTATGTCTTCCTCGTGTAAAATATTCTCGAACTATGTCTTGGTTTTCCAGTATGAAATCGTCGAAAATTACAACTGACCTATCTTCACATTTATCCAGGGGCATTATGCTTTCATCGTCATGAATAAATTGTGCAATGGACTTTCCTAACTTCTCTTCGATTTTATTACATTTTTCCATAAACTGTTGATACTTAGATTGATCTAAACTTTTAGAGAAGATGTAAAGGTTGTTTATTTTTTCCCAGTTTAACCATCCAGGTGCCAAAATATAATTGTCTATCATTAAGTTTGTTTTACCACAATTACTGGGGCCTATTATAGCACAACGAATGGAATTCGGTAATAATTTGCCATGTTTGTTCTTTACTTGCTTTTCTACAAGTCTTACTTGTGGGTCCCAATCTACAACATTTCGTTTACTCATTTTCGTTTATTTTATTAATTAATGAATGAATTAATAAATGAAGAGAATTTTTGAACTAAGTGGTAAAACTTCGGTTTTAGAGAAAAGGTTAAATGTTCCATTGCGAGATGAATTTAGAAAAGTTGGATTAATAGGGTTTTACTCAACCTTCCTAACACCAAATATTACAACAAAAAACAATAAAGTACACTATGAAAAAGTATCAGGCACGATAACTGAAATGTTTATTCCACCAGGTCAATATAATGTAGAAAATTTACAAAAAGCTATTCAAGGTCAAGAACCTAACATTAGTATTGAACAAAATAAAATTCTAAACAGATTGGAAATAATTAGTGATTATAAAATATATTTTGACCAAGAAGAAAGTATTGGTTCAGTTTTAGGTTTTAATAATCAAATTGTAGAACCAAAAACCAAAACACTTGCTCGGAACTTACCTAAAATAATTCCGTTCGAAAATATCCGCGTTCATTTCAATTTAGCGGATGGAATGTTTGTAAAAGACTCTGAGCATTTTCACCGTGAAACGAATATTATAGCATCATTTAAACCAGCCCTAGAATTTAGTGCTCCAATAATTTATGAGCCGAATTATCCTGTATTTTGCCCAGTTTTCGATAAAATTCAGAATTTAAAAATTACTGTGACCAATGAGAATAACGAAGTAATAGATTTCAACGGCGCAACAGTTACTGTAATTTTAGAGATGAGTTAATTATTTCCTCTTCATTTAATTTTCTATTATTTTTCTTATAATAAATGAACAAAGTAGAAAGTTACCAGTGGCAGTCTTTTCCTGTAAATGAAAATACTAAAAACAATTTAAATTTGCCAAACAAGGACGTGGAAATAGATATTAAAGTTGGTGATGGTTGGATTGATAATAATGCGCACCTGTATATTACTTTCGATGTAACTCATGCTGATGGAACTGATTACACTAACTATGAAGGAAAGTCAAATGTAAAGCTAATTGACAATTACCCCACTCAATTTTGGAGCACTGTAACCGTGAAAAAACGAGGACACACTATCTATCGAATTGACCATCCAAATATATCTTCAACGGTTCTGTTTAATTTAACAGCCTCTTATAGTGATAAAATGATATATTCAGGTAATTTTCTTAATAATGGTAAATTGCAGAAAAAATCAAATGAGTTAAGGTACCCTTTAAGTCTTCTGGTGGCTTTTTTAAGGATTTTAAAGAGATTATGTGGGAAGGAGATTTAACTGTTACATTTACATGGAGTCAAAATGCGAACGATGCTCTGTATAGATGGTGGACTAAGAATCCCGATGGGGGCAATGCACCTGGAACTCTCCCGGAGGAAGGAAAAGTTACCGTAAAGTCAATGGAGATAAAAATTCCTGTTGTAAAATACGAACCAAATTATGAGCTTGAACTGAGAGAAAAAATACTGCAAGAACCACGAATACCTATATCATTCTTTGACCTTCAAACTCAAGAAATTTCAGGCCTAAGTGGGAAAAGGAATTTTGAAATAGATATTACTAATTACTACAATTCAATGGAGTTTGATCTGCCATATTTCATTTTTGTTGTGTTTCAAACTAATAAAAAAGGTAACCAAGATATGAATAGTTCAGAATTTGATCATGTTCAGCTTCAAAATATTTACATGAAAAACGGAAGAAACGAAATGTTTCCGGAAGAAATGTGGAATATCAATCCTCCTAATACTTATCTAAATGCCTATTATGCTTTTAGGGACTTTAAGCGTATAACTGAGCTGAAGTATGATGTTGTTGTAACTCCCACAGAGTTCATTGTTTCTTATCCTATTTATGTTATCAATATAAGTCGGCGTAGAAATGTAGTAACACCTCAGAAAACCAGTATGAAATTGGTAGCAACATGTAATGCCAATATACCAGAAAATACGCTTGCTTATATAATTATGTACGGTAAAAAGAATTTAACCTATGATGCTAAGCATGGAATAGTTACTGAAAACTTTTAAATGTGAAAGTGAACCATTTTTTCTGTTATCCATCAACTCGTCATTGATTAGACTATCAATAACAAAAGTTTTATAATGTTCTGGCGAAGTATAACCTCTATCTTTATTAAAAATTGTGACTTCGGCAAACTGAAAACTTTTAAATGTGAAAGTAGTTGTTATTCATTTTAATAAATTAGTAAGAGTTTAGTTTTTAAGTTCAATTGAACTTAAAAACTAAGAATAAAAAAGAGTTAGTTTAAATTTGTTGAATTTGAAAGGGCAATTAAGTTTGCAGTATTTTCTTATTTAAAGATAAAAAAGCAGTTAATAAATATGGAACCCGAATATAATATAATGCCTTGCAGCCTGACAAATATTTTAAAAGGGGGTTGTGTTTCAAATACACCCACCAAAGTAAATAATGTGCCTGAGTGTATTAAGAAAATAGTCTTCGATTACTACCTCAAGCTGCAAAATTTGCAACTAACTATCTTAGCACGCGTTAGTGATGAAAGTGACTGTGTAGAAATTGGTGAGGCATTAATGGAATTAGAAGAGCAAGTAAAGAAACTAATAGTTTCGGCTGAGCACAGTGCGAAAAAAGAAGGAAGAAGTTAAAAATAAGTTATCAGTGAACTTGACCAGGAAACTCCGTTAGCCTTGATACGCTCTTAGTCGATAAGATAACCTTGTCAGCATGCACTCTCTCTCTGTGCCATCCGCTCACTCGCATGGAAGTGATGTGCTAAATTAAATATTACTTAGCCCCCAGCTGTTAGTCTTGTTACACCGGAAGTACTAGTAGCAAAGCAAGAAACTACGTAGTATGTGCAGCGCGATCTATTAGCAAACAATAAAAGCTCTTCGTAGTGCACTTCTCGTAAGAAATTGCACCACATAAGGCGTTCAAACTAAGCTTCCCATCGCTTTCCTCGTAGCTCAGGAGGACAAGTGTTTGGTTTGTTGAGATTTGTTCGCTTAGAAGCGGAGGCGCCCCGTTTTCTATGGTTCGAATCCCACTCAATCCTTTCAAAAAATAACTGAGTCATTAATAGAGAGAGAAAAGAGGAGTAAGGAGCAAATGCTCTCCAGGCACATAAGGGAGCCTGAGAGATGCAAAGTAAAAAAGAGTGGCCACTCAAGGAGCGAGAGAAGGAGAACAAAGAACAAAGAAAAAATCCCCAGGGGTAACAACGAAGAGAAATTAAAAACCAGCGCTGGCTTCGAAACACCCCTGGGGGTTTCTCCGAAATGTCGGAGTTTTGCAAAAATTTGGTAACTGTAATTTTATCCATAATTCTTTAAAAAGTCACTGGTTCTTCTGCCCCAAGAAGAGCAAGAAGAGACATGTCACTAGAATTTATAGCCTTGTATTAACCACTATTTTTCCCCTAATTTCTAAAACGTTATTGGTAATTTTAGTCATTATTTTAACCATTATTCTATCCCTAATTTCTAAAAATGTTACTGATAATTTTAGCCTTGTTTTAACCATTATGCTATCCATAATTCTTTAAAGAATTATTGGTAATTTTAACCATTATTTTATCCTTAATTCTTTTAAAAATTTACTGGTTCCTTTTAGCCATTATTTTAGGTGTTTGTAGGATCAATTTGTGTTTCGTTTTATAGGTAGAGGTAAGCATAACTTTGTCATTTATATATTAGAGTCATTTTTATGGTTACTTTTAACCATATTTTATTAAAAATAACATTGGTAATTTTATGGCCACGTTATCCATAACTTTTTATTATTTTTATGGTTAATTTTTATGGATAATAGTAACCACAAATTAAATAGTGTTTTATGGTTAGTTTTAACCATCATTACTATCAATATTTTTTTATTACGTTTTATGGTTAGTAGTAGCCATATTTCTTTTAAAAGTTGGTGAACATTAAATGGTTAATTTTAAGCATAAATGTGATAGTGTTTTATGGTTGGTTGTAGCCATAATTTCATATGAAATTATAGGTACTTTTTATGGTTATCTTTAGCCATAAAAGGTAATTCAAATTATGGTTAGTCCTAACCATAATTTATCTGAAAAAATGTAATGGTTAAGATAACCATATTTTCTTTGGACAAATTTTTTCAAGAAGTTTAAGGTCATTTTATCCATAATTTCTTTGAAGAAAATATAATGGTACTTTTAACCACACTTAATTGTCTGTCCCATACCGCCGCCTATACTACTTGTATAAATAAACACTCCTGAAAATAAATTCCATCTTACATAACTGTCCGAATATCACCTCCAGAAATCCCATATTCCGATACGACATAAAATACAGCTTAATAAGAAATGGTACATAAATATTTCCAACGCAAATAACAAATGTCAATTATTCATCAGATCTAATTACTTTGCTCCTATCTTTGGCAGTGGATGCCTAATCCCCTGTCTTTCCACAACGATCAGTAACATCCGACAAACAAACCAGAATAAAACTAATAAGTTACGATGGAACCACATCCACCGTATAAATTAATTATTTTAAATCAAGCTGGCTAAATCCTGTACAAAGTGTCTAAAACTCATTATTAAGCTGTACAAAAACATATGACATGCAAGAAAAGAAATGTACATGAATATACATGATCTCAATTGGGTTGTCGTATTGTTGACAGCTCATCAACTGATCCTTGAGAAAGTCGTCTCGCAATCAGTGATGTCTCATATTTCTTATCTAGGTCTTGTACGTCGCATTATGTTTGGATGGCATTCAAAATGATGGAACACTGTGCATGATGTATGTCCTCCTATGTAAAAGAACGTGTTTGTAAAACAAGTATTTTTCTGCAAGATGATACTGATCTGACTGAGGATATCAATATCGAGGAATTTTCTATGCCAGAGATTTCTCCAAGTGTCAAAATAGAAAGTCCTTCTTTAGCGGGTGATGGAGATTTGAAAGAGGTAAGTACCTTTTGGGTTCTACTTGTTGCATCTTATAAGAGACATCACCTGATCGCCATCTTCCTCTCACCTTTGCAATTAACGGAATGCAAAATTGTGTATTCAGACTGTACTGATGACAAATGGATGCTTTCTGTTATGAGGTTGAATTTGGTACGGAAAGTACATGACAAGTGGAAATTTGCCTTCTTCTGGCTTAATAATAAAGTCGATGACAATAATAATTATGAGACATGACATTTGCTTCTGCCAAATTGTACTTGAAATGATACGCGATGAATATTCCTTCAGATCCTCTCCTCACTACTACAATACATGAGAAATGATCGGTGACAACTGCTATCTATTTAAAAGTGGGAGAATTAATCTCAAATATCAAATTGTGACGATTAACCACCTTATACACTTAGTATTAGTACAAATACTGAGAGATGAGTCTACCAGAACAAACAAAATCTGATGACTGAATATCAGATCAATAAAAATCCTATTAAACAAACGTATCATTTCTATCACCGATTATATCTAGTTGTTGTTTGAGTCTTCAGTCTTTTGACTGGTTTGATGCAGCACTCCATGCCTCCCTGTCCTGAGCCAATCGTTTCATCACTACATAGCTACCACATCCTACATCAGAGGCTATCTGTTTAACATATTCTAACCTTGGTCTACCCCTACAGTTCTTGTCCTCGACCCTTCCTTCCATAACTAAGCTTGCTATTCCTGGGTGTCTTAGTATGTGTCCTACCAACCTATCTCTTCTCTTCATTAGCAGTCGCCAGAATCATCTCTCCTCTCCCACTCGCCTTAATACCTCTTCGTTTGTAACCCTATCTACCCATCTGATCTTCATCATTTTCCTGTAACACCACATTTCAAATGCTTCAATTCTCCTCTTTTCTGCTGCACCAATAGTCCAAGTTTCACTTCCATAGAGCGCCACGCTCCAGACAAAGGCTTTCAAAAATGACTTCCTAATACCTAAATCTATATTCGATGTCAACAGATTCCTTTTTTGTAGAAAGGCTTTCCTTGCCTGAGCCAACCTACTTTTTATATCCTCTCTGCTTCGTCCATCACTGGTTATTATGCTTCCTAAGTAACAGAAGTTTCCTACTTCCTTCAGCTTTTCACCTGCCAATTTGATCTCCATAGAGGTTTCTGATTTATTTCGGCTGCATTCCAGTATTTTTGTTTTACATTTATTAATTTTCATCATGAATTCCTTCCGTAAGACGGAATCCATACCATTCAAAAACTCATTCAAATACTCAGGCTTGTCGGCCAAGATGACGATGTCATCAGCAAATCTCAGAGTTGAAATTATTTCTCCTTGAATCTTCACTCCCACTTTAAATTTTTCTCCAATTTCCTTCATTGCTAGTTCAATGTAAAGATTGAAAAGTATGGGTGATAAGTTGCAGCCTTGCCTTACACCTTTCTGAATACCAGCTTCTCTCTCATGTCCTTCAGCTCGAATGACTGCTGTCTGGTTTCTGTATAGATTGTATATCACCCTCCTATCCCTGTACTTTATTCCAATAGATTTCAAAAAGTCAAACAATTTAGTCCAATCAACGTTATCAAAAGCCTTTTCTAAGTCTACAAATGCCATGAACGTTCTCTTATCTTTCCTTATTCTACCTTCCAAAATCAGCCTAAGACTTAGTACAGCTTCCCTTGTTCCTACATTTCTCCTGAAACCAAACTGGTCTTCACCCAACTCCGTTTCTATCTGGCTTTCAATCCTCTTGTAAATTATTCTAGACAGGATCTTTGAAGCATGAGTAATCAAGCTGATTGTACGGTAATCTTCACATCTGTCAGCTCCCACTTTCTTTGGTATAGGGATGATAACATTCTTCTTGAAATCAGGGGGTACCTCACCTGTCTCAAAAATCCTACACACCAAGTGAAATAACCTGATCAGACCTTCATCTCCTATGCATCGTAGCAACTCAATCGGTATATCATCTATGCCTGGTGCTTTGTTCCTGCCTAAGTCCTCTAATGCTCTGTCAAATTCTGATCTCTATATTAAATCTCCTTTTGCATCCTCATCAATTTCCTCCTCCCTTTCCATTACATGATTCTCAATCTCCTTTCCCTTATACAAGCACTCTATGTAAGCTTTCCATCTCTCGATCTTTTCTTCCCTATCTGTTAAGGGCTTTCCATTTGTGTCCTTAATATTACAGCACTTAGTCTTCTTTTCCCCAAAAGTATTCTTAATCCTTCGATAAGCTGTGTCTACTTTTCCTAATTTCAGACAGTTTTCTATACCTGCACATTTCTCTTTCAACCATTCTTCTTTCGCTTCCTTGCACTTCTTGTTAACCTCATTTCTCAAACGTCTGTATTCTGCTTTCCCCTTTTCATCTCTTAGATTCTTGTGTTTCCGCCTTTCATCCATCAATTCTAGTATATCCTGAGTGATCCACGGTTTTCTACCTATTCTTTCTTTCCTACCAATTTTTTCTTCTGCGGATTTTGTTATTTCATTCTTCAAAAGTGCCCATTCGTCTGCAATTGAAGTTTGTTTAGGGGTTTTGATTAGTCCTTCCTTTATACTTTTCTTGAATATTTCGTTTACATCCTTCACTTTCAGTCTGTCTATTGCCCACCTTTTTGGCTTTTGGCTTTTCTTCAGTTTCTTCAACTTTAATCTCTATTTCATTACAACCAGATTGTGGTCAGAGTTTATGTCAGCACCAGGATATGTTTTACAATCCAAAATCTGGTTTCGAAACCTCTGCTTGACCATAATGAAGTCGATTTGGTAACGCCCTGTATCTCCTGGTCTCATCCATGTGTATATTCTTCTATTGTGGTTATCGAATAAGGTGTTAGCTATGACCAACTCATGTTCGGTGCAGAATTCCATCAGCCTGCTTCCTCGATCATTCCTTTCACCTAATCCAAAATCTCCTACAATCTTCCCTTCTCTCCCTTTTCCTACCACAGCATTCCAATCTCCCATTACTATAACATTTTCATCACCTTTGATATACCTCAGAATGTCATCTATTTCTTCGTAGACCTTTTCAACATCCTCAACATCAGCTTGACTGGTAGGCATATAGACTTGTACCACTGTGGTGCACGTAGGTTTAGTATTGAATTTTGCTACAATAATCCGTTCACTGTGTTGCTCATAATATTCCACCCGCTGTCCAAGTTTCCTACTCAATATGAGACCAACCCCTGCTTGGCCATTGTTTGATTTAGTGCTAATGACCCTATAGTCTCCTGACCAAAAGTCCTGTTCTTCCTGCCAGCGCATTTCACTAATCCCAACCAAATCCAACCTCAACCTATCCATTTCCCTTTCTAAGTTTTCTAACTTTCCACTTCCTAGCAGACTTCTAACATTCCACGCTCCGATCCGTAGAATGTCAGATTTCCTTTTTGTCACTTCTGTGATGTTAACCCCCTCTCGAGTAGTCCCCACCCGGAGATCCGAACGGGGGACTAGTTTACCTCCGGATTGAAATTTTACAAGGGAGGAGGCCATCATCACATGTAATTATGCATAGAGAGGTGCATATCCTCGGGAATAGCATTACGGCTGTAGTTTCCCGTTGCTTTCAGCCGTGCAGCAGAACGCAGTGTAGCCATTAGTTGGCTTATATTATCAATATCTTAACCGTCTATTAGACTAGTAAATAATTGATTTATTCTGAAAGGCTGCTACTCCCTTTCAGAATAAGTAAAGAGCAATTCTACTACAAAATACTAACCTTCTACTAACAATTAAATACCAAAATTCTACTAACGAAAAAAAATACTAAAGTTTCACCAACAAATAAATACTACCACTAAAAAAGTCTGTCACCAGGCCCACTCACATGCACCCTCACCAGACACACTCACACACCACAGTCTAATAGAACAATGACATATATCTAATAAACAAATTAACTTCATACTTACAACTAAAACTAACTACATACTTACTGTACTGTAAGACGGAGCTACGCAATAAAAGTATTTGGTGGCACGTTCCGATTTGGCTACAAGGACCATCACAGTTGTGGCCCATTGGCCCTGATTTGTCAACAGAAGTAGTAGAGTTAAGAGAAAATCCACCTGTTACGTTGTTGTGTTTCACTGATATGAATCGATACATTCACAAATATTCTTCGCTATCTCGTCTCACACGGGTGACTGCATATTGTTTACGCTTCTGTAAGAATGTCAGAAATCCAAAGTCTAAATCTGACCAAGAACTACTCGCAGCATTACATGTTTGCGTCAGGATTGCTCAACAGATCTGCTTCACTCAGGGCATAGCGGAGTTGAAGGCCAATAAGAACGTTTCTAATAAGAGAAAGATATTGGATTTACACCCGTTCAGAGACAAAAACGACTTGTAGAGAGTCAGTGGACGTCTTGAAAATTCAAAGCTACCGTTTGATGCGAGACATCAAATTATACTTCCCTCGAAGCACCACCTAACAGACCTTATCATAAGGACAGAACATTCGCGATTACTGCATGCTGGTTCAAAATATGTCATATCTTCCCATCGAGCAAGGTTTTGGATTACATCAGCTAAGACAGCTGTTCGGAAAATCATCCAAAATTGCTTGCCTTGTTTTCGACACATGGCATCAACTTCGGCGCAATTAATGGGTTGAGCCATTTTTATGAGATATATAAGTTACTCCTTTGTGCCATTTTTATCTGACGTGATCAATGCACGCCTTTGTGAAACCTTGGCTGTGAAGCTATTAATAGTCCTCTGTCTTAATACCATATATGGACATATCTGCATCTTGTCCTCTTATTGGCCAGTGATTTATATTTTGGAAGGGGTCGTGACCAATCAAATTTTAGCACGCAGTTACCTTTGTTTTGCGTCGTCATTTGCTTTGTTTCGAGGCATTTCTTCCTTGCAGCCAAGTAGGCTAGACGTATTCCGATATTCTAGGGAAAGTGCCCGCGTTCAAGGTGAAACCATGGCGGGGTGTCTGCATGTCGTAATCAGTAATTGCTTTACTGTAGTTCTGTTTCATATTTCGGTAATTTAAAACTCTTTTTCTGTGTTATTTTCTTTTGGTCGCGTGTACCTGCCCCCCTCCCGATATTTTCCCTCCGCCCTTTGTGTGCGTGTAATTGCTGGTAAGTTTTTGTTTTGTATGATAGTGTTATTTTCATTTATTTTGATAACGTAGTTTTTGTACTTTAAGGGTTGAAAGTCATGTATGTGGGCTTGTCTTCGCTTTACTCTGGTGTGCTTGACGGTGGGTTTGCCTAACTTGTAGGGGGCATCTTTGGGTCTGTCATCCAGAGTGTATCTTATCGTAGAACAACATAACGGGATTGGAGATTATTTTTCTTGCTTCCCGTAATGCTTTGTTCTTTATCTTAAAGAGTTCACAAAAGGAGGTCTCGCCTTTGCTATTTTGCTGGTGACCTAACCTGTGATATTCTTGTGTCTGTGAATGCCCATAATTTGCGCATCACATATTTTCGTCGTCTTTGTGTGCCCTTATCTCCTACGCATACTTTCAATTTTTAAAGTATATTTTTGGCTTTGCCGATAATTTAATGTAATTTTTCCTTTTGTCTAAATTCCTATTTTTCTCGTAACTCACTAGATCTTGCATGTGCCTCCGCGTCTTTCTTCCTCATTCCTCCCTCCCCTCCCTCTCACCCCTCTCCACCCCGTTCTGAACCATTGTACCCCCCTCCTATTTTGTTCATCCCTTTTGACACGCTTTGTCTAAATTTTGAGAACGTATCTTGACTTCGTAGAGTGTAGTCGTTTCTGAGTTTTGTCTTTTTTATTTAATTGCGACATACTTACATTTAGTCATCGTTTCATCTTGCCTTGAACGCGTTACCTTAACTTATCTTATTTTATTTCATTTTAATATAATTTAATTTAGTATATTTTCGATTTTCTTCCTAATTTGTATTTTTTCTTGCGGTAAATTAATTTTGTGTTTAATTTGTTGGTCATTTCTCTTCTTGCTTTTAATATCTCTGGGATCGTTGTACATTGTAGTTCTTATTTAAATACATTTTATCTTTGCCTAAGTATCTCTGCTTTTGCGTCACGCCTTATTTTAATTTTAGTTACCTTCTTCGAGTTTTGTCTGGTTTTTACTACATTTTGGTTTGTCGGTCTTATTAGCGTACTTGTGACGTTAATACGACCTACACGGCCTCTGATTTAAATTTGTTCATCTTTGGATTTTACTGTAGTTTAATTTTAATTAGCTTTCCCCCTTTCTTTTGGGATTGCTTTCTGGTTTGCCTTTTAAAATTTGGGCCCAGCGAAAGCCAAACAAGACTGCGATCTCCCCGTTTTTCTTTCTTCTATTTTATTTTTATTTTATATTTCTTCGGGGATAGGGGAAGAGCTTCAGCTACGTTTCCACTGACGTCTGCTGCGTACGTAAGTATATGTTTATTTCTATTACTTCATCTTAAGTTGCGTACAGGGTTAACGACCATTATTGATTAGACTGCAACCTACACGCACATTCCTGAATGTCGGTGTTGAATACGCCGAACCCCTGTCCATAAAACATGGGAGTGTGAGAAGCAAGGGGACAACACAATGTTACATTAGTGCCTTCGTATGTCTGGCTATCAAAGCTGTTCACCTAGAAGTTGTCAGCGATCCCTCAGGCCTTTATGGCAGCATTGAGGAGGTTCATGCCGCGACGAGGAAAATGTTCTACTATCTACAGTGACAACGGGACGAACTTCACTTTTACAGACAAGGAACTACAGGAACTTCTCTGTCTATTCTTGTCTTCCATATTCAACAATAGTCTACAAGACTTCGCAACCTCTGAAGGGTTAAACTGGCACTTCATACCGTACCGGAGGGCATTAAGCTGACTGGTTACGAACCTGGTACACTGGGGAGAAAGCAGTCATTTTTATAGCTCAGAAGAGGATTAAAGCCAGACACTCTGAAGGGCAATTACGAAGAGAAATACCCAGAGACTATGCATAGTAGCAAGATGAATTAACAGGATTAAATTGTACTAATCCTGAAAGTATGAAAGGAATTATTTCTGGAATAAACGAAGAAATACTGTGTATTTTACCAGGAGTATAACACACGATTTCAGACCGAGACTTGAGAGTTGGAGCAAATGACAGGGAAACTAATTGCCTTTTTAGAGGGCGGAGCAGACTGACGCCAAAGGAAATTTCTGTCGCTCAAGAGGGACTCTTTTCTAGCATCTTTCGGCGAGGGGAGGCCCGGCTATGACGCAAAAACCCGGGGAAAGTCATATGAGTAAATTGGCGATTACTCATGTTTGAAACAATTCAGAAGTAAGGGAATAGCACCATAGAAAATGGAATTTATAATGGGTAATTTACGAGATGTTAATCGTCACAATTGGAGCAGGTTAGCCAATTATGGTGGATGAACACAATTTGAGGCATCCAGCGCACACATCGCGGGGATTCCGGAGATCAGCGTGGGGACGCTGTCAGAGGAATAAATTAATAGTAATTAATTGGACGATCGAATCTGCAGTGGATGTACAGATTTGGAACCTACTCATCAAACCACACAAGTTGAGATCATCATCTGGCCAAAGAAATTTGGAACTAAGTTTTGGACCAGATTCCATATAAGCTTGATGAGACAGGGAACGCCAGTTTCTTGAGTTCAGTTCGAAGACGACCGCGGGGCGAAGATACGCTCCAGCGAGTACTAAGGTGACGCGCGCAAGCATAAAGACTTTAATAGAGAAATAGAACGTATGATATTTAATTATCATACTTTAACAAGTGAAATGTACGATAGACAATTGAGTTAGAACTAGTAGTCACATGTATTGTGACAAGACATGTAAAGTGACATGGTTCAATACTATGAACATTACGCGGTCAGTTATGAAGGCTGGATTGATAACCACGATCAAAAGACAATTACACCACTGGTAAAATTGAAGTATGCAAACGCTGGGTCGCGAGTGCGGCTTATTATGCAAAGGAAGGTTGGAATTATCGCCATACGCTGAGTCGGAGTTGCATAGCGGGCGCGCGGCGTTGCGTAATAATAATCACGGACGATATTTCACGTACAAGGGAAACTGTGAACAGTCACATGAAGTTCAACATTATAAGAAGTTCTAGGAACAGTGATTACCTGGAAGGATGGAAGTAGAACGTATAGTCAGGTGTGAACATGCAACTAGGATGAACTGTAGCAAGTTACGCTAGACTGGAATACGAGACCACGAATGTATTGCCGTATTCGTATTGGTTCGAAATTCACATGCGGATTGCTAGAGACTGCCATTTTACGAGGGTCAGGAATCGATGTCAGGGCCGAGGATAGGACCTCGACGTTATGGAGCCTGCAACTCTGAAATTTCGCAGTGTGGATAGCCCAATGAGGCAAAGTGTAAATAAAAATCGAGTGTTTAAGTGTTTTTACGTGTGTTTTCAAGTGTATAAAAGTCAAAGATAAATTTTGTGTAGTGCAAAGAGTGAAGCATAAGCTTCCCATTAATGTATCAGTGCAAGGTGGAATCACTGTTAAAGTATCCACGTGAAATGTGTTTTATGGACGTTATTATGGGCTGCTAGACGCAAACATGGGGGACGAAACGTCGTACCATTGGATCAGACCACTGAGAATATGAGTAAGTACCGAACGATGATTTTTATTAGTAGTATATCTCGCCATGAGCCAAGGTAAAATGAATTAATGTGCCAGAGTAAAATGAATTAATGAAGGGATGATTTGTATTCCCTATTGTGTGCTAAACAATTTGCACATCAAAATCAAACGTCGACAAACCTGTAGGGAAAGGCATGGCTCAAAATCAAACTTATGATAAATCTTCCTCGAAATACTTGAGTGTTCTGATTATTTACATTAGCCTCGACTCGAACCTGTGACCCTTCACTCTACAATGGTGGAATCAGCATGTGTGGATAGGCCGATGATCCAGGATCTCATAATCTATAAAAGGGCTTTAAAATAACTTTCCCGTCGAATATAAGACATAAATCACAAAGATCTATCTCAAAATGAATACAAAATTCACCAAATCTAAATTCGTTTTCAAATAACATACCCTTCCAGTGAACTATACTGAACACTTCGATTCCACAAATCTAATCTGAAATGGAAACTCATATGGGGAGATAACTTCCCTTGCCATCAATCAGCTGATCCGATGTTAATGATCACTTATGCTGGTCCTCAGTAGGTCTCAAATATCAAACTCAGTATATATCACCAACACATTTGTTCACTTCTGGATGATAAGTGTGATTCATTTCTCGCTGAGGCTCCAAGATCACATGTTTCTCCGTTGAACAATCAAAATGCCATTGTATGTGGTTATGCATATCATTTGTATATCTAAGTGAAAACCCAACTCACTTGAACCTCAACATAAACAATCGCCTCGCCGATAGAGTCTCTCACTAGCCCTTTATCGAATATTCACATATTATGGGTTTACCTGCCTCGAAGAACATCATTATGTCTCGATGATTATCACAAACTATTGGCGATTATTGGCTACAACTGTCACCACTCGTCAACATACACTTTTTCACATGGCTTAACTTAAAATGGCACATTATTCATAACACACACATATTGCATGCGAATTACTCACACATTATAAACCTTTCGAATCACTCATATTCCACCTCAAATAATTACACGTGATAAATCTCGCTGATCAATCACCTGCATGTAAATTCAAAGGCTTCACGGGGTGAATGACCTAGTATTCTCAACATTACTAATAATATTCTATCACTGGTCATGAAATCATATATTCTCACTCCATCCTGACGTATATCCGCGATTTCACACTCAATATACATGGTTATGTTTCAACATACACTTCATCTAATGATCGGGTGACCAGAAATAAATAACATCCTATAATCTAAAGGGTAATTTCCCTTACTTCTAACTATTCTGTGTTAGGCTGTTTCTACTGAATAAGACCTCCAAATCGATCCTTTAGCTTATGAGAAATATCAAGAAGTAAGATAAACAAGGTATACTTCCAAGGCCCCTTCCATATCAACTAATTCATAGTTATAATGTATGGACTCATTCCAGCGATGCCTTACATGTTGTTCACATAAATATTTTGAACACATTATAATTTATTTCACAGTATTAATAAATATTATTTTATTATCTGGCCCAATTAATATGATACCCAAACTGTGGTTTCCACCATTTATACACTCCCTAGCCACTCCGGTCATGTGACTGCATTCTCCAATGTCGTTTGTTTTTCTCGCGCATTTATATTGTGTCTATTTTCTACATGAAGTATTCTGTTTATTTGTGTATTACATGAACAAATGACTTCATAATTCTTGCCTGTATCTTTATAGTTACCTTCAAGTACCATATTTTCCATAGAATCATAATACTTCTCTAATTCGCGATCTGAATGGCCGTGTCTTCGCTGTTCTATGACGCGCCGTTCAGATTTGTGTAGGCTGGGGATTCACCGAATTGACACTTGCCAAGGAGTGGTCGGTACGCATCATTGCTGTCCTTGACTTTATCCTATGCATTGGTGATCTACCGTTATTATTCCCGTTTCCACAGTGTTGGGAAGGAGATTGAGAGAGTTCCTAAGGGGCAACGGTTTTTTCTTTGAGCCGGAGTTTATGAGAACGAAATTCTTATGTAGATGTTAACATGTTTGTGTTTGTTGGCGTCTGCTCTCTGATGTTTTCGTTCTTTGCCGCCAATAATACATCATGTGTGATATTTCTCAATATGTACGTTGATGTTTCTAGATTGAACCCACTTTTACCTCTATGTACTCTTTAATCAGAATGAAATAAGGGTAAGAGTTGGTAAGAAGTTTCCACGTTCGATTAAGACGTACAATCCCGCATTCGCCTGGAATTACAAAAGAGAAAATATACTAAACCGTTTCACAGAAAGCCGACGGTGGGTTTCAAACCCAGTTTCTTCCAGAGCGGGGAACTACCCTGACCACATGGCCTGGATCTGGAAATTTTGTGATATTTTAAATAAGCTCAGCTCCTATCCTTAAGCCATTTTCTATGATACCGACTACATTTATGAAAGCTTTTGAAATAGGCAATGAGTTGGAGCGAAGCTATTGAAATGTAAGTCAACGTCACTGCAGTCAGAACTGCTCCAGGCATTCCTTTGTCTGGTGAACTCTACCGGTGATTCCTCAGGGTGGTAGAAACACTGGCTCAAGTCCTTCAATCTTTTCCAGATTTGCAACGACGAATTCCCGGCACCATAAAATCATGCCCTGCATTTTGACCAGAAGAAAGGTAATAACGTCCAAGAATAAGTCGGTGTTATATCATATAGCACAGTTCAAATTGGTTGGAGACGATTGCCTACAAGATCAAGAAAGGTTTACTAATAAATCCAACCAGGAGTTTTAATCACCAGCTCGGGCAGCCTTAAGAAGGAAACACACGATGGCTTATTGAATTACATTTCACCCTTTTTGGCAGCCCGGACAAACGAAAAGTTTATTTCTATAATATTAATGCTGTTTCGCAGTACCGCAGTAATTCTAATAACTGCTGTTGATATATAATGTAAATACAGTCGGCCTACTGCTTGCAGTAGAAGCGTTATGTAGTGGCAAAATGTACGTTAAATAGTCTACACAACACACTATCCAGTTGCTCTTACTGCAATTGGCTTGCTCGAAGTTTTTACGAATTTAACAGCCATGAACATAAATTCTGCTGTGTTTTGTGAAAACTTTCATGTTGAATATTTTTATATGACATAGAGTGGGTGATTTATACGTTCTTTCTAAAAAGCTGGAAGGTAGAACTGTTGAGGGCATTGACCTGAGAGACTGAAATGGGACAAGAGGTTGGATTAGCCCCTTATAGTCTTACGGTTAGAAATTGCTTATTACATATTATTTCTTCAGCCATTAAACCTATTAGTTCCTTCATTGCACTGTTCACCACATTTTCTATCACACTTAGATTTAATAGACCTATAAAGGAAGGATGGCTTTTTTAACATAATGCTTGTATAATGCAGTAAGGTACGCTGGATAATAAGAAAGTAGGGGCAGATTACCTCGGTCTTCCGCCCCTTAAAGTCTAGATAACTTACTAACTAAAGCAAGAAAGTAATTTCCGTCAGTGGAATATCTAATATATCCTCACATCAAGTTGAGCTCTGCTGTTGAGTTACATTATTTGTTATTAATTTTGAACAAGCGTAAGGTAATACCTCTGAAATTAAGGATTCATTTTTGTGGCTAGGTTATAAAAGAAGAAACCCATGATGACGAGAGGGATGCAATTAGAATTCATCCAAATGAGTAAGTAGACAACAAAATAAGACTTTTTTTTATTGTGAATGCAAACTAACAAGGTTGGCTTTGAATAAGTTATCCTCTGTTTATATATGTCATTGAACATACTTATGTGTGTTATTGTCTGACATAAGTTGATAGTGATGTGAAGTATTTTAGCAGCCCAGAAACTAACCATTCTCATTCAGAGTTTTCACTGTACATACAGTGTGTAACTAAATATGTGGGGCTCCATAGAGGACTTGACAAGCAAAACATGTCCGGTAAACATGGTGTGTGTGCGTTGTTTGTGGAGTGCATAACACAGACGGGGGCACGATGCTAGTTGGTCTTGTGTGGAGGGCACACCGGCCACTTGTACGCTTCGTCACTATTCAAGTCCAAACAAATGTATAGGGCGTCAGGGAGCGACATCGTGGTGTGCTCGTTCTCCCGATCTCAACCCTTTAGACTTCTACTTATGGAATCATTTAAAGGCCAATGTGTAAGCCACACCAATTCATAACATGGGCATGCAGACATATCGAAACCTTGTACCAAAACTTAGGCAGTTAGTTCGCCAACATAAAGGACTTTGGCTCATTAAATACCCTTACTTACCTAACTCACCCGACCAACAGTGTCTTCAATATTCTTTTACAGGTCGAACAAGTCGTTGAAAAGAAACTGTCTTCCCTCTCAGATTAGTGGGGTGATATATTTTATGAGTGTTTGGACAGAATTAATGAGATTGTTTTAGGGCCGTTGCAAGGAACAAAAACTGGACCTTAATGGAAATCTCGTTTTTCATTTCGAGAAGTGCCGCTTGTTCTTTCGTACAATATAAATAAGGAAAGAGCAATCGTCTAAGTCTGCAAAATCATCGTGTAAGCTTTCCAAAGTTTCGGACAACTTACAGCTATAAATTACATGGGTGAGTTAACATTACATGATATGTACTGAATTTGTGCACTTTTGATTTTTACACATTCAGGTACATTTTGATCCCTGTTAGAATGAGTTATTTCCTTATTATATGAAACTGTGACGTCATTAACTCAACGGACGTCATCGTTCTATATACTCGTGCGGAAAACTTCATATATGGGTCATAGTATCTAATGCTACGTAGAGGAAGCTGACAACTGAAAAACAACATTCAACTGCTGGTATTGATACCGTCCGCACTCTGCGCCAGCCGACGCTAGAGCCTCCTAGCGGCTGGACCAAACAAACTGCACAAGTCTCGTCACTTTCTCTTCTATACGATATGGTTTTACTAACATTGCTTGTGAAGTATGTGTGCTAAAGTAGAACTTTGACATGATACGTAATTGGTTCATTCCTAATACTTTATTCTGAAAGGGAGCAACAGTACAGATTTAGCCTTGCTTTACTTGTCCCTCAGATGGTGAACACATTTTTAACAATAGTCAAATAATATCATATCTGCGCACTACAATGTGAAATTTAAAAAAGTAACACAACAACATCCGTTGGAGGATACTTTGGAGTAAGCATATACAGAATAGGTGGTCACTCGGGGTATACTGTATTAGAATTAATGGATACAAAATCTAGAACAAAATGAAAGGGAGAAGGCCTAATACAGGCTACTGAAATTTCAGGTAAACAAGAGGTGCAAAGCAGCCAATGAACAATGTTTGAAAGAGAAATGTGCAAAGACTTTCTCATCGTGTATCGGTTAGCATAGTCGTCTGTCGCTTCGGGAGTTGGGATTCGATTTCTGGCTCTGCCATGAATTGTAATTGTGATCGAAGGGCTGGATCGGGGTACACTCTGCCTGTTCATGTAAATTTGAGAAGAGGTGGGTTCGACTCCCTCTCCAGCCACCCAAAAAGTTATTTTTCCGCGTCTCGTACTCCATGTGCAGGCAAACGAGATTTAATATTGGGATCTTATTTCGATTGGCCACTATAAGGCCTATGTATTTAAGAACCAACAGACATAGGTGATATCCCCGAGTTGCTAAGTTGCATAGGGACACAGGATCTCATAGGTGATATCCCTGAGTTGCTAAGTTTCATAATGGCACAGGATCTCATCAGTTTGTTTCTCTTATAATTATGTTGGATTTTTTTGACCGGCATATCGAGGGTAACAAAAGTTTGTTTTCAGGGAGTATAACATTGTGTCTAAACCGAGCAAAGTAGGAGCTGACGGAGGGGAAGATTATCATACATTAATTTCATGATTCATGCTTCTAAACTTCTGACTCAAGTAATTTACAAGATAATGTAACGACAGTCCAGTTAGGTGAAGACCAGTTTTATTCAGCAGAAGCGTAGGATTAAGGGAATCTTCACTACGCATTGGACTGATGTCGGAACGTAGGATATGGAAAGAGAAGGGAACGTTCGTGGCATTTTTAGACTTAAATAAGTCTGTTAATTTCTTTGATTGGAGTAAATGATTTGTAATTTTAAATAGGATTTGAATAAAATCGGGCGATAAGAGTGTGTATACAATCAATACTGAAACCAGTTGGAAGTTATTTCTCGTACCTTTCAATCTATTCATTTAGCAAATAATGAAGGAAGCGAGAGTGAAATGGATGGTAGGAATAAAGGATCATGTCCATTCATATATTTACTAACGACAGTCATATTGGCTTGCGGAATTGAATGTTATTCTAACCTGTATAAACTTGTCGGTGGTCGACTATATACTGTATGAGAAAGAACTAAATAAGTACATCACGGACATCAAGGTTATACCATCGGAGAACCAGGATAGCGACCATCGATTGCTGGTAATGAACCTGAGACGGAGTAAGGAGAAGAAAGGAACTGAGAACAAGGAAAGACGTATAAGGATATGGAAACTGAAAGAAGGGGATAGAAGGGTCGAGTACCTCAAAATGGTAAAGGAAGGAATTCCAACAGATGATGAAAGAGGGGTGGAAGAGGAATGGGCTAGATTTAAGAAGACACTAGTAGGTGCAGCAGAAGCAGTATGAGGGAGGACAAGTAGTAAGAAGAGGTGGAAGGAAACACCATAGTGGAATGAGAAGAAAAAAGATATAGTAAGGGAAAAGAATAGAGCCTTTAGGAGGTGGTATCAAAATAGGACGGTAGAGACAAGGGAAGAGTACCAGGAAAGAAAGAAGGAGGCGAAGAGAGTAGTGGCTGATGAGAGAAGAAAGTGGATGGACGAGTGGACAAAGATGATGAAGGAGGATAGTGAAGGTACAAAAAAGATCCTGTATGGGATGGTAAAAAATAAGAGGCGGAAGGATCGTACGGATTATGTTAGAATGGTGAACAAATGGGGACAAGAGATAGAAAATAGGGAAGAACTGAAGAAAATGTGGAAAGAATATTTTGAAGAACTTCTGAACTCAAATGGAAAAGATGGTGAGGAGGAAGAAATCGGGGAAGAGGAAGATGAACTGCAAACAGAAAGGGACTTAACATGGAAAGAAGTGGAAGATGCAGTGAACAAGATGAAAGGAGGGAAGGCACCGGGTGTGGATGAGTTGAGTGTGGAGATGGTGAGAGCAGCAGGAGAGGTGAGGATACAGTGGTTGTACCGAGTGATGAGGACAGCATGGAAGGAAAGGAAGACCCCAGAGGACTTGAAAAAAGGAATAATTGTCCTGATCTTCAAGAAAGGTAGTAGAACAGATTGCAGAAACTATCGGGGAATAACACTGATGAGTCATTGTGCAAAGATCTTCGAGAAAGTTTTGGAAAAGAGAATTAGGACAAGGATAGAAGGAGGGATGAGGGAAGAACAACATGGCTTCAGAGCAGGAAGGTCCACAGTGGATTTGATTTTTGCTGTAAGGCAGTTACAAGAACAGCACTATGAGTATGGAACAGATCTACTGATGGCCTTCCTGGACATTGAGAAAGCATATGACAGTGTATGCAGAAACAAAGTATGGAAGTCCCTGGAGGATAGAGGAGTAGAGAAATGGACTATAAAGAGGATAAAGGAGATGTACAAGGGAAGCGTGAGCTGTGTGAAAGTGGGAGGAGAGAGATCAGAATGGTTGGAACAGAGAAACGGCCTGAAACAAGGAAGTGCACTGTCACCATTAGTTTTCATTGTGGTGATGGATGACATAATGACCCGAGTGGCACAAGTAATTGGGGAAGGAAAGATGAAAGCAATGGTGTTTGCAGATGATTTGATGATTTGGGGAAACAAGGAGGAGGAGATACAAGAACAGTTGGAAGTGTGGGAAGGAATAATTCAAGGATAAGGGATGAAATTTAGCATAAATAAGAGTGAGATGGTGATCACAACCAGGAAGAAGGAAAGAACCACAACGGGAATAACAATTGGTGGGGAACAGCTGAAGAAAGTGGAGAGTTTCAAGTATCTGGGAAGCCTGATACAAGATAATGGAAGAAACGATAGAGAAATAAATGAGCGGGGGAGGCAGGCAGAAGCATTTCGGAGGAGTGTGAGAAGCATGTTATGGAGCAAGGATGTTCCTCAGAACAGCAAAAAGATCATATATCGGACGTACTATGTCCCTATCCTGACGTATGCCTCAAAGACCTGGGTTATGAAAGGAAGGGAGAAGAGCAAAATACAGGCCAGTGAGATGAGGTTCTTGAGAAGCAGTATTGGAGCTACAAAGATGGACAGAATAAGAAATGAGAGGACCAGAGAATTAATGAAGGAGGAACCATTACAGGATGGTATGGGGAAATCTTGACTTAGATGGTATGGACATGTAAAACGAATGGAGGAGAAGATGATACCCAGGAGAGTACACGAGACGAAGTGGGAAGGAAAGAGACCGAGAGGAAGACCGAGAGGCAGGTGGCTGAAAGGGGTGGAAGAAAGCGTGAAGAAGAGAGGAGAAGGCTGGACAAGGGTGGAGGCTGAGAGATGGTGGGAAGGCAGAAGACGTTGGAGAGGCTTGTGTTCCAAACAGACCCGGCCAGTGGCTGGAAACTGTGCAAGATGATGATGATGATGATGATAAACTTGTAGCCGAGAAAAGAATTTGTTATAAAATCAATGTATATAAAACAGAAATAATGAAATAGAGGCGAAAGAAGTGAAACATCGGAAGCAATTAGAAGAGTACAATCGCCACCACAGAGATGATGTAGTAAGAGTAAGGAAGCGGGTTAAGGAGAGAAATCACAAGAGTTGCTTCATCGGGAATGAAAATTTTTGATTAACAAACAGCGTAAACAATGATAAAGGAATATAGTAAAAATCTACTAATTTGGTAGTGATATCAATATGAAGGATATCGTAACTTCTCAAAGCAGAGTAGTGTGCAGGAAGGGGTAACCCGTGGCCAAATACAAGATTAGGCAGTATTTACAAATATAATCAAGCTCAAAGCTTATATGAAGAAAAATGATTGTTGTGCTCGATGAGAAGAATTTAATCTCACACACGGACAAAAGGTGATCTCATAAGCCTATTTTTCGCCTACTTTCGAATTTTGCAAAAAAAAGAAAGTATACTTATGAGATCAACACAGGGCGAAAAAAGTGCGTCTGTCTGTGTGTGTGTATGTGTGTGTGTGTGAGTCTGTGTGTGTGTGAGTGTGTGTACTTTGAATGTCTGTCCCCCCTATCAATTCGAACACGGTGAACGCGAATTGAACGAAATTTGGTACAAAGGTAGCACTAGCATAGGACACCTCAGTGTTATGTTTTATATCGCTGCCATCTTGACGGAAACGTAATGGCGGCCACACAAATGTTCAAAGCTTAAATCAAATTACGACAAATTTAATCATCCGATCTCTACCAAATTTTGCAACAATATACCTTTATGGGAGGAGAATCATTTGACCAAACTAATAAGTCATCAGCCTAATAGTTTGCGGATGGCGGTCATCTTTGTGTGAAAATCGATTCCCCCTATTAATTCAAACATGGTGAAACCGAATGGAACGAAATTTGGTACAGAGGTAGTACTAGCAAAGGGAACCTCAGTGTCATGTTTTATATCGCCGCCATCTTGACAAAAACGTAATGGCGGCCACACAAATGTTCAAAGCTTAAATCAAATTACGACTAACATAATGATCCGATCTCTACCAAATTTTGCAACAACATACCTTTGTGGAGGAAGCATTCTTTGACCAATCTAATAGGTCATTAGCCTAATAGTTTGCGGATGGCGGCCATCTTTGTGTCAAAATCGATTCCCCCTATTAATTCGAACATGGTGAAACCAAATGGAACCAAATTTGGTACAGAGGAAGCACTAGCAAAGGGCACCTCAGTGTCATGTTTTATATCGCCGCCATCTTGACGGATACGTAATGGCGGCCACACAAAGGTTCAAAGCTTAAATCAAATTACGACTAACATAATGATCCGATCTCTACCAAATTTTGCAACAACATACCTTTGTGGAGGGAGCATTCTTTGACCAATCTAATAGGTCATTAGCCTACTAGTTTGCGGATGGCGGCCATCTTTTGGTCAAAATCGTTTCCCCCTATTAATTCGAACACGGTGAAACCGAATGGAACCAAATTTGGTACAAAGGAAGCACTAGCAAAGGGCACCTCAGTGTCATGTTTTATATCGCCGCCATCTTGACGGATACGTAATGGCGGCCACACAAATGTTCAAAGCTTAAATCAAATTACGATTAACCTAATCATCCGATCTCTACCAAATTTTGCAACGACATACCTTTATGGAGGGAGCATCCTTTGACCAAACTAATCGGTCATTAGCCTAATATTTTGCGGATGGCGGCCATCTTTGTGTGAAAATCGATTCCCCCTATCAATTCGAACACGGTGAAACCGAATGGAACGAAATTTGGTACAGAGGTAGCACTAGCAATGGGCACCTCACTGTCATGTTTTATATCACCGCCATCTTGACGGAAACGTAATCGCGGCCAACCAAATGTTAAAAGCTAAAATGTAATTACGACGAACCCAATAATCTAGTCTCTACCAAATTTTGCAACAACATATCTTTATGTGGGAAACATATTCTGACCAAACTGCAAGATCATCAGCCCAATAGTTTGCATATGGTGGCCAAGTATGTGTGCAAATCGATTCCCCCTATCAATTCAAACACGGTGAAACCGAATTGAACGAAATTTGGCACAGAGGTAGCACTAGCAAAGGGCACCTCAGTATCATGTTTTATATCGCCGCCATCTTGACGGAAACGGAATGACGGCCACCAAAATGTTAAAAGCTTAAATCATATTACGACCATCCTAATAATTTGATCTCTACCAGATTTTGCAACAATATGCCTTTTTGTGGAAAGCATCTTATGACTGACTACAAGGTCATCAGCCCAATAGTTTGCAAATAGCGGCCATGTATGTGTGCAAATCCATTCCCCATATCAATTTAAACACGGTGAAACCGAATTGAATGATTTTTTTTACAAAGGTAGCACGAGCAAAGGGCACCTCATATTCATGTTTAATATCCGTCTAGTACGTTGTATTTCAACAAGCTACTACAACCAACATTCAATTATACTCCTTGAAAAGGACAAAGAGTTATAACAATACCCATGCATTTAGGAGAAAGTAGGCTATATGTTCTTTACTGAACATCTTGTTTCATGAATGAAAATAGGCTAAAAGTGGGAGGACATCTCTAGGATAGAACCTCAGGTTGCCCAAAATAAATACTACTAAGGTTATTTAATATACTTAATTTAAATCAGTTAGTAGAGGGTGAACAGGGGAGGAAAAGATATTAGGGTTTCTGTTTGTGTATGGATACCCAGATTATTTTTTGGCGCGATGCAGTTTTTAGTTTTGAAGTGGTGGATAGAGTTTATCTTAAAAAATTCCCCTGATTAACATGGTGAATAATTTCCTGGTAGAGAATTTGCATAGCTTCAAATCTGTTTCAATCTCAAACTTTGATGTAATTGCTTGAGTTTGAGTGTCTCATGATATGAGCAGAGTTGACCAATTAGACAGTTAGTTACGAACTTACATTTCCACGATGTGTCCAGTTATTGACTTTGACAGATTGCTGTTGTTGTTGTTTTATTATTCAGTCTTTTGACTGGTTTGATGAAGCTCTCTATGGCTCCGGGTCCTGAGCTAATCGTTTCATCTCTACATAGCTACCACACCCTACATCTGAGGTTATCTGTTTAACATATTCTAACCTTTGTCTACCCCTACAGTTCTTGTCCTCAACCCTTCCTTCCATATTTAAGCTAGCTATACCTGGGTGTCTTAGTACGTGTCCTACCAACCTATCACATCTCTTCATCAGCAGTCGCCAGATTTTTCTCTCCTCTCCCACTCGTCGTATTACCTCTTCACTTGTTACCCTATCTACCCATCTGATCTTCATTACTCTCCTGTAACACCACATTTCAAACGCTTCAATTCTCCTCTTTCCTTCTGCACCAATAGTCCAAGTTTCACTTGGCACGCTCGAGACAAAGGCTTTCAAAAGTGACAGATTATACATGAAAAGAGAGAAAATCCTCCGTTGCATCTAGTTAAGAGTTGTACTTCTACATTGAGCATAGATTCGCTGAGTGGTGAAATTGATGTTTGACATCAAGTAAATGATACCTTGCCGGCAAGATAAAAATATAGCAGATTTGATTACTTTCAAGAATGATAAGAGATTCATAGCTAGGTTAAAATAGTAACCATAATAATAATAATGTTATTGGTTTTACATCCCTTTCAACTACTCTGGCTTTTAGAGACGCCAAGGCTAAAATAGTGAGTAACTTATCTTTGTATGTTTGTTGGATCACTGGCGTTGCTGATAGAGCAAATATCACCACATGCCTTTCACAAAATATCGGACGAGTGTAGTCAGTCCCTTGTAGATAGACCAAGCTGGCTGCCCTTAGAAGAGTGACAAGGGAGAAGGCTCCCGACTGCCGAAGTCATCGAGGGGGGGGGAGGGGGAGGGTAGATAGAAGGAGGACATCAGGGTCACAAACCTAGAAAACATAAATCTTTGAAGGACACAAATTTGTTTTCTGGAGGCAGAGTCCAAATAATGTAGAAATGTGTAGGTTGAAATCTGTAGAGGCCGAGTCGAAATTCCAAGCGTCATAAGTAGTCGATGACAATGAGTTCTCACCTTGACCGCAGGAGATGAGAGAGTTCAGCTAAGTGCCGCGTGAGGGCACATTAAGGAGAAGTTTGATGATTCTGTTGAAAGAAGGGTAATGAAACTCGTTCACTAAAACACACTAATCACTGGCATTAGCAAAAGCACAAGGAGAGAGCGAAAACACACTGAAATCTCTGTTGGTGGTTTCACGGAATAAGAAGAAAGAGAGAGCGAAAAACTAGAAAACCCACATCAAACTACGCAAGGTGTATATTCAAGGAATATACAACATCGATTGTCAGATGAAGCGCTAAAGGAAGTTGGTGCCTCCTGGTACTCAGGAAGCAATATGGACCAAGCTAATGGGATACATAAACGATGGGTTGACATGTGGTAACATCATATATAGATGCAGCCAGTGGGAAACGGAGCGTGAGGATGTGTGTTAATTCCTTCTGCAGGAAAGGGAAAATGGAGCTTTTGAATGTGGTGTTATTGGAGAATGTTGGAGATTGGGCGGCTAGATAGAGTAAGAAATGAGGGGTAATGGGTTGAATGGGTTAGATGATTCTGGTGAGTGGAAATGAAAGGAAGAGATTAGTAGGGCTCATATTTAGGTACCAGAAATAGCAAATTTTCAGTAGTAATGGAATCAGGAGTAAAGGACCTGAACTATAGGCCTTAAACAAGGTTAGAATATGTAAAAGATATTGCTTCGGTTGTAGGGTTTAGTGGCAATGTAGAGACGAATTATTTACCTTAACAATGGGAGAAATGGAGTGCCGCATTGAACTCAAAACATCAACGACAACAAAAACAAACATAACGACAAAAGTAAAGTATTCTTCTCACTCAGCATTTTAGCCGCTTTGCGAGAGTTCAGCTCAATTATGCGCAAGAAGAGACGCTATTACGTAAATATCCTCAACGGTGATCCGTAGGCGAAGGTCAGCAGATATGCGAAGGGTGTAAACATAAAAATCTTGTCCTTTATTGCATCCGGCATGCAGAACTCTAACGGCTTTGGTTCGGAAGAATGTGGTGGGTAAGAAACAATCCCTACTCACTCGTGCTCTCACAGCTATGACACTATATTTTCTGTCAAATATGAATTCAATTACAAAACATTCACACTGTTTGAAGTGCATATTATTGAGCAATGAAATCGGAATCAGATCCCGATAATTCTTAAAGACTTAGCTCCTGGTAGCGATATTAATGAAAGTTGTCCCAATAATAATTACACTACTTTGATCTCTATACCTTGGAATTATTTCACTTCCTATAATAATGTACCATACTTCAACCTCTTCGTACTGACTATTTCAGGTTGATATATCCAGATACGTTGAATCTGGCTGCAATGAAGATATATGATGTTGGGAAAAGTGGAAGACAATATACTAACACTGCCTCTACAGAAGAATGTTGTATAAAGCAAAATTTGAAAATATTTCCATGTAACGTTTGCGAAGCCAAATTTACTCTCAAAGGAAGTTTGAATCAACATATGCTAGTCCATAGTGGCCAGAAGCCATATTCATGTGCCGTGTGCAAATATGAAAAGACACATGTTAATCCATAGCGGTAATAAGCCGCATACATGTAGCGTTTGCGAAGCTAAATTTGCTCGGAAAGGAACTTTGAATCAACACATGCGTATCCATAGCGGCGAAAAGCCGTATATATGTAGCGTATGTGAAGCAAAATTTACCCACAAAGTAAGTTTAAGTACGCACATGCTGATGCATACTGGCGAGGTGCCATATACATGTAACGTGTGCGAAGCCAAATTTATTCGAAGACGAAATTGGAATCAACATATGCTAATCCATAGTGGCCAAAGGCCATATGCATGTGCCGCGTGCAAGGCCAAATTTATACAGAAAAAACATTTGAAGGCACACGTTGTTATCCATACCGGAGAGAAGCCATATTTCTGTATCCTGTGCGATGCCAAATTTACCCACGGACGAAATTTGAAGAGACACCTGCTAAGCCACAGCTCGAGAAGCTTGACTAAAGTACCAATTGCGAAGAAGTTACTCTCAATACAAGATTTATGAACAAACATCCTAGACAATAAAGGACGAAAAAGATTTCATGTAGTAGATGCGAAGTGAACCAAGCTCATAGGGAACATTGGAAGACACATTTCCTAATAATAAGCATATTCAGTAGCAAATGATATCTGAAGCAACACATATTTAATCATGATGTAGCTTCCTACATACCAAATTCCTCTGTGCATTAGCCCTTTACAAAAACATTTCTCCTTACCACCTCTTCGTTTGTTACTCTATCTACTCATCTGATATTCATAATTCTCCTGAACTCCACACTGCTGGAGCATCTTTCTCTTATTTTCTGCTGCGGCGACAGTCCAAGTTTCAATTCGTTAGAGTGCCACTACCCAGACAATTCAAAACTATAGTTTAGAAGCCTAATTCTATAATTAATATCTTCGCAATTATTTTATGTATAAATGTCTTCCTTGCCCGAGCGAACCAACTTTTTATTTCTGGATTCTAGAAGATCTTTTTTTTCTAATTTTCTTCATTGTTTGTTCAATTTAAGGTTGAAAATTATGGGTAATAAGCTGCAGTCTTGCTTTACATCTTTATGCATACCAGATGCTCTCTTATGTTCTTCAGCTTGTATGACTGCCGTCTGATTTCTGTACAGATAGAAGATGATTACATTATTCAATTCATCGTTATTATAAGCCTTTTCACTGACTCAAATGCTACGAACGTTATTTTATGTTTACATATTCTACCTTCCAAGTTCAATCTAAGACTCGCTACGGATTCCTTAGTTCCGAAGTTTCTCCTCAGACAATGTTCATCTTCACCAAACTCGCTTTCACTGTGTCTTTCCATCTTGTAAATCACTCTAGTCTTGTTACTCACTGTGTAACACTACTCACTGTGTAACACTACACTCACTGTGTAACAAAGGCATGATCGATCACGCTGATTGTACTATAAACTTCCCATATATCAG
Source organism: Meconema thalassinum (assembly GCA_946902985.2). Classification (NCBI taxonomy): domain Eukaryota; kingdom Metazoa; phylum Arthropoda; class Insecta; order Orthoptera; family Tettigoniidae; genus Meconema; species Meconema thalassinum. The sequence continues at coordinate 5,857,969 of OX336398.1, read as the reverse complement.
CTTCTGTTTTCTTCGGTATATGGATGATAACATTCTCCTTAAAATCAGGGAGTACCTGTCTCATAAATCCTACATCCTAACGAAATGTTTTCGACCCAATTCAGTAGCTATGCAAAGTAGAAACTCCGTCAGTATATCATCTATTCCTGGTGTTGTGTTGCTGCTTAAGGCTCGCAATCCTCTATCCAATTTAATTCTCCGTATTAAATCTCTTTTCGTATCGTCATCAACTTCCTCATCTTCCTCCAGAACATGATCCGCAAACTCTTTACATCTATACTCTGCCCGTTGAATAAAGGTTGCCATGGAGCCATCGCCGCAGATGACCCGTCTGGTCCCCCAACCTCTAGGCCCACATTGTCACAGGATCGGGTGTGTCCTTGAGCCAGCTCCGGCACGAGACTGATAGCTCAAGGCAATCAGGTAAATGGGGAGAAAGTCATAGCCATGCCCAAGGAAACACACCCCCAGAACGCAAAGCAAAGAAATAATAAGTTCAGGTTTATGAAAAAGAAGGTTAACAATCTTATATATATGTCTGTTCGTCTTTTATGCGTTCATAAACCATTCATTCGATTGCGATCAAATTTTGGTGAGTTGTTGTAGACACTTTCGGGATATTCATAGCGGAGTTTTAAAATGTTTTTAACTTTTGTGTCTTTATTATTCAAAATGCAATTTCAAGGTCATATGTCTATATTAATTATTATTATTATCATTTATTACAATATTATTATTGATTTAAGCCCACTACGGAGCTCTTATGACTAGTTCTTCTTCGATGCTCTTTTCCGTTCCCAATATCTCTTGAGCCCTGCTGATAATCTCTCATTTCTCTCCTGCTTCCAACAGTTTGGGACTGTAGGTGGTGGGGTCCAAGACTCTAACAAAACACAAAATTTATAACGATATTTTACATCAAGGTCAGCAATTCCAGCCGAATCCAAGTCCTTTAGTACTTCATTAAGCCACAATCTTCCAGTCTTGTAGCTTATAACCAAGGTTAAGATCTTCTTGGTAAGCCTGTTGCTGGTTATTCGTTGTAGGTGCACTTAGAACTTTAGCCTCCTACGTCGCATACTGGTATTGGCTGTTTCAAACTGTTGATACACGTCAGAATTAGATTTCAAACGGTAGGTTCCTTCTGGGAGCAATCTCGGGCCATGAATTTTCCTGAGGATACGTCTTTCGGCTTTCTCCAGGTCATCCATGGTGCCCCTGCGGCGTACAGAAACTGTGGTCTGACAACAGACAGATCTTAGCTTTCCTCGAAATGCATTTCTTGTTGTGCAAATTGTGGGAGAGTTGGTATGCTGCGTTGAGTTTGGTACGCCTTGCTAAGATGGGGGTGCCATCTCTACCATTGGGGTGGACCCATTCACCATGATAACGAAAGCGATTGCCTCTTCCAATCGTTCCATGAGAGGTCGTCAAAGGTGTGTTCCCGGAGTGCCAATTCTCAAGGTACTTGGTCGTATCGTAAGATATCTGCAATTCAGACTTCACCGCTATCTCTTGCAAGGCTTGTACAGCTATGACAGCATCCTTAGAGTTGTTGGCTAAGAATGCAAAGTCATCTGCGAAGGCAAGGCACCTGATCTCGATTCTTTTGGTTCCAGCTCCAAGGCAACTGGTTTGAATCCTAGATTCCTCAATGTGCATTCCGAGGGCATGATGACTTTATCAAGCGCCAGATTTAACAGATTGCATGAGAGACCATCTCCCTGTCGTACTCCGGTTTTGATCATGAAACTTCGAGATAGTTTTCCTCTGAGCTTCACCTTAGAGGTTGTATCCGTGAGTCTGTTTGATGAGGGTGCGTGTGTTATAATCCACACCTCGTGGAGTATTGAGAAGATTGTCTGGCGGTCGATGGAATCATAAGCTTTTGCGAAGTCAAATTAAACCAATTAGACCAATTAAACTCCTTATACCCAACATCTTCAAACCAGGCAAACGGACAAAAGTACAATAATTTTCTCAAAGTGATATGTTAGTTACTTCTGGAAGAGAATATTCTACATCATGCCGAACAAGTCAGGGATTGACTTGGAACCTAGGAGCGAATGGAGAATATGAACAAATCAAGTTTTAATTCACCGTCTCTAGTCGGGCGTAGCATTCAACGGGTTAAACACTCCTTTATGTTTGGGAGAAGGTTCTAAGATTGCAGGAGGTAGAGAGTTCCAGTTATGAATGGCACGGTTTCCGTAAGAATATTGTTACGGCCCAGCCTTCAATTAGGCCTTAACTCCAATTTACCCAAATCCCATAATAATAAACTGTACAGCGCAGTCACTGCTTACATGTGAAGCAACATTGCTTCAAGATCACAACTCTCAATAGATAAGTAAGGATCCCAAGAGGCGAACAGGTCCAGTTGCACAGACGGACGGACCGGAGGAGGGACTGACGGCGGGCACCCTCCGAATCGGGGCGGAAGTCCTACGGGGCCCAAGGGCAGCTCTTCTAGACTTCAAGACCTCACCTCAAAGGTGAGTGTGCTTGAGCTATCCGTATTCCCATCGCTCAAACATCTCACCACAGACCTGTTACTCGACTGCAAATTAACAGTCAAATACCTCTAGACCATGAGTTTTTATTCACTTACTTCGCATGTTAAAATCAGACAATCTTTCATCCTCTCGCCTCCGCAATCCACATTACCTTGCAGTCCCCACGTCCAACTGTTCGATTTCCAAATCAGCATTCAACATGCACGCTCACCACTCGTGCGCTGACGATGCATATGCTTCCACCAGAACTCTCCCTGTGACCTTGCTTAGCAAGCGCTACGCGCAAATCCTTAACGAATTTGAAGCCCCCACGAGAACACCCCAAGCGAGTGCCCTACTTATTGGAGTCGCAGGGGTTAATCCGCAGAGAAGACCTGTCGCACTCCACAAAAAAACTAGAAATAAAACACTGTCCAAAATATTTCCCCGGCCCCTTCATACACTACACTCACCCCTTCTAACCCCAAGTCCTTCAAAACATTCTAAACATCAACACAAACCCCGCTTTATCCTCGCAAAGAGAACACACACCCGCTGGGTCCAAAACACTGGCGGAATAGCACCTCGCCCTATTTACGTTCAGTAGGATCCTGGATATAGCTCGCCCCAGCTCATTCATGCTCAATGCACTCCCGGACAAGAAAAAGCAACCCCTTATATATCGTTCACAACCCTCCTTACACACAATTACATACGCCGACATACAACACTAGCCAGGGGTTCAACTATGAACAAAGAGCACCGGAGTCATACTAGACAAACAGAGAAATCCAACACAATCTAGCAGCCCCCTACAATCTCTCATGCCCTTATATAAGGATTTCACACACGCAATCCAGTCCCACACTTCACAGGCACACGACCCCTTCACATTAAATACACTCAATATACGTTGCATTTCATCCCAATACCCAGATACGAACACGAACGAGATCAAACATCAGGGCAAATCACACACAAGAGGAGAACACATAAGCTACGTATTCTTTCTTTGTATTACAGACCAGGGACGGATGGGTGTAAAAATTGCGTTATGTCACAATTCTTTAGTTTTGAGAAAATCATGATTTAAAGTTCAACTCGGAGCCCTAAATGGAGTTGTAGAATATACGTAATTTGAATTATGTCTTCAGGAGCCTAATACTATTCACAACAATGGGATAACTCGTCATAATAAATTCCAAGCAAATTCACGTACCGGTAGTTACGGAGCCAAACAACACGAGGTGTCTCATAATGTATGACTTAACACAATTTGCACACCCACATCTCACCTATATAGGCTAATATAAAGCTCAATGTTGGTTTGTCTGTCTGTTATTTATTTAAATCTACACCATTTCTCCGATTTGAACCAGATTTTACCTAGTTATCCTTTGGAATCCTGCGGGTAACACTGTCCACTTGAAATTTCAAACATGCCTCTCCATTCCCTGTATTCAGGCCCTTCGGCACAAATCTACACAGTTTCACCACATTTTACGTACTTTCCCTTTGGAACCCGACGAGTAAAACTGTCCACTAGAAATTTCGGACAGCCCTCTCCATTCACGGTATTTAGGCCATTTTGCACTAATCTATACCGTTTCACCGAACTGAACCAAATTTTATATGCTTACCTTTCGAAACCTAACAGATAACACTGTGTACCTGAAATTCAGACATCCCTATCCAATTCCTAGATATAGGCCGTTGGGCACATAGACGAAGGATCGAATTTGTAGTAGAAGAACCAACCTAGGCTCATTTTAAGCCTCGCAACGCAAGAAACAATACTCGGGACGTAAAGTAGTTTAGTTAAGTTTGGTGAAATGTTGAAAATTTGTATAAATAACAGAGAAATGGACCTCAAATCTACCTTTTGGAGCCATAGAGCCAATCGTGTCGGAAGTAGTGTAACTGCAAGAATATTTAAATAAGTCTCTTTTTGGCTGGCATGGCCAAGGACTAGGATCTCATGATCAATGTTTATTAAAGCTAATAAAATTATATGTTCCACTCTGGAAGACATAATGCTTTTTAACTAAGCTCATACACATACACTGTGAATATCTCCAGTCAGCAAAACAATAGGTACCGCAACAGGGCATGTCACTATCTAACAAGCAGAACAGCTGGGAAATGACGATTGACAATGGACTACGTGACCTTCCAGTTGGCGGGAATTTAGTTTAATAATCACACTGTGATGATGAGTGATGTTAGGTGTAAGAATTCATTAATAATATTGTTGGGCAACTTCACGAAGAGTGCGAATGAGTATTGCGCTTAGTCACTCTAACTGACATATCGCTCTTGGCACGCACAGAATGAAGTGTTGAATATTGCTCAGTGTGGTAAGTCATGACGGGAAGGACATAACGCACTTTGCACACCCGAAATCTGGCCGATGTCAATATAACACGTAAAACACAACTCAAAAACTTGGTATCCGTCCGCAATATAACATCACGCGCAAGCAGATCGCCCTTTCTTGACTTAACGCACTTTACACACCCACCCGTCTTATTCCTCCCACAGAGCATTCCATTCTACTGGTTGGCATTGTTTTTTGGAAAAGGAAGGGACCTGTATTCGTCTCATGCTCTCTTAGGATATGATTGATGGCCCTGAGGAGGGCCGTTTGGGCACCCAGAGGAGGGTGTGAAAGGAATGGTAAAAATTGCTGAAACTCTCATTTCTTCATTGGAGCTGCCTTCTTGGGCGAAGCCTTGGGATTGGTAGCCTTCTTAGGCTTACGTTCTTTAGGTATTTTTGTCTGCACATTTGCTGCCTTCTTAGCCTTGGAAAGAGCTTTCCTATTCTTAGGGGCAGGTGCAGCACGCTTCTTCTCGGCTGGTTTCTTGGAGATGGCCTTCTTGGCGGCTGCTTTCGCCTCAGATTTCTTGGCCTTGGGAAGGCGCTTCTCCTTAGGGGCAGCAGATAGCTGGCCTTCTCGGGCTTAGCTGCTGAGGAGAGCTTGAAGGAGCCGGAAGCTCCCCTTCCCTTGGTCTGCACCAGCTCACCTCCCCAAAGGTTCATCCTTCCTCTAGCCCCCAAGTAGGAAGAAAACCTCCCGGTAAAAAACCTATTGGTTAATTTTTACAGAGGGAAAGAAACCTACAATAATCTTCCTCTCGCAACAGTGCCTGAAAAGTCCTACGGGATTAAGGAACTAAGTTGTGGAACACCCCGCTGGGAGTTCCGGGACAATTGCTTCCTCGTTAGTCCTGTATCTTCCCGATAGGCCTTGCCTCCTGAGCAGGGTAAGCAAGCCTCACCTAGAGCTACTCTCGTTCCTTAGGAGAGTTCCCCCTTGATAATAAACCCTTAGTAGGATACTAAAACCTCCCCCATGGTCTGGTACCTTGACGTGGTGGGGAGGCTTGTGTGTTTCAGTGATACCGAGAGCAATGCCGGCGGGAGCTTCGGCTCCTGGCAGGGTCACCCATGCCGGTAAGGTCGAGGGGGAGAGACCAGACTAAATGACAGACTACACCATGATGGTGGGCAGCAGCGTCATCAGTAGATTATTTCCAGGCGGAGCTGTAATTCAGTGGTATGGTTGGAAAACTGCGGGGGCTCGTTTTCAGTCCTTAAGGTGGCAGCCCTACCAGAAAACTAGGAAGCTGTGGGCTAATAACTCGCACTCTCCGAAATTGTTTATTAAAGAAACTGAAAAGAATGAAAACCGGACGGATCTCATATTGACAACTTTCGGCACGAAAAGGAAGACACGAATAGGTTTCTGGAATGTGAGGACTCTGGGTGAGAGTAGTAGGCTGAGGCAGGTGACCAGAGAAATGATCTCGTATAAACTTGATATACTTGGGCTCAGTGAGATAAGATGGCCAGATTTTGGTGAGATAAAAACTTATGAAGGACTTACCCTCATATACTCTGGGAGGAGCGAGGAGAATGCGGAACGCAGAGATGGAGTTGGTCTTTTACTTACTGAACATGCAAAGAAAAGCCTTCTAAGTTGGCAACCCATTTCCGAGCGAATATTATCAGCACGAATTAAGACTCGCATTCGCAATGTTACGATTATACAATGCTATGCACCCACGGAACCATCTGAAGAAGAATTTAAGGAAGCATTCTACTCCCTTCTACATGAGACAGTAAAGAAAAGCAGTAAGAGAGATGTGATTATAATAATGGGAGACCTTAATGCTAAGGTAGGAGAGAACAACGAGGGACTAGAACATGTGATGGGTGTACATGGCCTTGGGGATAGGAATGGAAATGGGAAAAAGTTCACAAACTTCTGTGCTAGCCATGACCTTGTTATTGGAGGTACTTTGTTTCCTCATAAGAGGTGTCATAAGATCACGTGGATTTCCCCTGATCATGACACTGAGAACCAAATTGACCACATCGCAGTGAGTAGGAGATTCAGAAGATCGCTCACCGATGTTCGGAATAAGAGAGGAGCTAATGCTAGCAGTGATCACCACCTTATGCTGGCTGAGTTCAAGATGAAGATCATGGTGGCAAAGAAGAGGTTTAAAAAACAGAGCAAGAGATTTGATGTGAGGAAGTTGAAGGAGGAGAAGGTCAGAGATGAATTTAAACTGGAGCTAAGAAATCGTTTTCAGGTACTCCAATCTGATACAGCAGAAACTGATATTGAATCTTCCTGGAGTAATGTAAAGAACATCATCATTGATACAAGTGAAATAGTCCTGGGAAAGAGCAATCCTCTCAAGAAGGATTGGATGTCAGAACAAACTTGGGAGGCAATAAGTCATAGGAAAATGATTAAGGAGAAGTTGAATATGTGTAAGACTCGACATCAGAAAGCAAAAGTGCAAGCAGAATACACGGTCGTTGACAAAGAAGTCAAAAAGAGTGTGAAAAGAGATAAGAGTAATTGGATCGATGAGATGGCGAAGAAGGCAGAAGATGCTGCATCAAAAAGTGACAGCAAAGAAATGTACCGCATCACAAAAGTGCTGTCCAAGAAAAGTTTCCGAAAGAACCGGCCCATAAAAGACAAACAGGGAAATTTACTCACAACTCAAGAAGAACAACAAGAGCGGTGGAGGGAATACTTCACCGAAATTTTTAATGTTGATCGAGGGATTAATGAACACCACGAAGAGAGGAATGATGAACCTGATAATTCTGATCCAAATATTCTTTTGCACAGTCCAACTTGTGCTGAAATCAAAGAAGCCTTGCTACAACTGAAGAATGGAAAAGCCCCCGGTGTCGACAACATTTCGCCAGATGTCCTCAAGATAGACATGGACACCACAGCTAATATCCTGAAGCCATTGATGGAAAAGATCTGGTTTGAAGAGAAGCTGCCTGCGGAATGGAAGAAAGGTTTGATTGTTAAAATCCCAAAGAAGGGTGACTTGACGAACTGTAACAACTGGAGAGGTATTACCTTACTATCCGTACCAAGCAAAGTATTTCTCAGGATAATCTTTAATCGCGTTAAGAAGTCTATCGAGTCGAAGTTGAGGAAAGAACAAGCTGGATTTAGGGAACACCGTAGTTGTGTGGACTTAATTAACACTTTACGGATTATTGTGGAGCGGAGTAACGAATGGCAAGCAGCACTGTACATCTCATTTATAGATTTTGAGAAGGCCTTTGATTCCATTAACCCTACACGCATCTCTTTCACTAACATTCGTACACGCTAGCGGCACTCTATGCCGCTATATATTGTTTCATTCTTTTTCGTAATTGAGTGTCTTGCTAAACGGCTAAAATTGTTTTGTATGGAGAATTATACAGAACCTATGAGAATACATTGAAAAAATCTGATCTGTATGTGTGAAATTCTTATTAATAAAATATATCATTGGGAGGGATGGGATAAGGACATATTTACTATTCATACTTAATATAATTAAAAATTCTTATAAACATTTATTGGACAACGAAGAAAAAATAATAATTTTCACACACAAAAGAGATATTGAAAATTATTGGATTGAGATTGCCCATTTTTCAGGCTCATATTACAAGACTTTGTACCTGATGCTCAACAAGCTCAAGAAATACTCTAGAGTAAAAGAAAAACTCTTTGTCAGAATCATGTAGGGCTATACACTTAGATTCTTGCCTAGGAAAAGGACATTTTCTGCTAATTTACAGTACAAAATAATATACAGTGCCTAAATACACAAATAACTCTGTACTAGGACTTAAAAATTGAATGGATCCTCTTCATCCAGTGACCCTTTTTGCGCATCAAGTTCTTGGAGCATACTTTCAATCTCCTGTTGTTGACAGCCATGTCGATACCTATAAACAGACTATGTGCTGACATCGATAATAATGATAGAAGCATAGAAAGAAACAACAAAGGTAAAATAAGTTAAATACTTACATTATTTCACAACGCCTATTCCAGCCAGTTGTTACACGCTAGCGGTACGGAATGCCGCATTCGCGCACCTCGCAACTTTGACAACCTGTCTCAGACTAACTGGGAACCAGACAGGCTCCGAACCTACTCCCTCCCCTGCAGCACATGTCGAACAAAGGATATAGCGGGCGATCTCACAGAACTCGTAAGACTTTACCACGTCAAACGAAATTTTGCACTAAGTGCCGCTTAGCGTGTATCTATGGGTTAATAGGAAGGTCATGTGGGAGACCTTAAAGGAATATGGTATACCAAGTAAAATAGTTAATATTATACGAGAGATGTATTCTGGTTATGAATGTCAAGTCCTGCATGAGGGTCAGCTATCCCAGCCATTGGCCATCCAGACTGGAGTACGACAAGGATGTATACTTTCTCCCACTTTGTTCCTGATTGTTCTTGATAAAACTCTTAGGAAGGTGGGGAGAGGATACAGTGGGGACTTCGAGACAGGTTGGAGGATCTTGATTTTGCTGATGACATCTGTATGCTAGCACAGCGCTTTAGAGGCATTAGGGAAAACTGGCAAACTTAGAACTTGAAGCTGCTAAGGTTGGACTTAAGATAAACCCAAAGAAGACAAAGGAACTGAAAGTGAACTCCACAGTACAGGCTGGTCTCACTGTGGGAGGTGTCGATGTAGAACAGGTGGATACATTTGTTTACTTGGGAAGCGTGGTAACGAGAAGTGGAGGGGCTGAGGAGGATGTCAAGAGCAGAATAAGAAAGGCAAATGGGGCTTTTGTGCAGCTCTATCCAGTATGGAGAAAACGTAAAATATCCAGGAAGACGAAAATCTGACTTTTTAATACCAATGTGAAATGTCCTATTGTATGCATGTGAAACATGGAAAGTTACCAATCCTATCAGCCACCAACTTCAAGTATTCATCAATCGTTGTCTGCGTTGAATTCTGGGTATACGATGGCCAGATATAATCCCAAACGAAGAGCTGTGGCAAAGGGCTAACCAACAACCAACCTATAGAAGTCCAAATTAAACGGAGGAAATGGGGCTGGATTGGGCATACTCTGCGGAAACAGAATGATGCAGTAGAAACGAGAGCTCTGGACTGGAATCCTCAAGGGGCTCGGAGACGGGGAAGACCAAGGAACACCTGGAAACGCACCATTGAAAAGGAGGCCAGAAAAGCGGGAAAGACTTGGAGGGAAGTGAAGAACTTGGCAACACACAGAGCCCGATGGAAATCATTCTTGGATGCCCTATGCTCCGCATGGAGCGAAAGGAAATAAGTCAAGTAAGTCAAGGATACTAAATAATGAAAGAAAAGTCTTTTGGAAATTAAATTAGCCCTGGGGATATCTGGCATCTCTAACAGAGTCATATTTGGCCTGCAAGACAACAAAACACCATCCTTTACTTCGCCTTAGTTAGAGAGACTCCTCACAGGTCCGATGCATAGACACCGCATAAGTATTCGAACCAGGTCCTGAAAGAGTGTGGTGAATACGTTAACATTCAGGATGTTACACTGCCACGTGAGGCCAAAGAGGCCTGTGAGCCTCTCAAGCAGCTGTTAAGGAGGAGGTATAACCTGCATCTGCATCTCCCGGGTAACGAACCTACAGCCATCCTTCTTGAAAGCTTAGGCCCTTTATGGAGGTCCCCTACGTGTGAGAACACCTGTCTAGTCGTTGTTTGTTTGTCCCAAGAACAATGATATGTTATATGAAGTGCATTTCTGTATTTTGGTTAAGTGTAATGTTATTAAGAACATGCAATGAGAAAATGTATGACTAAGTAGAACGATGAAGGAATGAGTGAAAGAGGGTGATTAAGAACTGTCTAATTGATATTATTCCTACTATCTTAGTTTGTAAACAGTGTGTGTATTCCCCCCTCCCCAAATCCCTCCCTCTTTAAACACCCTAGTCATAAACTTATTAAAATAAATAAGAGCATATCTCTAAATAAAAGCACTTTGTGGCACATTTCTCCTGTTATCCTCTATCAAAGCCTTCACAATGACACAGGTTATTCGACAGCTCACAACCACATTGAAAATTTTAAATAGTGGCTATTGGAGTCCATGCCAAGTTGAATAATCCCTAAAACTCGACTGATTCAGCAAGAGAGTAGTAGCCTCGATGCCTGTAATTTAGATGCAGCTGTCCCAATCAACATACAAGTACATAGCAAGGACCTAACCAGGAAAAGAAAATTCAGATCTTACTTTCTGTTGGCAGAACGTATGGGAAGACTGTAACAAGGCCTGTGCCTCTTCCTTGCTTTACTATGTCAGATTCAAAGCGATTGGGAAACAAATTAGAGCATCATTCATCTCACCGATAGGGAAGACTATATAGAAGTTTCATTTAAGGCCTCGTAGGAAGAATTCATACAAAGCGAGAGGTTAATTTATGCCGAGCAAGGCGATGGAAAATGACATAGGTATCTTAGACACCAACCGCATTGTAATACCGAGTATTATTAAAACCGTTGCCTAGGACCTGACGTGTAAGAATTCAAATTTGTCCCCACAAATACCGTACATCTGAGCACTCAGGTTTTATTTTCAAGAGTTATATGCGGGTTATTTCTCGCGAATTAAACGGCCTTCCTCCTACGTGTGTTATTAGCTGTCAATACCTGCCATGGCGTCATTTATAACGGCAGAAATAACTGTCACAAGCCGTCATTACAAGCGCCTTTGTGTTTGACCTACAGGCTGGTAAAAACGCAATTTTTGAGTCACTCGAAATTCCTATGAAGACAGGAATTTACGGGAACGTCAAAGAAAGATCGATAAATAATGAGGTGGGTATACAGTTTAATCCAAACCCAAGTATAGATATGAATTGACACTCAAAAGGTCGGTAGCCCTGACCAAACGGCGAGTTTTGTGTTATATTCTGATATCTCTATCATTAGCGGCAGATGACCTACCTGTTCCGTCCCGTCAAGCCTACAATCATTGTTATTCTCATGGCAGAAAGATCCTCGTAACAATTGGGAGGGTGGGGAAGGTAGTTGCCGTTACGACCGTAAATACGAATAGCCTCGTGGAAACTCATCGCTTCTTGGAATTTTTAGGTTATACATTTACGTAGAAATAGCTAGTAACCTTTATTCGCCCTTTAGTAACATCTAACTCTAGCTGTAGGGTTATTATTTTTGTTATCTCCTCGGGTCATCAGCCCGGTGCTCAAGTCAACGGTTGACCTCCGGAGTAGTATCTTGTCGGAAGACCCTTTCTAATGCTTCCCTCTCCTTTCCCCCACATTTCCCCTCTGTGTAGTAGGTTTTGCTGGCTCATCAGCGTCCGTGTCAGGACCCCGGCAGGAGTAGCGAACTGTGTACTACCTCTCTTCTTATGAAGCGCACACGCACCTCTTTACAGCGAGAGCTAAGAGCTCACTGATGAGCCAGCTTGGTGTTTGCAGGAATTTAGTATAATAATCACACAGTGATAATGAGTGATGCTTGGTGTAAGAATTCATTAATTATATTGTTGGGCAACTTCACGAGGAGCGCGAATGTGTAATTCGCTTAGTCACTCAAACTGACATATCGCTCTTTGCACGCACAGAATGAAGTGTTGAATAGTGATCAGTGTGGTAAGTCATGACGGGAAGTACATAACGCACTTTGCACACCCGAATTCTGGCCGAAGTCAACATAACACGTAATACACAACTCAATAACTTCGTAACCGTCCACAATATAACATGACGCGCTATACTCGCGCAAGCAGATCGCCCTCCTCTCTTCGATGCCAATTTTTAACTCAGTTCACACCATTCCTTGACTTAACGCACTTTACACACCCACACTTAGTATCAGTACAAATGCTGCGAGATGATTCTACAAGAACAAACAAAATCTGATGACTGAATATCAGATCAATCAAAATCCTATCAATCGAATGTATCACTTCTATCACCGATTATATCGAACGCTCATCAAAATCAAACTTCGGCAAACATGTAGGGAAAGGCATGGCACGAAATCTAACTAATGAAAAATCTTACTCGAAATACTTGAGTGTTCTTATTATTTATATGAGCCTCGACTCGAACCAGTGACCCTTCACTCTACAATGGTGGAATCAGCATGTGTGGATAGACTGATGAACCAGGATCTCGTTATCTATCCCTATAAATGTGTTTTAAAATAACTTTCCTGTCGAATACTAGACATAAATCAGAAAGATCTACCTCGAAATAAATACAAAATTCACTAATTCTAAATTAGTTTTCAAATAACGTACCCCTTCCAGTGAATAATACTGAGCAATCAAAATCGAAACTGCAAATCCACAAATCGTATCTGAACTGGAAACCCATTAGGGGAAACAACTTCCCTTGCTAACAGTCAGCTGATCCGATGTTAACGACCACTCATATATTGAACTTACTAACGCCTCAGTAAGCCCCAAATATCAAACTCAATATCTATCACCAACACATCCGTTCACTTCAGGAAGATAAGTGTGATTCATGTCTCGCTGAGGCTCCAATATCACATGTATTTCCGTTGAACAATCAAAATCCCATTGTATGTAGTTATGCATATAATTTGTATATCTATGTGGAAACCCAATTTCACACGAACCTCAACATAGACAATTTGGCTCCCATGGCCTTGCAAATAGGTTCTTTCAGTGGCCTATTGTCGAATAGTCACATATTATTGGTTTACCTGCCTCGAAGAACATCATTATGGCTCGATGATTACCACAAACTATGGGCGGTAAGTGGCTACACCTGTCGCCACTCGTCGATAAACACTTATCACATGGCTCAACTTAAAAAGGCACATTATTCATAACACACATATATTGCATGCGAATTTCTCACATATTATAAACCTTACCTTTCGAATCACTAATATTCCACCACAAATAATAACACGTGATCAATCTTGCTGATCATCGCTTGCATGTATATTCAAAGGCTTTCTTGGGGTGAATTATCTGGGAGTCTCAACATTATTAATCATATTCTATCACTGTTCATGAAATCATGTTATCTCACATCATCCTGACGTCTATCCGTGATTTCAAACTCAATATGCATGGTTATGTTTCAACATACACTTCATCTAATGAACAGGTGATCTGAAGTAAATAACATCGTATAATCTGACGGGTACCGTTCCTTACTACTAACTATTCGTAATACTATGTTTCTACTGAATAAGACACCTCCAAATCGCTACTTTTGCCTATCACAAATATCAAAAAGTAAGGACAAAAAGTATCCTAACTGGACTATATTATATTAACATTCTCAAATCCTCTTCCATAAACGGGAAATGACAAAGAAATATAGCCAACTTACAGTGTTTTCTTCCCCCTCCGTAGTTTATAGTGACGAGCCACGGACAGCCCCTTTCATAACGACTAATTCATAGTTATAAAGTCGGCACTCATTTCATGATGTCTTACGTCTTGCTCACATTTGTACACATTACAATTTGTTTCATAGTAATATATTTTATATTATCATGTCCAATTACTATAATACACAAACTGTGGACTCCACCATTTATACACTCCCTAGCCACTGCGGTCATGTGACTGGATTCTCCAATGTTGTTTGTTCTCCTCGCGCATTGATATTGTGTCCATTTTCTACATATTCTGTTTCCATGGTGTTTTACACGAACAAATGACTTCATAATTCTTGCCTGTATATTTATAAATCCCTTCAAGTACCATATTTTCCATAGAGTCAGTATATTTCTAATAATAATGTTATTGGTTTTACGTCCCTTTTAACTACACTGGCTTTTTAGAGACGCCGGGGTGCCGGAATTTTGCCCCGAAGGGGATCTTTAACGTGCCAGTAAATCTACTGACACGGCTCCCTCGCATTTGCGCACCCTCAAATGCCAGCTGACTGCGCCAGGTTTCGAACCTGGGCTCAGCAAGCGAGAACGTTACCCCTGAGCCACGCAGCCAGACAGTATATTTCTCTAATTCGTCATATGAATGGGCGTGTCTTCGCTGTTCTATGACGCGCCCCATGGAATTCCGTAGCATGGGATTCACCGAATCAACACCTACCAAGGAGTGCTGTCCTGGCCTTCATCTTATGTATAGGTGACCTATATTTCCAGTCTCCCTTGTCAACATGTATTGTGAAATTCTACCTCACTTTTTGGAGTGAACACTTTTGCTTGTAATTAAAACTTCTTCATGTAATTAGTTGTCGAGCATAATATTGATTCAAATGTTGCCTAATATCAAATTTTGAATTTTGTCAAGTATTTGGCCTCGATCTTAAATCATAGACTAAGGGGCACAACACGTTTCTGCCGATTACTGAGATAGGTATGGTTAAGCAGAGGACATTGATTTATAAATATGAAGTTCAAAGGGAATGTATATCCACTTCAAGCTGGGAGTTACGCCCCCTAATCAGGGAAGAGAACGGATAGGTGCAGAAAGGTGGCTTACAAGGCCTTTCATGTTCACCGTCGATATATCTCAGCTTCACCTTTATTTGTATGGTAACACTGAACAATCTGTATTACTGTATTTTACATTACTTATAACTGATTAAGATGTGTGTAAGTATTTCTACCCTTATTATTCCCGTTTCCACAGTGTTGGCAGGGAGATTTAGAGAGTTCCTATGGGGCAACGGTTCTTTCTTACAGCCGGAGTTTATGATAACTAACATCTTGTGTAGAAGTGACGCTCCCAGAAAACGTTAACATGTTTCTGTTTATTGGTGTTTCCTGTTTGTTGTTTTTGTTCTTTGCCGTCAGTGATCCATCAAGTGTGATATTTCTCAATATGTACGTTGATGTTTTTATATTAAACCCACTTTGTTACGTCTATGTACTGTTTAATCAGAATGAAATATGGTGAAGAGTTGGTTAGAAGTGTCCGTGACATATTAAGACGTACAATCCCGCATTCGCCTGACATAATAAATGAGAAAATATACTAAACCGTTTCATAGAAAACCGACGGTGGGTTCCAAGCAGTTGTCTTCAGAGCGGGGAAGCACCCTGACCACTTGGCCTGGATCTCGAAGTTTTGTGATATTTTAAATAAGCTCAGCTCCTTTCCTCAAGCAATTTTTTATGATACCGACTACATTTATGATAGCTTTTGAAATAGGCAATGAGTTGGAGCGAAGCTATTGAAATGTAAGTCGATGTCACTGCAGTCAGAACTGCTCCAGGCATTCTTTTGTCTGGTGAACTCTACCGGTGATTCCTCATGGCGATAGAAACACTGGGTCATTTCCTTGAATCTCTTCCAATTTTGCAACGATGATATCCCGGCACCATAAAATCATGCCCTGCATTGTTGTCACAAGAAAGGATATCACGTCCAAGAATAAGTCGGTGTCATATCATATATCGCAGTTTAAGGTGACTGGAGATGATTGCCGCCAAGATCAAGAAAGGTTTCCTAATAAATCCAACCAGGAGGCCTAAACACCACCTGGGCCAGCCTTAAGAAGGAAACACATGATGGCTTATCGCATTACATTTCACCTTTGTTGGCTGCCCGGGCAAACGGAAAGTTTATTTCTAGAACATCTATACTGTTCCGCAGTACCGCAGTAACTCTAATAACTACTGTTGAAATATAATGTAAATACAGTCGGTCTATTGCTTGCAGTAGAAGCGTTATGTAGTGGCAAAATGTATGTTATATAGTCTACACAACGCTCCATCCAGTTGCGCTTAATGCAATCGGCTTACTCGAAATTTTTACAAATGTAGCAGCCGCAATCATAAATTCTGTTGTGTTTTTTTTTTTTTAATATTCATGTAGAATATTTCTTATATGACATAAAGTGATTGATTTAAACGTTCATTCTTAAAAGCTGTCAGGTAGAACTGTTGAGGGCTAAGACACAAGTCTTGTAAGTGACCTGTGAGACTGAAATGGGACAAGAGGTTGAATTAGCCCCTTATAGTCTTACTGCTAGAAATTGCGTATTGCATATTATTTCTCCAGCCCTTAAACCTATTACTTCCTTTATTGCACTGTTCACCATATTTTCTATCATAGACCTATCAAGGAAGGGTGGCTTTTTTAAGATAAGGCTTGAACAATACAGCAAGATACGCTGGAGAATAAGCATATAGGGGCAGTTAACCTCGTTGTTCCGTCCCTTACAGCCTCAATAACTTACTAACTAAATCAAGAAAGTAATTTCAGTCAGTGCAATAGCTAGTATATCTTGACATCCTGTTGAGCTGTGCTGTAAAGTTACATTATTTATTGAGTAGAAGCGTAAGTTAATACCTCAGAAATTAATGATTTATTTTTGTCGCTAGGTTTTAAAAGAAGAAACCAATGGTGGTGAGAGGGATGCAAATAGAAGTCATCCAAACGAGTAAGTAGACAACAAATTAAGGAGAAATGTTGTTAATTTGCGAATGTAAACTAAACAAGTAGTTCCGTGAAGAACTATACGGCCTATTTTCATATATCCTACTTATGTTAATTGCCCCTATCTACATACAAAATTTCAGTTTGATTGCTGTAATAGATTTGTAGATATTGAGAACCAACTAAATATTTCGGATGGTCGCCATGTTGTATTTTATATTTGTAGGTCCTAGAGTTATGTAATATTATATGAAGATTATTGTGTACGTGTAGCATTCAAACTTCAATCGCATGATTAGGACACAAGAAGTAACAAAGAGATTTTAATATTTCGCACAGCTGCCACCTTGTGGTTATGGAAACAATTGAAATAAATTTTATGCCAGTGGATAAACATTCGTATAAGAATTTATTGTACCAAGTTTCACTGCACTCGGATGGTTAAATTGCGAGAAACGTCCATGTGAATATTTATACTTCGCGTCGCCTTCATGTTGGATTTGTGATCACCAGGTTATTTAAAGTGCTATAGGTGAACTTAAATGCATAGCCCCTATGAACATTAAAAAATTCAGTTTGATTGCTCTAATAGATCCGTAGATATTCAGGGCCGTCTAAATATTTCGGATGGTCGCCATGTTGGATTGTTAAATGTATAGGCCATAGAGTCATGTACCATTGAAGGAAAATTATTCCGTAGGTTCATTATTCACACTTTCACTTCGATCGCATGATTACGACAAAAGAAATAGAATCTTAATTTTAAAATTCGCAAAGCCGCCATCTTGAGGTTATGTAAACAATTGAACTAAATTAGATACCAGTGCATTGCAATGTGTATAAACATTTCATGTACCTGATTTCATTGCGTTTGGAATATTAAATCGCGAGAAAGGTCTATTTAAAAATTTCAAATTCGCTTGGTTGCCATGTTTGTTTTGTAGTTAACCGGTTTTTGAAGGTCTTATAGATGAACTTCCAGTAGTGCCCTTTATCTCCGTAAAATAATTCAGGGTGATACCGCTAATAGTTTCAGAGAAATAGAATACCGGTGAAATATTTCGCTCAACCGCCATCTTGTGGTTATGTAAACAATTGAACCAAGTTAGATATTGGTGCATTACAATGTGTATCATCATCATCATCATCATCGGCTTTAACTCGAATCCGAGTATAAATCTTCTTCCTTCAGTCCAGTTTGTGGATGTGTTTACGGTGACTAAAGAGTCCAATCCTGGCATGGAACAAGCGACCACACAAGTCACATAGTATTGCTGGAGGAGGACGAGGTTGGGCTGCTCGAAGTTTCCTAGCTTGACGCTTGGCCTCTTCATGTGTGCGTCGATCTCTTTCAAACGTTTTTACAGTATCCGAGATGGAACGGCACCAAGTTGACCAGTCTTCAGCCAGCATGTCCCAGGTGTGTGAATCAAGACCTGTCAATTCCAGGGTCTGCTTAAATTGGTCCTTGTAGCGCCTCTTAGGACCACCATGAGGTCTGGTGCCATAGCATAACTCACCATATAGCATTTGACGAGGTAATCTCACATCATCCATCCGATGGACATGACCAATCCATCTAAATTGGTGACCTATTATGGATGATTCTATGCTGTTGATTTGAGCCTTTTCAAGTACATCAATATTGGTAATGCGGTCTTCCCATTTAATCCTGAGGATTGATCGAAGTTCTTGTAGGTGGAAACGCTCAAGCTTCCTAAGATCACGTCGATCAAGGGTCCACGTTTCACAGTCATACAACAATGTAGATATGACTACTGCTTTGTACACCATAAGCTCTGTACTCATGGACAGATCTTTATTCATGAAGACCCGGTGCGCTAATCGTCCATATGCTGCATGGGCTGCGCCAATTCTCTTATCCACATCCTGCTCACAGGTACAGCTCACAGAAATGGTACTGCCCAGGTACGAGAAGTGGTCTACCTGTTCTAATGGCAAATTTGTGATGGAGATATTGAACTGAGGTGAAGGTTGTGTCAAGACTTTAGTCTTATTGACATTTATGGTAAGACCAAAGCGATCACATGCACTTTTGTTACAATTAACTGACTCTTGCAGCTCTTCTGGTGTGAGAGTTGGTGACGCAGCATCATCTGCATACAACATGTTAGTAACCTTAGTAACCTGAGTTTTCCTCAAGGAGCGGAAACGAGTTAGGTTGAAAAGCCCTCCATCAAAACGATACTTGACCTCCACACCTGGGATGTTTGTGGGTGAATCATAAAGCATTGCAGCCAAGTACAGCGCAAAAGATGTTGAGGCCAGTACACATCCTTGTTTCAGTCCATGGGTAATGGGAAAATCATCGGACATCTTATTCTGATGGCAAACCTGACCTGTCATGCCATCATGGAGAGCCTTGATTAGATCTACAAAACGCTGAGGGCCACCAAACCGCTTCAGCACCGCCAACATGGCTGGTCTTGGAACTGAATCAAATGCCTTTTCCAAGTCATAAAAGACTAAGAAGTGTGGATTCTGTTGTTCTCTACATTTTTCTTGTAGCTGTCTCACACAGAAAATCAAGTCAATTGTGCTTCAGGAAGCTCTAAATCCGCATTGTGACTCTGGGAGGATCTTCTCAGAGATAACCTTGAGGCGGTTAAGTAGAATTCTTGCAAGAATCTTCCCCACAATTGATCTCAGTGATATACCACGGTAGTTGCCACAAGCACTGCGATCACCCTTTTTAAAGATAGTGACAATAGTGGCATTCATTAGGTCTCCAGGTACCTTTTTGATTCCCATATTCTGAGGATAAGGATGAAAATCCTTGTTTTGAGGGAATGACCTCCGGCTTGAATTAGTTCCAGAGGCATGTTATCTGGGCCAGGTGCTTTTCTGGGTTTCAATTGGGTGAGATCTGCACTGAATTCATGATAATTAGGCGGTACTGCCAACCACAGTTGTTCAGGTTGTTGCGGCACATCACAGAGGAAGTCTTCAGCTGCTGCTGACGGACGATTTAGGAGATTGGAGAAGTGCTCCTTCCAGCGTTCCAAGATTTCTTGATTATCAGTAAAGGTAGTAGAATTATCAGCGCTTTTCAGTGTACCTGATGATGAGCGAGATGGTCCATAAATTTCCTTGAGTACTGCATAGAAGTTCCTCAAGTCTTGAACATCCGATAGTCTCTGCAGTTCCTGAGCCTTCTGTTGCCACCAAGTATTTTTAATCTGCCTTATCAGCGTTTGGCATTTACCCTTGAGTGCCAGTAGTTTATCTCTCTTTGTGTTGGAAGTTGGGTCTTGAAGAAGGGCAAGTTTGGCATTCCTTTTGCCATTGATGAGAGACAGAATTTCCTCATTGTTGTCATCAAACCAGTCTTGTCTTTTCCGCACTATAAAACCAATGGTTTCCTCAGCTGACTGTGTGATAATCTTCTGTAATGTGGCCCATTCTTGCTGAATGTCATTTGTTACTGGGTTTTCTGATAACTGGGTGACGATCCTGTTTCCAAAATGTTTATACATGGATTCATCCTGAAGTTTGGATGTATTAAACTTCTTTCTTGGCAAATTTTTGATGTTCCTAGGTGGTTTAGTTCTGATGGATATCCTGAGCTTACATATAAGAAGTTTATGATCTGTCCAACAATCGTCTATATTCCTTGCTGTTCTAGTAATAAGAGTGTCCTTCTTATCACATTGCCGGGTAATGATATAATCAAGAATGTGCCAATGTTTGGAACGAGGATGAATCCACGTGGTTTTGAAGCGGTTAGGTAGCCGGAACTGCGTGTTGGTAATGAAAAGTTCGTGTTCTGCACAAAGACCAAGAAGCAACAGTCCATTGGGATTACATTTTCCAAGTCCCTGTTTGCCCATCACATTATTCCATAGCCTGTGATCTTTCCCAACTCTGGCATTGAAGTCACCGAGGAGCAAGAGTTTATCTGCAGATGGTACCTTGGAGATGATTTCACTTAGCTGATTATAGAACTGATCCTTTACTTCATCATCAGAATCTAAGGTAGGAGCATAGGCAGAGATGAGTGTCATAAAGGAACCTCCTGAGAGTGGTATGCGGAGAGTCATGAGCCTTTCGCTGATTGCAATGGGCGTAAGTTGGTGATAATTTACCAGTTTGGTCTTCACAGCGAAGCCCACACCATGAATACGACATTCACCCTCCTCCTTTCCTTTCCAGAAGATGGTATATCCTGTTCCAGATTCAGTAATCTTGCCTTCAGCAGACAGCCTAGTTTCACTGAGAGCAGCAATGTCAACGTTGAGTCTTGATAACTCATGGGTTACGAGAGCTGACCTTCTCTCAGGTCTAACGTTATTGTCCAAATCAAGCAAGGTTCTGATGTTCCATGACCCAATAATCAATTTGTGATTCTTTACTCTTTTTGAGTTTCGACCGCATGAGGGGTGACCTGCTGAGTGCGGTTGCCCAGCCGGACCAAGATTGTGACTTCCGATGTTTAGCCCACCTTTTCTAGGGCCTTCCCCATGTGGGGTGGGCAGCGGTGATCCTAAACAGGCCTGCCCAAACACAGATGCAGGACCGAATTCCTGAGTAGTCACAGAGTCTCCGGAAGACGACCATCACACATCTGCTGCCAACGTGCAGGTCCGAACTAGGGGCTTCCAGTTACACCCATAACCTGCCCCCACCGTCCATATCCCATCGCCGTTGGACTTTGAAAAGTGACGTTCGGAAGAAGTGCCACTGGCGTGAATTTGTTTAGGGTGGATCTCAGCTTGCCAGGACGAGACCCACACACTATGATCTCTGAGCCTTATCCTGCGGCTCACAAAGAATGAGACATGCAGGACCGAACACAGAGACTGCAACGAACTGCCGCATACTCAAGTACTACTGAGGTGCGCCTTTACAGCCAGTCCGTCTGGCGTGGCCTCTTCCGCCTCTATGACCGTTGGGAGCCATGAGAGTGATTGGCCCCTCCTCCGCTCATTTTCCCGTTGGGCCAAAACCTGCCCATCATAACTATGGACAATAGTTTGCCCTATTAAACCTGAGCAATAGGCTGCCCCTTCCGCCAACCACACAGTGCCAGAGTTCACCTCTTTCACTGCAGGTACCGTTGAGGACTTCACCGTAACCCTGGCACGGGACCCTAACAAGGTACTACCAGCCGGGCCAGGGTTTTTTAAAGAGGTGTTACTCCTCTATCACTCCCTACTCGATCATACTATATATATACTGTAACACTGTAGGTAATACAGGCACACTTGCTAGTGCCTATACTATATAAGATATCACCACTGCTCCATGTACTATAGTAGAGTAGCACTGTACTATACACACTGTATAACATTACACTATGTGCTATTGCACCACACTATGTAACTACACTAGTAGCAATACCTACACTGTATAACATTACACTATGTGCTATTGCACCACACTGAGTAACTACACTAGTAGTAATACCCACACTGTGTAACATTACACTATGTGCTATTGCACCACACTGTGTAACTACACTAGTAGTAATACCTACACTGTATAACACTACACTATGTGCTATTGCACCACAATGTGTAACTACACTAGTAGTAATACCAACACTGTATAACACTACACTATGTGCTATTGCACCACACTGTGTAACTACACTAGTAGTAATACCAACACTGTATAACATTACACTATGTGCTATTGCACCACACTGTGTAACTACACTAGTAGTAATACCAACACTGTATAACATTACACTATGTGTTATTGCACCACACTGTGTAACTACACTAGTAGTAATACCAACACTGTATAACACTACACTATGTGCTATTGCACCACACTGTGTAACTACACTAGTAGTAATACCAACACTGTATAACACTACACTAGTAGTAATACCAACACTGTATAACACTACACTAGTAGTAATACCAACACTGTATAACACTACACTATGTGCTATTGCACCGCACTGTATAACTACACTAGTAGTAATACCCACACTGTATAACACTACACTATGTGCTATTGCACCACACTGTATAACTACACTAGTAGTAATACCAACACTGTATAACACTACACTAGTAGTAATACCAACACTGTATAACACTACACTAGTAGTAATACCAACACTGTATAATACTACACTATGTGCTATTGCACCACACTGTGTAACTACACTAGTAGTAATACCAACACTGTATAACACTACACTATGTGCTATTGCACCACACTGTGTAACTACACTAGTAGTAATACCTACACTGTATAACACTACGCTATGTGCTATTGCACCACACTGTGTAACTACACTAGTAGTAATACCAACACTGTATAACATTACACTATGTGCTATTGCACCACACTGTGTAACTACACTAGTAGTAATACCAACACTGTATAACATTACATTATGTGCTATTGCACCACACTCTGTAACTACACTAGTAGTAATACCAACACTGTATAACATTACACTATGTGCTATTGCACCACACTGTGTAACTACACTAGTAGTAATACCAACACTGTATAACACTACACTATGTGCTATTGCACCACACTGTGTAACTACACTAGTAGTAATACCAACACTGTATAACACTACAATATGTGCTATTGCACCATACTGTGTAACTACACTAGTAGTAATACCAACACTGTATAACACTACACTATGTGCTATTGCACCACACTGTGTAACTACACTAGTAGTAATACCAACTCTGTATAACACTACACTATGTGCTATTGCACCACACTGTGTAACTACACTAGTAGTAATACCAACACTGTATAACATTACACTATGTGCTATTGCACCACACTGTATAACTACACTAGTAGTAATACCAACACTGTATAACAGTACACTATGTGCTATTGCACCACACTGTGTAACTACACTAGTAGTAATACCAACACTGTATAACAGTACACTATGTGCTATTGCACCATACTGTGTAACTACACTAGTAGTAATACCAACACTGTATAACACTACACTATGTGCTATTGCACCACACTGTGTAACTACACTAGTAGTAATACCAACACTGTATAACACTACACTATGTGCTATTGCACCACACTGTGTAACTACACTAGTAGTAATACCAACACTGTATAACATTACACTATGTGCTATTGCACCACACTGTATAACTACACTAGTAGTAATACCGACACTGTATAACAGTACACTATGTGCTATTGCACCACACTGTGTAACTACACTAGTAGTAATACCAACACTGTATAACACTATAATATGTGCTATTGCACCACACTGTGTAACTACACTAGTAGTAATACCAACACTGTATAACACTACAATATGTGCTATTGCACCACACTCTGTAACTACACTAGTAGTAATACCTACACTGTATAACACTACGCTATGTGCTATTGCACCACACTGTGTAACTACACTAGTAGTAATACCAACACTGTATAACATTACATTATGTGCTATTGCACCACACTCTGTAACTACACTAGTAGTAATACCAACACTGTATAACATTACACTATGTGCTATTGCACCACACTGTGTAACTACACTAGTAGTAATACCAACACTGTATAACACTACACTATGTGCTATTGCACCACACTGTGTAACTACACTAGTAGTAATACCAACACTGTATAACACTACAATATGTGCTATTGCACCATACTGTGTAACTACACTAGTAGTAATACCAACACTGTATAACACTACACTATGTGCTATTGCACCACACTGTGTAACTACACTAGTAGTAATACCAACACTGTATAACACTACACTATGTGCTATTGCACCACACTGTGTAACTACACTAGTAGTAATACCAACACTGTATAACATTACACTATGTGCTATTGCACCACACTGTATAACTACACTAGTAGTAATACCAACACTGTATAACAGTACACTATGTGCTATTGCACCACACTGTGTAACTACACTAGTAGTAATACCAACACTGTATAACAGTACACTATGTGCTATTGCACCATACTGTGTAACTACACTAGTAGTAATACCAACACTGTATAACACTACACTATGTGCTATTGCACCACACTGTGTAACTACACTAGTAGTAATACCAACACTGTATAACACTACACTATGTGCTATTGCACCACACTGTGTAACTACACTAGTAGTAATACCAACACTGTATAACATTACAATATGTGCTATTGCACCATACTGTGTAACTACACTAGTAGTAATACCAACACTGTATAACACTACACTATGTGCTATTGCACCACACTGTGTAACTACACTAGTAGTAATACCAAAACTGTATAACACTACACTATGTGCTATTGCACCACACTGTGTAACTACACTAGTAGTAATACCAACACTGTATAACATTACACTATGTGCTATTGCACCACACTGTATAACTACACTAGTAGTAATACCAACACTGTATAACAGTACACTATGTGCTATTGCACCACACTGTGTAACTACACTAGTAGTAATACCAACACTGTATAACATTACACTATGTGCTATTGCACCACACTGTGTAACTACACTAGTAGTAATACCAACACTGTATAACACTACACTATGTGCTATTGCACCACACTGTGTAACTACACTAGTAGTAATACCAACACTGTATAACACTACACTATGTGCTATTGCACCACACTGTGTAATTACACTAGTAGTAATACCAACACTGTATAACATTACAATATGTGCTATTGCACCATACTGTGTAACTACACTAGTAGTAATACCAACACTGTATAACACTACACTATGTGCTATTGCACCACACTGTGTAACTACACTAGTAGTAATACCAACACTGTATAACACTACAATATGTGCTATTGCACCACACTCTGTAACTACACTAGTAGTAATACCTACACTGTATAACACTACGCTATGTGCTATTGCACCACACTGTGTAACTACACTAGTAGTAATACCAACACTGTATAACATTACATTATGTGCTATTGCACCACACTCTGTAACTACACTAGTAGTAATACCAACACTGTATAACATTACACTATGTGCTATTGCACCACACTGTGTAACTACACTAGTAGTAATACCAACACTGTATAACACTACACTATGTGCTATTGCACCACACTGTGTAACTACACTAGTAGTAATACCAACACTGTATAACACTACAATATGTGCTATTGCACCATACTGTGTAACTACACTAGTAGTAATACCAACACTGTATAACACTACACTATGTGCTATTGCACCACACTGTGTAACTACACTAGTAGTAATACCAACACTGTATAACACTACACTATGTGCTATTGCACCACACTGTGTAACTACACTAGTAGTAATACCAACACTGTATAACATTACACTATGTGCTATTGCACCACACTGTATAACTACACTAGTAGTAATACCAACACTGTATAACAGTACACTATGTGCTATTGCACCACACTGTGTAACTACACTAGTAGTAATACCAACACTGTATAACAGTACACTATGTGCTATTGCACCATACTGTGTAACTACACTAGTAGTAATACCAACACTGTATAACACTACACTATGTGCTATTGCACCACACTGTGTAACTACACTAGTAGTAATACCAACACTGTATAACACTACACTATGTGCTATTGCACCACACTGTGTAACTACACTAGTAGTAATACCAACACTGTATAACATTACACTATGTGCTATTGCACCACACTGTATAACTACACTAGTAGTAATACCGACACTGTATAACAGTACACTATGTGCTATTGCACCACACTGTGTAACTACACTAGTAGTAATACCAACACTGTATAACACTATAATATGTGCTATTGCACCACACTGTGTAACTACACTAGTAGTAATACCAACACTGTATAACACTACAATATGTGCTATTGCACCACACTCTGTAACTACACTAGTAGTAATACCTACACTGTATAACACTACGCTATGTGCTATTGCACCACACTGTGTAACTACACTAGTAGTAATACCAACACTGTATAACACTACAATATGTGCTATTGCACCACACTCTGTAACTACACTAGTAGTAATACCTACACTGTATAACACTACGCTATGTGCTATTGCACCACACTGTGTAACTACACTAGTAGTAATACCAACACTGTATAACACTACACTATGTGCTATTGCACCACACTGTGTAACTACACTAGTAGTAATACCAACACTGTATAACACTACACTATGTGCTATTGCACCACACTGTGTAACTACACTAGTGGTAATACCAACACTGTATAACACTACACTATGTGCTATTGCACCACACTGTGTAACTACACTAGTAGTAATACCAACACTGTATAACACTACACTATGTGCTATTGCACCACACTGTGTAACTACACTAGTAGTAATACCTACACTGTATAACATTACACTATGTGCTATTGCACCACACTGTATAACTACACTAGTAGTAATACCAACACTGTATAACATTACATTATGTGCTATTGCACCACACTCTGTAACTACACTAGTAGTAATACCAACACTGTATAACACTACACTATGTGCTATTGCACCACACTGTGTAACCACACTAGTAGTAATACCAACACTGTATAACACTACACTATGTGCTATTGCACCACACTGTGTAACTACACTAGTAGTAATACCAACACTGTATAACACTACACTATGTGCTATTGCACCACACTGTATAACTACACTAGTAGTAATACATACACTGTATAACATTACACTATGTGTATAAACATATACTGTACCAAGTTTTATTGCGTTTGATTGGTTAAATCGCGAGAAACGTCTATTTAAAAATCGCAAATTCGCGTGGCCGCCATGTTGGTTTTGTAATTATCCCTTTTTAAAAATCACATAGGTGACCTTCTGATAGTTTCCTTTATCACCGTAAAAAATTCCAGGGTGATATCGGGAATTGTTTCGGAGATAGTGAATGCTGGTGAAATATTTCGCACAGCTGCCACGTTGGATTGGTGAGACGTACCAAAATTTGAAGGGTACGGTCGGGGTTGTCCGGAATATTGCTATAAACTTACCGAGTTTCATTGAAATCGCTCCAGCCGTTTAGAATTTATTAGGGGGGGACACACACACCTCACACACACACACGCACATACACATTGACAAAAGGTGATCTCATAAGCCTATTTTTTTTTTCAAAATTGAAAATAGGCTAAAAATTGTTAGCTTTGATTTTTTTCCCTTTTTTTTATATTTGTCATTGAATATATTTTTTGTGTTATTGTCTGACACAAGTGGATAATGATGTTAAGGTTTTATTTAGCAGCCCTGAAACGAATCATTCTCATTCAGAGTTGTCACTGTACAGAGTATTTCAGTATATATATATGGTATCCAGTATGGATGTTTATGAGGAGATGAATTACGCACTTATAAGCTATTTCTGATTGGAACTGTTTCTGATGTGTGGAAAACCCTATCACGTGTTAAGAAAAGTTCTGTGATGTGAGTTTGTAAAGGAAAATCCGCTACTTCGAACTTCCCCTATTGTGCTCCTGTATCCAGGTGATTTGTTTTCAATCCCATATCTGTCTTCTGTTGCTGATTCACCTAAATCTGTGAATGTAAACATATTTCTTCTCACCCGATGGTTCTACATGTAGCAACCACATCAAAGGTCAATCACGAGTAATCTAAGCCACAAAATAATATATTATACAGAAACATATAATCAGGTATATACAGACAATGAATTGAAATACGGTTGGTACAATACCAAACCACTCATGACAATAAAACCATTACTCTCTTATTCAGTACGGTACGGAATCACTGTTGTAATACAATATACTGAACCTTGTGTCGCAGAACCTCCGCCATTCTAAAAGTGGTTTTCCCCACTTCTATTCTAAGCAATTGCTGGGATGGTACCTAAATTCAGATCACGGCCACCTCCTATCCTAACCTTTGCCCCAATTACAAATGCACTAGTTTAGCCATCACAATGACACTGGCTATGTGATAAGTACAAGGGGCTCGTTGACCATGATATCGTAAAGCACATAAATGAATCATCATTAAACAACCAGAATGTACTGTATATACTCATCTTCAAATCAAAGCCTCATGTTACTCAACAGACGTCATCGTTTTATGTGCTCAGTGTGGATAAATTTATATTTGGGCCATATTGTCTAACACTAGGGGGTGGAAGCAGACAACTAAAAAGTAACATTCAACTGCTGGTATTGATACCGTCCGCACTCAGCGCCAGCTGACGCTAGAGCCTCCTAGCGGCTGGAACATACAAACTCCACAAGTCACGTCACTTTCTCCTCTATTTGATATGGTTTACCTAACATTGGAGGTGAAGTGTGGGTGCTAATAGTAGAACTGACGTGATACGTAATTGGTTCGTTTTTAATACTTTATACTGAAGGGGAGCAACAGTACAGAATTAGCCTTAATTTACTTGTCCCTCAGATGGTGCTGACATTATTAACAATAGTCAAATAATATTTAATCTATGCTCTGCTGCAAGCAACGGGAAACTATAAACGTAACGTTCTTGCCGACGAGACCAAAAGGAATATGAAGCTCTTAAATTGACTTCGTTATGATCAAGCTGATTTTCCAAAACGTGGCTGTTGATTGCAAAAAAAAAAAAAAAAAAGGCTTTGTGGCCAACATTATCTCTGACGACAATCCGGTTGTTATAATTTGTATGGTACAAGGAGAATCTAAAATGTGAACTTTAAGAAATAATACTACAAAAATCTGTGGAAGGATAGTAAGCGTAGACTGACTAGGCGGTCACTCAGGGTATATTTGAATCAATGGATAAAAAACTGAAAAACAAGAACGCGCGAAATGTAAGGCAGAGAGCATAATTCAGCCTACTGAATGTTGAGGTCAACAAGACTAGCTCATGATGTATCGGTTAGCATAGTTGTCTGTCGCTTCGGAAGTTGGCACTGCCTTGAGTTGTAATTGTGGTCGGAGCGCTGGATCGGGGTACACTCAGCCTGTTGAGGCAAATTTGAGAAGAGGCGGGTTCGATTCCCTCTCCAGCCACCCACAAAGTTATTTTTCCGCGTCTCCCTCTTCTTCTCCAGGCAAACGAGATTTTATATTGAACCCTTTACCCTATGTTGGTTAAATGATTCTACTTTTATTTCTTCAATTAATAAATATTTCAACCAGCATCATGAAAGTAGCCAGACAGCGATGAGGAAATTTCAAGCATTTGTTGGAGACAGTAGGGACATACCTGCATCAGTTTAACAAAAGGCTAAGTACTTGAGCTATGAAAAGAAATAGCAGAGCGATGTATCATAAGGACAGGTGTGGCTACCTCAGTTTTAGAAGCGACGCGCGGTGAGACATGGTTCTGTTATGTTCATTGTGATATTCGCGCCTAGAAGAAATATGATGCAGTAACGTGAATGGCTGATGAAGAAAATAGACACTCCCAAGACGCCAAGATCTACTAGAAACCGCCAAATTACAGAGAAATGGAGAACCAATGAGAAGAGAATGCCTACTTGCGCGCCAACTCTGGCTGGGGTACGCGGTGGCTAGCATTCACGCGGGAAATCGCCTAGACAAAATCTCTACGATCGATTCTAGGATTAATGGGCATATTCTTGACCTGTGCAATATTACGAGTTCTGTGATATTTATTTCATTCCTGTACCACAATTACTTCGATAAATTTTTACATAAAATCCCCCTCCATCTAGACCCAAGGGCCTGTTCATTTATAAGTGTGTCGAAGAGCCAAGAGATGGACTTTTATTCCGTGTGTTGAGGACACACTATTATTATTCTGTGCGTCTACAGACATTGACTTTTCATTCCGTGTGTCTAGGAGACATGACTTTTATTCCGTGTGTCGAGAACACAGGACTTTGATTCTGTTCGTCTGAAAAGATAGACTTTTATTTTATGTGTCGAGGACACAAGATATTCCTTGTAAAGTGGTAAAATCAGTGATAGATAGTCATAGTACTATAGTTATAGGGACAGTAGCGTCGAGAATTCGCCAACGAACAGTGACAGGGAATTTAGTACCTGAACAAGCGAATTTAGTAGTCAGGCATAAAGTGTATATTAACCTAATTTTTGTATCAGCGCAAGGATGACATCGATGAATGCAGAAGAAGTGTGGAAGTCTCAACAGTCCGTCCAGATGGCTGCTATGAGATAAAAGATCATCCAGTTGGGGAATGGCATCTGATGTTCTTTGACGGGTGACTACAAAACGAGATGAGTACAAATAATATTTTATTATTTATTAAATTAACTTATGGTTTATGGGACATATTTTTGTAAATACTTTGCTTGTGTGATTTAATGTAATATATTTTGTTTGATCTGACACACTTTTGTTTGGAAGCAGCTCGCACAATTGTAGTTAATGGAAAGTTCTTTTCTTTGTGTTGTGTTAACTAACGTATCTATGTGAACGGCCGTGTTCGCCTAGATTACGAAGTGCGGTTAAAAACGTCTCTCGGAGATATGTCGTGTTTCAGAAGTAGGACTGAATTAATATAATTATAGAGTAGATTGGAGGGTAATTAAATGTTATTAAAAATTATTATTGATCAGATTCAGTGTGATTATTGCCTTTGGAGCAATGTAATTTGTGACGAAGAGTACTCAGCTCTATCGTAGGTTTTAAATATTGTGTTAAATGCTTGCGAGCTTTAATTCAGCAGACCCATGTGAAAAGGCGTTATGTCAG
Source organism: Meconema thalassinum (assembly GCA_946902985.2). Lineage (NCBI taxonomy): Eukaryota > Metazoa > Arthropoda > Insecta > Orthoptera > Tettigoniidae > Meconema > Meconema thalassinum. Next base: position 5,826,043 of record OX336398.1, on the reverse strand, counting down.
TCCCAGATGTGTGTACTGTGAGTATATTGTTGTGGTATTACAAGCGGGAACTTCAGCAGAGACTGATTTCTGTCAGCTTGGTACCAGATTCATATTGAATCCTTGCGAGGACAATTATGGATATGTGATTATTGTCTGACCATATGTTGAGTGGGAGGAGATGTTAGCGGCTGTTGATTCCTTGAGATAACAGTTCCGCTGGTCGGCTATTTATATACACTGGATGGGGGACATGACTGGTATTGTGGAATGGGTGAGTTGTTGTCACAAGGGCTGGCTGAGTTTCGCAAGCAGAGCTCATTAAAGTGGAGTGCACGACTGGCTCCAAATTACTTGAAAATAAATATAAATGTGAGAAACTGATCAATGGTAAAATTGTTTAAATAAATGGGAGTTGCCTACGAAACACGATTACCTTCGAAGCGTTTCCTTAACATGCAGTTTTGTTAATATAAAGTAATCTTAACCACTCAGGTTGTTTGTTGTTGTTGGTTTATGCTATGTTGATTTTCCATGTCAGTGGCCCGTGAGTCACGTGCGGCGCTGTTTTTCCTTGTTGTTGAGTATCTGGCCACTGTGGTAGCTCATTTGTTAAGTGTGTCACCACACTAATAAGGGTCTCAGAGAGATGCCTGTAAATAGTAGAATTGTAATATGTGTGTCAGAGTTAGATTTAAGGATTTTTATTAATGTTATGCCCATAGCCATAAAAGTTGATTTTACGAGCTGATTGTTCGTGAGCACCGTGGCTGTTAACCCGTTGTGAACGAATGATCATCCAAGTACTCATTTCTCGTAGATAGTCATCACGCGAACATAAATTCATATGCAAGATAGTGGAACTTGGATCCACATTTTATTAGAAAAGGGGAGAGCCATCTGACTCCTCAAAGTGATAAATATTCCTGTCAGGGGAAATTCAGGGAGGATTTTGTTTATTATTGTTTGTTTTATTCTTTTATGCACAAATTAGTTATTAAATCTTGTTATTATCTTACGTTTTGTCTCCTTTCTTTCTTAGTTATAGTTTTCATCCTATAACCCTTGCCTCAGAAAAGCACGTAGTTTGGCGGACGTAAACACCACACTATGAACTGAACGCGACCCCTTGATCTAAGATTCTTACATAAAACACTGCTATTCTGAAGGGTTCATAGGTAAAAACTGGCGGCCAACGGTGGGGCTATTCACTGTGGTGTAACGGGGAGATTACACATGTCAATAATGGCGCATTTGAGTAAAACTGGCATGCCGCAAGTGCAGGCAGATATGACAGTATTTAATCACCGGGAAGTGATATTTTATTAAAAGTAGTTGAGGCGAAGTGGATACCGCCAAATGTGTGAAAGATAAATTAAAATCAGGAGTTTGCAATGTAAAATACGGTTCACGTTGTTGTCTTTTAAATTAAAGTAAAATTAAGATGTGATACCGGGCGCCCAATGATAAAGTTAAAACTAGATTTGTTTAGAAAGTCAAACTCATGGAAATATTAGGAGGCTGTAGCCTAAAATGACAATTAATACTTTGTTAATTAGTCAGTGTTAATATCAGATCAGGATAACTGTTTAATGACTAAATATGTGCTTGGGGTTAAAATTAAATTGAGTAAAACTAGAACTACTCAGAGATGCAATCAACTAATGGGATTAAAGGTAAAAATAAATGAACTGAGTAGGATAAGGAAATTAAATGTGCATTGGATTTATGTGCGTGTCAAAGGGCATTGGCGTAGGCCATTTCCCATATGTCTCATATATATTGTAAAACATGGCAACGGTGGCGCAGATCCAGGAGATCATTGAAAGTGCAGCGAGGAGAACGCAGGAATTGTTGGATACTAAATTAGCAGAGCAAAGTGAAGCGTTGAACACTAAATTATCAGAACAGAGTCAATCTATAAACACTAGTATGGTAGAGCAAAGTGAAGCGTTGAATACAAAATTATCTGAACAAATAAACACTAGTATGGTAGAGCAAAGTGAAGCGTTGAATACAAAATTATCTGAACAAATAAACACTAGTATGGTAGAGCAAAGTGAAGCGTTGAATACAAAATTATCTGAACAAATAAATACTAAACTGTCAGAACAAAGTGAATCGCTAAATACTAAACTGTTAGAGCAAAGTGAATCGCTAAATACTAAACTGTTAGAGCAAAGTGAATCGCTAAATACGAAAATGTCAGAACAAAGTGAATCGCTAAATACTAAACTGTCAGAACAAAGTAAATCGCTAAATACTAAACTGTTAGAACAAAGTGAATCATTGCGGACACAGTTAAATAACAGTAGAATTGAGCAAAATGAATATCAGGCGGAACAAGCTAGGTTATTAAAGAGTGAAATTAATGACACTATAAATTCGCAGTTAGAGGCGCAAAATAATAAAAACACGAACCAATTAGCTTCGTTAACCGCAGAGATGAAAGAGCACACAAACCAACAGATGATATTACTGGCCCTTGATGTAAGCAAAAATAATGAGAAACAATTAGAGCAGATTAAACAAATGGAGAGTATTTTCGATAAAAAACTTAGCATTCTCGATGAAACGGTGTTAGCTAAATTAGAGCAGATTGAAATAGCATGCACAATGAATACAAGCGAGGTCAAAATAGCCCAGGATAAGTTGGAAGGTCGATTTAAGGAGATGTAGAAAAGTGGCAGGGTCATTCAACAACAAATATCAGCAGTAGATGAGAACATATCAGGCATAATTAAAGATATGGACCGTCTAGAGATAAAATCAGCGGAACAGTGGAAAAGCCTAGAAACTGAACAAGAACAATTTAAGAGTACATTAGACGAAAGGCTAAGCCAGATAGAAAGTAATCAGGATGAAAATAAGAGCCAGATTGAAGAAAAAATAAGCACGATTAAAGAACAGATCAGGAAAGATTGGAAGAAAATGAATATTGATTCTAGAGAGGAAAGATCCACTATTATTAAAACAGTAGGCGAAAACCACACGCGTATTCAAGCTTTGGAGCAAGAGGTAAAAAACAGACTTAAAGAGCAGACAGACAGGATCATTAAAGCCGAACCTCGCTCATTAGAACAATCATCTATATTTAAAACGGGAGTATTGAAAGACAAGCAGGATGACTCACATAGTCCCCAACCCAGCATAGCAGGAAGTCAGAATCAAGCAGAGAGCCCATTAACAACAAACACGGAAGGATTTCGTAAGAACGTAGATAGAAGCTCAACACCACAGGACGGTCATCAGCCCACACAACTTATTCAAGTAATTCGCTCAAATGACTACAAACCGCAGAAATACACCGAAAATTCAGGGGTAACACCTAAGGCCTTTATCAAAGAGATTGAAGACCATTTCAATGACACTGGGGTACCTGAAGCACGTAGATTGAGAATGATGGAGAGATTTTTATCAGGGAATGTTCTCACCTGGTTTTTAAGTTTCAAATATACGTTTGGAACCATGTCAGACTTTAACTTAGCGTTTCTGCGCAAATACTGGTCTCCCGCCATACAACAGAGTTTAAGAATGGAGCTTTACTCTAGAAAATACCAAACTACCCAGCAGACAAAATACTCAGATTTCTTTAACATGCAAATGCTGAAATTTCGCGATCTGGATTACCCATTAAACGAATCAGATTTGGTGATGACAATAGCAAGGCAAATGCCAGTTAATGTACAGCAAGTGCTAGTAGCAGCAAACGTCAGTACGGCCCTACATGCAGAGCAGATATTACGGCAAATAGATGAGACCACATCTCATAGTCATTTTAGAGGAGGAAGACAACTGGAATTAGTCAACACTACAGAGGTCGTAAAAACAAAACCGGGAAATACTAAAACGCAGGGTACTAATACGAGCACCTCCACACCTAGGCGAAACCAGGAAGAAGGGGAAAACAGACCATATCAGCGTAACGAAAATTACTACAACAATAGATACCAGGGCAACAATAGATACCAACAGAGAGGATATCAACAATGGCGTGATAATCGAAGGAATGACAGGCCTTATGGAAGATACGGTGATTATAATGCCAATCAACGATGGAAAGGAAGGAGAGATCAAAATCAAGGAGATCAACGTAACTATCGAGATGACTGGGAAGATAGGCACGCTCAATCACAAAATTACTTAGAGGAGTTACACGCTAATCAAGGTGGAGAACTAGGAAGATGGGAAAAGGCCATTGGGAACAGAAAGAACCCAGATATACATACTGAGGAAGCTGGAAGTCTACTGAGACAAGAGGAATATCAAGGACATGAGCGACACAAGGATGATGGGAGTCGAAATGGAGCTAAAAAAAAATTTTAATTTTGGATCAAGGAGACAGTCTCAAAACACAACAGTCGGAAGTTGAAGATGGATGGATAGTAGCGAACATACAAGAATGGATTGCTTTACCAGAAGATTGCCTGGAGGAGACGGTGAAACCACGGAACGATGAAATTAGGCAATTACCCATTATTTACGCAAGGATTGGTGGAATCAATATAAGATGTTTATTGGATACAGGGTCACTGATCAGTCTAGTATCGGAGGCCTTGGTTCGAGAGTTGGGACGGACTCAGAATATTCCTGTAATTCCGGTACCACAGCTCAAAGTGAGGGGTGTTATTCCTGAACGCACCGTTACTTGTAAACGTCAGGCATACTTAGAGCTGAACATATTGGAACATACTTTTGGGCAAACATTCATTATCATGGCAAAGATGATTTTCAATATAATTCTTGGTGCAAATTTCATTTGTGACTATCAAGCAGTGATAGATTTACACAAGAATACAGTCAGTTTTAGAGAATATGACCAGCTGAAAAACGTGGGATTGCATATGGATGAAATCACTACCGGAAGAGATGTAAATTCTTGGGCATTGGAGGCAATATCAGAAGAGACGGAAGAGGAGGTACGAAAGGCGGAAGATAACATCATAGAAAGGGCTGTTGTGGAACTAGATGAGGAGATAGAATCCCAGGAGATATGGTCTTTATTGACAGAAGGAAGTAACAGCGATGCACAATTTGAAGAGTTACTACAGGAGCGGCTCAATGGCATTCAACTTGGGGGTGAACACAGAAAACAGTTGGAAGAGATTCTGAGGAAGCACAAAACAGTATTTGATACAGTACCTGGGAAAATTTTAAATTTCAAGTACTCTATGCAAGTCGAGGACTGGTCACCTTTCAAAAGCAGATTGTACCCAATTCCTGAAAAATATCGTGGGCAAGTTAAAATTATTATAGAAGAGATGTTAGAAGCTGGAGTGATAAGGAAGACACCTACACCTTATCTAAATGCGATTTTGGCAGTCACAAAACCAAATGGATCTATTAGGCTTTGTTTAGATGCCAGAAATCTCAACATGAGACTCATTTTTCCTGAGTATGACAGAGCGCCAATTATCAGAGACGTATTAAAAGGCTTTAAAAACAAGAGCATTTATTCATCAGTCGATCTGACGAGCTCGTTCCATCATCTTGAGTTGGATGAGAAGTCACAGCTTCTAACTGGCTTCTTATTCGATAACCAGACATATTGTTTCGTTAGAATGCCTTTTGGGGTCAAAACAGCGGGCTGTGCTTTAATCCGAGCACTGGACCGGAACCTAACCGAGGAAGTAAAGGAGATGACGGTGCGATACATTGACGACATTCTGTTGGCATCCGACAACATTGAAACTCACATGGAAAATTTAGATAAAGTATTGGGCAACTTGAAAGCATCGAATTTCAAAGTAAACCTGAAGAAATCGCATTTCTTCAAGAGCGAGATCTTATATTTGGGTCACGTCATTGACAAGGAGGGAGTGATGCCAAATCCAGCCAAGATCTAAGAGATAAAGAATTTCCCTACACCAACGAGAGTCAAGCACATTCGGGCTTTCTTAGGCGTAACGGGATTCTTTAAAGAAAACTGTCCAGGTTATACGGAGACTGTAGCTCCAATGCAAGAAATGTTAAAGAAAAATAACAAATGGTCATGGAACGCGGAATGTGAGAAGGCATTCCAAGCAACAAAACAGCTATTGGAAAACTGCATTAAATTAGGCTATCCAGATTTCAAGCTCAAATTCATAATCCAAGCGGATGCTTCACTAATTGGGATAGGTGCTATGCTCTACCAAGAGGATCCAGCTAACCTGCAGCACAAAACATATTTGGCATTTGTCAGCCGAAAATTGCGTAAGCACGAGCGCAATTATACTGTAACCGAGCTAGAATTGTTGGCCATCCTGCATGCGCTCCAACAATGGAAACGAATAATCTATGGTTACCCTATTGTTGTCAGAACTGACCACAAGGCATTAACATTCTTGTTTCAGACGTCAATGGCAAGCGAACGTGTGACACGTTGGTCTATATACATTCAGCAGTTCAGCATTGAAATTGAACATTGTCCAGGGAAGATGAACGTGATACCGGATGCACTCAGCAGGAATCCAGAGCCTGATAATGAAGAAACAGCGATGGTACAACACTTGGAGTTAACACCGAAGGACCGGGAATTCTTGGAGGAGTTACGTGAGATACAGCGAGAACAGGAAGCGGAACCATGGATGATGCTATTAATTAAATACTTCAAAAAGCAACTACCTACAGGAACACCTGCATTTCGAGAAGCGAAAGCCAAAGAAGGAAGATATGTTTATGTCAACAATTTGCTGCACAAATGGGTAGATAATGACCACACCAAGTTACGCATATTAGTACCTGCATCGTTACAACGAGGATTGACATGGCATACGCACGAAAGTTACGGTCACGTGGGCTTAGACAAGTGCGAAGCGACAATAGGAGAGACATTTACATGGCCACGTATGAGAACAACTATATGTGACGTCATTACAACTTGTGACCCGTGTCAGAGAACAAAGCCAAATAATTATTTACTGAGGCAATATCCTAGACCATTGCTACCTCAGAAACCATGTGAGCTACTGGCGATGGACTGTCTTGGTCCAATTCCGAAGGGAAGGAGAGGTTGCCGTCATTTGCTAGTGTGCATTGATGTATTTTCTAAGTTTGTAGTACTATGCCCTATTCAGAAAACCACATCGAAGCAGGTACTCAGTCGCATTCGTAATAGAGTTATTCCAACCCTTGGAAAACCAGAGTTTATATTATCAGATCACGGCAGTTATTTCACAAGCGCCGAATTCAAGAAAGGAATAGAAGACATGGGTATAAAACATGTTTTAAGCAGTATCCGACATGCCCAAGCAAATCCAAGCGAGAGAGTAATTAAATCTGTAACTGCATATTTGAGAATCTTCATTCCGAACGAACACCACAAATGGGTCGATAAAATTAAGGACGTAGAGACATGCATGAATTCTACCAGGCACGAGTCAACAGGACAAATCCCTATGGTCCTACACAAGAACGAGTATCCAGTAAGAACGTGGAAAAGCATCATTAACTGTCCACAAGATCCCATGATAGCACCAGACCTGAGAATTGAAAGAACGAGAGAATACATGAGGAAACAAGCAGACCGCAGATTACGGCGAGTAAGAAATAAGAGGTTCCACGGTGATCTTGAAGTCAACCAGCTCGTTTTGGTAAAACGACCTGCTATATCGGACCCAGAAAAGAAAATCTTTAGTAAGTTCTGCGAAAAATTCATAGGACCCTATTCTATCGTAAGAAACCTTGGAAATAATGCTTACAGAGTGAAAGAATTGAGCACAGGAACAATGTCAGTTTACAACGCTGCCAACCTAAAGAAATATCGTCGAAGTGAACCATGGTAGCGCCGAAATAATGACGCTGTCTGAATATACGGACATCCTACGATCAACAAAGTCAACGGGGAGCAATTGACTACGGCACGTGATGAAGGAGGAAGTAGACTTGTTGTTGACAAACATTAACGAGGCAAGTAAGGTGTTGTCGCAGGCATCGAGCGTCACGCAAGATTGGAAGGGGAAGAGACAAGCAGGATATGAAAACGAGTAAATGCCATTGAAGACAGGAGCGCCTAGACCAAGTAAGAAAAAGGGGTGATTCTGGAAATAAAACAAATTGGCCTACGGAAGTATTGTAAAATTGTCGACTTTATCCCTAAGTTCGAAATTTTGTGAGTGGGAGAGTTGTGAACCCTTTACCCTATGTTGGTTAAATGATTCTACTTTTATTTCTTCAATTAATAAATATTTCAACCAGCATCATGAAAGTAGCCAGACAGCGATGAGGAAATTTCAAGCATTTGTTGGAGACAGTAGGGACATACCTGCATCAGTTTAACAAAAGGCTAAGTACTTGAGCTATGAAAAGAAATAGCAGAGCGATGTATCATAAGGACAGGTGTGGCTACCTCAGTTTTAGAAGCGACGCGCGGTGAGACATGGTTCTGGTATGTTCATTGTGATATTCGCGCCTAGAAGAAATATGATGCAGTAACGTGAATGGCTGATGAAGAAAATAGACACTCCCAAGACGCCAAGATCTACTAGAAACCGCCAAATTACAGAGAAATGGAGAACCAATGAGAAGAGAATGCCTACTTGCGCGCCAACTCTGGCTGGGGTACGCGGTGGCTAGCATTCACGCGGGAAATCGCCTAGACAAAATCTCTACGATCGATTCTAGGATTAATGGGCATATTCTTGACCTGTGCAATATTACGAGTTCTGTGATATTTATTTCATTCCTGTACCACAATTACTTCGATAAATTTTTACATAAAATCCCCCTCCATCTAGACACAAGGGCCAGTTCATATATAAGTGTGTCGAAGAGCCAAGAGATGGACTTTTATTCCGTGTGTTGAGGACACACTATTATTATTCTGTGCGTCTACAGACATTGACTTTTCATTCCGTGTGTCTAGGAGACATGACTTTTATTCCGTGTGTCGAGAACACAGGACTTTGATTCTGTTCGTCTGAAAAGATAGACTTTTATTTTATGTGTCGAGGACACAAGATATTCCTTGTAAAGTGGTAAAATCAGTGATAGATAGTCATAGTACTATAGTTATAGGGACAGTAGAGTCGAGAATTCGCCAACGAACAGTGACAGGGAATTTAGTACCTGAACAAGCGAATTTAGTAGTCAGGCATAAAGTGTATATTAACCTAATTTTTGTATCAGCGCAAGGATGACATCGATGAATGCAGAAGAGGTGTGGAAGTCTCAACAGTCCGTCCAGATGGCTGCTATGAGATAAAAGATCATCCAGTTGGGGAATGACATCTGATGTTCTTTGACGGGTGACTACAAAACGAGATGAGTACAAATAATATTTTATTATTTATTAAATTAACTTATGGTTTATGGGACATATTTTTGTAAATACTTTGCTTGTGTGATTTAATGTAATATATTTTGTTTGATCTGACACACTTTTGTTTGGAAGCAGCTCGCACAATTGTAGTTAATGGAAAGTTCTTTTCTTTGTGTTGTGTTAACTAACGTATCTATGTGAACGGCCGTGTTCGCCTAGATTACGAAGTGCGGTTAAAAACGTCTCTCGGAGATATGTCGTGTTTCAGAAGTAGGACTGAATTAATATAATTATAGAGTAGATTGGAGGGTAATTAAATGTTATTAAAAATTATTATTGATCAGATTCAGTGTGATTATTGCCTTTGGAGCAATGTAATTTGTGACGAAGAGTACTCAGCTCTATCGTAGGTTTTAAATATTGTGTTAAATGTTTGCGAGCTTTAATTCAGCAGACCCATGTGAAAGGGCGTTATGTCAGTCCCAGATGTGTGTACTGTGAGTATATTGTTGTGGTATTACAAGCGGGAACTTCAGCAGAGACTGATTTCTGTCAGCTTGGTACCAGATTCATATTGAATCCTTGCGAGGACAATTATGGATATGTGATTATTGTCTGACCATATGTTGAGTGGGAGGAGATGTTAGCGGCTGTTGATTCCTTGAGATAACAGTTCCGCTGGTCGGCTATTTATATACACTGGATGGGGGACATGACTGGTATTGTGGAATGGGTGAGTTGTTGTCACAAGGGCTGGCTGAGTTTCGCAAGCAGAGCTCATTAAAGTGGAGTGCACGACTGGCTCCAAATTACTTGAAAATAAATATAAATGTGAGAAACTGATCAATGGTAAAATTGTTTAAATAAATGTGAGTTGCCTACGAAACACGATTACCTTCGAAGCGTTTCCTTAACATGCAGTTTTGTTAATATAAAGTAATCTTAACCACTCAGGTTGTTTTTTGTTGTTGGTTTATTCTATGTTGATTTTCCATGTCAGTGGCCCGTGAGTCACGTGCGGCGCTGTTTTTCCTTGTTGTTGAGTATCTGGCCACTGTGGTAGCTCATTTGTTAAGTGTGTCACCACACTAATAAGGGTCTCAGAGAGATGCCTGTAAATAGTAGAGTTGTAATATGTGTGTCAGAGTTAGATTTAAGGATTTTTATTAATGTTATGCCCATAGCCATAAAAGTTGATTTTACGAGCTGATTGTTCGTGAGCACCGTGGCTGTTAACCCGTTGTGAACGAATGATCATCCAAGTACTCATTTCTCGTAGATAGTCATCACGCGAACATAAATTCATATGCAAGATAGTGGAACTTGGATCCACATTTTATTAGAAAAGGGGAGAGCCATCTGACTCCTCAAAGTGATAAATATTCCTGTCAGGGGAAATTCAGGGAGGATTTTGTTTATTATTGTTTGTTTTATTCTTTTATGCACAAATTAGTTATTAAATCTTGTTATTATCTTACGTTTTGTCTCCTTTCTTTCTTAGTTATAGTTTTCATCCTATAACCCTTGCCTCAGAAAAGCACGTAGTTTGGCGGACGTAAACACCACACTATGAACTGAACGCGACCCCTTGATCTAAGATTCTTACATAAAACACTGCTATTCTGAAGGGTTCAATATAGGGACGGATTTTGATTGGCCACTAGAAGGCCTATGTGTTTATGAACCAGCAAACATAGGTGATATCCCTGAGTTACTACATTGTATAGGGGCACAGGATCTCATCAGTTTATTTCTCTTATATTTGTGTTGGATTTTTTGACAGGCATATCGAGGGTGACATAAGTTTGTTTTCCGGAAGTATAATATTATGCCTAAATCTAGCAAAGTAGCTGACGGATGGGAAGATTGTCATTGCAAAGAATTTCATGATTCATGCTTCTAAATTTTTGACTCGAGTAATTTACAAGATAATGTAACGACAGCCCAGTTAGGCGAAAACTAGTATTAGTCAGCAGAAGCGTAGGATTAAGGGAATCTCAAAGCAGCTCAAAGCTTATATGAAAATAAATGATTGTTGTGTTAAAAAAGAAAATCTAAATCCCTCTAAAGATAAGTATTAAGAGTTTTAGCGAGATTAGACACAGTCTTGATTATGAAAACACAGTAATCCGATGCATAGATTGATAACGACCCTTGGTAGTGTACCCATCTGACATCATGTGGAGAACATGTATTTACATCCCGACTTGCTCTGCCCTTTCGAGGTGTGGTGCGTCTCCCTACAGTGCGAATACATGCTCAGGATCTGAATACTACCAGGTACTACTCTACAAGAAAATTAAACAGATTCCTATAATAACTGTATTTAATTTAAATCATGGCAATATAAAACAACAAGAAAAACATCAATTACATTTAAAATTACTCCCAAATACAAGCAAATTAAATTTGGAGCACACAGATGATAATTACAAAGGGACACTGACTCCTAATTTGCATCATCTGTGCCCCGCAGCTGAGATCGCAATCTGATCTCCTCAGGCATGCTGCAACACATCTCTTCTTGTGAGTTCATGATTCTATATTTGGTGTCTCAATACACATTATCCTATACTTGCACTATTTAACTTCCATTTACGGAAAAACATTCTTGTCGTTCGACGAACGTTCATATTTCATGCTCATCACTTAATAATAATAATAACCAAATAAGCAAAACAAATCAAATAAACATGACATCAACTGTACACAAATAGTACTTCAATATTATTGAATGATACAGTTCTTGATTTAACCTGACTAACCATATTGCTCATGGAACATTTATTTCTACTTTATGATTCAACAATGCGTTAGCCATTGTTGTGTTTGGTTACTTCTACAACAATTTACTTTACTCCTGTGTAACAATCAACTTCCTCCACCCTCTCCACAAACGCGAACTACACTACATAAACAATGCTAGTATCACCATACGTCATTGTGTCGGTCAAATCTCAGTCGATTTACATTTATACTTGCATCAAATCCATATCTGGCGTACCTGTATGCAAATATGCATTTTGAACTGGGTTTTATGCCTCAAATAATGTGTCAGTGGTTTTAGCGCAGTTACAGTGTTAGGATCACTAACTTTGCTAAATATCATCCGATTTCAACAATTAAAAGACGGATTCAACATCCTCAGAATGCTAACAATTGATTTCTGTGGTCAGAACAATCAATTTCTCATTATTAAACAATGCCAGAATTTTATATTACAGTCTCCAGTACACTTACAATAGGGTTGGTCGTAAACCTACCACCCGTCGTGCATACAATGGCTTTATACCTGACTCGCCTGAAACAAGATGGCTGCCTGGCTCGACCCTTCGCAGGCCAGCACTCCCCTCCTCCAGCTGTCTCGTTACTCATTTACACAAACATCAACAAGATCCTTACTGTTCCACTCTCACTTCTCAATTCAAGGCGTTAACTGTGTCATCTCTTATAATCTGGATATCCAAGTATTTAAACTCCTATCAATAGGGTAACATTAATTGGCTCCACATGGCTCAATAAAGTATAATAGCAAAGGAATGGGTTTCTGGTAGGCACAAAGTCCTGGGGAACGAAATACGGCTTTAAAATGGCGTGGAATAGTGGTCTTACTGCTCGCCGCCCTCACGCACGAAGTCTCGGCAAGGTGTCGACTGACCCTTCCGTACAAATGGTGTCTCGCCACTCTGTGCGGATCACTTCATGGAGTAGCTAATTGAGGTGGCAAAGTTATTCCTCAATGGCCCTTACGATGCTGGTGTGGCAGTCCAGACGCCATGTCTGTCTCCATCCGCTATCGTCAATACAACTGTATGCCCTTGGCTATACTTCAATACAACCCTTCGTAGAATAGCCCGTATTGTCCTGACAATGTCCTAGAGAACGTGCCTTGCATTCATTAAGGTAATCATCTTGTCTTTACTTTAAATGGCTCGCATATAAGCGCCACAAACAACTAGGTCTGTTGGTTTATCTCAGATCATATGACAATTCAGTTTCCCTTTCGTCTAGTGTGCTTAACGATTACACATCATCCCTCGTTATATTGGTGTGTGTTTTACTTGTATATTTACTGGCTCTTTACGTTACAACGCTTACTGCGTGATTCAATACATTTCTTACATTTTAATATGTATAACATTAATTGCTTACACATTATGATATCAATCTTACACTATAATTTTACCTTGCAATTACTTGGGATTTGACGCAATTTTATCATTACATGCAAACATGCTGAATATTTATTTCTTTCGACTTTGACCCTTGCTAAAGTTAATTATTAACTTTAACATTAGATTTATTTTGGTCTTACGCAAATCAGTCGTAAGCCAAATCATACTCAATTTGCAAATACTCTACGGTACTGACGAGGAGTGCAAACTCGTACAGACATTACTTCAAATGCCTATTTTACCTTATTTTGACGTAGACGTATGGTGTGCTTAATTTCTACATTACATCATTGAAATGGTACTCACATTCTTACGATCCGGTGGTCGAATCCAACAATACAGCACGTAACCCACCATCTTTGCATTTACTGATGCAACATGGTGATTACGTTATATATTCCTTGTTGATTCACTACACATTTCACTTTAGTAAGATACATTATCACTTTACCATTTTCACTCATTTTTACACATTATTTTATCATACAACACATTATGTTAACACAGAAATACGCTAAATTTATATTACAATGCACTTTTCACACGGTTGCCTTCTTTGGCTTCCCATCTGCGCGATATCAGAGTTGCAGGCGGCGCGATTTCCGACATCTCAATTCAATGAAAGTCTCTATCAAATGCGTTCCTCCTGGCTAATACTCGTCCAACGGCTGCTAGTGTCTCCTACATCAACAATGGGTCTATCCTCGATTGTGTAAGTGTTCCTCCACATCATCTATTCTCAATGTATTGTCTATGGTTTGAATAAAATCACAATGCCTGTGACATTCTTTCATCCCATGATCTGTCGTTAATGGATATAGAGTGTAACCATTGTTAAATAACTAGATCATGACTTGCGCGTATTACAACATTACCCATTTAATTGGTGTAATTAACTGTTCATTTAACACTCGCTTGACTTATTGCGCGGTTTTTACTAATTCTAAGTTTTACTTAGCTTTAATTATATTTACGACGTCTGCGTACTCGTAGCTTTGTCTAATATTTTCAGTGCTGAAGAATAGCATCTTCACGCCTGAGTACTTCAATAGACTTTATAATTCACTTTATCATATTATTTCCCACATTTGTAAGAATACTTTGTTCTTGGCTGGCGTGGCGTCGTTTACAATTTCCGAGCTCGCCGGTAGCAACCTCCCCGTATGAGTTCTCCAAGTTGACTGACTTCAACACGTCTCCCTACTCTATTTAACGGTTTCCTCCAAAAATGTAGTTCCTTCAGATCGACAGAGCGACCTTTCCTTAATAACTGCAGTTTCCAAGGCTGGAAATGCCTTCATCAAGACCAATTCTGCAGGGAAGTTACAGCTCCAGTTTCGTGCAAGTGATTTGATCGCTAAATTAATTAATATTGATTGATTTTGGTGATGGCTTGGTGACGCTATGCTACAGGGAATCCCCTTTACACTTCCGCTAAAGGGCTGTCATCCGCATTTCTGTGTGAATTGTCCCTTCAATGATTGATATGCTTCGATTTTGATATTACTTGGGTCTACAATTATCCTCTCAGGATTTCATTCATCTGGGTGTTTATTTCTACTCTCTCGGATGTATATTTTCCAAGTAATCCATTTATTTCTCTTGGTGAGGTTCCCATCCCACTTTCTTTCCCTTGTGTCTCGGGGATTTTTAGAATCATTACTCTCTGTCTTGCTCCCATATGACGCTAGGATATAGTCCGCTAGAGACAGTCTGGTCCGCCCAGTCGTCCAGTGTAATTAGTCAAACGTCAGTTTCCCTCGAAACTTTGCTCTTGGCTTAAAATCCTGTATGTTACCGAAGTAATCTTTCATTCTTTATG
Source organism: Meconema thalassinum (assembly GCA_946902985.2). NCBI lineage: Eukaryota > Metazoa > Arthropoda > Insecta > Orthoptera > Tettigoniidae > Meconema > Meconema thalassinum. The sequence goes on along the minus strand of OX336398.1, from coordinate 5,810,826 downwards.
TACAAAATTGCTTATAATTCCTTCAAAATAACTGGAATTAATCTGGTATTACACAAATAATCTTTCTTTATGTGGGTCTTGGTTACTATGATGTTTTCCCCCCTCAGAGACCTTCGGTTCGATACTCTCAAAAATCATATGCGTGATTTTTCCTCTCTCGAGTATTAGGTTCGATGCCAGTCAGCACCGGTACCATGGGTACAGTAGGAAACTAGCTGAGCGAACTATACCAGCGACACTCTTCTAAACATGGTGAACTATTTCCGGGTTGAGTATTTGCATATTTTCAAAGCTTTTTCAATCTTGAACAATGATCTAATTGCTTGAGGTCGAGAGTCTAGTGATATGAGTAGAGTTGACCCATTAGACAGTTAGACACAAAGTTACAAAATTCAAGTTATTGACTTTGACAGATTATAGATGAAACAAGTAGTTCCGTGAAGAACTATACACCCTATTTTTATATATCCTATTCATGTTCATTGCCTCTATCAAAATAAAAAATCAGTTTGATTGCTGTAATGGATTCGTAGATATTGAGAACCGTCTACATATTTCGGATGGTCGCCATGTTGGATTTTTATATATGTAGGTCCTAGAGTTATGTACTATTACATGAAGATTATTGTGTAGGTGAAGTATTCAAACTTCAATCGCTTGATTAGGACACAAGAAATAAAATCAAGATTTTAAAATTATGCACAGTTGCCATCTTGTGGTTATGAAAACAATTGAAATAAATTAGATGCCAGCAGATAAAAGTTTCTATACGCATTTTCCGTACCAAGTTTTACTGCGCCCGGATGGTGAAATCTCGAGAAAAGTATATTCAAATGTTTCATCTTCGCTTGGCCACCATGTTTGTTTTGTACTTTACAGGGTTTTGAAAGATACATAGTTACATGTTGGATTGGTGAGACGTATACAATTTGAAGGGCACGTTTGGGGTCGACCAAAATGGTACTATGACCTCACCGAGTTTTATTGAAATTGCTCCAGCAATTTGGACGTTATAAGGGGAAACGCACACACACATACGCACACACACACACAAGGACAAAAGATTATCTCATAAGCCCATTTTGTTATCAATGAAAATAGGCTAAAAAGAGTAAATCCCCCGTTGTGCCTAGCCAATAGTTGTACTCTTACATTTAGTATAGGTTATCTCGTTGTAGGAATTGATGTTTGACATCAAAACAAGCAGTTCCGTGATGAATTAATAGCCTATTTTCATATATCCTACTAATATTAATTGCCTCTATCAACTTACTAATTGTCAGTTTGGTTGCTGTAATAGATTCGTAGATATTGAGAACCGTCTAAATATTTTGGATGGTCCCATGTTGGACTTTTATATTATAGGCCTTAGATTTATGTACTATTACTTGAATATTATTGTGTAGGTGTTTTATACAACTTCAATCGTATGATTAGGACACAAGACATATAAACGGGATTTAAAAATTTTGCTCAGCCGCCATCTTGTGGTTATGAAAATAATTAAAATGAATTAGATGCCAGTCGATTGAAATTTGTATAAGCATATACCGTATCAAGTTTCCCTGCGCTCGGTTGGTTAAAACGCAAGAAACGTCAATTTGAATATTTAAATTTCGCTTTGCCGCCATGTTGGATTTGTGCTTGCCAGGTTATTGAACGTCCCTTAGGTGAACTTATGCTTATAGCTTCTATACACTTACAACATTTCAGTTTGATTACTGTAGTAGAATAATAGATACTGAGAACCGTCTAAATATTTCAGATGGTCGCCATGTAGGCTATAGAGTTATATACTATTAGATGATGATTATTGTTTACGTTCAATATACAAATGTTGATTTGAACACAAGAAATAAAACTTAATTTTCGAAATTCGCACAGCCACCATCTTGAGGTTACGCAATCAATTGAACTAAATTAGATACCAGTGCGTTACAATGTGTATAAACATTTGCTGTACGAAGTTTCATTGCATTTGGACCATTAAATTGCGAGAAAAGTCAATTTAAAACTTTCAACTTTGACTTGGTCGCCATGTTCGTTTTGTAGATAACCGGTTTTTGAGAGTCACATAGATGAACTTTCAGTATGGCCCTTTATGTCCGTACAAAACGTCAGGGTGATACCGGTAATAGTTTCAGAGATATAGAATGCCGGTGAAATATTTCGCACAGCCGCCAACTTCAGGTTATTTAAACAAATGACCAAAGTTAGATGTCAGTGCATTACAAAGTGTATAAACATATACTGTACCAAGAGCAGATGAATTGAATGGCTGGGACATGTCCTGAGAAGAGATGAGAAAATGGTAAAGGCAGTGCTAGAAGGGAAGCCACAAGGTACGAGACCCCTGGGTAGACCAAAACTGAGGTGGATGGATGGAGTCAAGAAAGACTTGGAGAAACTGGGATCCAACGAGAAAATGGCTAGCAACAGGGACCAATGGAAGAGGCTAGAGTGAGACAATGAACCGACTTCGGTTCGTGTGGCCAACGATGTAAGTAAGTAAGTAAATACCAAGTTTCATTGCGTTTGGTTGGTTAAATCGCGAGAAACGTCTATTTGAAAGTCGCAACTTCGCTTTGCCACCATGTTGGTTTTATAGTTACGAGGTTTAAAAAAGTCACATAGGTGAACATTTAGTTGTTCCCTATATCACCGTACAAATTTTCAGGATGATATCGGTAATAGTTTCGGAGATATTGAATACTGGTAAAATATTTCGCACAGCCGCCATGTTGGATTGGTGAGACGTAACAAAATTTGAATGGCACGGTCAGGGTCGCCCGAAATAGTGCTATGAATCGGAATCGCTCTAGCCTTTCAGAAGTTATTAGGGGGGGGGGGACACGCAAAAAGCCATCACAAACACAAGCACAGACAGACACACGGACAAAGGGTGATCTCATTAGCCTTATTTCTTTAATGTAAATAGGCTTAAAATGATGATACCCTGACAGCGAGATAAAAAAATATAGCAGATTTCATTACTTGCTGTTTAACTTATCAATGCATGTTGGTTGGCTGACTCGCGGTCGATGCATGTCAGATTTCCTGTTGTTCGTATTTCACGCAAGAAGGAGGTCCCGTGGCTCATGATCGCATGATTAGTAAGACTAAAAGCTTACTTTGACTGGCGGTGCTGATAGAGCAATTATCACCACATGGCTTTCACAAAATGTCGGACGAGTGACGGCAGTCCCTTGTAGACAGACCGAGCGAGTCTGCTGGCGGCCATTAGTATAGTAAGAAGTGAAAAGTCTCCCGACTAGTAAGGTGATCGAGGAGGAGAAGGTAGTGGGAGAGAAGGAGGACATAAGGGTCACAAACGTAGAAAGCATAAATCGTTGCTGTTATTGTTTTAAGGGGCGGAACTACGAGGTCATCTGCCCCAACGCATAAATCATGAATGCACACATATTTATTTTCTTGAGACGGAGTTTAAATAATGTAAAAGTTTGTAGGTTGCCTTCTGTAGAGGTCGAGTCGAACATCTAAGCGTCATATGTAGTCGGTGACATCGAGTTTTTACGTTGACCACAGGAGATGGGAGAATTCATTCAAGTGCCACGTGAGGGCACACGAAGGAGAAGCTAGATGATTTTGTTGAAAGAAGGGTAATGAATCTCGTTCTCTGAAACACACTAAACACAGACATGAGCAAAACCCCAAGGAGAGAACAAAAACACTCAGAAATCTCTGTAGGTGGGTTTCAAGGAAGAAAAAGATAAGGGAGAGCGAAAAACAAGAAAACCCTATTTGGGTACAAACTGCGTAAGGTGTATATTCAAGGAATATACCTATATCGGTTGTCAGATGAAGCGCTAAAGAAGTTAGTGCCTCCTGGTACTTAGGAAGCAATATGGACCAAGCGGAGAAGATACATAAAAGATGGGTTGACATATGGTAACATTATTATATAGATGCAGCTAGTGGGAAGTCATTTTTGAGGCTGAGGTCTAGAGTGTGGTGATATATGTATGTGAAACTTGGTTTATTCCTTCTGCAGGAACGCGAAAATAAGAGCATTTGAATATGGTGTTATTGGAGAATGTTGGAGATTGGGCGGCTAGATGGAGTAAGAAATGAGGTGTAATGAGATGAATGGGGTTAGATGTGTCTGGTGAGTGGTAATGAAAGGAAGAGATTGGCAGGGCTCATGTTTAGGCACCAGGAATAGCAAATTTTCAGTAGTAATGGAAGCAAGAATAAAGGACATGAACTAGAGGCGTTAAGCAAGGTTAAAATATGTTAAATATATTGCTTCGATTGTAGGGTTTAGAGGCAATGTAAAGACGGATTATTTATCTTAACAAAGGGAGAAATATACTGCAGTATTGAAACTCAAACATCAACGACAATAAAGTCAAACACAACGACATCAGTTAAGTATTCTTTTCACTCAGCATTTTAGCCGCTTTGCGAGAATTCAGCTCAATAATGCGCAAGAAGAGACGCTATTACATAAATTTGCTCATCGGTGATCCATAGGCGAAGGTCAGCAGAGATGCGAAGGGTGCAAATTTAAACACCTTGTCCTTTATTGCATGCGGCATGCAGGAATCTAATGGATCAGAAGAATGTGGTGGCTAAGAAACAATCCCAACACACTCATGCTCACGGAGCTATGACCCCCCGAGTTCCCAACAAGACCACAATATTTTCTGTCAAATTAAATTCAATTGCAAAACATTCACACTGTGTGAAAAGCATATTATTAAGCAATAAAAACGGAATCAGTTCCCAATATTTCTTGAAGACTTATATCCTGGTAGCGATATTAATGAATGTTTCCCCAATTATAGTTTCTTTACTTTGAAATCTAAACCTTGACTATAAAGTCAAACACAACGACATCAGTTAAGTATTAAGTCAAGTATTAATGTACCATATTTCAAACTGTTTGTGCTAACTATTTCAGGCTGATATGTCCTGGTATGTTGAATCCGGCTGCAATGAAGATATATGATGTTGGTAATAGTGGAATAATGAATAAGGGTAGATTTGTGTGTGTACACATATCGTGGCAAAAAATGTGGGCACTTAATAAAGGTTTGTTTCTGGTTCATTTAGACATTTATAGGTGTTGTGGTTCATTTGGGTGTTTTAGATCTTATAGAATTTCATTAGACTGGTACCGTGAACATTATACACTAAGCTGTGTGGAAACGGGAAATGAAGATGATGATGGTGGAGCTCACACTAAAATATCTGCTATTGTGCCCAACCTTATTACATTGCAATATAGTTCATGTCTATACATAGTAATCAGGAACTGTGCAGTGTGTGTAAGAAAAACCACAGACAATGGCTCACAGCACTTGAAAGACATTAAGATAATTAATCAATCCTTCGATAAATGCCAATATTGTGTAGGGTGGGTATTTTGTAAGTATTTTTATTCTCAATTGCATTTTGTGACTGTTTTGAATCTAAATTACATTTTGTAAGTATTTTCTAACTAAATTGCATTTTGTAAATATTGTCAATTCAAATAACAGTACAGTAAGTATGTAGTTAGTTTTAGTTGTAAGTAGGTAGTTAGTTTGTCTATTAGATATATGTCATTGTTCTATTAGACTGTGGTGTGTGAGTGTGTCTGGTAGCAGTTGCATTGTTTATTAGTTATAGTTCATTGTTTCAGTAGACTGTGATGTGTGAGGGTGCATGTGAGTGTGCCTGGTGACAGACTGTTTTAGTGGTAGTATTTGTTGTTGGTGGAACTTTAGTATTTTTTTCGTTAGTAGAATTTTGGTATTTAATTGTTAGTACGGTAGACGGTTAGTATTTTTGTTAGTAGAATTGCTCTTTACTTATTCTGAAAGGGAGTAGCAGCCTTTCAGAATAAATCAATTCTTTACTAGTCTTATTGACGGTTAAGATATTGATAATATAAGCCAAATAATGGCTACACTGCGTCCTGCTGCACGGCTGAAAGCAACGGGAAACTACAGCCGTATGCTATTCCCGAGGATATGCACCTCTCTATGCATAATTACATGTGATGATGGCCTCCTCCCTTGTAAAATTTCAATCCGGAGGTAAACTAGTCCCCCGTTCGGATCTCCGGGTGGGGACTACTCGAGAGGGGGTTAACATCACAGAAGTGACAAAGAGGAAATCTGACATTCTACGGATCGGAGCGTGGAATGTTAGAAGTCTGCTAGGAAGTGGAAGGTTAGAAAACTTAGAAAGGGAAATGGATAGGTTGAGGTTGGATTTGGTTGGGATTAGTGAAATGCGCTGGCAGGAAGAACAGGACTTTTGGTCAGGAGACTATAGGGTCATTAGCACTAAATCAAACAATGGCCAAGCAGGGGTTGGCCTCATATTGAGTAGGAAACTTGGACAGCGGGTGGAATATTATGAGCAATATAGTGAACGGATTATTGTAGCAAAAATCAATACTAAACCTACCTGCACCACAGTGGTACAAGTCTATATGCCTACCAGTCAAGCTGATGATGAGGATGTTGAAAAGGTCTACGAAGAAATAGACGAAATTCTGAGGTATATCAAGGGTGATGAGAATGTTATAGTAATGGGAGATTGGAATGCTGTGGTAGGAAAAGGGAGAGAAGGGAAGATAGTAGGAGGTTTCGGATTAGGTGAAAGGAATGATCGAGGAAGCAGGCTGGTAGAATTCTGCACCGAGCATGAGTTGGTCATAGCTAACACCTTATTCAATAACCACAATAGAAGAATATACACATGGATGAGACCAGGAGATACAGGGCGTTACCAAATCGACTTCATTATGGTCAAGCAGAGGTTTCGAAACCAGATTTTGGATTGTAAAACATATCCTGGTGCTGACATAAACTCTGACCACAATCTGGTTGTAATGAAATGCAGATTAAAGTTGAAGAAACTGAAGAAAAGTCAAAAGCCAAAAAGGTGGGCAATAGACAGACTGAAAGAGAAGGATGTAAACGAAAGATTCAAGAAGAGTATAAAGGAAGGACTAATGAAAAACCCTAAACAAACTTCAATTGCAGACGAATGGGCACTTTTGAAGAATGAAATAACAAAATCCGCAGAAGAAAACATTGGTAGGAAAGAAAGAATAGGTAGAAAACCGTGGATCACTCAGGATATACTAGAATTGATGGATGAAAGGCGGAAACACAAGAATGTAAGAGATGAAAAGGGGAAAGCAGAATACAGACGTCTGAGAAATGAGGTTAACAAGAAGTGCAAGGAAGCAAAAGAAGAATGGTTGAAAGAGAAATGTGCAGGTATAGAAAATTGTCTGAAATTAGGAAAAGTAGACACAGCTTATCGAAGGATTAAGAATACTTTTGGGGAAAAGAAGACTAAGTGCTGTAATATTAAGGACAAAAATGGAAAGCCTCTAACAGATAGGGAAGAAAAGGTTGAGAGATGGAAAGCTTACATAGAGAGTTTGTATAAGGGAAAGGAGATTGAGAATCATGTAATGGAAAGGGAGGAGGAACTTGATGAGGATGCGAAAGGAGATTTAATATTGAGATCAGAATTTGATAGAGCTTTGGAAGACTTAAGCAGGAACAAAGCACCAGGCATAGATGATATACCGATTGAGTTGCTACGCTGCATAGGAGATGAAGGTCTGATCAGGTTATTTCACTTGGTGTGTAGGATTTATGAGACAGGTGAGGTACCCCCTGATTTCAAGAAGAATGTAATCATCCCTATACCAAAGAAAGTGGGAGCTGACAGATGTGAAGATTACCGTACAATCAGCTTGATTACTCATGCTTCAAAGATCCTGTCTAGAATAATTTACAAGAGGATTGAAAGCCAGATAGAAACGGAGTTGGGTGAAGACCAATTTGGTTTCAGGAGAAATGTAGGAACAAGGGAAGCTGTACTAAGTCTTAGGCTGATTTTGGAAGGTAGAATAAGGAAAGATAAGAGAACGTTCATGGCTTTTGTAGACTTAGAAAAGGCTTTTGATAACGTTGATTGGACTAAATTGTTTGACATTTTGAAATCCATTGGAATAAAGTACAGGGATAGGAGGGTGATATACAATCTATACAGAAACCAGACAGCAGTCATTCGAGTTGAAGGACATGAGAGAGAAGCTGGTATTCAGAAAGGTGTAAGGCAAGGCTGCAACTTATCACCCATACTTTTCAATCTTTACATTGAACAAGCAATGAAGGAAATTAGAGAAAAATGTAAAGTGGGAGTGAAGATTCAAGGAGAAATAATTTCAACTCTGAGATTTGCTGATGACATCGTCATCTTGGCCGACAAGCCTGAGGATTTGAATGAGTTTTTGAATGGTATGGACTCAGTCTTACGGAAAGAATTCATGATGAAAATTAATAAATGTAAAACAAAAATACTGGAATGCAGCCGAAATAAATCAGAAACCTCTATGGAGATCAAATTGGCAGGTGAAAAGCTGAAGGAAGTAGGAGACTTCTGTTACTTAGGAAGCAGAATAACCAGTGATGGACGAAGCAAAGAGGATATAAAAAGTAGGTTGGCTCAGGCAAAGAAAGCATTTCTACAAAAAAGGAATCTGCTGACATCGAATATAGATTTAGGTATTAGGAAGTCATTTTTGAAAGCCTTTGTCTGGAGTGTGGCGCTCTATGGAAGTGAAACTTGGACTATTGGTGCAGCAGAAAAGAGGAGAATTGAAGCATTTGAAATGTGGTGTTACAGGAGAATGATGAAGATCAGATGGGTAGATAGGGTTACAAACGAAGAGGTATTAAGACGAGTGGGAGAGGAGAGATGTTTCTGGCGACTGCTAATGAAGAGAAGAGATAGGTTGGTAGGACACATACTAAGACATCCAGGAATAGCAAGCTTAGTTATGGAAGGAAGGGTCGAGGACAAGAACTGTAGGGGTAGACCAAGGTTAGAATATGTTAAACAGATTGCCTTGGATGTAGGGTGTGGTAGCTATGTAGAGATGAAACGTTTAGCTCAGGACAGGGAGGCATGGAGAGCTGCATCAAACCAGTCAAAAGGCTGAAGACTCAAACAACAACAATAGTGGAAGACAATATACTAACACTTACTCTACAGAAAAATGTTGTATAAAGCAAAAAGTGAAAAAATATTCATGTAGCGAATTCGAAGCTAAGTTTAATTCGAGAAGAAATTTGAAGACACACATGCTAATTCATAGCGGAAAAAAGCCGCATTCATGTAGCGTATGGGAAGTTAAATTTACTCGAAGAGGAGATCTCAATAAACACATGCTACTCCATAGCGGGAAGAAGCCGCATTCATGTAGCGTATGCGAAGCTAAGTTTAAATTCAGAGGAACTTTGAAGACACACATGCTAATTCATAGCGGCAAGAAACCGCATTCATGTAGCGTATGTGCAGCCAAATTTACTGTAGGAGAAAATTTAAATTAACATATTTTAATCCATAGCGGCAGTAGCCATACTCATGTTTCGTGTGCGAAACCAAATTTTACCGGAAAGGAAATTTGAAGTCGCACATCCTTATCCATACACGAGAGATGCCATATTCCTGTAATCTGTGCACTGCCAAATTTTCCCAAGGACGCTATTTGAAGAAGCACTTGCTAAGCCACATCCACGAGAAGCTTGACTAAAGTACCAATTGCGAAGAAGTTACTCTCAAAACAAGATTTATGAACAACCATCCTAAACGATAAAGGACAAAAAAAATACATGTAGTAAATGCGCAGTGAACCAAGCTCATAGGGGACATTTTTAGATACATTTTCTAATAATAATCATATTCAGTAGCAAATGGTATCAGAAGAATCACATATATTCTCATGATGTTGTTTTTTCCTACTTACCAAATTCCTCTGTACATAAGCCCTTTTCAGAAACATTTCTCCTTACCACCTCTTCATTTGTTACTCTATCCACCCATCTGCTATTCATCATTCTCCTTAACACCACACTTCAGGAGCATGTTTATCTTATTTTATGCAGCGGCGACAGTCCAAGCTTCAATTTGTTGGAGTGCCACTAACCAGATAATTCAAAACTATTTCTTTAAACACTTAGATCTATATTTAATTTCAACGCAATTATTGTACGTGTAATGTCTTCCATGCCCGAGCGAATCTCCTTTTTATATCTTAATTCTACAAGAACTTTTCTCGAATTCTCATGATTGTTTGTTCAATATTTAGGTTGAAAATTATGGGTACTAAGCTGCAGCCTTGCTTTACACCTTTAGGAATACCAAATTGTCTCTTATGTTCTTCAGCTTGTATAACTGTCGTCTGATTTCTGTATAGATTGAAGATGACGACATTATTCTAATCCTTACCAGTATGTCAAACAACTTACTGAAATCAGCGTTATTAAAAGCCTTTTCACTCTCTCAAATGCCATGAACGTACTTTCATGTTTACTTATTCTACCTTCCAAGTTCAATATAAGATTAAATACGGTTTCCTATGTTCCGAAGTTTCTTCTTAGACAAAGTTCATCTTCACCAAACTCGCTTTCACTGTGTCTTTCCATCTTGTAAATCACTCTAGTCTTGTTCCTTAAGGCATGATCGATCACGCTGATTGTACTATAAACTTCCCATATATCAGCTTCTGTTTTCTTCGGTATATGGATGATAACATTCTCCTTAAAATCAGGGAGTACCTGTCTCATAAATCCTACATCCTAACGAAATGATTTGGGCCAAACTTCAGTAGTTCAGTCAGTATATCATCCATTCCGTATTAAATCTCCTTCGTATCGTCATCAACTTCATCATCTTCTACCAGAACATGATTCTCAATCTCTTCACCTCTACACCAATGCTCTATGTGAGCTATCCGTCTCTTAATCAATTATTCTCTATCCTGTTTTCCATCAGATTGTGAGTCTTTGGAAAAGCTGTAACTACTGTTCCTACCTTCAGACACTTTTCAGGCGTCTGCAAGTGCTTTCCCAATTTCATCTCTTGCATTCTTGTTTTTCCACCTTTCATACATTATTCTAATGAACAGAGTGATCACCAGCCCCTTATTTTGTTCGGTGAAGGGCAACCCAACTAACGCGTATATCATAGTTATCCTAACCAAGGGCTTTGACCAACCGCGACATATATGGAAGACCATGAACCGCATCCGTACAGGGCATGGAGTTTGTGCATACAATCTGCACAAATGGGGAAAGTGGCCAGACACCTGCTGTAATTATGGTACATCGAACCAGACCATCAGGAACATTCTGGAATATTGCATAATAAGAGCGTACCTAGGTGACCCTAGCGACTTTTTCAGTGCTACACCATCGAACCTGGACTGGATAAATAGACTGGACGTAACGTTATAATTAGGTCGATATCTGTGCTTGTATGTACTTTTTCTTTCTTTCTTTTATCGTTGTGGCCACTAGAGACCACGACATCTCAACTGTTTTTTCTTGTTATCCCACCACGCCTTCATCTTTTCAGGACGGAATTTCTTCCATTGATCCGAGTGAACATATCTCTTGCTCGTTTTTACTTCCTCTTGATGAACCTGACGGAGTTTTTGTTTCAATGGGGTTCTGGGAAGGATATCTGATTCAGAAATTTCAAACTTTAACAAGTCCTTATCCACTTGCACCAGCCATAGGGGGATCACCTTTTAGCCTCGGAAGTATGATAAGAGACGGTTGGAAAGTCTACTGACTGGCATTCTGAGGAGGTGGACATAGAATATTATTCTCCGTTCCCGGATTACACTTGAGATCTTTTCAAAGTGGGAGTATATTTCTGAATTACTCCAGTGCTTGTAACCTCAATCTCTGAACTTAGGACCAAGAATTTTCCATATGATCTTTCTTTCCTGAATTTCAAGTCTCTCGATCGGGCCAGCTGCGCGGTTTGTTCGCCATTCCGCTGCAAACAGTGCTTCCGGTCTAATCACAGTTCGATAATGTCTTAACTTTGCATTCCTAGAGATGAACAATTTACTGTACAGTTGGTGTGTGAGGCGGATGGCTGTTTCGAATGTATTGACTCGTGTTGACATGGCGAACTTTTCAGAATTATTTGGCTCGATCCACTAACCATGATATTTAAACTTTTGAACGTTAAAATCTGACCGTAAGTGGTTTGAAGCTGAGCTGGAGCTTCTTTTATATTAGAGACTAGCTGTACCCGGCATGCGTTGCAATGCCAATCAAAGAAAGTGTTGGAGGTTTGACTTGGTTATTTGCAGTGCATTTGTATTGCCAATATTTTCTTCCTTTTCCGTTTACCACCTCCAAACTATTATAAAAAATAATTTACTATCTCAGAAACATTCACGGGAGCGTGATCAACAACTCATCAAAGTTTCATCGCAATCGAATGAATGGTATATGATCGCAAACGGGACTTTATTGAAACGATTCACGCGCTGTCGCTTATTAGTTAAATCCACTCGTTTGCTACCAATTGTAAAATGGATTTACTAAATCAGAAACCTTCCCTGGAGTGGACACAACAACTCACCTAAGTTTAATCTCTATCGGACGATTATATATGAACGCATACGGATCTTTGTCGAAACACTTCGCGAGTCGTCGCTCATTTGTTGAATCCATTCGCGCGCTACCTATTGTAACATGGATTTACTAAGCTAGAAATCTTCCCAGAAGTGTACACAACAGCTCACCCACGTTTCATCGCTATCGGACAAATGGTACATGAACGCATACGGGACTTTGTTGAAACAATTCGCACGTCGTCGCTCATTTGTTGAATCTACTCATGCGCTACCTATTGTTAAGTGGATTTACTAAGCCAGAAACCTTCCCTAAGTGTATACAAGATCTCACCCAAGTTTCATAGCATTGGGGTGAATGGTATATGAACGCATGTGGGACTTTGTTGAAACAAACGCACGCTATTTTGTTGAAGTTAATCGCGCGCCATCTATTGCTAATTGGATTACTATGCCTATAACTTTTCCTGGCGTATGCACAACAACTCACCGAAATTTGATTGAAATCGGATGAATTGTATATGAACGCATCACCAACACGCATTTGTTTAATCCACTGGTGCGCTATCTATTGTTGACTGGATTAACTATGCCTATATCCATCCCGGACGTGTGCCAAACAACCCACAAAAATTTGGTCGCAATCGGATGAATTGTAGGCTATATGAACGCAACGCATACACTCATTTGTTTAAAATACTCGCGCGCTGACCATTGTAAATTGGATTGACTATGCCTATAATGATTTAGGAAGTGTTCAGAACAACTCACCAAAGTTTCGTAGGAATCGGATGAATGGTATATGAACGCATACGGGACTTGGTTGAAACGGTTCGCGTGCCGTCGCTCATTTGTTGAATCTACTTGTGCGATACCTATTGTAAAGTGGTTGTATTAAGCCAGAAACCTTCCCTGATGAGTACATAACATATTACCCAAGTTTCATCGCTATCGGACGAATGGTATATGAATGCATACGGGGCTTTCTTGAAACGCTTCGCGCAACTTCGCTCATTTGTTGAATTAACTTGTGCGCTACCTATTGAAAAATGGATTTACTAAGCCTAAAATTTTCTCTGGAGTGTACACAACAACTCACCCAACTTTAGTCGCTATCGGACGAATGGTATATGAACGCATACGGGACTATGTTGAAACACTTCGCGCGTCGTCGCTCATTTGTTTAATATACTAGTGCGGTACCTATTGTTAACCTTCCCTGAAGTGTACACAACATCTCAGCCAAGTTTCATCACTATCAGACGAATAGATATGAACGCATACGGGACTTTGTTGAAACGCTTCGCGCGTCGTCGCTTATTTGTTGAATCTACTCGTGCGCTACCTGTTATAACATGAATTTACTTAGTCAGAAACCTTGCCTGTAGTGTACACAACCTCTCACCAAAGTTTCATCGCTATCGGACGAATGGTATGTGAACGCATACTGGTCTTTGTTGAAAAGCTTCGCCCGTCGTCGCTCATTTGTTGAATCTACTTGTGTGATACCTATTGTTAAGTGGTTTTACTAAGCTAGAAACCTTCCCTGTAGTGTACACAACATCTCACCCAAGTTTCATCGCTATCAGACGAATGCTATATGAACGCATACGGGACTTTGTTGAAACGCTTCGCCTGTCGTCGCTCATTTGTTAAATATACTCGTGCGCTACCTATTATAACATGGATTTACTAAGCCAGAAACCTTGTCTCTAGTGTACACAATCTCTCACGCTAGTTTCAACGCAAAGGGATGAATGGTATATGAACACATGTGGGACTTTCTTGAAACAAACAAACGCCATTTTGTTAAAGCTACTCGCGCGCCATCTATTGTAAATTGGATTTGCTACGCCAATTACTTTTTCGGGACTGTGTACAATAACTCACCAAAATTTGATCGCAATTGGACAAATTGTATATGAACACATCGCCATTATGCATTTGTTTAAACTACTCGCGCGCTCTCAATTGTGAAATGGATTAACTAAGCCTATGATCATCCCGAAAATGTTAACAATAACTCACCAAAATTTGATCGCAATCGGATGAATGGTTTATGAATCCATAAAAGACGAACAAACAGACATTCATATATATATATATATATATATATATATATATATATATAAGATTAATTGGGTTTTAGTGTACGATACCTTGAGTCCTATTTTGGTGACAGAATTATGCAAGTAAAGCGCAATCTTGTAAGTAATTAACTTTTTTAATTTTATTCTTTATCGTATGGCCTCGGTGCCGGGTGCAAGCTTTGTAATTTGAAACCCAGAGGGTGGCTTGCATGTCGAATTTCGTTGTTCCTTAAATCACTATGAAAGTCAATGAGGTTAGATATCTAAGCTCCTTGAACACTATAGGGCTTTCTAGTAGAGAAATGAGGAACTTTGTGTTGGCGGAAACTCCCGAAATTAATTTTGCCATTACGAACATGGCCTACTGAATTTAAATGGGTTCTTTGATTTGAAAACATCGTATGATATGCGTGTCGTATTTTTGCCGCCTTTCAAAAAAAAAACTTACCACGCCCAGGAGCGAACCTGCAATCTTGGGGTAAGTAGACCGACAGGCTATCCACTCACCCACCGTGGCTATTTCTTGAGAGGAAGCTAACAAAGGGAGGTCATCAGCAAATGCGAGGCAATTATTATTGATGTTATCTCAAGGTCTGCCTATTTGTACTCCATTAGGAAATCCTTTGGATTAAAGAACGTGTATCCATTCTCTTATGACTCTCTCAAGGGCACAGTAGAAAAGCAGGGGTGATAATCCATCACCCTGTCGAACACCTGTTTGGATGTGGAAGGGTGCAGAAATCGCGGATCTGAACTTTACTTTGGAAGTAGTATCAGAAAGCGTACTCTGGATTATCATTCGAATCTTATTGTCAAGACCAAATTCATGGAGCACTTGGAGAAGAGTTACTCGGTCAAGGGGGTCGTAAGCTTTCTGAAAGTCTACGAAGACGATGACGAATGGTCTAGATCTCAGTTTCTGACAAGCGATGGTCATTTGCAGATTCAGAATCTGTTCTGCACATGATCTGGATTTTCTAAAGCCAGCCTGGTACCCGCCTACTTGTGAGTCTAGTTGTTCCTCGGCTCTAGTGAGTAAAGTAGTGGAGTAAGGCCGATTCTGTCCCTCCCCCCACTACTCGCAATGCGAGCCGATAACCTCCGAACCCGTGGTCAGAAATTCTCGAATGAGGTGTCGTTGGACTCGGGCTGACGGGGGCTTTGCTATGGACCACTCGTTATATTTTTGTGTTTTTTTTTGAAAATTTTTGTTTTCGAAAGTAGGTGATAGTTTGAAAACCAAACATGATAGAATGTTGTGCCATAGCTCAAACGAATGGTCTTTATGACCTTTATGTTTTGAAATAAAACTTTTTTATTTTTATGTTTTTTTGAAAACACTCAAATTTTGAAAATCCTATATTTCGGAAACTAGGAATTCTACAAACACGTTTGTTTGACAGAAATGAAAGGTCTCTACCCTCTCTACCCCAAAAATAAATTTCAAGTGTCTAGGATAAAAATCTGACAGTAGTGGGTTGATGAGAGCTGCTCCACTTAGTAAGTTGTGAGCTCCTGCGACCTTGGAATGGAAGGAGTCATGCTAGGAGGGCGTGCTTGGTTTTGTTTTTTTCGTCTCGTTGTGCTCTTTACGGGAATGTAGGTGTTGAAAAGGTGAAATGCCGGGAACACGGTTATTTGGGGGTAAAAACCTGATTTTAAACCTTTTGTTTTATCTCACGAACCAATGATGCCAGAGGCGTGTATGAGGGGTCCAAGGACTCGGGGTGACGTCCTTTTTGCTATGGACCACTCGTTATATTAAAAAAAATGGAAACTCGTTTTTGGGGTAAACACGTGTTTTTGAGATTATTGCCGATATCTCACGAACCAATAACGCTAGAGACGTGTACGAGGTGTCCTAGGACTCGGGATAACGCCCCCTTTTTGAAACTGTTTTGGAAATTTTGACAAAGGGCCTAACGACACTTTTGTTGAAAGTTTTTTCTCTTTACCTGTTTATAATGTTCATGAAGCGTGGAGGTTGAGAGAGACGATACTGCTGGGTGTGTGTGTGTGTTTCAACGAACCTATCGCTAACCACAATGACCGTGCTTAATAGAACAATCGCTATTTCGGTGGGTCGGTTTATGACAGAGCGAGGGTTCGTTTTTTTTCACACCTTTTACCCTCGAAGGGGATCTTTGATGTGTAAACGGTGATGAGAACTTGGTTCTATGTTGGTCGAAGCGAGTACAGAAAACAAACTTGCAGAGAAGCAGACGAGCAGGAGGGGAATGTCATTTGAGCTTATTGGAATGCGCTGATCTGACTTGACAACAAGTGCAATGGAAAATGACAAAGACGCTTGAAGGTGAAATTATCAGACCATCGTGGTGGCAGGGAAGTGCGAAATGCATGCATACACATGTGAAACCACATGAGGGCTAAACAAGTCACATCCTGTCTTGCTTCATACGTGACAAAATGCAAGTTCAGGTGAAATTTGATCGGCCACAGGTGTTCACCTTGGACGTTAGCTGTCCACGTGCCTGATAACAGAATGTTCAAAGCGTGGGAATCGCTGAATCAGTAAAAAGTATGATGCAACTTGTGGGAATGATGTCGCAACCAATAGATAGGCAAGAGCTGCGAACAGCAGTGGTGGGAGTTGGAGGCGGGAGAGGGGGAGGGGTAATGTAAGAGAGAACACAGGTGGAAAGGGAAAGAAATATGTGGAGCTGAGGACTGTATACACAGAGCAATAGGTGGTGTACAACATGTGTGAATAAATAAAAATTGCACAGGTTCACACAACATGTAATTTATTGATCCAAGAATTAAACGTAGAGTTAAACCCTAACCATTTGACATATAGTTTATTTACTTTTTGTTTCAACACTTTTTCCACAAGATAATGCTTAGGAAATGCTGTTTTCTGATGCTCATGGAGATAAAATCTACCTTTTATGGGGGGTTGGTTGAGGGTTGAGGTCTTGGAGTAAAAGGGTGACTGGAGTGTCCAAGTTGACTTGACGAATTCGAAATAGTTCAGTCCCCCACTGAGGCGTGTAGCCCTTATTGAAGGAAGACTTAAATTTGCTCACACGAACAAAATCCCCAATTTTCAGTCGGTGACGTTTAGGATCGGCTGTTTTTATGGGGTTAAACAGTTTATCAAATCGCTGAATATTTTTGGTCACGAGGCGTGGCTTGGTCCCAATGGTTCTATGTTTGGTGTCATTGTAACGTGATACTAGCTCTGGTAACATGTCCAACCAGCGATACGTGCCCTGAGCGGTAAACGCTTTCCAGATATGGGTTTTCAATGTTCGGTTGAACCGCTCGACCACACTGGCTTTGAGATTGCTGTACGTGGTGTAATGGTGAATATCCTTAGATTTGAGAAAACTGGAGAAATCCTTGTTGAAAAATTCTTTCCCCTGGTTGGTTTGTAGTAACTGAGGTTGACGTTTGGAGTGTTGAATAATATGTTGAAAGGCCTTGGTAAATAGTGGACCAGATTTGCGACGCACAGGTTCAACAAAGGCCATTTTGGAATACACATCAATGACGGTCAACATATAGCGTACACAGTCGTTAACACCAGCATAGGGTATCATTTCAACCAAGTCGGCCTGCCAAAGTTCATCCACACCTCGTGAAATCACCTTGAGTCGTGGATAGTGACGCCTAGCTGGGCGATGCAACTCGTGAGCAATACCCATTTTAATGGGTGAGGGCTTAAACAATAATTTTGGCTTTTCGAAGTTCTTGTTCAATTTCTTGAATTTCCCAATCGTGACCGGTATGGCCAGCTTGACGTGAAGCATGCAACAACTGTAGCCGCAGGACGAGCTTATTGGGATTGTGCCAGTAGGTAACATTCACAAGGGGTTTTAATGGTTTAAATGTCACTCCAGAAGCGGACGCTTTACGACGAGTACTTTGACTGGTGGGAAACATTTTTGCAAGGATGGTTTTATATTTTTCAGATATATTGGCATTCACTTGTTGAGCGGGATCATACTGTCTTTGTGGGCATGGGTATCCAATAAAATGGATTTATATTTGTCAAGATCCCCTGACGCATAATTATGGGAAGAGGGGGTCCGAGAAAAGAGCAGCTTTAACAGTCCTGGGGTTAATTTATAGTTGATGTTTTTAATGACAGTTTTAGTACGAGCAAATTTAATGGATGAATCGCCTATTTTAAAACTATCATCCTCATAGCGAACACCATACGTGGTATCTGTGTTTCCAATAAATACACACATCAAAAAAAGTTTTGCATCACCTCGGTTCCAAGAGTTCCGGAACCGTTAAATACAAAGGGAATAGAGATCAACACAAACAACATTTCAGCTCGTTTTATTGCTCATGAGACCCACACATTGCATGTTGTACCATCATACAGCTAGACTTTCAGCATTTGTGGTCCAGATTGCAGTACACACCACTACCTCTAATACCCAGTAGCACGTCCTCTTGCATTGATGCATGCCTGTATTCGCCGTGGCATACTATCCACTAGTTCATCAAGACACTGTTGGTCCAAATTGTCCCACTCCTCAACGACAATTCGGCGTAAATCTCTCAGAGTGGTTGGTGGGTCAAGACGTCCATAAACAGCCCTTTTCAACATATCCCAGGCATGTTCGATAGGGTTCATGTCTGGCGAACATGCTGGCCACTGTAGTCGAGCGATGTCGTTATCTTGAAGGAACGCATTCACAAGATGTGCACGATGAGGTCGAGAATTGTCGTCCATGAAGACAAATGCCTCTCCAATATTCTGCCGATATGGTTGCACTATGGGTCGGAGGATGTCATTCAGGTATAGTAAAGCCGTTTCGGAGCCTTCCATGACCACCAGTGGCGTACGTCGGCCCCACATAATGCCACCCCAAAACATCAGGGAACCACCACCTTGCTGCACTCGCTGGACAGTGTGTCTAAGACGTTCAGCCTGACCAGGGTGCCTCCAAACACGTCTCCGACGATTGTCTGGTTGAAGGCATATGCGACACTCATCGGTGAAGAGAACGTGATGCCAATTCCGTGGGGTCCATTCAGCATGTTGTTGGGCCCATCTGTACCGCGCTGCATGGTGTCGGGGTTGTAAAGCTGGACCTCGCCATGGACGTCGGGAGTGAAGTTGCGCATCATGCAGCCTATAGCGCACAGTTTGAGTTGAAACACGACGTCCTGTGGCTGAACGAAACGCATTATTCAACATGGTGGCATTGCTGTCAGGGTTCCTCCGAGCGGCAATCCGTAAGTAGCGGTCATCCACTACAGTAGTAGCCCTTGGGCGGCCTGAGCGAGGCCTGTCATCGACAGTTCCTGTATCTCTGTACCTCCTCCATGTCCGAACAACATCGCTTTGGTTCACTCTGAGACGCCTGGAAACTTCCCTTGTTGAGAGCCCTTCTTGACACAAAGTAACAATGCGGACGCGATCGAACTGCGGTATTGACCTTCTAGGCATGGTAGAACTACAGACAACATGAGCAGCGTACCTTCGTCCTGGTGGAATGACTGGAACTGATCGGCTGTCGTACCCCCTCCGTCTAATAGGCCCTGCTCATGCATGGTTGTTTACATCTTTGAGCAGTTTTAGTGACATCTATGAACAGTCAAAGGGACTGTATCTTGGATACAATATACACAGTCAACGTCTATATGCCGGAGATCTGGGAACCGAGGTGATGCAAAACTTTTTTTGATGTGCGTAGATCATTGAAATACGGTTCCAATGTTGATCCATAATATTTTATTAAAATGGTTTTCAGTTGAGCTTTATGTTGAGGGGTGGCCAAGCGTTGTGAAAACGGAGACGCTCTGGAAGGGCAAGGTGTTTCGACCATGGCCAAGGATTTCTTTTTTTCTCAAAAATTCTGCAAGGGGTGATGCCTTTTTTGAGGCGTAAACACTTGTTCCTCATTAACCTCAACTTCGCTAACACTAGTTAAATCTTCCTGTTCCTCTTTCTCTTCCTCAGGGTCCTCGTGGTGCGTCTGAGTGGCTTGTGAAACGGTAGGTAGCGTTTCAGATGGCTTGAAAGAGGGTTTCAACATGGCTTTTAGCGGAGGTGCTAAATGTTGTTGAATATCAAAGCGTGATCCGCCCGCGATCGTTTCAATTGACGAAACCTTTGGCGAATAGTATTTTTTGCTCTAATAATATGCTTTTTCAATTGACTCTCTGCTAACGCCATGATGTCGTGACAAATGACTTGAGAGGGAATGATACAGTGCCTTAATTATCAATAAAATGATCAAACCCTAAGCGATACCGCCCTTGGTTGAGTTCACTTTGTTTGTCAATCACTAAACAGGCATGACGTTTAGTGTTCCAGCACTTGGCACACAATTCAGTAAACATTTGAAAGGTCATATCGGGGTTCACATGTTCATTATAAATGTGACGACTGTTCCTCTCGTCCTGGCGAAATAAAACAATGACATTGGCATTGTCACGAATCAACTGTTTGGACATTTTAGAATACGTTTGTCCAAGATAGAAGCAATCGATATGTTTGTGTCGACCCATGCTGAAATAGCTTTGAATGATGCCTTGTCGTTCAGTGGATACATCATCGAAAATCATGAGTGAATCAGGCTTTACCTCATCCGGTGAAATAACATTTTCTTGCGTGGAAAATGTAAAATACCCCATATTCTCATTTCGTAATCCAGTCATGACTTGATCCAGAAACACGTAGAGGGGTTGGTAGAGAGATTTTGCGAACAAATAAATATTTTGAAAACGCAGACCATTGGGCGCTGTAATAAATGTCAGCAAAAGATTGGTCTTTCCACAGCCGGAAGGTGCCACAATGATGCAGCGAATGGAAGATGGAAAGAGTGAACCATGGCGTTGTTCACGTGATGTGGGGCAGAGATGGGAAACCATGTCCCCCACGGGGAATGTCTCTTGCTGCTTAATTATCTTCATTTCAACTAAGGCTTAGAGAGGCTAGCAGGCTGTCTATATACATCGCACCGAGCCTTGTTATAGAAACAGTAGACTCGTACTACAGGTTGACGATGGATGTCTTTGGACGTGCGTTGATGGCCAAAGCTAGGTCTGTTCCCATACATGATCCTAAACAAGAAACATATCCTGCCAATAAGCACTATGTGGATAGGTCAGCAGTGCCACGCACAAAACAGGGAGATTATGACTTTAAGGGAAAGCGGTTAACCCATGTAAAACATCAAGTGTCTACAGACGTTACTACGAAAAAGTATGTGGATAACAAAGTGTATGAGTTTTATGACAATGTGCCCCAGCTTACGGCGAATGGCTATAGTGCTATTCACCTTCGGATTATTCACGTGAAAGACCCGCAAGACGAAGACAATGTCTGTACCAAGCGATACGTGACCTATGAAATGAAAAGGCTTTATAAAATTATCCCATCTGTATTTTAGTGTATCTGACAAAAAAAAAACTGTGAATGACAGAAACCATTTACTGCTAGTCCATGATCAGCACTTGACCTATGTGCTTGCTTCGGGTTTAAGCCACTATCGATTACACTATGACAGAACCATTCACATGAAATATGCCATACCTGATGAAAACCATTTACAAATAAAGATAAATGGTCATAGGATGTTGGTCCATAACCATGAAATGGTCAATGCAGGTGACGAATTATCCTTCCATCTCATGTTGACATGGGATGAAAAGCAAGCGGGAGAAACCATAAACGATTTCTCACTTTATGTGGAATTGGAATATACAGCCATGAAATAACAATCTGACGTTAGTTGTGATTTAAACTTTCTTGTGAAAGGTTGTCGGTCATTATCATGGTGAAACAAAGGTATGTGGTGAGAAAGACTAAAAAAAAGGACTTTGTCCTTGGCAAAGCCTGGGCTTACGACATTCGTGGACAAGCCCTTGCGAAAGAAAAAAAGAAAAAATACTGTATTGACCATAAGGAAAGCCCTTCGAGCAGCACAGAGACGTGTTATTCCAAAACGTCAGTGACAGGGTTCAAAACAAGGGCGAGTGATTCCCGTCCTCAAACGAGCGGGATTTTTACCTGCATTATTTGCCGGTTTGGCTGCTCTGGGTTCACTTTTGAGCGGTGCCAGTGCTGTGGCGAAAACCATTAAAGCCGCGCAGCAGGGCAAACAACAACTCAAAGAAAGTCAGCGACACAATGAAACGATGAACGTGATTGCTATGGGGGCTAGAAATACCAATTTAAAGCCAGCCTTTTATCAACGAGGATTTAAAATTTCACCATTTCGAAATATTAAAAAGAAAATAACCTCAGCCATAGCAAGACATGCCCTGACGCTTCAACAAATGGAAAGCTATGCTAAACAACTAAATCTTTCTCATTTTCGAGGTGTGTTTATGCGAAACCAATTACCCCCAAGACCCTGGAAACAGGAATGCGCTGTTGTCAATTAGGATGATCACCGAGGACCAGGAACGCATTATGTAGCTCATGTCAAAGAGGGATCCATCGTATGGTACTTTGACAGTTTTGGGAATTTGCCCCCGCCCATGGAACTAGTGACCTATTTTGGAAACAGGATCAAGATATATTATAATGTGAAACGTGAGCAAACGTTTAACAGCCAACAGTGTGGACGTCTGTGTTTAAATTTTTATATAAGACACAACATAAGCAAAAACGCCACCAGTATGTCGACAGAAAGTAAAACGTTTACACTGCATAGACGTGGACCTGAAGTCAGCCTAGACTTTTACCAGCCAATCGAATTGAGTGAAAAAACCTATGGTTTAGGATTTGTTTCTCTTGAAACGTACAATCGAATATACAACATACGAGAAAGTGTGAACAACAAGTTTTACTATGATGAGTCTGTGCTCACCCTGAACTCTGGTGGATACACGATCGATGATCTTTATGAACACATTTATGTGGTGTTGATCAATGAATATGGTTTAAAGTCATTTCTCGATGGAACGCGCAAGTTTGAACTTGTAGGCAATACCAACACTCATCGCTGCAGTATTTTCTCCACATTCAACATCGACTTTAAAACACACCCCGATTCCATTGGTCCATTACTAGGATTTAAACCACGTGTGTTGGAGCCCAAACAAAAACATGTTTCGGAACATGAAGTGAAATTCATTGAGGACCATCAAGTGTCGGTGACGTGTAATATTATTAGCCAAGTGTACACCAATCAGGAACCATCGTATTCGCTTTATGACTTTATTGTGACATCGCCCAATGGCTATATTATTCGCGAAAACCCTCGAGTGGTGCTTTTTCATTCTGTGGCTCTCGATAGTATTAGTAACATTAAGACTGATCAAAAGAGAGCAACAACTCATTGATCTAGATTCTACCACACCAGTGACTTACAAGTTGGTGGTAAAGCCACTATGAAGTTTGTGTATAAAGCAACAACGCCGTCTAGGAATGGTGTTAGTTGTTTGCCACGTGAATACACGTTAACATCTCAAGACAATTGTGGTGTTTGAAGCCATATTTTCAGTGTTGCCTTAGTAAACAAGAGTTAAGTGCTTTTCTGTCGGTCAACACGAATGTACCCAAAAGAGATGGGTTATGCCCTAATCCTGAAATAAATTACATGAGATTAATAAAACACTAGGATGACCAGTTTCGATCGTCAAGCGATCATCATCAGATCCATTAAACTTAGGCTACAAAATCTATGTTTGAAATACAGGTGAAAATATTTACAATATGTACAATTATTTAGTTGCAGTATTGGTACTGCAACTGTCAGTGTATGCCCCTCCCAGACAATGACCAATTTAATGTCACGGTATTTGCGGTAATTCTCCATGGACTTGCCATAGATGCAGTTGTTCATTAATTTAAAAAATAATTCAAACTGCTGTGTTGCCATTTGTCGGTGCTCTGTGTGGAGTCGCATGTATGGCTCAAGCCATGCTTTTTGAGCAAAAGAAATACCCCTGTGGATTTTCTTCAACACCAAGCCTTGGGCGAGGCATTGCACCATTGCACCAACATTTGGATATGTAGCACATACCAATTTTTGTTGTAAAGTGTGCCCATGAGTTTTTTCAATTTTCACTTTACTGTCAAGGGGAACCATTTGCTCAAGGCAGAATGGGAAATCGGCATGTTCGTCATACAAGGATGAGGGATATTCAATATCCACTTCTAGCACATATCCACGGCCTGTTTCTTGTCTAGCCATGATCACATCAAATTCTGACACTTGTTTGTCTGTCAGCCAAGCAAACTTCCCATAGGGCAAAGGCTGACTCATGGCGTAACCGTACAAATTATTCACGTCATAGTACATTAAGTACGATTCTGGTTTGTCTGGGGAATAATCAGGCATGTAGACATTGTTCGCTTCGGCATGGCGTTGGTTAAGCGAAACAAAGCCGCCACGAATGCCCTTTTTCAAAAAATGGAACCATGTCTACATCAGTGAGTAAATCCAATTCCACTTGAGTGTATTTCATAGCAGCATCGAACGAGAGCCCAGGACTCATATAATAGTGAGCCGGGTCAAGACCGTAAATGTATTGACACAACTCACGGAATTTTTGAAACACATCGGTGAGCAGCAATACATCCAGTTTTAGGTAATGCAAAGCATATTCACTTAGCGTCTTAATGCCAAACACTCGCCAAACTTGACATGCATGTGCATAGTCTTCATCGGAAACGGTACTGCTTGTTAGTTTCGAGTAAAATGTCTCTTGTGATGGGAGTTTTGTTTGCTTTAACACGTCCCAGCTGTTGCAGAAATCATACGGGAATATACCTTTCCGAATGCACAATTGAAATTGCTCAGGATCATTAAAAAGCATTCTAGTATTTTTTAATTCCTCCTCATTCAAGCCATTCACAAGGCTGTCTAGCGAGGATGCCATAAACTTAAAGGAATCAAAAATCGAATGCTAAAGTCGCCCAACCACCATGTCAGGGCTGTAAAACGCTCATGGTTTTGGGGGATAATGGTAAACGAGCCCTTGTTGACATGACCCAATTCATGAATCAAAAACTGAATGTCATAATTCGCCAGATTGTGGAAAAAGACACTAATGAAACGAGAAGCTGGAAAGTTCAAATTGCATTTACTATGCGCAGCTCCACGAAACTCCCCCGTAAAGTGCGAGTGGTCTCTGACCTTTTCCTCTCCGCCTAAAATAGGCCTTTCACAAATATGGCATGTCATGGCATGCTCATACTGCTGCTGTTGTTCTGGAGATAGGCTCATGGGTACTGGGTGGTCCAGTAATTCCTGTACATCATAAGCCAACTTGACAAGTTCATCCAAGAACCATTTGGCACAATCTGGCCCCTCACGGTATTTGTAAACGGATTGTGTGGGGTCATAGGCACACACCACATTAAATCCTATGGCAAAGGGTTCATGTTTTTGAATGGGTGTGGTTGAGCTGATGGTGGGATCTGGTTCACATCCCGCCATGGGTGTGGTGAGAGCTTCAAAATCTGCGTATACCACATAGGGAACAGTGTCACGCTTATGAATGTCCTTAAAATTTAACACAGCCTTGTCCCCTTGTGGCAATATCAGTCTCACCGCTTCCTGAGAAACACAATCTACCCTATGACGTTTCAAAAGCGTAGGGGTTTTAAGATATTGCAAGCAACGGTCACAAATATGTTTCTTATGTTGATCTTTGGATGCTTGACTGCTTAGCAATCTACTCAAGCTTTTAATCAGGCAATAGTGATTCACCTCTCCTACAGATAAATATAAAATATGAATGTGGTGTCGTTTCGGTTCTTTTGTGGCATAAAGAGGACCCACAATCTCATCACCATCAAGGCCATACACCATGAACGAAAAGTCATGGTTGTCTTGTTCAAACCTATGGATCTCGGTTAAGTTAAATTTAAAGTTTGTTTTAATTCTTCAAACTCGGCCTTGTACTTTGCTGGTCTGTTAACTTGGCGATCTTGAGCTGGCTGCAAATACGCAGCCACAGCCCACAGAAAACATTCATCATCAAAATTTTCAATACTCACCACAGCCTTTTTCGAAGCTATTGCTGGTGGTGTTTTAATATAGCTAGACCCAGCATTCAACGGATTGAAAGAAATTACAAATGTTGATTTGTAGATGATGAATTTTGTTTAATGCTAGACCACTGGGTCCTTGTTGCAGTTTATCAAATTTTGATAGCAAGGCATTCACCACGAGGGTTTCATACCACTGTTCCAAATTATGGGCTATGAATAGCTCTTGCATTTTACTGCAAATATAAAATGTCTCTTTATGTTCTACGTCCCTCTTTTTATATATGAAATCGCACACCAGTTCTGTATTCACCTTTAAATCCGTATGCAACCTTTGCGCTGTACAAATTTCAATTTTAAAAATTTCAAAACAAGATTCTAAAAATTCTTTGGGAATCAAACTTTTTCTAACATTGACCACACGACCAGAGCACACAAGCGATTTGAAACAAGTATTTAGGGGTTCCGAAGTTAACGTATCCACAGCAGTAAAGGGCATTATTTTGAAAGAACACTCTCACCTGAGTTTTCAGCTGTAGACTGCTGGACAATGGTCCCAAACACACACGTTCCTGGTTATCAACAGAGGTCAAGCGTTTTCCAACACTCTAAATAGAAATAAAATAAACCACCATAAGTGTATCCATTCCATATAGTTTATGCACGTCATAAACAAAACAAAATCAAACAGGTTATATATATAAAAACAAATCTCACCTTGACGTGTAATGCTTTGCTTTATGGCCGCCTCGTGGGCTAGTGTGGAAATGGTTTCCTTTTCTAGCTGTCTGTCTTTCTCTCTTTTTTCAATCTCTTTCCCACAGACACACAACAGGTAGGCTATACACGTTATCTGCAAACAAATAAACATTTATTTATAACTTCAACAATCAATAAATAATTGCTTGTAAATATATATATATATCAATAAATATATAAATGAATAAATATATACCTACCTCACAACAAGGTTAAGTATTTTCCACCAACACCAAAACTGTTAAACAAGACCAGGGGTTTCACGCAACGCAATGTGTTCAAAGGTAGTCACCTAAGTGAGAGAGGAAATGATAACGACATGTCTTTATATATGTTACGTTGCATGTATAATCATTTTTTCCCACGCTTTGAACATTCTGTTATCAGGCACGTGGACAGCTAACGTCCAAGGTGAACACCTGTGGCAGATCAAATTTCACGTCAACTTGCATTTTGTCACGTACGAAGCAAAACAGGATGTGACTTGTTACAAGTTATCGTGCACGTGGACAGCTAACGCCCAAGGTGAACACCTGTGCCGGGTCAAATTTCACCTGAACTTGCATTTTGTCACGTACGAAGCAAGACAGGATGTGACTTGTTTAGCCCTCATGTGGTTTCACACGTGTATGCATGCATGCATTTCGCACTTCCCTGCCACCACGATGGTCTGATTATTTCACCTTCAAGCGTCTTTGTCATTTTCCATTGCACTTGTTGTCAAGTCAGATCAGCGGATTCCAATAAGCTCAAATGATATTCACCTCCTGCTCGTCTGCTCCTCTGCAAGTTTGTTTTCTGTACTCGCTTCGACCAACATAGAACCAAGTTCTCATCACCGTTTACACATCAAAGATCCCCTTCGAGGGTAAAAGGTGTGAAAAATAATCGAACCCTCGCTCTGTCATAAACCGACCCACCGAAATAGCGTTTGTTCTATTAAGCACGGTCATTGTGGTTAGCGCTAGGTTCGTTGAAACACACACACACACACAGCAGTATCGTCTCTCTCAACCACCACGCTTCATGAAAATTATAAACAGGTAAAGAGAAAAAATTTTCAACAAAAGTGTCGTTAGGCCCTTTGTCAAAATTTCTAAAATAGTTTCAAAAAATGGGCGTTAGCCCGAGTCCTTGGACCCCTCGTACACGCCTCTGGCATCATTGGTTCGTGAGATATAACAAAAAGTTTAAAATCATGTTTTTACCACCCAAAAAACGTGTTCCCGGCATTTCATGATGATGATGATAATTGTTGTTTTAAGGGGCCTAACATCTAGGTTATCGGCCCCCCGGCATTTCACCTTTTCAACACCTACATTCCTGTAAAGAGCACAACGAGACGAAAAAAAAACGAATCCAAGCACGCCCTCCTAGCATGACTCCTTCCATTCCAAGGTCGCAGGGGCTCACAACTTCCTAAGTGGAGCAGCTCTCTCATCATCCCACTACTGTCAGGTGTTTATCCTAGAGACTTGAAATTTATTTTTGGGGTAGAGGGGGTGGAGAGCTTTCATTTATGTCAAACAAACTTTTTTTAGAATTCCTAGTTTCCGAAATATAGGATTTTCAAAATTTGAGTGTTTTCAAAAAACATAAAAAATAAAAAAGTTTTATTACAAAAAATAAAGGTCATAAAGGCCATTCGTTTGAGCCATGGCACAACATTCTATCATGTTTGGTTTTCAAACTATCACCTACTTTAAAAAAAATCAAAAATATAACGAGTGGTCCATAGCAAAGCCCCCGTCAGCCCGAGTCCAACGACACCTCATTCGTGAATCTCTGACCACGGGTTCGGGGGTTATCGGCTCGCATTTGGAGTAGTGGTTGGGGGTGGGGGGCAGAATCGGCCTTACTCCACTACTGGGTAAGGCATTAGAGAGGATCTTGTAGGTGATTGGAAGGAGAGAATTGCCCCGATATTTATTGACGTCTGACTTTTCACCCTTTAATGACGCGCATGAATAAGAGCTGCGGTCCTTTTAGTTGATATCTCGGTAGTTTTCCAAATCTGTTAGAGAGTTAGTAAGAGAGGTTCCAGTGCGCTATTTTCCAGGAGCTTCCAGTCTTCTGCGATTACTGAGTCCTCGCCCGGGGATTTGTAATTTTTTAGTGAAGTGATGACCTTTCGCAGCTCTGAGATGTCTGGCGGAGAGGAGTCTGGATTAGTTGGAACTGAGTTTGAAATAGGAGTGAAAGTCGACTCCGGTGGATCACACTTCGGAAGTTTTTTAAAGTATATAGCTAGATTTTGACAGTAACACTTGTCACTAAGAGCGATCTGGTTGGTGATCGGGTCGCGGAAGCTCAAATTAGGAGGATTGTATTTTGTCAGATCCCTCTTGAACGTTTGGTAGACATTTCTGGAGTTTTGCTTCTGGAAATTCAACTCGATGTTGGTCAGCTCTTTTTTGTGTAATTGTCTTCTTGCGTTCCGAATAACACGAGAAGTCCTCTTTCTCGTTTCAACGAAGTGTTCATATTTAATCTCTGTTTTGTGAGATTTCCAGAGAAGCGAATCTCGTTTTCTGACATTCAGGGCTTCATCGCATTGTAAGTTCCATCCAGAGTGTCTAGTTTTCCGTGTTTGAGGCGCAATTTAGGGAGCAGTTTTTACCATGGAACACTTCTGTCGTTTAAGGTATGGCGAGGTTAGAGTGGGGATTTTTTCTGAGAATTTATTATGAAGTAATTTGAGTTTCTCCATGTCAGGTCGAAGAATTTTGTGTGTGTGTCTGCAACTTTTCTGTGTTTTTTCGGAATAAATTTAAACCTTATTTTAGACATGCAATGATCCGAGTCAACATTGGCACCTCGAAGGACTTTGACATTCTGTATTTATTTAGAAGATCCGACAGAAATGGCTACATCTTCTAGTTGAAATTCTACGAGTGTTTGGAGATGTCCATGTAATTTGCTTCCGTGGTAGATGTTTGAACACCGTGGACTTAAGCACTATTTTGTTATTCCCGCAGAGTTCAATTAAATGTTCTACATTTCGGTTGGCTCTGTATTTTCGATCTGTACCAATTTGAGCATTGAAGTCGCCCAGGAAAACTATGGCATGTGATTTAGGAATTTTAGATAGGATTTCATCCAATGTTTCCCAGAAGATTTTCACTGTCTTTGGTTTCCATTTGTTGTCTTGGTTTATGGGTGCGTGAACATTCACAAACGTGTAGACTTTATTGGCACATTTGACACAACGAGTGGATAGCCTATTGGATAAGGGGTTGAAGCTGATAATTGATCCTAGGATTTTGTTACTAACAATGAAACCATTGCCAAGATGAGAAGCTCCTTTAAAAAATTTCTTGTCAGTTTTGCTTTTGAAGACTCTGAAACCTTGAGTTTCGAATGAATCTTTATCCGTGTAGCGTGTTTCTTGGATCGCAGCTATCCGATGTTTGGTGATGGTGTCTGTTAAGTGTTTGAGTTTGCCGACTTTGAGAAGTGAATTGGCGTTAAAGGTGACACAAAATTTCACAACATTGCACTTGAGTTTGGATGAAACAGATAGTTCAAGAGACTCCGACTTCTCCTTCAAGCATGAGGGTGCAGACTCCCCAGAATCCTGTCTGCTTGCGACTCCCTGGGAGCCGGTGGTTTGTCTACCACCTGGGGTAATATTTCCGTTTGATGCTTCATTTTGAGCAGTTGTGAAATTTGCTCAGATTTAGGAGTAGATCTTACTCTACCCAAAATACAACTAAGGTTGTTAGCGTCAGAGGGCCTACGTTATTATTGGCTATTGTTTTACGGCTTGAAGCCAACCCT
The DNA here is from genome assembly GCA_946902985.2 of Meconema thalassinum. Classification (NCBI taxonomy): domain Eukaryota; kingdom Metazoa; phylum Arthropoda; class Insecta; order Orthoptera; family Tettigoniidae; genus Meconema; species Meconema thalassinum. Next base: position 5,779,847 of record OX336398.1, on the reverse strand, counting down.
CTTCTTTTCTCCGCGATTGGGTCCGGCAACAGCAACTGCTGAATAACTCAATCCACCCAGCAGATGCTGCAGGCGGAGATGTATGTGCATTGTATTATTATTATTCTTTCTTTGTTCATCATCCCGACTAAGGAGCGCGATTGAACTTATTTAGCTGATGGCATTGCCTATCTCTTCTTCATCTTCTCGCTGTGGCTTCTGACCAGGTTTTGTTGGACTAATTCTCTGAACTTGGCTCTGTCTCATCTGTGATGCCTATTTCCTTAAGATCTTCTCCAACTTCAAGTAGCCACGTGTTTTTAACTTTCATTGACAGGGCAAGGTTAAGAATCCTTTTGGTCAGTCTCTGATTGCCCATACTGAGGATATGCCCATCAATTTTCAATCGTCTTTTTCTAAATTCATTTATTCATTCATTTATTTGCAATTGGGGGTGTGCCCCCCGGTGGCAAATTGGATATACATAACAAATAATAATACATAACAATTCAATAACAATTAACAATTACAACAATTAAACTGGAGTATTTACACAAATAGTCAGTCTTTTCTTAAACACACCTATATGTTTGGGAAAAGTCTCTAAGATTGTGGCAGGTAGAGAGTTCCAGTTATCAATGGCACGGTTTACAAAAGAATATTTACCATAATTTGTTCGCTGTGGTCGGCCATTAACTTTGAAAGGATGATCGCTCCTACCCATGTAAGTGGGCTTTCTCATACGATTGCTAAGCTCACCCCATGCTGGTTGATTTGTATACGTGTTGTACATAGCGCAGAGTCTAGATTTCATCTTCCTAGCCTCCAGTGATTCCTACCCAAGTTTCTTTAACATACGGCTCACACTGCTCCTGGGATTAAAGTCACTCAGCACAAATCTAGCGGCCTTTCTTTGTACCGTTTCCAACTCATTCATGAGCCCTACTTGATATGGATCCCAAACCGCCGAGGCGTATTCCAGAATAGGTCTTACAAGTGACAAATAGCCTAATTCTTTAGCAGATGTACTGCTTTCTTTTAATCCCCTCATTACAAAGTGCAGGGATTTGTAAGCTTTAGAAACTACACATCCTACATGACTACTCCATTTCATATAATTCCTTACGTGAACGCCGAAATATTTGCAAGAATCTTCTTCTACAAGTATTTCCGAACCAATGTTAGGCTATCTTGAAAATCTTGCCATCGCACTTTCCCTATTTTTAAGAGACTACATTTTCTTGTGTTTATTTTCATTTTATTTTCAATCGCACACTTATAGACAAGGTTCAGGTCATCTTGAAGTACTGCGTTGTCTTGTGAGTCATGTATATTTCGATATATTACACAATCATCCGCAAACGATCGACAGTCACTGCGAATCCCATTTGGTAAGTCATTTATAAACGCCAAAAATAACAAAGTTCCGATTACGCTGCCCGACGTTATGGTAATTTCATCCGAGAATCGGCCTTCGACTTTCACTTTCTGGGAACGACTGCTGTCGACCAAAGTATTATGTGCACTCGAGTTTGAAGGTTGTTTGTGAAGTAACCAATAGACCAACATAAAATCCAATAACATCATTATTTTCGTCGTTCTATTGTACGTTAGCTCATGTAGGTTTGGAATTTTTAATTTATATTTTAATATTTTTGTCGCAGTTGAAGCACAAAAAGTGCACGTTTTTAAGCGTGTTTGAACCATGCGTCACATTTAAGAATTATTATCTCAAAAATCCGTCATCAGATCAAATCCAAATTTTAACACAATATACATTGGAATGTTGTATAACTGGTTTATTAATTTCAAAATTTTACGTGTCCAAGAAAAGAAGTTGTTATCATTTTTGTAAGGTAACTTTTTCTCGGCTCGGGGTGGTTGGAAAATGTAGTTCTTGATCGCGATGTAATCCTTATACATCAAAACGATATGCCGTATGACTGTGAAATACGTAAATTAACTCGCTTATTTTATATCGGTTTGTATTTGTAGGCGGAAATAACACATCGTTCACCAGCTACCCGCTCGAGGAAAAGCTGTACAGCGTTGCCGAAATGGAGCCCATCACGCATCATGGCGTGCCTCTAGACTTCAAGACCTCACCTCAAAGGTGAGTGTGCTTGAGCTATCCTTATTCCCATCGCTCAAACCTCTCACCACAGACCTGTAGCTCGACTGCAAATTAACAGTAAATACCTCTAGACCATGGGTCCTTATTCACTTATTTCGCATGTTTAAGTCAGCCAATCTTTCATCCTCTCGCCTCCGTAATCCACACTACCGTGCAGTCCCCACGTCCAACTGTTCGATTTCCGAATCAGCATTCAACATGCTCGGTTACCGCTCGCGCGCTGTAGATGCATTAACTTCCACCATGACTTTCCCTGTGACCTTGCTTGCAGGCGCTACGCGCAAATCCTTAACGAATTTGAAGCGTGGTTTCCCTCTGGGAAACGCCCCCACGAGAACACCCCAAGCGAGTGCCCTACTTATTGGAGTCGCAGGAGTTAATACGCAGATAAGACCGGTTTAATGCTATCTCGAATACCTCTCGCACTCCCCAAAAAAAAAAGCAAAAAAAACCCAACTAGAATGAAAACATTGTCCAAAACATTTCCCCGGCCTCTTCATACACTACTCTCACCCAGCCTATCCCCATGTCCTTCAAAACTTTCTAAACATCAACACAAACCCCGCTTAATCCTCGCAAAGAGAATACACACCCGCTGGGTTCAAAACACTGGCGGAATAGCACCTGGCCCGATTTACGTTCAGTAGGATCCTGGATGTAGCTCCCCCCAGCACCTTCAAGCTCAATGCACTCCCGGACAAGAACCAAAACAACCCCTTATATATCGTTCACAAACCCCCTTACACCCAATTACATACGCCGACTTACGACACTAGTCAGGGATTCAACAATGATCAAAGAACACCGGAGTCATACAAGACAAACAGAGAAATCCAACACATTCTTACAACCCCTATAATCTCTCATGCCCTTATTGAAGGCTATCACACACACAACAAGTCCGACACATGACAGGCAAACATCCCTTTACATTAAACACACTGAATATACGTTACATTTCATCCCAATGCTCAGGCACGAACACGAACACGAACGAAATCAAACATCAGGGCAAATCACAAACAAGAGGAGAACACATAAGCTTTGAGAGAGAGACTATGTATCCTTTCTTTGTATTACTGACCAGGGACGGATGGGTGTGTAAATTGCGTTATGTCACAATTCACTAGTTTTGAGAAAATCAAGTTTTAAAGTTCAATTCGAAACCCAAAATCTAGTTGTGAAATATAAGTAATTTGAATTATGTCTTCAGGAGCCTAATACTGTTCACAACAATGGGATAACTCGTCATAATAAATTCCATGTAAATTCACGTACTGGTTGTTACGGAGCTAAACAACACGAGGTGTCTCATAATTTATGACTTATCACACTTTGCACACCCACATCTCACCTATATAGGCTAATATGAAGCTCGATGTTGGTTTGTCAGTCTGTTATTTATTTAAATCTACTCAGTTTCTCCGAATTGAACCAGATTTTACCTAGTTATCCTTTGGAACCCGACTAGTAAAGCTGTCCACTAGACATTTTGGGCAGCCCTCTCCATTCACGGCATTTAGGCCACTTGGCACTAATGTATACCGTTTCACCGAACTGAACCAAATTTTACATACTTACTTTTCGAAACCTAACAGATAACACTGTGTACCTGAAATTCAGACATCCCTATCCATTTCCTAGTTTTAGGCCGTTGGGAACATACACGAAGGATTGAATTTGTAGTAGAAGAACCAATCTAGGCTCGTTTTAAGCCTCGCAAAGCAAGAAACGTAAAGTAGTTTAGTTAAGTTTGGTGAAATGGTGCAAATTTGTTTAAATAACAGACAAATGGACCTGAAATCTACGTATGGGAGCCATAGAGCCAATCGTGTCGGAAGTAGAGTAACTGCAAGAATATTTAAATAAGTCTCTTTTTGGCTGGCTTGGCCAAGGACTAGGAAGTTATGATCAATGCTTATTAAAGCTAATACAAATATCTCTTCCGCTCTGGAAGACATAATGCTATTTAACTATGCTCATAGCATACACTGTGAATGCCTCCAGTCAGCAAAGCAATGGGTACCGCATCAGGGCATGTCTCTAGCTAACAAGCAGAACAGCTGGGAAATGACGATTGTTAATGGACTACGTGACGTTCCAGTTGGCAGGAATTTAGTTTAATAATCACTCAGCAGCAGCGTAGCCAGGATCGACCAATGGGGGGGGGTTATAGGTACTCAAGCCAAATTCTACAAACATTTCGTCCCGCGGCTCGTCAAACGTGCACCATGGTCGCGAGGGCAGCTGTGGTAAGTACGGATATCATAGGTTCGAATATCGGTGCTGACAGCGGTTATCCTGAGTGTTTTCCTTCCCCGGGTTTCACCACACTTCCTACAGGAAATTGCCAGGATAGTGCCTTGCTCAATTCCCGGAGCGTCTACTCCATCCCTATCCCAGATACATTTACACTCACAACTACAATCATCACAGCAATACAGGTTGCCAGACAGCTTCAACACACTCCCAACTATACGGGGCTGATGACCAGTTCAAGACCTCGTGCCGTTTGTAGATTTACTGGCAAATTTCGGCACCCCGGTGTCTCTAAAATCCACAATAGTTAAAAGGGACCTAAAACAAATATCATTGTTATTGATTTATAACCAGTTCGAGACCTCGTGCCGTTGTTTGATTGAAGAGCTTTATAATACTTTCTACTGCGTATCCCAATTAATTCGGGTCGCCGGAGTCAATCAGGCTCATTTTGATAAGATGTTTTGGCCGGATGCTCTTCCTGACGCCACGTAAATTTTCAGGTGAAAATTCCACCCCACAGTCCCCTTGAAGAGCTTTATAATACTAGCCTAAAATCCATAGCTCAAATCTTACCTTTTAGAGTCCTTTGGAAACTCGGGTGTCGTCTTGCTATTTGAACTGAACAGTCTGACTTCCCAGTCGGTCAACACGAATACACCCAATTAGATTGGTCGAGGAGTAACAATTAATTTTCCTGTGTAATTCATAATACAATAATTATTTACACATTTAATAAAACGCTTCTTACACCCCCCCCCCTTTATGTGAGAAGTGTTTTATTAAGTGTATAAACTATTCATGTATTTTTATTTCAGCATTATGAGATAAATAGCCACTGCCCACCTAATCTAATTGGGTACCGTACACTCGCCTTAACTGACTGAAAAGCGTTCATATAGGTTACTTAGCAACACTTAAATATTGCTTCTAACATTAGATCTATTTATTGAACTGAACATCTCCTCTTGTAAAGCACATGTTAAATTAAAGACATAACCTTTACACAATACTCACATACAGTAAATCCAGCAACAATAATATACACCAACATAGCACAGTCGGCACATTCTTGCTGGCTGCATGAGAGCTTCATTGCCTCGCGGTAGAAATATATGAGCCAAGCTTCGCGATCTGTAAGTAGACTGTGGTTATACCGTGTCATGAAGACGTGTGTAGCCACAAATGGGGACCCGGGCCGCATAATTTTTTTCTCAGCCCGAGCCTAGCCACAGTATATATTTCCGAGCTTCTTATTGGCTGTTATGTCAAGCCATTCTCCTGGTTCCGAAACGAGACGGTAGATAGCAGGGGTCACATCCGATCAAACATGGAGGAACGTTATCGAGTGAGATGTGGATAATATTCGATGTTGAATTGCATTATTAGCGTGAAACAGGCATGAAACTTGCTTTAGTTCAAGTTTAAAACAACCCACGCAGCAAATGAATGCGTTCCAATCAACATTTAAGGTCTAAGTGGAATCATTTGACATTTAATCACATGTATTAGTACCTATGATAAAATGCAGCATATTCGCGGGCAGATGTGCACAAGTGGTAGCGAGCGAGCTTGGTAACTTTGAGTTCCCGGGTTCAAGTCTGCCCTAGGGTACAGACTTTTACTTCTTTTGAATTATTTCATAATTTCCTCCCTACCTTTTAGAGCATGTTTTATGCCTTGTTTCATTGAAATTATCTGTATGGGTGATTGAAATAATAAACATTATTGGGAGGAATTCTTCCCTATCCTCACTTGAATTTATATTCCCCCGCATACTGTTCAACGCGGCTAGCGTTCTTTGCTGTTTCCCCAGAGGTCCGGGTTCGATTCCCAGTTCTGCAGAGAAATTTCAATTCTGGTGTGAGGACTGCAGCGGGGTTCACTCGGCCTCATGAGCCAAAACTGAGTAGAGGTGTGTCCGATTCCCCAGCTATTTTGGAAGTGATTTTCCATAGTTTTCCACTTCTACTTCAGACAAATGCCGAAATTGTTCATAACAAAAGCACGACCGCCTCCTTGCGAATCCTCACCTGAATATCAAATACTCACAATTCTACAGACACCACAATAACACAGGTTATCAGAGAAATGTATTTATTTATTTACGAGTAGAAGGGCTCAATGACCACCATGTCCAAGTTGTTCAAATGAACAAGAGCAACATCAGCGTCAATTCCTGCAGTGGTCAAGCTGCTGGCCTCACCAAGGTGGACCAGCCTTTAATGAGTCACAATGGCAAATCGTTGTTTGGTGAATAAATGTGGAAGCACAATGCCACTGTAAAAAATCACATGAATAAAACAGTTAAGACATGTCAAAGGGTAAAGTATTGTAAACAATAACAATACGTTCCGAACAAGTACAAAAGTGTTTAGTTTTATTATATCTCATAAGTCCAATGGACAATGGTTCATCAATATTATAAATACAGTAGTTAAATATTGTGAAACTTGTCAAATGTAATTGTAAGATATGACACACAGTTCTGACTATTTCGAATGCCTGTGCTGTTTTCACTCCGAAATCTAGATCCTTGTGTTCAAACAAGATAAAGGATACAGTTGTTTTTTTTTTGAAAAGTGAGGCCACTTTGGAAAAAAAACATTTATTATACGTGTCTATCTTAGACACGAATTAGTACATAGATACTAAGGTAAGAATTAAATATTTTGCATTTAAAATGAATAAGTGATTCAGTGAGTTCAAACGATACGTCGCTTTTCCTGTGCCATTTGAATGAAGACTTAGCTCATAAAATAATAATAATAATAATTTAGTGGCTTTTATTATTATTCACTGCTCTGTGTTTATACATTCAGAACGTCTGAGCTTTATCTAAATTTGAGTTTATCATATTCAGCTACTTACTGGTGAGCTTTATCTAAATTTGAGTTTGCCATGTTCAGCTACTTACTGGTGAGCTTTATCTAAATTTGAGTTTGCCATATTCAGCTACTTACTGGTGAGCTTTAACTAAATTTGAGTTTGCCATATTCAGCTACTGACTGGTGAGCTTTATCTAAATTTGAGTTTGCCATCTGCAGCTACTTACTGGTGAGCTTTATCTAAATTTGAGTTTGCCATATTCAGCTACTGACTGGTGAGCTTTATCTAAATTTGAGTTTGCCATATTCAGCTACTGACTGGTGAGCTTTATCTAAATTTGAGTTTGCCATCTGCAGCTACTGACTGGTGAGCTTTATCTAAATTTGAGTTTGCCATATTCAGCTACTTACTGGTGAGGTTTATCTAAATTTGAGTTTGCCATATTCAGCTACTGACTGGTGAGCTTTATCTAAATTTGAGTTTGCCATCTGCAGCTACTTACTGGTGAGCTTTATCTAAATTTGAGTTTGCCATCTGCAGCTACTGACTGGTGAGCTTTATCTAAATTTGAGTTTGCTATATTCAGCTACTTACTGGTGAGCTTTATCTAAATTTGAGTTTGCCATATTCAGCTACTGACTGGTGAGCTTTATCTAAATTTGAGTTTGCCATCTGCAGCTACTTACTGGTGAGCTTTATCTAAATTTGAGTTTGCCATATTCAGCTACTGACTGGTGAGCTTTATCTAAATTTGAGTTTGCCATCTGCAGCTACTTACTGGTGAGCTTTATCTAAATTTGAGTTTGCCATATTCAGCTACTGACTGGTGAGCTTTATCTAAATTTGAGTTTGCCATCTGCAGCTACTTACTGGTGAGCTTTATCTAAATTTGAGTTTGCCATCTGCAGCTACTGACTGGTGAGCATTATCTAAATTTGAGTTTGCCATCTGCAGCTACTTACTGGTGAGCTTTATCTAAATTTGAGTTTGCCATATTCAGCTACTGACTGGTGAGCTTTATCTAAATTTGAGTTTGCCATCTGCAGCTACTGACTGGTGAGCTTTATCTAAATTTGAGTTTGCCATCTGCAGCTACTGACTGGTGAGCTTTATCTAAATTTGAGTTTGCCATCTGCAGCTACTGACTGGTGAGCTTTACCTAAATTTGAGTTTGCCATATTCAGCTACTGACTGGTGAGCTTTATCTAAATTTGAGTTTGCCATCTGCAGCTACTTACTGGTGAGCTTTATCTAAATTTGAGTTTGCCATATTCAGCTACTGACTGGTGAGCTTTATCTAAATTTGAGTTTGCCATCTGCAGCTACTTACTGGTGAGCTTTATCTAAATTTGAGTTTGCCATATTCAGCTACTGACTGGTGAGCTTTATCTAAATTTGAGTTTGCCATCTGCAGCTACTTACTGGTGAGCTTTATCTAAATTTGAGTTTGCCATATTCAGCTACTGACTGGTGAGCTTTATCTAAATTTGAGTTTGCCATCTGCAGCTACTTACTGGTGAGCTTTATCTAAATTTGAGTTTGCCATATTCAGCTACTGACTGGTGAGCTTTATCTAAATTTGAGTTTGCCATCTGCAGCTACTTACTGGTGAGCTTTATCTAAATTTGAGTTTGCCATATTCAGCTACTGACTGGTGAGCTTTATCTAAATTTGAGTTTGCCATCTGCAGCTACTTACTGGTGAGCTTTATCTAAATTTGAGTTTGCCATCTGCAGCTACTGACTAGTGAGCTTTATCTAAATTTGAGTTTGCCATCTGCAGCTACTTACTGGTGAGCTTTATTTAAATTTGAGTTTGCCATATTCAGCTACTGACTGGTGAGCTTTATCTAAATTTTAGTTTGCCATCTGCAGCTACTTACTGGTGAGCTTTATCTAAATTTGAGTTTGCCATATTCAGCTACTGACTGGTGAGCTTTATCTAAATTTGAGTTTGCCATCTGCAGCTACTTACTGGTGAGCTTTATCTAAATTTGAGTTTGCCATCTGCAGCTACTGACTGGTGAGCTTTATCTAAATTTGAGTTTGCCATCTGCAGCTACTTACTGGTGAGCTTTATCTAAATTTGAGTTTGCCATATTCAGCTACTGACTGGTGAGCTTTATCTAAATTTGAGTTTGCCATCTGCAGCTACTGACTGGTGACCTTTATCTAAATTTGAGTTTGCCATCTGCAGCTACTGACTGGTGAGCTTTATCTAAATTTGAGTTTGCCATCTGCAGCTACTGACTGGTGAGCTTTACCTAAATTTGAGTTTGCCATATTCAGCTACTGACTGGTGAGCTTTATCTAAATTTGAGTTTGCCATCTGCAGCTACTTACTGGTGAGCTTTATCTAAATTTGAGTTTGCCATATTCAGCTACTGACTGGTGAGCTTTATCTAAATTTGAGTTTGCCATCTGCAGCTACTTACTGGTGAGCTTTATCTAAATTTGAGTTTGCCATATTCAGCTACTGACTGGTGAGCTTTATCTAAATTTTAGTTTGCCATCTGCAGCTACTTACTGGTGAGCTTTATCTAAATTTGAGTTTGCCATATTCAGCTACTGACTGGTGAGCTTTATCTAAATTTGAGTTTGCCATCTGCAGCTACTTACTGGTGAGCTTTATCTAAATTTGAGTTTGCCATATTCAGCTACTGACTGGTGAGCTTTATCTAAATTTGAGTTTGCCATCTGCAGCTACTTACTGGTGAGCTTTATCTAAATTTGAGTTTGCCATATTCAGCTACTGACTGATGAGCTTTATCTAAATTTGAGTTTGCCATCTGCAGCTACTTACTGGTGAGCTTTATCTAAATTTGAGTTTGCCATCTGCAGCTACTGACTAGTGAGCTTTATCTAAATTTGAGTTTGCCATCTGCAGCTACTTACTGGTGAGCTTTATCTAAATTTGAGTTTGCCATATTCAGCTACTGACTGGTGAGCTTTATCTAAATTTTAGTTTGCCATCTGCAGCTACTGACTGGTGAGCTTTATCTAAATTTGAGTTTGCCATCTGCAGCTACTGACTGGTGAGCTTTATCTAAATTTGAGTTTGCCATCTGCAGCTACTGACTGGTGAGCTTTATCTAAATTTGAGTTTGCCATATTCAGCTACTTACTGGTGAGCTTTATCTAAATTTGAGTTTGCCATATTCAGCTACTGACTGGTGAGCTTTATCTAAATTTGAGTTTGCCATCTGCAGCTACTTACTGGTGAGCTTTATCTAAATTTGAGTTTGCCATCTGCAGCTACTGACTGGTGAGCTTTATCTAAATTTGAGTTTGCCATATTCAGCTACTTACTGGTGAGCTTTATCTAAATTTGAGTTTGCCATATTCAGCTACTGACTGAAGCTCTTCGTGCAGCCTAGATTATTCTGTTGCGAAATGTGATGCTTTCTTAAACAACTTTAAAAGAGCAACCCACAGCTCCGAACCTCACAACGTTAAAGGAATATTACGATAATCTACAAGACACACAACCATATACTAACGACAGTGCTCCATATTTAATGAATAAACTAAATTTAATAGATTCCAGTACCAAACTGTTTAAAGGTACCGGTGTGTTCCAAAACAACATTTCAAAATCAATCTATTAGACAATTATCAGAACATACTGTAGTGTCGTGTGTAACCAAGTTCGACAAGCTAGTGAGTGATCTAGAAGAAACAATCAGTCTCTCCTTCAACGATATCACCAACATCAAGAAATTATCACCGAAAGACTTGAAAAATGTTCATTGAAAAATTGTCCAGAATGCAATGTATAAAAGGTACTAAAGGTTATGTATGTAATAATTTTAATATAAGATTAACCACATTAAATCTTACTGATATAGCAGGGTGTGAACTTGCAGAAATTAACATTGATGTTCAAATATTTATACCATTAAATAATGAACATTTGCTATTAAATAGCAAACAGCCACAAACAATTTTACAAATCTGTAGTGAGGGTATCAGGTCCAAATATTGTATACAGTGTGGTCCACCCGCCCCTTATTATTTAGTTTTATGAAACCCAACTAACACTGCATTTCTCTTGATGGTCGATATTGCTCTGCCCTCTGACTGTGTGACAGCAATGTAATTGGGTCATGGGTCCAGCAAAGAAAAACCGACCTTTAACTTTTCCCCGCCAAATACTATGGCCCATTTTACTAACATATGACTTATTGCTCCTTGAAATAACACACATCCACGTAATACGATCGAATTAATAGCTTACGCCACGTGATCTGTAATAGTAGAAAGTTAAATCAACACCATAAACCGTGATTGAAGACTTTGAGATGGACTTAAACGTTTGAGGTGGAACGGCTACAGTAACAACTGCAAGTGCAGCGCGCCCTGTCTACCATGCGTTGGTGGCTAATTCGGTTAAAGCATGGCCGTAGACGGCGGGCGAGAATGGGTAGAATCCAGTGGTAGGCATACTTTTTTGAATGAAAGCCCACGCTCCATTTTAGTGGGGATGTAACTACATAGCCACATTCATTCCCTTATGATGTATTTTTATGAAGAGTAGGTTGAATTTTGCTGTTTTATAAAGGGAATACGACCGAATTGATAGCTTTTGCCACGTGACCTGTAATGGCAGAAAATTAAAAAACTGTCATGGATATTAACATAACATATCGACGTGTCGCTCCGGAGGTCCAGCTTCGATTCCCCGTTCTGCCAAGAAATTCAATACTGGTCTGAGGGCTGAAATTGGATACACTCAGCTTCGTGAAGCAAATCTGAGAAGAGGTGGGTTCGATTCCCACATCAGCCACCCTGGAAGTGGTTCTCTGTGGTTTCCCACTTCTGCTCCAAGCTATTGCCTGGACGGTTTCTAACTTAAGGTCCCGGCTGCCGCCTTCCCCATCCTCACCTTAATTGCTAATACATACATAATACAGACACCGCTATAGACAGGTTATCAGAGGAATTCTACACACACCCAAGTACACGGAGCGATGTTCTAGCCCCTTATTGAAACAAGATTCTGATCGCCAGTGCTAGCATCGAAGTATACGTATTCCTTAAAATTTCCCGTGGTATTATTTTGTTCGGGGTCTACTCAGCCACGGGTGAGCCAAATGAGCATGCAGGGTTCGATTTCCCCTTCAGTCATCCACGAAGTGGTTTTCCGTGGTTTCCCCACTTTGTCTTCAGGCAAATGCCGGGATGCTACCTAACGTAAGGCCACGGCCGCATCCTTCCCTCCTCCTTGCCGAACCCTCCCAATCTCCCCATCCCTCATAAGGCCCCTCTTTGCTTTGCAGGTGAGGCTGCCTGCGTGAGGTGCTCGTCCCACCTCCCCAATTGTATTCCCGTCCTATGTTTCAAGCTCCAGGATCTTGGGTGACAATCTAATTGGACCATATTTCTACGACGGCCATCTTACGGGAGCACGCTACCTTCATTTTCTGCAAAATGAAGTTCCACAGTTGCTGGAAAACGTTCCACTGCGCGAGCGATTGCGAATGTGGTGGCAACAGGATGGGGCCCCACCTCACGTATCATTAGTCGTCAGGAACCATCTTCATGATACATATCCAAATAAATGGACAGGAAGAGGAGGACCCGTTTACCGGCTTGCCAGATTAGCCGATCTTACGCCACTTGACTTCTTCCTGTGGGGTCACTTAAAGCAGGTAGTATATGCACAGGAGACTGAAGATCCTGACCACCTTCGGCAACTAATCACCGAGGCATACCAAGCTGTTACACCTCAGATGTTACAGCGTGCAAGACTGTCTGTAATACGTCGTGCTGAAATCTGCATCAACCAAGGTGGTCAACATTTCGAACACTTGCTACACTGAATATGCAGAGTACCTTGCTTTATTCCTACAGGGGGGGTGTGGTGGCGCAGCGGTCAAGCTCTTTTACTCTCACCAACGCCATGTCCTGTGGTTCGAATTCACGTAAAATGGAGATCCCGTGGCTTATGATCGCGAGATTAACGGTCACGCTAAACTACAAGCTTTCTTACTTTTCTTCGTACAGACCATTATGTCATCGTCTAACCTGCCTACGTAGCATCGAATAAAAACCGTCCTTTTTCAGGACCAAATAAAAATTCATTCATTGGAACAGGTAGATATTTGTCCGTAGTGCAGCTACTGTAAACGGCATTAAGCGGAAAAAACAACAACGTAATTGCCTTGGGATCGAACCTGCTACATTGCAGCATTGCTGACATAACAGCAGAGAAGCACGATTTAACTATCTTAGCTACCGTGAGCCGTGGTGGTATTCTCTCACGTATTGAGTCTATTTGTAGCCCTCATAGACACTTCATGACCTTCGTAAGGCAGTGTTGTTCGGATGTGTCGATTTACACATTCGTTATAGTTGATGGCATTGAAATAACACTGCTGCCAATGATTTCGACTATATTCGCGAGCATGAACTCAACCGTAAAGTTGCACTAGGCCGTAAAGGAGTAAGTACTAATGTTTTTAGGACGACTATGATATACGCGTTAGTTGGGTTGCCTTCCTCCAAAAAAATAAGGGGCTGGTGGACCACACTGTATACTAATGAGTCCTGTCCTATCGCTGCAATCGGAATTAAGTTGGAACCAAAACAAACAAATTATGTTCATAAATTTACTATCACGAATACTTCTGATCAAATTCCTACCATAAATAAAATAAACTTCCAATTACGTTAATAAAATGAAATGCGATTTAATATCTGTCACCCCAAATTACCTCACTTCAAAGAAGTTTGATTATACAATTTGTAATTGTGATTTTTACTTTGTATGTATACTGTTAATAATATGTTTACAAAGATTGTATAATTTGTATAAAAATGTAAACAAAAAACCCTGCCACTACAGCCCATGAGGGCCTAGGCCTACCAAGCGACCGCTGCCTAGCCATTCGGCCTGCAGATATTGGGGTGACGCGTGGTCAGTGCGTCGGGTCCCCTCGGCCGTTAATCTTGGTTTTCTTGACCGGGGCGCTGCCTTACTGTCAGAGAGCTACTCAATTGTCCTCTCGAGGCTGAGTGCACCCCGTTCCAGCCCTCACGTCAGTTTCTAAAATCCTTGACGGAACTGGGAATCGAACCCTGGGCCTCCGGGTGAGAGGCTGGCGCGCTACCCCAATGTAAAATACGAGTCAGTGAGGACATTCACTTGTCAATAAGGGGGCAGGAGTTTCGTTGCCCACTGGCACGTCACCTGAAACCTCACCTTAAAAGTACAATAATTTGAAGTTGATTTTAGTTATTGATTTTAATGTTTTATTTCCACGCGCACTTACAGTACTATCTTAGATAGGCGTATATGAAGCTTTCAATACAGTAAGGCTTTCGCACAAGTAGGCTATATCTTCTTAACAGGTTTTGTTTCTATTATGCTCTGAGATACGCATAAACAGCATCATAATACAGTACTGTATATTACAATTCAGTGCTATAGGTCCCTTTTGTGGCGCTCACAAGTAACCGATCTTCAAATGAGCATTGAAAAGAAACTGAATTATCTTGAGCAGTGACGAATGACAAATATTTCATAAATATCGACAATTTGTGTATAAAGAAATGTTTAATAGAATAAACTACACGATAGCCCCTGCCAGAACTGTGTCGCGTCGAGCCCACATAACAGCAAAGCAAAGCCAGATCCGTACACAGCTAGTCCCTGCCCTAATATTGTTGAAATGCAAGATTTCTCGCAAGAGTCTCCTAGTTTCACATATTAAAGATATTAAAGAGAGTGTCTGGCAACCTAAATTAAGGTAAATATGACCCTGTTATATACTGTAAGTACACAGTAAACCTGCAACAATGTTTTATATAAAAACTATTTCAAAAGTGACAGCCAATAATTTCAGGACAAAAGCAACAAACTGTGAATTATCTCGGTGACCACAAAATAAGTCTTTATTATGTAAATACTGATATATGACAAACTAAAGAACCTGACCATTCCAAATGAAAGATGTACAATGACTGCAATAGAATTTATTTTAATGCAGTATAAATCGTTAATATACCGAAGTTTGGTACTAAACATTCTTAGTATTAGGGTAATTTGCGAAGTAGAAACTGAGGACAATTCCAAATACAATCTATTATCATCCTGTTGTTCATTGAGAATTGTCTTGCATAATTCAGTTTGTATTTTTTATCTTGCTAATATTGACCATCACTTTTGAAACGCCCTATTGCAGTCTCTTTACTTAGAGGAATGGGTCTTGCCCAAGGATGTATTGTCGGCCACGCCTTGGTGCATGGTCTTTCTGCGCTTCTTGCCTTTCGATGTAACATAGCCATGCTCAGCTACGCGAGATCGTTTAGCAGGTCGACCGCTTTGAAGACACTTTCTTCCGGGTATTCCAGATCTTCTTCTCGAAACCGCAGTAGGCTGAACTGGTATGGATGTTGATCTCCTTCCTGCAGAAATTCTCAGTTGCTGAGTAGGCTTAGCGTAGCAGTGCAAAGCAGATAATATGGAAGATTCGGTAGCTAGAGACTTGTGCGACCTGTGAAATGCTTTTATGGCAGAGTGATACTTAATTGGGTTTGTTTTAAATTTAGACATAATATCACTTACAATTTCCTGTAGTTTTGTCTGCGAGTCTTCAAACATAGCTTCATCAGTCTGTAACCTCTGTTCATCATTGACATCTTCAATTGAACGGGAGTTTACATCCTGGTGAAGATTCCCACAGGATGAGGTACTGACATTACCTGTGTCACATTCCTCAGAAACAGCATGTTCTATGGAATGGCACGTTCCTTTCTTAGGACTACTATAATTCAGGGAGCCGAACCATCCATCTGGAATTTCAGTCTTTCCAGTTGCGATCCAATAAAATTCCTTCCGACTGTTGGAATCTGACGAAAGAGCGTTAAACCCTGCTGCATTGTATTTTATGTGAACTGCATGCTGATGTTTGCACGGTGCACCAGATTTTCCAACAAAGCATTCACACATTCCACTGGCCACATCTACAACATAGCGTATGTTACGCGAAGAGTTTGAACATACTGAATATAAGGTGTCCTGTAGATGAAGGACTTCCAAATTTTTTATTTTGTCTCTATCGGGTAGATACCGTGATTGTAGGTGATGGTCCAATCTAGTACTAATTACGCTTATGATCTTACGCTCATAATAAGCGCACATGTCCACAGAAATGAACTGTAATAGCTGAGCAACATTGAAAGCTCTCTTTCTTCTTAGAATGCGGTCCTTAAATACACGGATAGCTGCTTCAGTTACATTGTTGGTATTATTCCCTCTGGTACTCAGTTCACTTCTGTAACACAAAGCCCAACATTCGCTGCGTTTCTCCATTTCATTTAAGAAATGTAGGAATTTTGGGTACTTTTGAGAAATGCCTTTCTAAATTTCCTCCAGCTGGTTCTGAAAATCATCCATAGTGTCACTGTACAATAATCGGGATATTTGTGCGAATAGTTCTTGGCGGTCTGATGAAGAAAGTGCCATGTTTTGAATCATACAGCCAACGCCAGGTAGCTTGCAAAACATGGAAAGTGCACAGAAGCAGATTTGATTTTGGAAAGCATTGTTTCAGTGAATTTCTTTCCGATAAACAATCATCAGTTATGACATTCTCTGGGCCAGTTATTCCTCGTCCACCAAAACTAGTTTCTGACAGCAATGCTATATAACTGGTCAGAGCGGCAGTTAGAACTAATTCCTTTTCGGAGCTTGTAACAAAGGCTCCAATTGGAAGTCCACCCAAGCAACTATCAACCATGATTAGGAATACTCGACAGTTGTAACGGTCATAATTGCCTGAGCTATCAAGGAAAGCTGCTCTTCAGTGTGTGGATCCTTTCCATCAGATGAGTTAGGATTACTACAATAAAGTCATCTCCTACTTGTTTGAAATACCACTGCCGTCAAGTTCTTTTACTTTCTCGCGAATGTTTTCGATTATACTCGCGCTCTTCGAGTTGCCAAACTCTTCTTCAAAATGGGCATAGTACAGTCGAAACACCCACTGTAAATCTGGGCATACACTCCGATCTGCTGCAATGAGGAAGTAATCTTCATGCTGATCCATTAGATCCTTTCTGTGGAGTTCTAGAGACTGAGATGGGCTATGGCCACATTTAAACAGCTCCAGGAACTTTTCTTTTACCTGATCAGTGGGATCTCTATGCTTTACGGCCGTTGCAGCATTGATCCTGTGATTATGGATCCCAGCTATCGTCACTGTTGTTGGGTTATGTGGCATATATTCATCACTTGACCTTATAAAGAAGAGAACAATAATTTGCAATTTTAATGATAAACACTAACATATCTCGTCATTAGGCCATTTAATTATCACATAATCACACACTTCCAGGGGAGGGGGGCAAGTAATAATTTTCATTTCATTACCTACTTGTCACTAGGTACACCCCCCCCCCCCCCGCGCAATTTTCATTTCATTTCTTCATTATTTGACTGGTCTGAAACCGTTGGGTACATTAGGGTACATTATCTTTATGGCATGAATGGGAGGAATAGGTATTCTTTTAGTTCAGAGTTTTTGTCCATAGAAGTTCGCTTTTCTCATCGTCATAATGTTCATTTCTTAAAAACAGGTAAAAGTAGTTGTATCACCATGTATCGACAAAAATACAAATCAAACAGTTCATTAAATGGTAATGTTAATCCAGTTCGCCAAAATAACTGGTGATATTTACAAATAATCCCAAATTACTAAGTTAAATAAAACTGAGGAATTATGCCTGCATCTAAATCAGTTAACTATCAGTAACTTCGGTGTGACAATGCACAATCGAAATATTCTCGGGATTCCATGGAGGCACGGCCACTCCTTGCCCCCTCCTGTGGGCGCCCATGGTACACAATGCATCATGAAGTAAAACTGTGAAGAGGAGGGTTTCCTCGCCACAATTATACATCGTGGGCACAGCAGATACCGCAATAACACAGGTTGTCAGATAAATTTGTGATATCACGTACTTCTGTATTCGAAAGCTTCTTTAAAAAGTCATACAGACTGGAAATTATAATTCTTGCCTGGCTGTGTAAAACTGTTCGACTGTCACATGTCACAAGCTTACTACGGGACATTATTATGACTTTAAGAGTTTAACACTTCACCTCACAGCTCCACTACTGTCACTCTAAGTAATTTTATTTCTTCGGCGAACCTAAATGTTTCAACACCTAATCTTTCACACACTACATTATCCCTTCAGTTCAAGGGCAGATGTTATTGGTTGCCGAAGCCGTCGGATTTTTTAAGAGCGTTAAAAATCCTTCAGTATGCCTTCCTTCGGAGGGGAAGTAAAGCCGGCGGTCCCATGTCATAGATTTATGGCATGTTAAAGAACCTTCCACTAATTGCACCTGTGTGAAGCTAAATTGGATAGGTTAATGTAAACAACGCTCTTAGGTTTCTACATTCGTTGCCAAGAGCCAACTGCGGTGGCGTCTAGTAGCTAAGTTCTGAATTTGGCCTAGTAGTCGTTGACGGTGGCGCTTGGCGGCAAAAGTAGGAACTATTTGAAAAATTCTAAGTTGCAGTACTAAGATTAAAAAACAGATAACACACACTAATACAGTCATCACAATTAACACCGGTTATCTGACAGATTCTACACACACCCAAAGTACACGGGGCTACATGACCGCGTTGTCGCAGCCCCCAAACTTAAGAACCAACCAACCAACCTTATTGGTTGCTGGGTTTGGGTTAATTTAGAGTATCTCCGGGTACTAATGTTTTTATGCTGAATTAGTGTGACATCACTCTCTGAGGGAGAAGCGACTGCTTGTGTGGTAGCTGAGTTAGGTGTTGTTTGCGTGCCTTGGTGTACTTGTTCAGTTTGCAGTGTGATTTGAATGAGGTCTGTTTGAGTGTTGAGTCTGTATGTTTTAGTGGGCTGGTGATTTGAGTGGTTTTGTGTTTGCGTTTAGGTTTAATGGGTGCTTGAGTGGGTGTTTGGGTGAATCTAGTGTCTGTGTCTGGGGCGGTTTGTGTGAACTCGTGTTGAATCTCTGTGGTAGCTGTCTGTGCGTGCCTTGTGTGGTTCGGTGTGGGCAAGGGTGATGGAATTGGTATGGTTTGCGTGGATTTGGGAGCTGTTGGGACATGCTGTTTAGGTGTGAGAGACTCATCTGTTTGTGTCGGTGCGGGTCACGAGGTTTGGACAGCTAGCTTTTTAATTTTAAGCTCTGTTGCATAGGATCATTAAAAATAATTGAATATTTTAAGGATTTTCGTGCACGAAGAGAATAAAAATAAGAAGTTCAGTAAAGAAAATATAGCCTACTTTCTCCTATGTGCATGGGTATAGTTATAACCAGGGCTGGATTTGTGACGGTGCGCACCGGTACGCCGTACCGAAACCTCTGATCGGGGATAAAGTCGTTTATATATCATATTTTTTAATCAAATGAACCTCATAATAACTGAATCCGGAGCGTCTTTGTTAACACAAACTGTCTCCTCACTACTTTTCCTGAAACTGAATGGCCCATTACTCACTCGATTTGCCCCTTCAAAGCACGTGGAATCTTGGCTGCTTCGGGGATGGCACTCCGCTCTGGATACTAACAGCAAGGTGAGAGAGAGAGGAGGCACATACAACGAAAATTGTTTAAACTTCGGACAATTTTATAAGATGTGAGGTAAAACATGTTTAAGTACAGTACCTTTTATAATAAACAATTATTTCAGAAAACTGTAAAGACAAAATTAGAAAACAAGAAATAAAAGATTGTTCGTGAACATGTGTGTATTTTCAAACCGACTGTAGTTTTTTAAACAAATTATGTTGAAAAAAAAGTATATTGTTTGAATGATAGCCTAGTTGGCCTACATTAAATTTAATATAGGCCAACGGCTATGGTAAGAAAAATGTTGCTACAGCAGTCTCAATTTAATTTAAAATTGTAATCAAAATTAGATTGCTATTTTGTCCAACTGTATAATTTTTAAAGATCTTCAGAAGAGCGTAAAAATATCGTTTTTAGAACTGTATATTTTAATTTCCCATAAAGCTCACCCCTCTCCCACCACCACCCGGTAGCCCACAGTACCGGAACCTCTCTTTTTTACAAATCAAGCACTGGTTATAACTCTTTGTCCTTTTCAAGGAGTATAATTGAATGTAGGTTGTAGTAGCTTGTTGAAATACGTCCTAAACGGATATTATAATTTGATTGATTGAATCCTCACCTGAATTATATCTGGCTCCTCCCTCATGTTCACAGTTGTTTTGTGTGTGTGTTTTATAGTCTGTGAAAGCATCCGTATGGCTCACAACGTGATTGCTTCTAATTAATTGCTTTAATGCGTTTCTCGGCCTTTGAATCAAGTGTTCATCAGCGTACTGCTCGGTTCCAAGCTCTGTGAACTTGGGGGGTGAGGTGACGTGGGAGGCAGGAAGAGAAGGACCTGATAACAACCCGCTGTGTTATCTGGAATTCCTGTCTATTCCAATACTGCTAACATAGTGTCGTTGCCAAATCCAATGTGGTGTTTCGAATGAGTGAGTCACTGACCGATGTATTTGGTTCTGTTACTACGCATGGACCGGGAACCCTACACATCACTTCTCATTGTCCGCGATCTACATTCCTCCCAGGTTCACGGAGCTTGAACTCGAGCAGTACTTACGTGTGGCGTAGATTTTTCAAGCACGCATCTTCTGGTAAAGCGAGTAGAGAATTCCGTGAACAATTTACTGAGTGTGAATGCCAACGCTTTACGGTATTAAGGAATTTGTGAACGAATTCAAAAGTGTGGGTTCAGTGTTAAACAAAAATACGAGTTAAATAACCGACTATCGTAACTGACCAAACGATTCAGGATATTTAGTCCCCCGCCAACCCCCCCCCCCCCCCTTCAGTTATATTTATCTGAAATATACGCTTATAAAGCTTAAATTCTGCCCCAAATGAACACAAAGCAATGTACAAAGTTTCATCGAAATATCTTTCCAAGTTCCTACAACGGCAAATAATTGTTCTAACAGACGCCATTCGTAGACTCAGATTCATCCAAAACACAGAATTATATTGAAAGCCATTTTTAGTGTTGCCTAATTAATCTATTATTAGAAGCTTTTCAGTCGGTCAACCCGAGTGTGCCCCAATTAGATTGGGCGGGGAATTACAATTAATTTCCGACTGCCTGAAAGTTTGTGAGAAGTGTCTTATTAATTGTATAAGTAATTCATGTAATTAATTTCACGCACTAGAATATTAATTGTAACCCAATCTAATTTGCACACACTAGGGGCAGATGACCTCAAAGTTCCGCCTCTTAAAACATCATTAACTAATTTGCGCACACTAGTGTTGACCGACTAAAAAGCTTGTAGACATAGATCACAGAAGCATGTAAAACACTAATACGATTGAATTGACACAATAGCTGACTTAAAGGATTCACCTGTTTCTCTTTGCAACAGCCTTTACCGTAACCTTTATCTCACCAGGACAGTTAGTGTTTCTTTCATGACCTTGGCTCCCTGGTTTTGGATGCGTATTGTGATGACAGCGGTGAACAGCCTGTAGTAAATGAAATACGTAAATATTATTGACAATAACTTAGACGGAACGACAAAGCTGACACAGCATGCAATTATGCTCATTTACTGTAGCATTCTATGATATAGGGTTAATCTTACCTTGTACACTACGTATTTTCCATTTGCTCCTATACCTCTTTTCACTCTGAAGGTGAGATTGCTTCCTTGTTGATAACTCTTCAACCAAATATCAAACTCGGACTTCGTTTTACAATTAAGACGCAATATTACCTTATCTGACTGATTTGAAACCACAATAGTATTATAACCACTAAGATATACTTCAGTATTCTCCATGGCACATAAGCACATGCGCTTCGCTCGAGTAATCACAAACAGACTCCCTTCGTTGTTAAGTGTCCCTCCAAAATAATAAAATTAAATTTAATAAATCACCTATTATTTAGAACAGTTGTTTGAACTTAACATTTTTTTCAGTGTTTACTGCTTAATCCATTAGATGACGAAACTAAATGAGAGCTCCTTAAATAAGAAAGTGAAAACGCGCGCATAGTGCGTATGACCACGTGGTATTCATTATTGCGCAAGGCACTCGGCATCATTCTGAAGTTGCGGTAGAGCCGCTAAACGCTGTATAGGTGATGATGGTCTGATCAGGTTATTTCACTTGGTGTGTAGGATTTATGAGACAGGTGAGGTACCCCCTGATTTCAAGAAGAATGTTATCATCCCTATACCGAAGAAAGTATGAACTAACAGACGTGAAGATTACCGTACAATCAGCTTCATTACTCATACTTCAAAGATCCTGTCTAGAATAATTTAAAAGAGAATGGAAAGCCAGATAGCAACGGAGTTGGGTGAAGACCAGTCTGGTTTCAGGAGAAGTGAAGGAACAAGGGATGCTGCACTAAGTCTTAGGCTAATTTTGGAAGGTAGAATATGGAAAGATAAGGGAACGTTCATGGCATTAATTTGTAGACTTAGAAAAGGCTTTTGATAACGTTGATTGAGCTAAATTGTTTGACATTTTGAAAACGATTGGAATAAAGTACAGGGATACGAGGGTGATCTAGTCTATACAGAAACCAGACAGCAGTCATTCGAGCGGAAGGACATGAGAGAGAAGCTGCTATTCAGAAAGGTGTAAGACAAGGCTGCAACTTATCACCCATACTTTCCAATCTTTACATTGAAAAAAAAATGAAGGAAATAGGTGAAACATTTAAAGTGGGAGTGAAAATTCAAGGTGACATAATTTCAACTCTGAGATTTGCTGATAACATCGTCATCTTGGCCGACTCGCCTGAGGATTTGAATGAGTTTTTGAATGGTATGGACTCCGTCTTAAGGAAAGAGTTCATGATGAAAATTAATGAAATGTAAAACAAAAATATTGGAACGCAGCCGAAATAAATCAGAAACCTCTATGGACATCAAATTGGCAAGTGAAAAGCTAAAGGAAGTAGCAGACTTCTGTTACTTAGGAAGCAAAATAACCAGTGATGGACGAAGCAAAGAGGACATAAATAGTAGGTTGGCTCAGGCAACGAAAGAATTTCTACAAAAAAGGAATCTCTGACATCGAATATAGATTTAGGTATTAGGGAGTCATTTTTGAAAGACTTTGTCTGGAGCGTGGCACTCGATGGAAGTCAATCTTGGACTATTGGTGCAGCAGAAAAGAGGAAAATTGAAGCGTTTGAAATGTGGTGTTACAGGAGAATGATGAAGATCTGATGGGTAGATAGGGTTACAAACAAAGAGGTATTAAGACGAGTGATAGGAGAGATGTTTCTGGCTACTGCTAATGAAGAGAAGATATAGGTTGGTAGGACACATACTAAGACACCAAGGAATAGCAAGCTTAGTTATGGAAGCATGGGTCGAGAAATTTACGGATACACCAAGGTTAGAATATGTTAAACAGATTGCCTTGGATGTAGGGTGTGGTAGCTATGTAGAGATGAAAAGATTAACTCAGGACAGGGAGGCATGGAGGGCTGCATCAAACTAGTCAAAAGACTGAAGACTCAAACACACAATCTCGCGATCATTAGACACGGAAACTCCATTTTAGTTAGAAACCAAAACTCAGAACGTGATAATTCCCTTCGTAAATCTCACGTGAATTGACCGGGAATCGACCGGGAATCGAACCCTGTCCACCTTGGGGAGAGGCAAGCAGCTTGACCACTGCAGAAGTTGACGCTGATGTTGCTCTTGTTCATTTGAGCAAATTGGACATGGTGGTCATTGAGCCCACCTACTTGTAAATAAATAAATAAATTAATTAATTTATCTGATAACCTGTGTTATTGTGGTGTCTGTAGTATGGTGAGTATTTGATATTCAGGTGAGGATTCGCAAGGAGGCGGTCGTGCTTTTGTTATGAACAATTTCGGCATTTGTCTGAAGTAGAAGTGGAAAACTATGGAAAATCACTTCCAAAATAGCTGGGGAATCGGACACACCTCTACTCAGTTTTGGCTCATGAGGCCGAGTGTACCCCGCTGCAGTCCTTACACCAGAATTGAAATTTCTCTGCAGAACTGGGAATCGAACCCGGACCTCTGGGGAAACAGCAAAGAACGCTAGCCGCGTTGAACAGTATGCGGGGGAATATAAATTCAAGTGAGAATAGGGAAGAATTCCTCCCAACAATGTTTATTATTTCAATCACCCATACAGATAATTTCAATGAAACAAGGCATAAAACATGCTGTAAAAGGTAGGGAGGATATTATGAAATAATTCAAAAGAAGTAAAAATTTGTGCCCTAGGCCAGACTTGAACCCGGGAACTGAAAGTTACCAAGCTCGCTCGCTACCATTTGTGCACATCTGCCCGCGACTACGCTGAATTTTATCATAGATACTAATACATGTGATTAAATGTCAAATGATTCACTTAGACCTTAAATGTTGATTGGAACGCATTCATTTGCTGCGTAAGTTGTTTTAAACTTGAACTAAAGCAAGTTTCATGCCTGTTTCACGCTAATAATGCAATTCAACAACGAATATTAACCACATCTCACTCGATAACGTTCCTCCATGTTTGATCGGATGTGACCCCTGCTATCTACTGTCTCGTTTCGGAACCAGGAGAATGGATTGACATAACAGCCCAGGGGGTGTCAACCAGATAGGGATTATTTGGTACCATCGGTGTAGTAGCGCGGCCAGACGTAAGGAGCGGATTAAGCGCTGTATATCGTCTTGCCAACATATGCATGATACAAGTTTTAATTGAATTGCAAATATATCCCGATATTTAGTCAATAAATATACACATAATTTCCAATTGACATTTCCTTGCAATTATCTTGCTCACAGACGGTAATTATAGCACATGTCATTAAGTGAACATTATTTCTACTGGGTTGGTGGCATTGTCTATATTCCCAACAACTTGGCGACTTTCATTCTCCAACGTTTAAGTACTCACCTGTAAATTGCCTCGTGGTATTTTGGTTGATTGTAAACCAGTATCGGTATTTCAGTTTCTCTGGTAAGTACCAATAATGCATTATATATTATTCAAATGATTTCTTGATCGATAGGATTCTCATGAGAGCCATGCAGTATTTTTTGGTGAATTTTCTTAGTAGTAGAAAGCTAGGTTAATGACTTGAATTCAATTTATTTTCTATTACATTTTGTATTTCATGCTTTCTGTTTATGTACCTCATTCTGTATATTTGATATGTAGGTTATGGGAAAATATCACTCGGAATGTTCTGTTGTTGGCTGCAAAAGTAGAGGTTGGAAATACACTCCTGAGGATGGAAGAGCCCTATCATTTCATCGCTTCCCCTTTGATGAAGCAAGGTATGTATCAATAATTGGGCTATTCTCTAATTATTTAATCTCGTTCCTTTGATGGCATTTTTTAAATGAAATTAAAGTGAGTAGTAGGCTACTTGGTGGGTGGGTTGTAACGTATATTAACATTGGCCTCTAATTTTGGGAACGTTTAGCCTAAATGACCATGATGCGACTAACATAACCTAATCAATGTGCAAGTGACTTCAAGTGTTTAAGTATTTCATAGTAACATGCAAATTACAAAATTACAAATCTGCTAATCATGGTGGTAACTTCTAATCGGCAGGTTATTACAGGTTTCAACATTGTTTGAATAACATTGCTGGTTCAAGTATATACCGGGATTCCTACGTGTCTAGGTTTATTTTATTGTAGGCAATGCCTTCACGGATGTACGGAGGTTTGGTTTACGTGCCTTGAATTGCTGCCATGTTACCCCGCTGTAGGAGGTTTCAAATAGTGCATCGTTACATGCAGATGCAGTCACTTGTGTTCAAGAGTGAGGCTTGGTCGTGAGTTACAAATGTTCGTAAATTACTTGCAGTTCAGTTTAATTGAAAATTTGCACTACACTCTTCTAAAGACAAAACCATTGGTCTCTATTAGGTTAGACGACTGTCTGGAGTGTAGGTTAGGGCTCTGTCTGGATGAAATTTACATTACATTACTAGTTGAAGCGAGAACATGCCTTTGACACTTACAACTTCATTAATACGGATTATCTATGATTTTGAGTCGTTTCTAGGAGACAATATCAATTGAAATTGCCGTCTATTATCACATGTGGTAAATTACATAAATATGTGTTTGTTTCTTGCTCATTGAACGACTGCAGCCATGCTCCTCAAGCGCTGAGCATTCATCAACTGTTACATGGGCGGAGACACTGACGAGACATGACACATTCATGTCATGGTAGTGTTGCCAAAATTTAAGATATAAAATACATCACCATATGAGGTATGGGTGACTAAAGCCATTGGTCGAGAGAAAGATTATGCTTGTCAAATACCTGGGGTGCATATATGGCTAACGCGGCCCACAGGCTAAAACCGTTGGGAAAATCCATTGTATTGGACAAAACGAAGGTTAGAATGGTTGGGTTGAGGGGCACTGTTGACATGTTAGGCTGTAACCATTGCCAAAACCACTGTTCCTTTTATTTTATAACCCCTAGACTGCCTATACGATTTAGTACCAGCCTATGGGTGGGGTTGGCAATACTGTTCTTGTACATAATTAACACATAATGACTGACACAGTTGGAATTTTACTATAGAAGTCGTGATATGATTTGGGATGGCGGCTGGGTTATAGACAGTGGAGGAGTGAACTACATCCTTTCCACATGTATTTTGAATCATTACAGAAAGTATTTATGGCCTATATCAGTAGTTTGGTAACTTTTCCATATGTTCTCTTCTCCTCAACTGTTACCTCCTTATTAACACACAGAATGTAACAAGTATGGATCTTTTAAGCCTTTAGTGTCGTTCTTAAAGTCATGGGGGCCGCTATTTTTTGTCTAGGGGATTTTTTTGTTTACGGAATCGCGATCTTCTAGTTTGCTGAGGTAAGTTCCAGGTAGGGACAGTTCACTGGCTCTTGACAGATGAAGGTTAGGTTCCATTTATGTCTGTATGCATTTTAATTCATTACTTGCTGAGAAAGTGTAATCGATTTAACATTACTTTTCCTGGGGAAAATAAATGAGACCAGAACGTTGCTTTTACATACCTTCATCTACTGGGTTACATTACTTATTGAAATTAATAACTTTGGGCACTACTGTACCTGAAATGTGTTATATATTGCATAAATATGTGTTTTTTTATTTATTAACGGCAGTCATGTTCTGACAGCGTTTGAACCCGTTCAACTGTGAACAAGGCGCGCTCAAGGGCACACATTGTTGCCAACATGTGGGATACAAAGTCACTGTTGACCAAAATACATTGATCTGGTCGCGTTAGTCTGTAACCATTGGCTTGGATGTGTTCGGCTGTAACTAGTGTAAAAAACCATAAGTTATTTTGGCTAATTCATGTACTATAGAAAATTTTATCGTCTGTTCGTATTTCATTCAGTGCTACCGTGTAGTTTGCCTTCATTGAAGTGATTTTCCCATACGAATTCTGTTAGTGTTCCTATCTTTAATAGATACACTACTGAAATGGTATTAAGATTCCGAAATGGATGGTTAACATTTTATCATGTGTGAGAGGAAATTGAATGAAGCACACCAAACAGTAACACTTACAGGACTGTAACATAACCTGGAGGGGCAGATAACGTAGACGTTCCAACTACTACCAAGTACTACCCCCCCACCCCATAAGGGTAGGGTAATCTGTCACATATGGTCCATGTAAACGAACCAATTCAAGTTTCTTAAGTATATCAATGCACTCCTCCCTCAGTACGGTATCTTGGTGAAATGTGACTGGATGCCGAAACCCGCAAGCATATCAGATTCTTGTGGGCGTTGTGGCGCAGCGGTCAAGCTGCTGGCCTCTCACCAAAGTGGACCGGGTTCGATTTAGTGTATGTAGTAGTAATGAACGTCATAACCATCCTCTTTTGTAGTAATCATAAATATTGCTATTCTTCTATGAGCATTTTCTAATTGTAACTTCGTTTTTTTTTTCAGGTCCAGAGTGTGGATTGAGCTAGTTGATCCATCACTTTCATCCAAGTCGAAAGAACAGCTAAAACGGCTGCGAGTTTGTGGACTTCATTTCACTGAAGACCAGTTCCTCAATCGTTTAAAAAGAACATTGGTTCATAATGCTGTACCTAATATCTCATCTCTTTCAGGATTGACCGAGGAAGGGAGACAGCTCCAAGGAGTTACTCCAAGACCGTCAAATGACTTTGTTGAATCGTCTGCCTTTTTGTCTATTTCAGGATCAACCGAAGAAGAAACTGGAGTTGCAGAGTGTAGCAAAGAACTTCCGCTTCCAGCTGGTACGCACGGGCCATCTTTAGTCCATCCAAGACCTATTAGGTCTGAACCTCTTTTTCAGGCAACTCCTGTTCTTGATGCCAAGGAAAGGAGAGCAAAACGAAGAAGGTGTTTATTGCAGGAAATGGAACTGGCTCAGAAGGACATCACACCTAAGAAAAAGAAGATTTTGAACCTGACTCGACAAACCCTGAGAAATTACACGCGTCTCCGGAAACGTATCCAGGACTCCCGTGGCAAGATGAAGTCACTTATGGAAGTAGCTTCTTGTAGGAACATGAATTTCTTTTTGCAGCAAGATATCTCACCTGCAGCAGCAGCTTTAGCTTGTGGGGATGCAAGGAATAAGCTGGTGAGACCCAAGCATCGTCGTTGGACAAAGAAGGAGAAGCTGTTAGCGCTTGCACTGTACAAGCGAAGTCCTAAGGCGTATCGGTTCCTTGGCTCATTGATTGTTCTTCCTTCCAGGTCCACTCTTCAGAATATTTTGAGTTCTATTAAATTTGATGTAGGTATTAATGAGCCCATTGTCAAGCACCTGGGAGAGCAAGTTAGGAAAATGAACGAGAGGCAGAAAGGAGGTGGAAATGAATTTTGTGCCCTATATTTTGATGAAGTTTCTCTTAAAAGTGGTTTGTATTACAGGCA
Source organism: Meconema thalassinum (assembly GCA_946902985.2). NCBI lineage: Eukaryota > Metazoa > Arthropoda > Insecta > Orthoptera > Tettigoniidae > Meconema > Meconema thalassinum. The sequence goes on along the minus strand of OX336398.1, from coordinate 5,750,696 downwards.
AAATGGTGATATAGTGGAGGGATTCGAAGACTATGGCGAATTCGGTAGAACGAGACGACAGGCTGATCATGCACTGGTGTTTATGGCCAGAGGCCTTCGGAAACAATGGAAGCAGCCTGTTGCGTACTATTTGTGTCGATCCACAACACCTACCGACATTCTGGAAGAGCTCATTATTAAAGTGATTACTTCTCTTTCTTCCGCAGGGATAATTGTAAAGGCGATAGTTTGTGACCAGGGCAGTACCAACCGATCAGCAGTTAAGAATTTGGTGGAAAGATTTCCTGCTAATGATAAACAAGACTTTATTTTTCAGCTGCATGGAGAAGAAATAGTGACAATCTTTGATGTGCCTCATTTGCTTAAGAGCATGAGAAATAATTTTTTGAAATATGATATTGTTACAGAACATGGATCTGCAAAATGGGAGCATGTAAAACTGTTACTGAAGGCTAATGATGGTTGTTTGTACAGGTTAGTTAATAAAATTACAAGTGCTCATGTGGACCCGAAGGGAAAGGACAAAATGAGAGTATTCCTTGCAGCCCAGATTTTTAGCTTGACCTGTTCGAGTGCCATTAATGTTTTAGTAGATGGATTTCCACAGCACATGCCAATTGAAGCCAGAGTTACTGCACTCTTTTTGTCATTTATGAATAATTTGTTTGACAGCCTCAATGGGTCATCAAAGATTCCTCAACCTCAGAGCCCTTATCGATGCCGTTTGTCTGCAGAATCTGATCATCTGAAGTTCTGGGAGGATGCACTGTTGAAGATCGAAGATTTAAAATTCATTAAATCTCCTTCAGGTGAAGTCGTTCGACCACCATGCCAGAAGGGATGGCTAACATCAATTCGTGCCATTCGTCATTTGTGGCTGCAGTTGAAGAGCAAGGGCTTCACTTATTTCAATCTAAGGAGTGTCAATCAAGATGGGCTTGAGAATTTCTTTTCAGGTATCAGACAGTTTGGAGGAGATAGCAACAATCCAACTTGTGGTATGTTTGGAGCTGCATTCAAAGCCTGTATTTTGAATGGTTTATGTTCTTCTCATTCTAGAGCAAAGAATTGTGAAGATGATGATGGAGAGGTGCTCTCTCGCCTGGGGAATTTCCTACAAGAAAGCAAGGAATCCCTCATAACCATGTCTTCTGACGTTTCAGGTGTTCTAGACGAGACTACTACCACTAGTATTTCATGTGATCTCTCTTTTGCAGAAGCAGAGTCAGTGGCATATGTAAGTGGTTATATAGCTAAACGACTGTTGAGTGCCATTAATGAGCCGTGCAATGACTGCAGGACCACTATGACATCAGAACCTGACCTGGAGCTTCATCCTACTAATCGAAACGTTCCAAAATTTTGCAGTTTTATATCAGAACGAGATGCTGGTGGAAGACTGATATATCCTTCTGAGGAATTAGCCCATACAGTAGGAGTTGGAGTCAAAATTTCCGAGTCCTTTCTTCAAAAATTCCTCCATACAGATGCTGTAGGTAGCAAGCTGTCTGAAGAGGTGAAGCGTCATGCTGACTTTTTTGGATGGGTTGCGTTAATCATAGGACTCGCCTAATAAGTAACTTCCTCCATCTTTTTAACAGGATAACAATTCATCAGTTTTGTAGGATCCTCAACCGCAAAGCTGGGAAATAATGTGTTCAGGGCAGTCTTCATGAAAATACATTGTATTCCTTATACCTGTAATTTTTTTTAGGGTGCTTTTGTTTTTATCTTGCTGCTTAGGAAACAAACTTATCAGGTTAGTTACAACTTCTATGAACAGATACGATCGCAAATATGTTCCGGCAGATGCACGCTGTACCGAGGGGTAAAGGTCGAAAATGTGTAGTCCTAAATTGTACATTATTTAATGGTGTTTATAACTAATACATGTCTTTTTTTTTCATGAGTATTTATTTACTAATTTTTATATTATTACTAGCATTACCAGTCGCGGCTTCGCTTGCAAAAGTCATATCATCACTACACTTCCAATTTAGCGAGGACTCGCTGATGAATACCATGATTTATTTGTATTTAAATTTTGAAACGGCCCAATTTGCGATACGCTTGGTAAGGCACCATGCTGGGTATTCTATTCTCTCTTTATATATAGAACAGTTTCAGGCCAATTTGCTAGAATTTTGTCTTCGTAAAGTTCTATACATGATCAATATAGGAGGTATTATCTTATTCACATCAAAGTAAAGATATATTTTAAATGTAGCTTTTGTTGTGTTGAATGTAATACATTCCTTATCACCATAGACAAACATCAACAATAAGCTACAGCATTTCACCACTGCAACAGAGTAACTCCTGCTTTCACATTGCCTCTATGTAAAACACAAACAAGAAATGTCAAAAAGCCACAAGCTTAGTGGCTATAGAGAAAGAAAGAAAACTCTAAAAACCATTCACCATGAAGATCGCATCACTAGAATTACGAAAGTATCCTAGTGTCGTGCTGATGGTAGGTCTATCAATTTGTCCGTGGCAACAGTATGCCAATTCGTACTTGTTGAATGACTCTGGTGCCACATATTACAAGGTTATTTGTTTTAGCCTACTTGCGTGCCCACACTACTACTTAAAATGCCATGTTTTCTACCTACGTTCATACAGTAGCTTTAGTCACCCGTATGGAACTTCCCAGTTTTTTTTGTAAGCTCATTGACACACAATTTGAGTACATTGTTTCGTTCTATTGAAAAAGTTCAGAAACCTTCTTGGGAGTGTCCATTTTTATTATGTATATTAGATGTACCCCTGCCCAGTCATTTGGGCAAACTTGTGTTGACTGAAGTTGTTACTAACATTGCTAGTACTGCAGTTCCTTCTCTTGTTGGGATCTAATTTTCTTATGATGCTTGAGACATATGTGCCCAAGATGTGTATAATATGCACTATTTACTGTCCCTTTTAACCATGCATCGACAATCAGAGCCTTCATTAATGCTCAATGCTGCACACTCGCTGCTTCTGTCACTGAAACCTTTCGAGAGGTGTCACAATGTACCACTAATCAACATAACAAAGGAGTTGAACATTTTTTTAAAAACTCTATTGAACTATAATTTGATCAATCATTAATCAAGACGCACCATATTACTGAAGATAGGGTATGTCATAAAGAAATGTTAAAAGTTATATAAATAAAAACAATAAGATAGCTTTGAAGCCATTTTTCAGTGTTGCTTTTTTGACAACATGGTAGTTTCACCGACTGAAAAATGACAAGATCAATAGTCGATGATTAATAACAAAATGAAAGGGTTTACGTCCCATTTTACAATTGCGGCTTTTAGAGATGCTTAGGTGGTGGTATTTTGTCCTGAAGGGGGATCTTGAGCGTGCCGGTAAATCTACTGACATGGCTTTCTGATATTTAAGCATCCTCAAATGCCAACCGACTGTGCCAGGATACAATCCCGCTCTTTTGGGCACAGCAGGCGAGATCTTTACCGCCGAACCATGCAGCCTGTCATTGACAATTGACTGACTGCGTGACTCAGTGGTTCTCGCCAGCTTTGCCCAAGGTTGCAGTTTCGAATCCTGGCGCAGCTGATTGGCAATTGAGGGCGCGCAAACGTGAGGGAGCAATGCCATTAGATTTACTGGCACGTTAATGATACCCTTCTGGGCAAAATTCCGGCATCCCGGCGTCTCTAAAAGCCCCAATAGGGCAGTAAGACCAATAACATTATTATTAATAATTGACAATTGATCTTGTCAATTTTTCAGTCGGTGAACACATGATTCCAATTACTGGAACAGCAAAAGCAACCTGGTATTATATTGTGTTGACCAACTAAATAAATAACCAATCTCTTAATGGCAGCAAGAACAGATCACAAAGGCCTTGGTAATAATGGCAACATTGTTCGTGTTACCATAGCAATGGTCCAGCGACAGTGGCACCTTGTCACAGATCCGTTCTCTTGTTTAAAATAGTATACAGTAGTTTGTTGCAGATTAAGGCTACACATCAGTTTCTGTTTTAGGAAAGAGTACATTATTTTCATAATTTACAGGTTTATTTTTTACTTCAAGTATCACATTGTGAATATCAAGGAAAACCATGAATGAATTCTTGAAAGAAATATTTCTTTAAATGTTTTTCCTCTGTTGCAGGAATTTGCTAACAATCATCATTGACCCTTTCCAAGAAGCTTCCCAATTATGTACTAAATGTATTGTGATTTTTTAATATAGGCTTATTATTACCTGATTGAGGTTTTTCCATGGTTTTCCCTCTTTCTGATAGGCAAATGCCAGGTAATAGGATGGTGTGACCATGGATTTAATTACACCATCTGTTTTCTTACATTCTCTTTTAAAAATAAATTTACTGGTTTTTACCCAATAGCACTGTTTTTTATCTTAATAAAAATTGACCCTCTCCTTTTCCTTTCTTGTGCCCTAATTTAAACTACCTGAAAATAATTTAAATGGATAGATTGAATCCTGTGTGTTTCCATTGTTCATTTCAGTGTTCTGAACTCCACAATTTTGCAGCATTATTTGTGTGATTATTTAGGTATATATTTGCTATCAATATATTCTAAGTGTGGATTTTGGAACGAAGTGGACAAAGCATTTGAGGGGTATAGATGCAAAACCGGCAATCTCCACTTTTTGGTGACAATGAGTGGAGAACCATTCTCTGAGGTGTTTGTTATCTGTTTATAAACTTGTTTGGTTGAAAATCCGGCCTGAGGCCAAACAAGTTCATAAACAGATCACATAAACCTCAGAGAATGGTTCTCCAACTTTAACTCATTGTCATAAAAAAAAAGTGGAAATCGCCGGTTTTGCATCTAGACCCCTCATTTAGCGAAACGAGGGGTGGGGCGGGAGGAACGATGGGGGTGGGGGGGGGGGGTGGGAGGGGTAGTGTTTACAAGTTCTGCTCATAGGTGGCGCTACGGGCTACACGTAGTAGTACCGCGGTCATACACCAGACAGCGCTGAAGTCTTAGGTGCCAAGAATTAGCATGGCTGTCGGCTATCTGTAGTAGTAGGTAATCTGTGTAACAGCCAATAAGAAGCTCGGAAATATATACTGTGGCTAGGCCCGGGCTGAAAAAAAAATTATGCACCCGGGCCGAAAGGCGACAACAGTACATCACCACAGACACAAATCGCAACTGCCGATTTTCCAATGGGAGGGGTTCTAACCCCACCCTAACACCCCCCTGGCTGCGCCACTGGTTGGTAGCAATATCGTCACCGAGATAAGTGTCTTCCATGCACGGATTTCAGAAGTACTCTTTAATGACGAGACTAAATTACATAATATAGACGATTCTTATAACCAGAGTCTGCTTGGACATGATCTTGCCCAGTGTAGATTAATTTAAGATATTTGATTGCAGTGGATTCACAGGTTTAAACGTGTAACTAGGAACTCCTTTATGCCGACAATTATACAAGTTACCCCGTGATAGTATTTATAAGTTGGTACGGATAAATACATCTTCGATTCCTTTCCGTTTACTGTTGGTTTTGAGGATATGTTCAGTTTGGTTTGAAGTGGGTTTCTTTTAACGCGATGGGGAAGTATTGTCTTGTATTTTCAGAAACTCTTTGTATCCAATTACTGCCAATTTCTTAGTTGGCCTACTCGTGGTATGAATTGAGATTACTATTACGCTGATAGGTTTGTAGTGTAATTCTCTGCCCCGTCTTATTGTGCTCATATTTGTGTAAAACCAATTTATAGGACGCTTCATTTCTGTGGCTGGCACCAGTAATTCCGCATTCTATCCCAATGATGGGTCTCAATATTTTACTCGTTATTATTCCCTAGCTAAGTTACTATAAATAAAGTCGAGCGCTTACCTCTTCTTCTCACTGTGCACCAGGAGGGTTATATTCTCATTACCGTAGTCTTATGTGAATTTTGAGTTCGGAAATTACCTCATTTGATTATAATGATTTGGCGTACTGGTATAAGTATGGCTTCTTATAATCCTTAAGCGCACTTTATGTGTTCTAGTTTGCTGGACAATATGGAGCAACAACAACAAACACTCATTAAGAGTGAGCCAGAATGGCCGTCTCAAACTGATGAATTCCCTAATATTGTAAGTTGTATTTATTATGTATATCGTGTAACATTGCAAACTTAGTGATGTTCATGACAAGCAAGGTTTCAGAATACTTGCTACCAAATATTAGGCTAACCAGGATATTTAATATTTTATTTTTACACATAACTTAGTACAATTATTCTGTGTGAATGTTTTACGTTTGCTCATACTTGTATCTTACTTTCTAGGAATCTATTGACCTGTTACCCTCTTATAATCTGAAGGATGAAGCTGGTGATAATTATGAAGATAAAAGCTTGGCAGTCAAATCGGAACTTGAAATACAGGTGATCATAGATTCTATATTTAATGTCATTTAAATATTTCTTATTTTAACAGTGAGCAGTTGCTGATGTTGTAATCGTAATACGAGCTCCTTGGATCTGTTGTACAGTACGTTAAGTCTACACTACACGCTGTGACAACAGTACCGGTAGCTAATTTATGTATAATGCAATTTCACTCTTCTAGCATAATGTCGGAGGATGAAACACAGCTTTAGTGATAACCTTTCACTTCAAAGCACATTGTGTATGTATGGAAATCCCTATTAACAAAATGGCTGCAGTGATGAAGTATAGACGACATCACGAAGGATACTAAATGTTTACCTAGCAAACTTATGGGAAAATGCCTAGGAATGAAGGGTTTTGTGTTGGTGCATGACATTTAGAATAATTTTACACTTGGAAATGAGATGTGTATCGTTATACACATTTTCGTATTGTCGCCTATATTTTAAAATAGGTATCCCCATCTTTACCTGTCCTGGTAAAGATCCCGATACACATCGAAATTTTGGCATTCTAGTTGATATTTATAAAATATGACGCCCCGTCTTCACTTCACCTGTATACACGATGTGTGGTAATGATGGCGGTACAAGGTATATAGCTTATGTTTATAAAATACTAGCTATTGTACCCGGCGTTGCCCGTGTCTTTATATGTTATAGACAGATACATGCTAATATATTTCTCAGAACATATTAATTTTGCTCCTAAGCGAGTTGAGAACGTAGTTCTCCTCAACTCTGATGTTACTCAAGTGCAATGTTAACTCACTGTAAACGTAGTCGAAAAGAACTGTGGAGTGCAATAACGCAGCAGAGCATGCAACAATAGTAAAAAGGGAAGTATAGGCTATACACAATTCCTCGAGGGCTCAGTCTCATAATTACTTTCCTGATAGTGTTTATTTTTAATTTAAAGGGGGTAATTAAGACGTCTTATAGCAGTGTTCTCAGACTTATCACTATAATTTTTCAAATGCAGCTACTAGCTTCTTGATAGGAAATGATATTTAAATTATACAATGAAAGGAAGATTAAGTCATCATTGTGGAGTCAAATATACTTATGATCATCAACCCCGCACAAATTACGTGAATAATGAGAAATGACTTATTCCTGTACATAGCTCAGTGTGTACTATAGCAACATATTAAGGAACAGTATTGATGTAGAGATGAGCCTCCGTGGCTTAGGCGGCAGCACGTCGGCCTCTCACCGCTGGGTCCGTGGTTCAAATCCCGGTCACTCCATGTGAGATCTGTACTGGACAAAGCGGAGGCAGACAGGTTTTTCTCCGGGTACTCTGGTTTTCCCTGTCACAATTTCATTCCAGCAACACTCTCCACTCTCATTTCATTCATCAGTCATTCATTTAATCATTGCCCCAGGGGAGTGTGACAGGCTTCGGCAGCCGGCACAGTTAATATCCTCGCCGCTAGATGGGGGCTTCATTCATTCCATTCCTGACCCGGTCGGTCGACTGGAAGCAGGCTGTGGATTTTCATTTTTCATTGATGTAGAGATAATTTTCCTGCATATTATTTCATCCACATCAACTATGCAAGGTATAATCCCACTATAATGCCAAATACGATGCTTAGATTCTGAACACATTGAACTTCCATAGCCTCTAAAGTATTTCGTAAGATAAGAATTAAATTCTCTAAATTTCGTCCTTACTAATCTCTAAAATGCTATACCGGAATCCATAGTGATAAGAACTCATGACAATATAACATTTGGCTATTCAATAACTTTTGTCAGTAAGCTCTAAAGTGACTAATATAAGAACATAAATACAGGAAAAAAATTGTGAACGATTAGAATCGAACTATATAATATCCGCTATTCTTATGGCAATGTATAATTATTTACTGTTTGGTCCTTATCAGCCGAACATTATCCCATTATAATATATATTCATAGTTTATGTTATTAACATGTTATCAATTAATTCAGAATTTAACATCCGGTTCCATTACAAATTAGCACTCAGTAGTCATAGAGCAGGATAATTACCAATGACAATATCACCCGAATCACAAAGGCAAATACTATTCATAGAACAATGTGCAATATCACGCAAATGTTACTGTATTTCTGATGAGTAATACAAAATACAACTGGTAGAGGTAAACAATGTCAAGATTAAAAAATGCAGCACAAAGACATGATTAATAAAATATAAACGTCAACATATCAGTAGTAGAACACACCTTAATGGAGTGTATAAACCTTCAGTTCTAGGAGATATTACATACAAATTTTTGCTCGTGATACCTATCGTAATAAGGTAAAGATTCAAAATCTTCCGTAACAGCAGCATCATCAGGAGTGTTAAATTAGAGTCGAAATGTCACATAGGTTTCGGAATTCCTCAGGACTAAAAATTAAATAAAATTATACATAAAAAGCTGAAATCATTGAGACGACCACGTGTGAAACTTGGTAATTGTTTTCCGGGGTTCCCCACTTTCACTCTAAGCAAATCTCGGTCACGAAAACCAAGATTAAGCTCTGAGGGGACCGGATGCGCTGACCACGCAGGTCTTGGCCCTTCATGGGCTGTAGTGCCAGGGGTTATTCATTATACTCGAAGCAAACACCTGGATAGTTCCTAACTGAAGGCCATAGCAACCTCCTTTCCAATTCTCAATTGAATTACAAATACACACACTACTACAGCCATCGCAGTAACGCATGTTATCAGAAAAATTCTATACACACTCGCATGATATTGCGAAGCTTCTAATTTAATCAATAACACAATCATTTAAGCTCATTCGATCTTAATACTATGTTCCTCGATGATATTTCCAGCTGTTGTAACGTTACGCCACATGCAGGGTTAGCCAATGCATTTCTTTCTAAATTTCAATTCCCTACAACGACCCCTGTTAATAACTTCAAAAACTAGTAGTTCCGTGAAGAACTATACAGCCTACTTTCATATATCCTACTTATGTCATTTGCGTCTATCAAAATACAAAATGTCAGTTTGATTGCTGTAATAGATTCGTAGATATTGAGAACCGGCTAAATATTGCGGATGGACGCCATATTGGATTTTTATATATGTAAGTCTTACAGTTATGTACTGTTACATGAAGATTATTGTGTACGTGTAGTATTCAAACTTCAATCGCATAATTAGGACACAAGATGTAAAAACGAGATTTTAAAATTTCGCACAGCTGCCATCTTGTGGTTATGGAAACAATTGAAAAAAGTTGGATGCCAGTGGATTTACATTTGTATAAGGATTTACTGTACAAAGTGTCACTGAACTCGGATGGTTAAATTGCGAGAAATGACCATGTGCATATTTATATTTCGCGTTGCAGCCATGTTGGATTTGTGATCACCAGGTTATTGAAAGTCCTATAGGTGAACTTATATTCAAAGCCCATTTGAACATTAAAAAATTCAGTTTGATTTCTGTAATAGATTCGTAGGTATTGTACCCGTTTAGACCGAAGTCTGGACGACCATATATGCATTTCACCAAAAATCAGTCACCACGAGAATGTAAACATCCCAGGGCGCCATATGGGTTAAAGTGACTACCATAACACAATAAAAAATTGATTTACTGATTTTCGGCTCGACGCAACAATAAGGATAGAAGGAGATTTTCTGAAAATAACACAATTCGTAAAATTATCTCATTTTATAAAAATATTAAAAAATTGACTGAATTAATGCCAGAATAGCATTATTGATGCATGACGGATCTACATTTATGTACACAAATTTACAGATTCACCAACACTTGAACACGAAATATTTGAAACGAAAGCCAGATTGTTAGTCCTGTTGACTTCGTTTAATTGTTCTATTTACAGTCGTAGTTTTTTCAGTGCAAATTAATTTGTCCAGCCTGATTCCTAACTTTTATGTATTCACTTGTTGAAATTAAATGGTTTCACTCGATGTAGGAAAATCACTTTGTTCTTGTTTTTCAAATAGTTGCAGAAAATAACTAACACTTTTCCAAGAATCAATATCTCAAAATTGGTTCAATTATCAATTCATAATTATGGGTATAACAGAACATCAATTTATACGAACATCTGAGCATGGATTCGAAGAACTTCGATAAACAGAAAAATTTATTGTTCTCGATCCAAAACAATTATTCTGAGTGTTTGACTCGATGGTCAAAAATTATTATTAACAAAACATCAAATCTTTAAATATTAATCTAACCATTCAAATATTCAAATATCATTTGAAAATATTATTTTGAAAATTGTTTACAGAAATAATAATTGTTGCTATTATCAAAATTGTAAAACTTTGACTAAATGTCAAAATGTTAATCAATTCATTAATTATTTTACATAATATTTATGTTTTTAATAGGATCACAAATATCCTTTACATTGTAGTGGCTGTTCATGAAATAACAGTATTAATTTATTTATAGCATCGGCCCATTCTATTTAAATGTGTCAAAAATCACATAATCATAATTAGCATTAGACAACGGTTACCGTTCACTCGTCTTCTCATAATGAAAGGTAAATGTTAATAACAAAACCCGGGTCAACAAGTACTAGGAAATATTTATAGAACACGTGGATAAACTCTGAATTAACTATGATGGCTCCATAAAATAACCCTTGGTTATAAATTCGACGAAAGTGTGGCTTGTAACAATATTTCAACTCCCAACATATTTCAATGTCATCCAACCTACAATATGGTTGATGCTCCATTTTAACAACCTCATTCCTGCGACTTAATTGCACAATCAGAATGGCATATTTAACTATTTCCACACACACAATAATTCCTTCCCAAATTATACATAATAATCAAGCCTTTGCTTGTTACTCAAACTGGAAGATTTATAAGCTAGCAAGCTCCTCAATGAGTTTACTATAATTTAACCATCAGATTAAACATTAATAATTTCACAACGTGTCTATTTCTGGTCCAACGTCCTATCAAAAGACGTTGCTCATAATGATTTATATTTATAAAAACTCTAGTAAAACCCTGTTTTATACATTCTATTTGCTTCCCGTATCATTACTTTCCGTGTCTTCCAAAAGATTTAACGTCATAATGCAAGTGTAAAATGTTTCCAATGAAATACTCTGTTCGTTGAATGTGGGCATGCGTTAACCACTAGTCTTCGGAAAAACAAGTATCCGATCTAGTAAACTGTTTTAAATATCCAATTTATAAATCACACTACATGATATGATTGTTAGAAAATATAAATCATAATTATTATTATCTCAGAAAAATCGAAAATAATAATAATTATTATTAAATCATTATTATTATTATTATTATTATTATTATTTCCACAACTGGATATAATGTTGCTAAATTATTCGAGAAATATCATACTCGACTTCTTAAATATGGATAAATATCCATTCCTCGACTTAAATTTATTATTAAATTTACAGTTACGACGGCTGATGACCGCGATTAGAAAAAAATATCAAAATCAAATAAAATGCTCGTTATGCTCGTCTATTGATTCAAATCATTGAATCCTTATGTCTGAGTGTAAGAACTGCTCAGAACAAGGTTTCCCATGCCTCGCATAAAAATTTGCAACAGCAAATATCGATGAAAAAAGTATGAGTTGGCAAGATTGTAGAAAAATGAGAATATTCCCGCTAACTATGTATAAAAATAATACAAATTGTAGCTTACATTCTTGTAGATCTTGATGTTGAAGATAATCTGATCAGAACCTGACCATTCCAGTCTTTTGTCTCCATTGTACAACGTACTTAAATTCTTGTATCGGCCTCCATTGAATACCCGCAAGATGTCTAACCAGATCATATTCGTTGCCTGATATTCTTGATGAAAACTGTTCATATTATCTGCTTCAGCAGCTGAAGTAATATTCTTGACAGGGGAAAGATCGAATTGATCCATGATGCAAAATATCAGACGTAATATGACCCAACTGTGATGCATTCAGTACCATCAATACTCTGACAATCTTATTCAGCACCGGTATAAGTCGTGATGTTCAAGTCCCTGGGCAGAGTTTCTCACTCTCCAGACTATACTAGGCACAGCTGGTTTCCCTATGACGGCTAAATGAACTGAACCGTGCAAGAATCCAGTTTAAAATATCTGTGGACTGTGGAAAAAAATATAGACAAAGAGTAGCAGTGTATAATTGCCAATGTTCTGCCGCAAAAGTCTATCACCTTCGTGATAACTTATGAAGAATCCTAAGTTCACTTGAAATAATTTCAAACACTTTTCGAAGTCCAGTAACCATGTACTGTCGTTGAATCGCACTAAGTCCTAACAACTGTGTGCTATTTATAAGCGTAACGTAGAATATGGCAACCATGTGCTCGACGTAACAGCGATGTATCAGCGACTGGCGCTGTGTAGAATTAACAAAATGTGCCATGGTCCGCGGCCGTTTTATACTCTCCAGGCGGACTCCTGACGTCACTTTGAGATATCTGCTCAAAACTAAAACACCTCATATCTCGGTTTCGCTGGTTCGATTTTCTTGAAATAGAGCACGTTCTTCCCTTTTCCGTGCCAGTAATCTGGTACTAGTCCCATGTTACTAATCAATCGTGGAATATTTAATCAAAATATAGCCTTGACTATGACAAACTTGCTACGTCACTTAACGTTCTGCAGGCTGCAAGTAGGATATAAAGGCCGGAGCTGGGGCAGGGGCTAATGGGCAAGATGGCCGCCGCGCGCAACTGCCCTATGTTATTCTCATGGAGAGGTCAGTCATAGCTGGGGCAGGGGCTAATGGGCAATATGGCTGCCACGCTGTCACACGGGGAGGTCGGCCGTGTAGTTACTAAATGGAATATTTATTATTATTATTAATAATTTTCTTAGGTAATTATTAATTGATAGGTTGCCACGGTGGGTGAGTGGTTATCGTGTCGGGCTACCAACCCCTAGCTTGCAGGTTCGCTCTTGGTCGTGGTAAGGGATTTTTGAAAGTTGGCAAAAATTAAGAGACGCATGTCATACGATGTAGGCATGTAAAAGAACCCAGGGAGAGGTCGGCTATGTAGTTGCTAAATGGAATATTTATTATTATTATTATTATTTATTATTATTATTATTAGGTAATTATTGATTGATCATGTACGATCAAGACCAGCCTTATATTGCCCCACTGTGTGGTGTAGTGGCTAGCATTTTTAGCTGTTACTGTGGAGGCTCGGGTTCGAGTCCTGGCTCTGTCAAGAAATTGAATTCTAGGCTGAGGGTTGGAACGGGGTACACTCAACCTTGTGAGGCAAAACTGACAGGAGCTGGCTTTAGATTCTTACCGCAGCCATTCTGCCTAACCCAAATTCACCTAACCTAACCTAACCTTACATAACCTAACCTAACCAGATCCCACCTTACCTAACCTAACCTTACCTAACCTTACCAGATCCCACCTTACCTAACCTAACCTAACCTAACTTCAAAATGAAAGCAAATGTGACAGTACAAATAATAAACTTAGCTATAACCTAACCTAACCTAACCTTACCTAACCTTACCTAACCTAACCTAACCTAACCTAACCTAACTTCAAAGTCAGAGCAAATGTGAGAGCACACATAATAAACTAAGTTATAACCTAACCTAACCTAACCTAACCTAACTTAAAAGTGCGAGCGAAAAAAAAGAGAGCAAAAAGTGTGAGCAAAAAAGTGAGAGCAAATGTGAGAGCTCAAATAATAAACATAGTTATAACCTAACCTAACCTAACCCACAGAAACCTCATTTAAAGAAATTAGATTTTACATTTTAACATTTTAGATTTTTGATTTTTTCATTTTATATTTTTTAGATTTTACATTTTTGATTTTTTCTGTATTTTAGATTTTAGTTTTTTTTAGATTTTACATTTTAAATTCAAGATTTTTTGTTTTTAGATTTTACATTTTACATTTTCCGAAAAGAGTAAACAACTAGGTCACATACCTAACCTCAGCAAACCTAACTTTACCAAACCTAACTTAAGCTAATCCAAAGGCTAATGCACATACACAAAGTATATAAGGACACATGCAACTATCCTTATGCTAGTCTTATAGGCCACTGTACAACATGATCACTACCTCAACCGGGTATTATATTTTCATTTTGTTGTTTACACATTTTTCAATTTTCCAATTTCCCATTTTCAGTTTTTTTAATATCAGTTTTAAGTTTTTCAATTTCATAATATTGAAACATGGATTTTGCATTTTGTTATTTACACATTTAACAATTTCACAATTTCCCATTTACTGTTTTTAAAATGTCAATTTAAAGTTTTTCAATTTCATGATATAGAAACATGGATTTCCCAATTTGTTGTTTACACATTTGTCAATTTACCAAATTCCCATTTACAGTTTTTAAAATTTCAGTTTAATGTTTTTTCTATTTTGTCAATATGGAAACATGGATTTTCCAATTTGTGTTTTACATGTTCATTTTGCATTAGGAGTGCAGAGAGGTGGGTAGTAATTAAAAAATGTACAAGCAGTGTCCATACAATATTTTTTATTTGAAATACATGTACACTATTTACACATAATACATTTTATATATTCTTTTTTGTTATAAATTGTACAATTGTTTTTATTTTGTTTTCTATTTTATTTATTTTTTGATTATGAATACCATTTTTTATTTTTGTGTTTTTTATTTTTGTAGTGCTATGGTTTTAATTTTTTAAATTGTTTTGTTTTATGTATTTGCTAGTTGCAGGCAGAAGATTTTGATATTCAAAACTTAACTCTTTAAGCATGGTCAATGATTGAGTAATGACCATAGGCATGTGTACCTATACCATTAGCATCAATCACTCTTTTATCATCACCAGGACACAAAGCAATTTTGTTTAGTCTTATAGATGATATGTCATGTTGTTTAGAAGCGATAATGTTCATGGGTATTCTTTTTACATTGTTTTTCATGACACAATCCTTATAATCTTGAAAGCTTATACAATTTTTGACAACACCTCTGCTAATACCTTTAATCTTTTTGATTTCTTTACCATTTATGTCTAAAGCATACATTTTAGCTCTAAGTCCAACAAATGCTTTTATAATTTGTCCACAAGCCTCGTCTTTAAATTTCCCCAACGTTTTCTTGGTTGATGTGGAGTAACATATGTGATTAGTAGGATAATCTGATGTGTCCAGGTGTTCTAGGAAATCCAACTTGTCTTGATATACATCTGGGGTGTTAACCAAATAAATGAACGAGTCAGTATCCATATACATGAGTTTAAGATTGTTCATTCTATAATAGGGTAGCAGGACATCATAGTGGTGGGAATACATGAGAGTTTTTGAAATATCCAGGCTCATTGAATACGACACAAGAAATAAACACTTAAGTTTTAAATTCGCACAGCCGTCATCTTAAGGTTATGTAAACAATTGAACTACATTACAATGTGTATAAACATTTCCTGTACCAAGTTTCATTGCGTTTGAATCATTAAATCGCGAGAGAGGTCTATTTAAAATTTTCAAATTCTCTTGGCCGCCATATTTGTTTTGTAGTTGACCGGTTTTTGAAAGTTTTATAGATGAACTTGCAGTAGCGATCTTCATCTCCGTGCAAAATGTCAGGGTGATACTGGTAATAGTTTCAGAGATATAGAATGCCGGTGAAATATTTCGCTCAGCCGCCATCTTGAGGTTATGTAAACAATTGATCGAAGTTAGATGTCGGTGCATTACAATGTGTATAAACATATACTGTACCAAGTTTTATTGCTTTTGGTTGGTTAAATCGCGAGAAACGTCTATTTAAATGTCGCAAATTCGCTTGGCCGCCATGTTGGTTTTGTAGTTACCAGGTTTTCAAAGGTCACATAAGTGAACTTCTAGTAGTTCCCTTTATCACCGTAACATATTCCAGGGTGATATCGGTAACAGTTTCGGAGATATTGAAAGCTGTTGAAATATTTCGCACAGCCGCCATATTGGATTGGTGAGACGTAACAAAATTTGTAGGGCACGGTCGGGGTCGTCCGGAATAGTGCTATTAACTTACCGAGTTTCATTGAAATCGCTCCAGCCGTTTGGATGTTATTAGGTGGGACACACACCATCACACACACACCTTCACACACATCATCACACACACCATCACACACACCATCACACGTATACACAGACAGACACACGGACAAAAGGTGATCTCATAAGCCTATTTTTTCATAAATGAAAATAGGCTAAAAATACGTATTCAGATTTTTATGGCGTTCAGATTCAAAATGTTCTTATCGTGGTTTGGAAAGAAAATGGCGTGCCGTGGCCTGTTACAGAGATATATGGAAACCTGGTGGTCACGTCTTGACCTACTGATGCCATTGAGAAAATGGAGTGGTATGGCCTCTTACAGAGATATATGGAAACTTTGTGGTCACGTCTTGAGCTACTGATGCCATGGAAACGACCGGCCTTGCCATTCCTTCATCAGTTTATTTTCTGACTTAATTAGCCTTTGCTCGAGTGCCAAAAGCCCGAAAACAGAAGAATGACAAAGACTATCGAATATTCATGTAGTTAGCAATTTCTTTTGGGTCTTGAAGTATGTTGATGCAAAATTTAGTTGAGATTGGTGGAACGGTGTAGACTTGTATAGAGAACAGATCCACATACATACAGACTTTCACTTTTATGTATATGATGATTCCTCATCTCTACTTGACCTATATATGATGTCTGATAAAGTTTGCGATGCACATCGAAATTTTGGCATTTTAGCATATATTAATAAAATATGTATGCCCGTCTTTACTTGACTTCCATAAAGGACGTCTTTTAACGATCCCGATACACTTGCAAATTTTTGCAATTTAGAGTAGCAGAGTATCAGGATCTTTACCAGATATCCTATATAGGTCAAGCAAAGACGGGGATGCATATTATGTAAATATAAGCTAAAATGCCAAAGTTAGATGTAGGTTAAGTAAAGATGGGGATACATATTTTCTGAATATTAGGTAATTGCGATAATTTCGACGTGGACCGCATTTCGAAGGTTTATTTTAAAATGCCGATTTCTGTTTATGTTTCTCCCACCCAAAACCCCTTATTCCCCAGGAGTTTCTCGTAAGCTGACTTGAAAAATAAATCGAGTCTTTCGTGACGTCGTCATCAACGCCGCCATTTTGTTTTAAGAGAATTTTATACGGAAATGTATCGCGATCTATACTACTCCCTGAAAATGATACCCCCTGTCAAATCCTCGACTGGCCCGTGAGACATGTGTGTTCTAGAGCGCGTAGGATTGCTATTGTAAATCCTAAAGAGATCAGAAGTGTCCGAACACTCGCATGAGGCTTGGGTGACCTTCACTGCTTGCCCTGTCAATATAATGGTGGTCCGCCTCCCTCCGCAGGTAGCCATGGCTGTGATTATATTGATGGTCCAGCCTCCACTGCTAGCTGTGACTGTCGTCATCATAGGCTCCAATGATGCACTCATATTTGATAGTTGGGGGTTCTTCGTGATTCTGTGAGGGTTGAAGGAAGGAGAAATAGAGATGTGTCTTGTTTTTGACTGGCGCGAAGTCTCACAATCTACCAACATGTTATTTTATAATTTTAAATAAATGATCTGCACATTGTGTTGCCCAATACACATATAATATAACATAGCAGACAGAGCCAACAAATAAGAACCAGCTGTGTCATCGAAGTTTAGGAGAAGGTAATACCGTAAACTATTACGTTTCTCGTAACAGTATTCCACCTGAAGACGGCACTGTGTAATATGCTTGATTGCTGTGTTTGGTAAATAGCCTGCACATTGCGTTACCCATTAAGCAACTAAACTAACAGAGTGGGCCATTAAGTTGGGAATCGACTGAATTTTAAGGCTGGAGGACTGCATTTCAAATTTTTGTTCCATTTGGGGCGACAATTTCACCTACATCCTTACCGCTTCTTCATTCTTCTGACAGTGACATCTTCTGTCACTACAGTTTTCGACCAAAATTATTAGAGTATTGACGTAGGCAGTTTATAAGGTAGATCTCTTATTTTAATAACATCATTATACTATCACTTTTTAATATATGGCATTTGGTATTTTGAAGCGTTTCCATTTTAGATTTAAAACAATCTTTTTAAGGATATCCATTTTTTTTAGGGTTTGTTAACTAGTTTTAAGATTTAATATCAATCACGCTGAGGAAGGTATCAATGAAATACCGAAACATGCACGATTAATAATGTAATTAAACGTTTCTTTAGTAATTGACTAGGCGGTTTTTAATACGATAATACTATGGCAGTGTTTCTCAGCATTTTATTAGACCACGGGCAGCATTTTCGTTCAGAAAAGCTGTTGTCTATAAAATATTCTTTTTCAGTTCTCTATTTATTACCATATTGGATAAACATATTGATAATGACAATGACTCATGTATTGTGTATTACAAGTGAATTTATATGAATTGAGACTTCAAGTAGCTGCCACTGTACTTACAAATAAACCCCTATTTGTTTATCGTTCACGTTAAATTACTCCCTCTGTTAGGTATCCTTGAAATCAAAATTGTTTTAAGTGTCAAAGCTTCGTACTGTTCCCGTATTCCTGGAATGATCCACCAAAATCCAAAGATGGAAAAAGGATCGTAGCATCTTGAAGTCCCCGGCTAGAAAAACTGCATAGAGCTACTGGCGAATACACTCCGGATGAAGGACAGAGGAAACATCTGAATGTGCTATAGAAACTCACCTTAAAACAAAGGGTTCTAATTACTACTTGGGATTACGAGAATCAAAAATCTCGGGCGTTGGGATAATGATCAGGTCAATGGAAATACCTCCACCCTATAGCACATTCCACTATCAATGAACTACAAAAGATAATGCCAATTTCTATAGAATATCAGGGATCCGTATCACATGTGCCTGTCTGTTTATTCAAAAGACACGAATTACATGTTAAAAAGTTTAAGTATGATATGAGAATGCTGTTACGCAAAATCTTCACATTCAATTAAATTGTTTCCCTTGGAAACAATAATGAGAATAAAAGCCGCTTATAAAACCTCAAACAATTTTAAATAATGAAATCTTGGCAACTCACTGCTGTACCCGAAATACCGGGAGTTAACAACAACAACAAAATATGTCGGTAAATTATCCGCAAATATAAATAAATCTACTCATGACGTAGGCCTCCGCCATTACAATATCTATAATAACAGGAAATATAATATTATCTTCTACTTTACAGCTCTTACTTCCATCAATATTAACATTCTACTACTAACGTTTATCAGCTGCTCGTGAGTATTTATTCTAAATACATTGTTTAAAAATTACGACGTTATCGCAGTTCACTCTATCAACAATATTACAATGTTTCATCTATCTCACTTATTTCTCTTCAATAAAATACATTTCTCCTTAAATATGTGAACAACTTTCACAACCAGATCTGAGATTAGGTTATTAACAAGATAACTAAATACAGATTTCCAAAACAGAATCGTTAAAAGATGGCAGTTTCTAAACAATTCCGTCAGTTAACTTAAATCATGGAATCCAAAGGTCCAAAAATTGCAAACAAACGTATCACAATAACATCTCCGATATCTCCTAGATAAATCGAAATCGCAATAGAAAAACGTTATAAACTTCAAACAATGAATATTAATCGCCAAATCACATCATAAAAAACATTAAACTTCGATGAAAATCTATATTAAAATTCCTACATGGCATTACGATAGAATTATAAGGTCACAAATTTAGAAAATCATAAAATAATGACACTGATAGAAAAATGGTCGGATATTCTCTAATATAACCGAATTATTATCATATGGGATACTTGTATATTGGTCTTGATTCTACCTAGAAGTGCTTCTCCCTCGCTGAACTTCATAAACTGGGCGTTCCTGGGGTACCTCTGTTCATGACTGCTATGCTGGATCATTCTGGGTCGCCATATGAAGTCGGCATCTCCTGGATTGGGATTCGAACTCCATACATCATCGTTCTGCAACGCCATCTTCAAGAGTTGGGTAATCCTTACTCTGGAATCGAACTGGGTCTACCCTAGCTCGTGCAAACATGGAAATCTTATTCCCTCTTTTCTTCCATGTAGCATTAAATTTGAAGATGTAGCCATATTTGGTCATTGTGCTTAATGGCTTGTGTAAACATTAGATATGCAGGGGAGAAAGGTGTTAGCCTCCCCCGCATGATCGTTTATCATGTCATTTCAAATATCCTCGATGTCGTCCCTAGGTCATGTTCCCACTAGCATCTTAACAATTCATTGTCATCTCTTCAGTAGCGATTGTTAATGTCCCTCCCAACTTCTGTTGGTTAACCATGGTGATAAGAAAATGTGATTGTGGAAATCTTCTATTACCTCGAATACTTCTGGATACAAGTTCACGTAGCTAGTGTGCTATCTTCAAAATTCGTATATACACTTTCGATAATTTCTTACTGGTATCGTTGCAAATTATGCAATTTTGTTTGCCGTAATTATCGGAGACTTTACTTAATGTTTCTCGTTGCTAAATACTCTTCTGCGATGCTCTGGATGTATGTATATTGTGAATTATACTGGTAATTATTGTGCTGTCGGCAGATAGGTCCGTCTCGGCCCGAAGCTTTGGTCGGAAGAACCACGACTCTAGTCGCGTCTTCCCCACTCCAATAATAATGATTGCGTCCTTTGTTTAAAAAATAAGTCTAAAATTGTGCGTTTATCCATTATACTCATTACTTTGCAATTACTGGTTCAATTGCATTCAAAAATGTCTTCATATTTTAAATATAATATTTAACAGCTTTTCTGATGGTCTCAGTTGCTTTAATAGCTCTCGTAATAGTAATACTATTTATGGTAATTGCTTTACCCTCGTATTTCATTGGCTGCCGCTGGTCACGTGTCATAATCTCAGTCACACTTCTCGGCGTGTGCGGTTGTTTTTTTTCTCGTGCTCCCCCTCCGCTCGAGAAAGATTTTTTTTATCCCGGCTTGCCAGTCACAAAGCCAGGCCGGTTTCTTGCCGCCTCTGCTAGTATTTACTCAGCTAATTTTGTGATTGGCTGAAGCTTGTTGCTACCGTGGCTGTTGATACTGGTTTGTGTCATAATTCCAGCCTCGAACCTTTCATAATACTGGCTTCGTATCAATACATTCAAATAATGAAATCTTTCACTTAGGAAATTCGATTACTCTACGAGATATCGTAACCCAAAATATATCTTCGTTGCTTGGCCTTAATAACGTTATATGGTAACTGCAGCTACGCCGCAAAGTCGCAACACACGCACTCAATGCTAGTGACAATATGCTAGGCGAGTGAATTCTAACTGAAATGCTTTTTGATAAAAACTGCACAATAACTGATAGGGCTTTTTGCCATGTGGTTACGGACGACAGAAAACTATGAATGCGGGTTTGATTTACCTTCAGTATGTTATTTTATTCCTTGATTCCTTCAGTGCAAGTTTACAAGCTATCTGTGAGTTATAATTCCACTTCCCCAAAGGAACATATATGAGAAACGAGTAATTTCTTTACAGGGCGATACAGACCATCACACGGATATTAAGATAGACGAATCTTCTATTCCGGATATAGTTACATGCATCCAAACAGAAACCTCATCTTCAGATCTGAATGAGGTAAGTAACTCCATGCTTATTTTCAAGACCTCTCCTTATCTCCTAATAGTATTTAGGGATTAAGAGTTGTATTTTCGCAATAATAATGATGACAAACCGAAGCGTTTGGCAGTTAGTACCTGCTCTAATCTCCTTTGCAAACTGTGTGCTCCCGTACTCTAGCAGACATATAATTCTCCGAGTTACTAGCATGCTCTAATCTCCTTTGCCATCTGTGTGCTCCCGTACACTAGTAGACACATAATTCTTAGAGTTACTAGTATGCTCTACAATAGACTCCACATAGAGACATTTAATTAACTCAATCTAACTTCCTTTTGAACTTTAAAATATTACATAGCAGTGAATTGTGAAGAAATGCCGTGTATAATATTCTGAAGGTTAATAAAATGATGCCTTCATTCTCAAAAGTCATGCTCGTATGGGCAGTCTAGTAGCTTGTTGCTCAACTATATGTGCACATGTTAGACCGTAGAATTTGTTTTGGTCTTTTCTGTTGTTATTGCTTCATGGGATGGAACAGCGGGGTCATCAGCCCCTTTCTTATGGTCTTACGGCTAAAGGAATTAAAAATAAATGTTCATTTGTCTTCAATCCTTAAAGCTATAACTTCTAATATGGCATTGGTTTTAGCATTTTCAATCGCTCAAAATTTAACGTGGTCCCTAAAAGTTGATTATAAGTTCCAAAACTGGGGATTATAACCACTTATCTGTATTACATTTATCTCTAGCACTAGAATGTGATGGACAGTGGGGAGTCATTCAACGAATGTATCTTCACTTCAGCTGAGCAGTGCCGTACATTTACATGGGTTGTCATTTGTGTAAAAGTATAAGGTGATAACACTGACATAAATTATTCCATCTTATCCCCAGGATGTAAAAGAAGAAAATGAGAATGAAGAAGCAGATGAAAGTGTAAATCACTTAAATGAGTAAGTGTTGAAAGTACAAACTAAATGTTCTTTCGTTAACCTCATATTTATCCTCTTTGTGGGAATGTTTAGGCATTTCCTTTTTTAACGTGGTTGCTAAACTTTCAGCTTCAAAATTAATCTCAGGCATTTCCACACAATTAATTAATTAAGCGTTATTTATTCATTATTATTCAGGGCAAACTGAAAAAATATTTGTATAGAAAGACTTAATAATGCCACAAAGTTTTGAGTGAATTTAATTTTTTAACTGATGGTAAAACACCCGCTTTAAAATAATAATATATAAACCAAACTTAACATACCATAATGTATATTGGTATTAAATCAAGTCCTATTTCGTGAAACGCCTTGCCCTTTCTCTTCGTTGGCGTAGATCAAAAATTAATCAACCACTGTTTTCTAAAAATAACTTAACATAGTACAACTTAATTTCACTTATCAAAAGGAAACTATATTACTTTCGCTCACACGCAAATATTAGCAAAATGGCAACTGACTAGTTGTGTAGGCCTATTTTATAAAGAAGGGGGTGGAATGTGTCGCTGACGTTTCGCTGAATCTCTTGTTGCTAACTGAACTGTTTACCAGTTTGCTCATGCCGTAAGTGGTTAGCTAACATAAAATTACATTACCACCACGGATGATGAATTTTAAAACATAACCCTATATATGAAAGATTAGATGACGTTAAAACCCAAGCATCGGGATATAAACATAACGATAAAACCCAAATCCAGTTGATCACGTCCCCACAAACATGTATACCAGGACAAGCCATCAACCATTGACATCCACTTAGAAACAAAATCACAACAAGTAAGCTATCACTTCATTCCACGGCACAAGGATAAAAAGCAAGACTGACAAATTTAAGTTGTAGAGGCTACGTCATTTCTTTAACAAACTAAATTAATGATGTATCGTGACGCACACTTTATATCGCATTTACACACAAGAATGTTGCCAATAGAGGCCCCGAAATTATTTTGGATATACTGTGTACATAGTGTAGAGAATTTTAGCCTACTTTTCACATTTTGCAAAAATGAGGAAAAAGTAGACTTATGAGATCGGGCAAATGTGTGTCTGTCTGTCTGTCTGTCTGTCCTTCTGTCTGTCTGTCTGGCTGTGTGTGTCTCCCCCCCCCCCCCTATCAACTCCTAAACGGTTGCAGCAATCGAAACAAATTTGGTAGGAGTAAAGATCTATACCTGAATATCTCACGGCCATATTTGAAAATGATGTCAGTGCTACCAACTGCTGAAAAATCGCAATTGAAATTTGAGCTCTATGTTGGATATCTCGGAAGGTATGAATGGGAGCTATTTGAAAATTGGCACACGTATAGATAATAATATTGCAGTTTAATTTCCAGGAGGCCATACATGGCAGTGTTGCCAAAATGATTATAAGCCTGCTGATAGGTCCAATATTTAAATGCATATAACTTCTACACTATCAATTGGAATTCAACCAAATTTCGTATGTGCTATGTGTTCATAAACAGATATAACTGAGCGTATTCTTAAGATCCACCAGGGCTGCCAACTGTTAATAAATGCTCTCAATTAATTTTTTCCAAATACCAATATATCAGAAAGTATGCAAGCCGACAACTTGAAACTATGCACACGTATAGTACCTGACATTCTGTATTAATTTGGAGTAACTTATATACGTCAGTGCTACCAACATGATTCTAAGCCTGCTGAGAGGTCCAACTTTAAATACATGTAGCATCTATACTATCATTTGGATTTCATCCAAAATTTGTATGTGCTATGTGCACCATAACAGATACGACTATGCGTATTCTTAAGAGCAACCAGTGTTGCCAACTGTTAAAAAATGGTGTCTCTATTTTTGTTTCCCTAATATCAATATATCATAAAATATGCAAGCCAATAGCTCTAAAATTTGCACACGTATAGTACCTGACATTCTAGATTAATTTGGAGTAATTAATATACGTCAGTGCTGCCAACATGATTCTAAGCCTGCTGGTAGGTCCAATTTTAAAATGCCTGTAACTTCTATACTAACAAATGGATTTCATTCAAAATTAACACAACAAGAGATCATATTATTGCAGATTATTTCTGACCAATACATGTATGTCATTATTGCCAACATGATTTTAAGCGCGCTGTTAGATCCAATGTTTAACTGCATGTAACGTCCATGCTATCCATTGGACTTCAACCAAATTTTGTATTCTGTACCTTAAGAGATGGAAACAAGAATATATTCAGTCACCAGGGCTGCCAACTGTAGTTCTCTATTAGGCTACATTATGCCAGGTATACAGTATTTCGAACTAATTAGAAATTTCTATATTACCAATTTAATTTTGTCATTATTCTAGATAGATCCATATAGATTAATCAATGGCATGAATTTTAAATTTTAAGAAAAGTAGGCTCTTTAGTTCGTCACGGAACTTCTTGTTAAATACTACTTCGGAGGAGGAGGAATAAGCCAAAGTCCAAAAGTGAAAGTATAAGTGTAAGTTCAGAATAAATTGTGCCAGTTAAAATGTTGGACGCTAGAGGGGAGGCATGCGGTGGTATGCCGAGAGTGTAGTGTACATTATAACAGCCCACACTGTATGTACTATCTGCTATGTACTGTACTATCAATCATCTCTACACAATCTGTGTAGCCCTATATAGTGCTCTCCATTCATCCGTATGATTTTTGAAGTATGTATATTCCAAGTAGGCTAACATATAGCGAATTAATTTGTCTCACATGAACATTGCTAGTTACTTGGTGTTCAGTTGCCCGTGTTCGTATGTAGAGTGGTCCTATCCCAGGGGTAACCTGCAATATATCCAGGGGCAAGGCCGTGCGTACTGCCGAACGAGTATTCGGAGAAAGTCGTGTGACGGCTCAATCGAAAAGGCTCCATCTCCTCTATCTATACGAGAAGTCTTTTCCCCCAAGATAAGACCAATCCCCTCCTACGATGAAAATAACGATTTTTATTGCGCATGCTCTTCTAAGATGGCGGGCGTTTCAAACGGTATGGTAGAAGGCTCCTAACCCCCCTCTACTCCTTACTCCCATCCCCCACCATTCCCTAAAATTCAAACTTTTTTTTTACAAATTTAATAAGGTTTAACCCAGAGGTCCACAATTGCTTCCACACACGTGCGCCAGGTTCATCTCCGTTGACCTACCCTCTTCAGTTTCTGTTCTTTTCCTGCTTTTTCCCCCTTTTGTTCATTATTTAATATTTATATAGTATTATTTATTGATGATCGATATCCAAAGATATAACGGATATCACCTGAATGATAATCGGAGAAATTCCTGTCAGGGCTCAAACGAAAGGTCTCCTTCCCCTCTATCCATAGGACACGTCATTTTCAATGTCTATATTTTTTTAATGATAGTCGTTTCCAAGGGCAGGTGAGATTCGGAGTGATTTCCACACAGTCACGTGATATGACACCTAGCTGTCCACGACAGGAAAGCTCGAGCGGTCGATGCAACATGGCCGACTGATTGATTACTTTAATTATTTCTTTATTTAATATTTATTTACTTAATATGTATTAATTTTTATTATCGTTCATGTTTTTTATAATTTGTATTTACTCATTATTGAAAATTTATGTATTAATTACATTTGTTTATTTATTTAGTACTAGCAGAAGTACCCGTTCTTCGAACGGTGTTATATATTAACACCAGACATTATCAATTGAGCTACTGTTCCAATGGTTAGCGGTTTGTCATTCCTTCATAAGTTTATCAGAACGAAGTTAGTTTTCTGGGAATATCACACACACTGTTAATTTAAGGGCCTTAAAATGTGGTTTTCGGAGACCCCCATATAGACTCGCGAATTTTGTGTCTCACAATGAGAAGCGCAACATATGCTTTGATCGTCCTTCTAGGATAATTTTTACATTTCGCCTATTTTAGCATGTATTTTGAGAAGTTTTTCCCTATATCCACCCTTCTACTGTATGAAAAGTACGGTGAGGTGTTTTATATATGATTGGTGTATTGACTCATGTTTACCATACCTAATTTTACGATGCACCAAGCATCCGAACACGATTTATAGGCGTACATAAAGATACACAGAAAGACAGACAGACAATTCTATTGTCTACAACATATCACCCAGATATCCAAATATGAGTATATCTACCATACGTATCAAACAAAATCATCCCTACGATAAATCCGTATGTCGACAAAAAAAAAAAAAAAGATTAGTTAAAATGTGCTCTCAAACTAAATTCACCTAACGTGTACTTCCTGACGTGAAATAGATTTGAAAGCCTTGTAGACGAATCGCAATACACGTCACATAAAAACTGACCCTCTACGTTGTGTTTGGTCCCCATACACAGGAAGACCTCTTTCATAAATTATAAAGGCTTGTGGTGCATGAAAATTCAGGTTCTTTAGCCTCAAATGGCCCAAATTCCTCAAAGCCGCAAAAATGCTGATTCAATTCAGGAATTTTTGAAAATAATGTTGCTGTTTGTACATATAATAGACTTTCTGTACTATATGTCGCGCGTGAAATTGCATGAAAAAATTCTAGGTTACCCACTGACCCCCTTAATTGCATTGACGAATTATACAGTCTACTTTGGTTCCGTGATAACCTTATAGCCATTTGCTAACTTTCACAGAAATGTAATAAATGGAGTAGCCTAATAATAATAATAATATCGTATGGCCTCGGATGCCGGGTTCAAGCTTCGTAATTTGACACCCAGAGGGTAGCTTGCATGTCGAAATTTCGTTGTTCCTTGAATCACTATGAAAGTCAAGGAGGGTAGATATCTAAGCTCCTTGAACACTATAGCGCTTTCTAGTAGAGAAATGAGGAACTTTGTGTTGGCGGAAACTCCTGAGGTTAATTTTGCCATTATGAACACGGCCTAATGAATTCAAATGGGTTCTTTCACATGCCAACATCGTATGACATGCGAGTCGTATTTTTGCCGCCTTTCAAAAATCACGTACAGGCCGGACGTTTGTTTTAGACGATTGCCCTTGACCTTGAAGCCTGCAGGTGAGCCTGTACACAGTCACTCTCTCACCCTATCACTTCACATTTGTCACCACCGATCTGATGTAATGGAATTACAGACTTGAGCAGACAGTTCAGTCCACGTCGAAGTACTGTGTGACACGGAAGTACACGTTACGTAGTTACGAACAGAACGTCATTATATTTGCCAGTGACTGTACTTCAGCAATAGTGTGAAATAGCTTTATCAATCATCGGAGCGCTTGGGGCAGCTGATAACAACTCAGGCACTGTAGTAACTCGCCTCCAGGCTTCCATTAAGGTTTTTCACTCGTCTAAAACAAACGTCCGGCCTGTACCACGGCCAGGAGTGAACCTGCAATCTTGGGGTTAGTAGACCGACACGCTATCCACTCACCCACCGTGGCAAGGTATAAATGGAGTGACATTGCTTCTTACAGAAATAGATGGAAAGTTGGATGCCACCCACCCCTTGAGATAATGTTGTCATGGTTACCGATTTCCATTCCTTCATTAGTTTGTTAAATTAAATTAAATTAAATTAGTTTTCTGGGAATATTTCAGATACTGTTGGTTTTAGAGCCTTATAATGTAGTTTTCGAGGCCCCCAAGTTTTGTTTCTTTCACCGAGGGGCTTTGTCTCCTCGTTGTACGCCATAATATAATACTAATAATTATAATATAATATAGGGATAGGAATATAATAGACCTGCCGTACCACACCCGCAGTGTAAATCGCGTGAAAAAATTCTAGTGTACCCCTTGACCCCCTTAAGTGCATTATACGTATTGATGAATTTTACAGCTTAATTTGGTTCCGTGATTACCTTCTAGCCGTTTGCAAACTTTCACACCAATGTAATTAATGGAATTGCATTGCGTCTTACAGCAATAGATGGACCTCTGAGAATATGTTGCCATGGTTACCGGCTTGTAATCGTTCATTAGTTTATTAAATGAAATTAGTTTTCTGGGAATATCTCAAAAATGGTTGGTTTTAGGGCCTTAAAATGTGGATTTTGTCTCTCACATTGAGGGGCTGAAAATGATCTTTGTCTCGTCCTTCTACGCCTATTTCAGCATGTATTTTAAGGGGGTGGGCCCCCTTTTAGAGAGGTACGGAGAAGGGTTACATCAATGATTAGTGTCGTGCTTCTGATGGATATCTGTACCAAATTGTACGTTGATACATCCAGCCTTTCTCGAGTTATAAGGGAACCAAGTTGTCCACAGACAAACAAACAGACAGACAGACCAAAAAATTATTTTCGCGCGCTTCCATAATAAAACAGTCTGAAACGCGTAAATAACTCAAATTTCCGTAGAAATTGCGAAAAAAACATACAAACTTTAATTTTTATTTATGTAGAGATATACTGCACCGCTCGGTGTTGACCGTGTTTTATTGCACAAATTTAGGTTTTACTCGCTAACCGTTGTAGATACACGAAAAGTGATAAGGACCTTTTGGATAGAAAATTAAATGCTAAATCTCGTGTATGCATCAAATGTTTGCTGTTTTTTTAGCGTTCTCATTTTATTTGAAATGGAAATATGAAATTTTGAAACCAAAGGGTGTAGTGACGTCACATATGTGGGTTTTACTCGCTAACCGTTGGAGATACACGAAAAGTGATAAGGACCTTTTGGATAGGAAATTAAATTCTTAAGCTCGTGTATGCCATCAAAAGTTTGCTATTTCTTAGCGTTCTCTTTTTATTTGATATGGAAATATGAAATTTTGAAACCAAAGGGTGTAGTGACGTCACTAAAATGGTCTCCATTTTTTAATAGTGCAAAATATTGAAATTAAAAGTATCCTATATGTAAACATGGTAAATCAGCTACATCCATGCAAAATTTCATTTAAATCGGACCAGTGGTTCTTGCGTTATTGAGTAACACACAGACAGAAAGACAGACACACACCATCTCATTTTTATATATTAGTATGATTTCTTTTTGATTATTATCATTATCCAACGTGCAGGTCCTTAACATCTGTCTGCCCTTGGGGAAAACATATTGCTACCTGCTTGTGTCGCAGATACCCACTCGTGGCTACCCTGGCCGTACGCTCCTTACGTGTAGTGTAAGCCGTTTCTTATGATTTGTAGAATATGAGGAATTTTATTTGATTTTGGTAATCTGATGAATTTGGAGCATCTAAGTATAATAATAAGAATTTTACGAAATCTTGGTATATTTGTAGGGATTTTTGGGAAATCTTGTGAATTTGGAGTAAGGCTGGGAATTTTGGGTGATTTGGAATTTTCTTATGTATTGTAGAATTTTTTTGAGAATCTCTTGTTATATTTGGAAGGAGTTTGATGGAATCTGGTTAAATTGATGTGTTCAATAGAATTGTGGTGATTTTAGGAAATATGGTGATATTTTATGATTTTGATTGGTCAGAGGACACTCGAATGGTATCCGGGTTGGAAGAGAATAAGAGATGAGCAATGGAGGTCGACAGAGAGGGGCCTGGCATAAGTAAGTGTAAGCAATGCTGGTCTTTGAGGAAAATCTGTCAAATTTTGGTAAAATTGAGGCAATTCTAAAGGTTGTGGTGGAGGGGATCTGGGAATTGACTGTGAGGGAAGTGGTCAGAGGTATCGTGTAGGTGGGATCGTCATTCTGGATGGGTCGCGAGTACACCCTGACATCCTGGCAGGCGTTGCAAAAACTGGGATCGACCGCTCGGCTATCCTGTCTAGTGTTGTAACACCCATAAATAAATAAATTATATAAATAAATAATAATTATAAGCAATAGTAGTGTGTTTGTGAGAGTTCTCAAGCCTCCACCTCCACACCTTCCACACAAGATGGCGTCGGCGCGATATCTCTCGAACGCATGGTCAGATTTTAACGAATGAGGTGTCAATGAACTCGGGCTGACACCCCCTTTCCAATGGATAACATATTTCCACCCCAAAATAAAACCTACCCCTACTAGGCGGTGAAATTTTAAATTTTTAGAGAATCTCTCTTTCCAAGTGCAACATGTGAGAGTTCGAATGCCAATATGGAATTAAACGTTGTTCTACACAAGAGACATGTATACGGTGGATAGCCACTATGAACTAACATGATTGTCTTTTTGTTTTTTACACATGCCCATTCATGGCTTTTGTAAGAGGGTGGGGTAGCGGTTCCCTGTGGACGGGTCATTGTTGACAGGTCATTGTTGGCGGGTCATTGTTGACAGGTCATTGTTGACAGGTCCTTGTGGACGAGTCCTTGTGGACAAGTCCTTGTGGACGAGTCCTTGTGGACAAGTCCTTGTGGACGAGTCCTTGTAGACAAGTCATTGTGGACGAGTCCTTGTTGACAGGTCCTTGTGGATGAGTCCTTGTGGATGAGTCCTTGCGAATGAGTCCCTTTGGACTGATCCCTTTGGACCGGTCCCATTGGCCTGGTTCCTACGGACTAGCCCATGAATTTATTTAAATTATCTCAAAGGGCCTAACTACATTTTGCGTGTAAAGCAGTGTGTTGAACTGGCGTTGTTCACCAGCCCCCACTACTATATTGTGATAACGATATGAAAGAAAAGTGACGAAATACATGTGAACATACAAGGGATCTAACTTGGTGGATGGATGTGTTCTAACGAGTCATTTGTAGTTGAAAGAGAATAATACATGTTCTTAAGATGTTAAAAACTGTGGAGATGGTACGTGCAGTAAGACCTCTTGTGATTTCCTGTGTCATATTACAGACATGGCAGAGAGAGCGCAGATCTGTTGCTATGACTAACGCTGCAGTAATGTGAAACCGCAAGTGTTCATGAAGACAATGGGTGATGATCATGCAAAGTTAGCAGTTATTGGATAGTACACAGATGTTCCTTCCGGTGTCATGTTGCTGACATGGCAGAGAGCGCACACTGCTGTTGCTATGACTGACGCTGCAGTAATTTGAAACCCCAGGTGTTGATCAAGACAATGGGTGATGATCATGCAAAGTCAGCAGTCATTGGATACCACACAGGTGTTCCTAGTGTACTTTTGGACTCTCAGCTGTATTGGGAAAGGAATTGCAATGATCTGCAAAAAACTGCTTACACGAGCGATGAGAGTTTATATAAGAGAGGTGTCATATATTTCCCTACTGTCAGTCTTTATTACTCGCTTTGAGTGAACAGTGCTCTATTACTGCTCAAGAGTTGTGAAAAAGCCTTTTTTTTGGTAGAAAATCATTAAATAACTTTGCATGGTAAGTACTTATTATTAATGGATTGTAGTCTTTTATTACTGATTGATGTTGAAGTTATGAATTGGAATGTATTCATCGATTGATTGATTGATTGATTTGTTTACAGATAATTGGGTACCTGTAGGTTACCAGATTCCTACAGTCTGTTCATTCAGTGGCAGCAGTTGATAAATTATAAAAAGGTAAGTGCCCCTCTAATAACTTTTAAAACAGTTAGAGTGATATTTTCCAATGTTCACCACTACATGTTAATGAAAATGGTATATTTGGCAGACAAAAGTTGGAACTACTTGTCCATGGTGTGTAAAGTTAATTTTGTAGGTTAGATTTTGATTTCCGCTCTATTAAGTCTGAATGTTCATTGCTAGGTGTCAGTGACGGAGGGAATATTTAAACACTTAACCTCAGTTCACCTAACATAACCTAACTTTACATAACTTAACCTTGTCACGTGACATGTTTTACAAGTTTGGACTTGCTTTATGACTGACTATGACGTCACACTTGGCTCACTTAACTGGTAGCTGCTGGTTCCTATCACGTGACATGTTCTACAAGTTTAGACTTGTTTTAAGACTGGCTATGACGTCACACTTAGCTCACTTATCTGGCGATCGCTGGTTTCTATCACGTGACATGTTCTACAAGTTTAGACTTGCTTTAAGACTGGCTATGACGTCACACTTAGCTCACTTAACTGGTGACCGCTGATTTCTACCACTCTATCAAGTTCCATTGTTCGCCGCTAGGTGTCAGTGTCAGTGGTATGTAGTAACCCCCAGTTAGAAATACATGAAGTTAGACTTGCTAGGAGTTCACAGATCGATTTAAATACTCTGCTATAACCATTGACTGGAATATAATTAAACTATTTATATTGTACTTTTGTTTTATCATTTATTAACATTTATGATTTCTTTCTTTTATCATAATGTTCAAGTGTGGTGACTGTAAGAAACAGTTCTCAAGACCTGACAACCTTCAACGACACGCAAATGCTAAACATGACATTAAAATGTTTGTGTGCAGTCATTGTGCTACCTCATTTAACAGACAAGATAGTCTTGGACGGCATGTAAATGTAATGCATGTCAGTTCAGCACCTTTTTCATGTTCAGTTTGTGATCTTGGTTTTTCTGCAGTAAAGCGATATCAATCCCACATGGTTGAAGTGCATGGGGAACAACAGGAATTAAAAACTGTAAAACCATCAACTAGTACGGAACCTTTAAACGAATGCGATGCTCAAAAGCGTAAACGTTCTCAAGATTGTGAAAATAGTTTTGCAACAAAAAGAAAGAAGAATGGTGAACCTTCGATAACACATTGTGATGTATGCAATATTGATATACCTTCTTCAATCATTCATGGACATTTACGCAGTATTCATCATAAAAATAACGCTTGCCATGAAAGACATTCTGGAAATATTCAACAAATTGGTAGTGCATTTAAAAGTCGAATTGCTAGTTATAGATTTTATAGTGAAGAAAAAACTCAAAGTATTGAATCATTTTTAAGAAATGTTCAACATAGTGTGTTTGGCTTGGTAGGTAATGTTTTATTAAAGCATTAAACAATTAAAATGAATTTTGAACTTTTTGGAATCTATGTAGAAACTGGAAGCGAAGGTGAAATTACGGATATCAAATCCTTTAATACAAAAAATAATTGTTAGCGAATCAACTAATATTAGTGATATATATCGAAATATTTCAAGTGCTATCATTGTGAAGAGTGAAGAGTTCCAGGAAAGGGAGTCAGGCTGGGCGTTGGTTGAAGTACTTTATTTAGAAACCAACCTGAATAAATAAAACCCCCTTCGAGCGTCATCATACATTGATTTGCCAGGATGGATCAAACGTAAGAAAGCTGTTGTGAACGTTTTGAATAATGATGACGCATGTTTTGCGTGGGCTGTAACTTCAGCTCTCCATCCAGCAGTGAGGGACACGATGAGAACATCATCCTATCCTCACTATTCTTCAGTGTTAGATTTAAAAGTAATAGAATTTCCTATGGCGATAAAAGACATTCAACGTTTTGAAGAGCTGAACAATGTAAGTATTAATGTTTATGGAATTGAAAATAGAGTATAGTAGGTCCTCTATATCATACTCAGGAAAAAGTATGCTCATGTAAATTTACTGTACATAACTGAAGGTGAAAACGCCCACTATTGTTGGATAAAACATTTAAGTAGACTTGTCAGTAGTCAGGTTTCAAAACACAATGGTAAAAAGTGGTTGTGTGATGGTTGTTTGCTACATTTCCATAAAGAGGACCAACTAATTCAACACCAAAAATGGGGATGTAATCGTGTGTGTACGGTATTACCGACTCCTCAGGATAACATTCTAAAATTTAAGGATTATGAGAAACAGCTTCGAGTGCCATTTGTTATATATGCTGACTTCGAGGCTTTGCTAAAACCATTTAATACATGTTCATCGAATCCAGCCCAACCTTTCACCAACACTACTCACATTCATGAACCTTTTATCTTTGCATATTATATTAAATGTAGTTATGATGACTCCTTAAATAAGTTTGAGCTCTATAGAGGACCTGATGCACCTTAAGTTTTTATGGAAAGGCTTGAGAAAGATGCCATCCGTATATCCTCTATTTTAAATACGATCATTCCAATGGAGCCACTAACTTCATCAGAGCAAATGAATTTTGAAACTGAAACTAATTGTTTTATATGTGGTGAATGTTTATATACAGACAGGGCTCGCGATCATGTGCATTTAACAGGAAAATATCGTGGTGCTGCTCACCAAGAATGTAATTTAAATTATAGAGTAAGTAAATTCATTTCGGTCATTCTACATAACGGTAGCAAATACGATAACCACTTTATCGTTAAAGATTTGGAGCTTCAGATGTGAAAATTGATGTGATTGCAAATAATAAGGAACAATACATATCGTTCAAAAAAAACATCAAAACTAGCAATAGAAAAACATTAAACTGCGATTTGTAGATTCATTCCGCTTTATGCCGAGTAGTCTTGATAAGCTGGCTAGTAATTTAAAATCAGA
Organism: Meconema thalassinum; assembly: GCA_946902985.2. Lineage (NCBI taxonomy): Eukaryota > Metazoa > Arthropoda > Insecta > Orthoptera > Tettigoniidae > Meconema > Meconema thalassinum. Next base: position 5,715,439 of record OX336398.1, on the reverse strand, counting down.
TCAGTTTCATGAAATTCAACGTGTCTTTCCTAAAGAAGATGATTTTAATTTGATTCCTCTATAGGGTATATTCTCTTATGAATATATTAACTGTGTGGAACGTCTTGAGGAGTGTTCTTTACCACCGAAAGATGCATTTTACAGTTCCTTAAACTCAAGTCATATCAGTGATCAGGAATATTTACATGCACAACGTATATGGACACAGTTTAACATTCAAACTTTAGGAGAATTTTCAGACATATATTTGAAGACAGATGTGTTATTATTAGCAGATGTTTTTGAAAATTTTTGGAATGTTTGTATGAAAACTTATGACCTTGATCCTTGTCAGTATTTCACTGCTCCTGGGTTAAGTTTCAGTTCAATGTTGAAAAAATACGAAAGTAAATTTAGAATTAATGACTGATATAGACATGATCAATTTTATAAAATCATCAATTCGAGGTGGATTAAGTCAATGTAGTGGACGGTATTCTAAAGCGAATAATAAATACATGCCTAGCTACAACCCTTGTGAAGAGTCAAAGTATATTGTGTACCTCGATGCAAATAACCAATATGGTTGGGCTATGAAACAATATCTACCACTGAAAGATTTTCGCTGGCTGACACAACCTGAAATTGATGTCTTACATGTTGACACTCTTAATGATAACGATGATAAAGGATATATTTTAGAGGTAAATCTTGAGTACCCTAAAGAGTTACATGGTGATCATAATGATTTACCATTTTGTCCTGAGGATATGAAATCTCCATACATCACATCACGAACAAAAATGTTAATTGCTAATGTAAATGATAAATGTAAATATGTAATACATTATCAAAACTTGAAACAGTGACTAAAGCATGGATTGAAATTAACTAAAATTCATCGCGTATTGCAATTTCATCAGTCAGCATGGCTCAAACCGTATATTGATCTAAACAATAATTTAAGAACACAGTCAACAAACGCGTTTGAAAAAGATTTTTATAAACTTATGAATAATAGTGTTTTTGGAAAGACTATGGAGAATGTTGATAAACGAGTTGATGTAAAGCTGATAACAAAGTGGGAGAATGGTGGTAAAAGGTATGGTGCCAGCAACTTAATAAGCAAACCTAACTTTCATAGCTGTTCAATTATTCATGAGGATTTAGTTGCAATACAAATGAATCGTCTTAAAGTAACTTACAACAAACCCATATATGTGGGTTACACCATTCTGGAATTTCAAAAACACTTATGTATGAATTTCACTATGATTATGTAAAGAAAAACTATCTTGATAATGCTAAATTACTCTACACAGACACAGATTCTTTTATTTATGAGTTTAAAACTGATTTTTTTTAGGATATCAAAACTGAGCTAAATAGGTTTGATACAAGTGGACAATATTTACCATTTGCCTCTAGTAAACAAAAAGGTTCTTGGGAAATTTAAGGATGAATGTGCTGGTGTTATTATAGACACCTTTGTAGGCACAAAATCTAAATCATACAGCTATATGACAATTGATGATGTAGTAGTAAAAAATTTAAAAGGAGTGAAAAAGAATGTTGTTAGTAAAGAGTTAGATATAAGGGATTATAAAAACTGTATAGTTAGTAACCTACCTGTATTATATAAGAAAATGTGTGTATTTAGAAGTAAAAATCATCAGCTACATACCAATTTGCTGAACAAAGTTGCTTTAAGTAATGAAGACAACAAACGATTCATTATACCCAACACATTTGATACTCTTGCTTGGGGAATCAGTCGCATTGACGACTATTACTTTACTTAAGTCTAATGATCCCTATATTGTAATATTTGTAGTGTGTTTTATATTGTAGTATTTTTTGTAAAAACTGTAAGTAGAATGTATAATGTTAGGCTACTGTAGTTTAGTAAAAATAAGATAAGTAATACATTTTAGTGTAAAATGTTTGCTTTTTTATATTACGAAAAAGATTTTAAAAAATGTACAGAATGTGTGAACTAAACAAGGGGAATGTAAAAAATGTAAAGTGGAAATTGTAAATATCCATGTGTGAAAAAAATGAAATGGCTATCACCATTTTTTAAATTAAAAGATATAGTGATCTGGTGAACCTTATTTTATTTCACAACAACAACAAAATGTACAGAATGTGTGAACTAAACAAGGCGAATGTAAAAAAATGTAAAGTGGAAATTGTAAATATTCATGTGTGAAAAAATGAAAATGAAGAAATGGCTATCACCATTTTTACAATTAAAAGACATTGTGATCTGGTAAACCTTGTTTTTATTTCACTACAAATAGGGCTTTACAAAATAGAATGCAAAGAAATACCAATTCCTCAATCCTTTTCATTGTTCATGTCTACTCATCATTAACTTTCCTTTTATAGCACTCATTACCATCAGGGCTGAGCCTGTATACAGGCATGCAAGTGCTGAAACCGCTGGATTAGCTTACTGGGATTGTTCCAGTAAATAAATTTAACAAATGATTTTTAGGGGTAAACAAAGCATTAGCATTACCATCATTATTATCATCTTCACCATTATCATCATAGGCATTATCATTAGCATTATAATCATCATTATTATTATTACTATATAGTCCTTTTTGATCCTTTTGCAATACCACATTTTGCACAGTCTGTGTTGACTTTGATAGTGTTGGGAGTTTTTCAGACATTGACAACTGTCCTAACACGACTTTCTGAGGAGATGATAAATGCTTTTTAACAAACAATCCACTATCTTGAGCTGCAATATCTTTTTTTTTTCGGAATAGTGTTTTAGCATTTTGAAGATTTTTTTAAACAGCAACGATGTTTTATCTGTTACACTACATTGATGATCACTAACACTTAAGACCCCACTATTTTTACTTTTTAACTCACCTCGTCACTGTTTTGAACGATGTTTTGAACAACGCCAAATAACAGTTCTATTTTATTGGTTCCTTTTACAATATATGTATATACTTTTTAGTATGCAAAATGGCTTACCATAGCTATTCGTTGATAATTTCATATCATTTGTCAAGCATGAAATAATCTCTAGTAAAGTTCACTTGATAATATAAATCATAGTTTAAAGTGGGAGAAAAATTGGGTGCAAAGGTAGGTGCAAAAGTGGGTGCAAAACTGGGTGCAAAGGCAGGTGTAAAAGTGGGTGCAAATGTGGGTGCAACAGTGGGTGCAAAAGTGGGTGCAAAGGTAAGTGAAAAAGTAGGTGGAAAAGTGGGTTCAAAATTGGTGGCTTATGTCGGTGGTTCATGGCGGCTTTTGTTGGTGGCTTACGGTGGTGGCTTATGGCGGTGGTTTATGGTGGCTTTTGTTGGTGGCTTACGGTTGTGGCTTATGGCGGTGGTTTTGTGGTGGCTTTTGTTGGTGGCTTAGAGTGGCTTATGTGGATGGCTTAGGTTGGTGGCTTATGGCGGTGGTTTATGGTGGCTTTTGTTGGTGGCTTATGGAGGACGGGTCCTTGTTGACGGGTCCCTGTGGGCGGGTCCCTTTGACATAATTTGGATAAAATGCAAGGGTCAGTCCATAGGGATCAGTCCAAATGACCCGCCCACAGGGACCCGTCCTCCATAAGCCACCACCGTTAGCCACCATAAACCACAGCCATAAGCCACCAACCTAAGCCATCCACAAAAGCCACTTTAAGACACCAACAAAAGCCACCATAAGCCACCGCCATAAGCCACCACCGTAAGCCACCAACATAAGCCACCACCGTAAGCCACCAACATAAGCCACCACCGTAAGCCACCAACAAAAGCCACCATAAACCACCGCCTTAAGCCACCACCGTAAGCCATCAACATAAGCCACCACCGTAAGCCACCAACAAAAGCCACCATAAACCACCGCCATAAGCCACCAATTTTGCTCCCACTTTTCCACCTACTTTTGCACCTACCTTTGCACCCACTTTTGTACCCACTTTTGCACCTACATTTGCACCCACTTTTGCACCTACCTTTGCACCCACTTTTGCACCCGCTTTCGCACCTACCTTTGCACCCACATTTGCACCCACTTTTACACCTACCTTTGCACCCACTTTTGCACCCACTTTGCACCCACTTTTGCACCCACTTTTGCTCCCACTTTTGCACCCACTTTTGCTCCCACTTTAAACTATGATTTATATTATCGAGTGAACTTTACTAGAGATTATTTCATGCTTGACAAATTATATGAAATTATCAACGAATAGCTATGGTAAGCCATTTTGCATACTATAAAGTATATACATATATTGTAAAAGGAACCAACAAAATAGAACTGTTATTTGGCGTTGTTCAAAACATCGTTCCAAACAGTGACGAGGTGAGTTAAAAAGTAAAAATAGTGAGGTCTTAAGTGTGAGTGATCATCAATGTAGTGTAACAGATAAAACATCGTTGCTGTTTAAGAAAATCTTCAAAATGCTAAAACACTATTCCGAAAAAAAAGATATTGCAGCTGAAGTCAGTGGATTGCTTGTTAAAAAGCATTTATCATCTCCTCAGAAAGTCGTGTTAGGACAGTTGTCAATGTCTGAAAAACTCCCAACACTATCAAAGTCAACACAGACTGTGCAAAATATGGTATTGCAAAAGGATCAAAAAGGACTATATAGTAATAATAATGATGATTATAATGCTAATGATAATGCCTATGATGATAATGGTGAAGATGATAATAATGATGATAATGCTAATGCTTTGTTTATCCCTAAAAATCATTTGTTAAATTTATTTACTGGAACAATCCCAGTAAGCTAATCCAGCGGTTTCAGCACTTGCATGCCTGTATACAGGCTCAGCCCTGATGGTAATGAGTGCTATAAAAGGAAAGTTAATGATGAGTAGACATGAACAATGAAAAGGATTGAGGAATTGGTATTTCTTTGCATTCTATTTTGTAAAGCCCTATTTGTAGTGAAATAAAAACAAGGTTTACCAGATCACAATGTCTTTTAATTGTAAAAATGGTGATAGCCATTTCTTCATTTTCATTTTTTCACACATGAATATTTACAATTTCCACTTTACATTTTTTTACATTCGCCTTTTTAGTTCACACATTCTGTACATTTTGTTGTTGTTGTGAAATAAAGTAAGGTTCACCAGGTCACTATATCTTTTAATTTAAAAAATGGTGATAGCCATTTCATTTTTTTCACACATGGATATTTACAATTTCCACTTTACATTTTTACATTCCCCATGTTTAGTTCACACATTCTGTACATTTTTTAAAAATCTTTTTCGTAATATAAAAAAGCAAACATTTTACATTAAAATGTATTACTTATCTTATTTTTACTAAACTACAGTAGCCTAACATTATACATTCTACTTACAGTTTTTACAAAAAATACTACAATATAAAACACACTACAAATATTACAATATAGTGATCATTAGACTTAAGTAAAGTAATAGTCGTCAATGCGACTGTTTCCCCAAACAAGAGTATCAAATGTGTTGGGTATAATGAATCGTTTGTTGTCTTCATTACTTAAAGCAACTTTGTTCAGCAAATTGGTATGTAGCTGATGATTTTTAATTCTAAATACACACATTTTCTTATATAATACAGGTGGGTTACTAACTATACAGTTTTTATAATCACTTATATCTAACTCTTTACTAACAATATTCTTTTTCACTCCTTTTAAATTTTTTACTACTACATCATCAATTGTCATATAGCTGTATGATTTAGATTTTGTGCCTACAAAGGTGCCTATAATAACACCAGCACATTCATCCTTAAATTCCCAAGAACCTTTTTGTTTACTAGTGGTAAATGGTAAATATTATCCTCGGTATAGTCACTTGTATCAAACCTATTTAGCTCAGTTTTGATATCCTCATAAAAATCATCAGTTTTAAACTCATAAATAAAAGAATCTGTGTATGTGTAGTGTAATTTAGCATTATCAAGATAGTTTTTCTTTACATAATCATAGTGAAATTCATACATAAGTGTTTTTGACAATTCCAGAATGGTGTAACCCACATATATGGGTTTGTTGTAAGTTACTTTAAGACGATTCATTTGTATTACAACTAAATCCTCATGAATAATTGAACAGCTATGAAAGTTAGGCTTGCTTATTAAGTTGCTCGCTCCATACCTTTTACCATCATTCTCCCACATTGTTATCTGCTTTACATCAACTCGTTTATCAACATTCTCCATAGTCTTTCCAAAAACACTATTATTCATGAGTTTATAAAAATCTTTTTCAAATGCGTTTGTTGACTGTGTTCTTAAATTATTGTTTAGATCAATATACGGTTTGAGCCATGCTGACTGATGAAATTGCAATACGCGATGAATTTTAGTTAATTTCAATCCATGCTGTAGACACTGTTTCAAGTTTTGATAATGTATTACATATTTACATTTATCACTTACATTAGCAATTAACATTTTTGTTCGTGATGTGATGTATAGAGATTTCATATTCTCAGGACAAAATGGTAAATCATTAAGATCACCATGTAACTCTTTAGGGTACTCAAGATTTACCTCTAAAATATATCCTTTATCATCGTTATCATTAAGAGTGTCAACATGTAAGACATCAATTTCAGGTTGTGTAAGCCAGCGAAAATCTTTCAGTGGTAGATATTGACCCATAGCCCAACCATATTGGTTATTTGCATCGAGGTAGACAATATACTTTGACTCTTCACAAGGGTTGTAGCTAGGCATGTATTTATTATTCGCTTTAAAGTACCGTCCCCTACATTGGCTTAATCCACCTCGAATTGATGATATTATAAAATTGATCATGTCATTAATTCCAAATTTACTTTCGTTTTTTTTTTCAACATTGAACTGAGACTTAACCCAGGAGCAGTGAAATACTGACAAGGATCAAGGTCATAAGTTTTCATACAAACATTCCAAAAATTTTCAAAAACATCTGCTAATAATAACACATCTGTCTTCAAATATATGTCTGAAAATTCTCCTAAAGTTTCAATGTCGAACTGTGTCCATACACGATGTGCATGTAAATATTCCTGGTCACTGATATCACTTGTGTTTAAGGAACTGTAAAATGCATCTTTCGGTGGTAAAGAACACTCCTCAAGACGTTCCACCCAGTTAATATATTCATAAGGGAATATACCCTTTTGACGAATCAAATTAAAATCATCTTCTTTAGGAAAGACACGTTGAATTTCATGAAACTGATCTGATTATAAATTACTTGCCAGCTTATCAAGACTAACGGGGTGCACTCAGCCTCGTGAGGACAATTGAGTAGCTGTCTGACAGTGAGACAGCGCCCCGATCACGAAAACCAAGATTAACGGCCGAGGGGACCCGACGCGCTGATCACGCGTCACCCCAATATCTGCAGGCCGAATGGCTGGGCAGCGGTCGCTTGGTCGGCCTTAGCCCGTCATGGGCTGGATAGTGCCAGGGGTTGACTTGACTTATCAAGACTACTCGTCATAAAGTGGAATGAATCTAAAAATCGCAGTTTAATGGTTTTTTATTGCTAGTTTTGATATATTTTGTGAACGCTATGTATTGTTCCTTATTATTTGCAATCACATCAATTTTCTCATCTGAAGCTCCAAATTCTTTAACGATAAAGTGGTTATCGTATTTGCTACCGTTATGTAGAATGTTTGGAATGAATTTACTACTCTATAATTTAAATTACATTCTTGGTGAGCAGCACCACGATATTTTCCTGTTAAATGCTCATGATCGCGAGCCCTGTCTGTATATAAACATTCACCACATATAAAACAATTAGTTTCAGTTTCAAAATTCAGTTGCTCTGATGAAGTTAGTGGCTCCATTGGAATGATCGTATTTAAAATAGAGGATATACGGTTGGCATCTTTCTCAAGTCTTTCCATAAAAACTTTAGGTGCATCAGGTCCTCTATAGAGCTCAAACTTACTTAAAGAGTCATCATAACTACATTTAATATAATATGCAAAGCTAAAAGGTTCACGAATGTGAGTAGTGTTGGTGAAAGGTTGGGCTGGATTCGATGAACATGTATTAAATGGTTTTAGCAAAGCCTCGAAGTCGGCATATATAACAAATGGTACTCGAAGCTGTTTCTTATAATCCTTAAATTTTAGAATGTTATTCTGAATAGTCGGTAATACCGTACACACATGATTACATCCCCATTTTTGGTGTTGAATTAGTTGGTCCTCTTTCTGGAAATGTAGCAAACAACCATCACACAACCACTTTTTACCATTGTGTTTTGAAACCTGACTACTGACAAGTCTACTTAAATGTTTTATCCAACATTAGTGGGCGTTTACACCATCAATTGTGTACAGTAAATTTACATGAGCTTACTTTTTTCCTGAGTATAATATAGAGGACCTAGTATACTCTTATTTTCAATTCCATAAACATTAGTACTTACATTGTTCAGCTCTTCAAAACGTTGAATGTCTTTTATCGCCGTAGGAAATTCTATTTCTTTTAAATCTGACACTGAAAAATAGTGAGGATAGGATGATGTTCTCATCGTGTCCCTCACTGTTGAACGGAGAGCTGAAGTTACAGCCCACGCAAAACATGCGTCCTCATTATTCAAAACGTTCATAACAGCTTTCTTTCTTTTGATCCATCCTGGCAAATCAATGTATGATGACGCTCGAAAGGGGTTGTATTTATTCAGGTTGGTTTCTAAATAAAGTACTTCAACCAACGCCCAGCCTGACTCCCTTTCCTGGAACACTTCACTCTTCACAGTGAGAGCACTTGAAATATTTCGATATATATCACTAATATTAGTTGATTCGCTATCAATTATGTTTTTTGTATTAAAGGATTTGATATCCGTAATTTCACCTTCGCTTCCAGTTTTTACATAGAGTCCAAAAAGTTCAAAATTCATTTTAATTGTTTTATGCTTTAATAAAACATTACCTACCAAGCCAAACACACTAGGTTGAACATTTCTTAAAAATGATTCAATACTTTGAGTTTTTTTCTTCACTATAAAGTCTATAACTAGCAATTCGACTTTTAAATGCACTACCATTTTGTTGAATATTTCCAGAATTTCTTTCATGGCAAGCGTTATTTTTATAATGAATACTGCGTAAATGTCCATGAATGATTGAAAAAGGTATATCAATATTGCATACATCACAATGTGTTATCGAAGGTTCACCATTCTTCTTTCTTTTTGTTGCACAACTATTTTCACAATCTTGAGAACGTTTACGCTTTTGAGCATCACATTCGTTTAAAGGTTCCGTGCTAGTTCATGGTTTTACAGTTTTTAATTCCTGTTGTTCCCCATGCACTTCAACCATGTGGGATTGATATCGCTTGACAGCAGAAAAACCAAGAACAGAACATTGAAAAAGGTGCTGAACTGACATGCATTAAATTTACATGCCGTCCAAGACTATCTTGTCTGTTAAATGTGGTAGCTCAATGACTGCACACAAATATTTTAATGTCATGTTTAGCATTTGCGCGTCGTTGAAGGTTGTCAGGTCTTGAGAACTGTTTCTTACAGTCACCACACTTTGACATTATGATCACTTTCGAAATTACCTATAAAAGAAAGAAATCATAAATGTTAATAAATGATAAAACAAAAGTACAATATAAATAGTTTAATTATATTCCAGTCAATGGTTACAGCAGAGTATTTAAATCGATCTGTCAACTTCTAGCAAGTCTAACTTTATGTAGTTCTAACTGGGGGTTACTATAAACCACTGTCACTGACACCTAGCGGTGAACATTGGAACTTGATAGAGTGGTAGAAATCAGCGGTCACCAGTTAAGTGAGCTATGCGTGACGTCATAGCTAGTCTTAAAGCAAGTCTAAACTTGTAGAACATGTCACGTGATAGAAACCAGCGATCGCCAGTTAAGTGAGCTAAGTGTGACGTCATAGCCAGTCTTAAAACAAGTCTAAACTTGTAGAACATGTCACGTGATAGGAACCAGCAGCTACCAGTTAAGTGAGCTAGGTGTGACGTCATAGTCAGTCATAAAGCAAGTCCAAACTTGTAAAACATGTCACGTGACAAGGTTAAGTTAGGTAAAGTTAGGTTATGTTAGGTGAACTGAGGTTAAGTGTTTAAATATTCCCTCTGTCACTGACACCTAGCAATGAACATTCAGACTTAATAGAGCGGTAATCAAAATCTAACCTACAAAATTAACTTTACACACCATGTTCAAGTAGTTCCAACTTTTGACTGCCAAATATACCATTTTCATTAACATGTAGTGGTGAACATTTGAAAATATCACTCTAACTGTTTTAAAAGTTATTAGAGGGGCACTTACCTTTTTATAATTTATCAACTGCTGCCACTGAATGAACAGATTGTAGGAATCAGGTAACTTACAGGTACCCAATTATCTGTAAACAAATCAATCAATCAATCAATCAATAAATACATTCCAATCAATAACTTCAACATCAATTAGTAATAAAAGACTACAATCCATTAATAATAAGTACTTATCATGCAAAATAATTTAATGATTTTCTACCAAAAAAGGCTTTTTTACAACTCTTGAGCAGTAATAGAGCACTGTTCACTCAAAGCGAGTAATAAAGACTGACAGTAGGGAAATATATGACACCTCTCTTATATAAACTCTCATCGCTCGTGTCAGCAGTTTTTTGCAGATCATTGCAATTCCTTTCCCAATACAGCTGAGAGTCCAAAGTACACTAGGAACACCTGTGTGGTATCCAATGACTGCTGACTTTGCATGATCATCACCCATTGTCTTGATCAACACCTGGGGTTTCAAATTGCTGCAGCGTCAGTCATAGCAACAGCAGTGTGCGCTCTCTGCCATGTCAGCAACATGACAACGGAAGGAACACCTGTGTACTATCCAATAACTGCTAACTTTGCATGATCATCACCCATTGTCTTCATGAACACTTGCGGTTTCACATTACTGCAGCGTTAGTCATAGCAACAGATCTGCGCGCTCTCTGCCATGTCTGTAATATGACACAGGAAATCACAAGAGGTCTTTTTGCACGTACCATCTCCACAGTTTTTAACATCTTAAGAACATGTATTATTCTCTTTCAACTACAAATGACTCGTTAGAACACATCCATCCACCAAGTTAGATCCCTTGTATGTTCACATGTATTTCGTCACTTTTCTTGCATATCGTTATCACATTATAGTAGTGGGGGCTGGTGAACAACGTCAGTTCAACACACTGCTTTACACGCAAAATGTAGTTAGGCCCTTTGAGATAATTTAAATAAATTCATGGGCTAGTCCGTAGGAACCAGGCCAAAGGGACCGGTCCAAAGGGATCAGTCCAAAGGGACTCATCCACAAGGACTCGTCCACAATGACCTGTCAAAAAGGACTCGTCCACAATGACCTGTCAACAATGACTTGTCCATAAGGACTTGTCCACAAGGACCTGTCAACAATGACCTGTCAACAATGACCCGCCAACAAGACCTGTCAACAATGACCCGTCCACAGGGAACCGCTCCCCCACCCTCTTACAAAAGCCATGAGTGGGCATACGTAAAAAACAAAAAACAAGCATGTGAATTCATAGTGGCTATCCACCGTATACATATCTCTTGTGTAGAACAACGTTGAATTCCATATTGGCATTCAAACTCTCACATGTTGCACTTGGAATGAGAGATTCTCTAAAAATTTAAAATTTCACCCCTAGTAGGGGTAGGTTTTATTTTGGGGTGGAAATATGTTATCCATTGGAAAGCGGGTTCAATGACACCTCATTCGGTAAAATCCGACCATGCGTTCGAGAGATATCGCGCCGACGCCATCTTGTGTGGAGGGTGTGGAGGTGGGGGCATTAGAACTCTCACAAACACACTACTATCAATTTATATTAAATATTATATAATGAAAGGTTAAAGAATACAGACATAAATATTAAATAATAGTAATAATAATTTTTTCAATATTAATACATTTAAGATAATAAATTATCGATAACATAATCAATGAATAATATCAAATAAATAATTAAATAATACAAAATAATTAATAAATATTTCATTTGTGCACGTTAAATGGATGACCACAACACTCTGACGTCTCGCAAGCGATTTGGTCTTATTTGAATCGGTAACGTGAATCCCGCCTCTTGCAATAGCCTGACGTGTTAACTCTGCACAGTGTTATTCTTGTAGAAACGATTGCGTGAACAATACGCTATCCGCATAGCCGTCATGTGAATGTGAACCTATACTTTGGATAATGATAATTATAATAATTATAATTGATAATAAATATAAAATAAATAAAAATAGTAATAAGCAAATAAATACAAATTAAGTAATAAAATATTGAAAATCAAAAATAAATATTAAATAAATGAAAATTAATTGAAAATACTAAATGAAAATTAAAAAATAAACATTATGTGATAAATGAATAAAATGAAATAAATTTATATATATATATACATCAATGTTACGTGATAGTTTGTATGAGGGCGTGTGCGTGAGTATGTCTCCTATGGGTTCATATACCACTCATACGATTGCGATGAAACATGGGTGAGATGTTGAGTACACTCCAGGGAAGGTTTTTGGCTGAGTAAATCAATTTTACAATACTTAGCACACGAGTATTATAAACAAATGAGCAACGACGCGCGAAGCCTTTCAACAAAGTTCCGTATGCGACCATATACAATCCGATAGCAATGAAACTTGGGTGAGATGTTGCGTACACTCCGGGGAAGATTTCTGGCTTAATAAATTCATTTTACAATAGGCAGCACTTGAGTAGATTCAACAAATGAGAGACGACGCGCGAAGCGTATCAAAAAGTCCCGTATGCGTTCATATACTATTAGTCCGATAGCGATGAAACTTGGGCGAGATGTTGTGTACAATCCAGGGAAGGTTTCTGGCTGAGAAAATCCATTTTACAATAGGTAGCGCACGTGTAGCTTCAACAAATGAGCAATGGTACGCGAATCGTTTCAAGAAAGTTCCGTATGCGTTCATATACCATTCATCCGATTGCGATGAAACTTTGCTGAGTCGTTGAGTTTTCTCCTTGGAAGGTTTCAGGCTTCGTAAATCAAAGTTACAATATGTAGCGCACGAGTAGATTCAACAAATATGTGCCGGCGCGCGAAACGCTTAAAAATATCCCGTATGCGTTCATATGCTATTCATCCTATTGCGATGAAACTTTCATGAGTTATTGTGTACACGCCAGGGAAGGCTTTCAACTTAGTAAATCCATTACACAATAGGTAGCGCATGAGTTGATGCAACAAATGAGTGTCGACGCGCGAAGAGTTTCAACAAAATCCCGTATGCATTCATATACGATTCATCGATTGCGATCAAACTTTGATGAGTTGTTGTGTACACTTACGTGAAGGTTTCTAACTTAGTAAATCCATTTCACATTAGGTAGCGCACGAGTATTTTCAACAAATGTGGGACACAGCACGAATCGTTTAAAAAATCCCGTATGCGTTCATATGCCTTTCATCCGATTGCGATCAATTTTTGATGAGTAGTTGTGCACACTCCCGGAATGGTTATAGGCATAGTTAGTCCAATTTACAATAGATATCGCGCGAGTAGTTTAAACAAATGAGTGTTGGCGATGCGTTCATATACCATTCATCCTATTACGTTCAAATTTTAGTGAGTTGTTATGCACACTCCCGGAAAAGTTATAGGCATAGTAAATCCAACTTACAATAGTTAGCGCGCCAGTAGCTACAACAAAATGGCGTGCGATTCGTTTCAACAAAGTCCCACATGCGTTCGTATATCATTCATCCCATTGCGACGGAACTTGGGTGAGATGTTGCGTACACTTCAGGGAAGGTTTCTGGCTTAGAAAATCCACTTTATAATAGGTAGCGCACGAGTAGATTCAACAAATGAGTGACGACGCGTGAAGCGTTTCAACAAAGTCCCGTATGCGTTCATATACCATTCGTCCGATAGCGATGAAGCTTGGGTGGGATATTGTGTATACTCCAGGGAAGGTTTCTGGCTCAGTACATGCATCTTATAATAGGTAGCGCACGAGTAGATTCAACAAATGAGCGATGGCGCGCGAATCGTTTCAATTAAGTTCCGTATGCGTTCATATACCACTCGTCCGATAGCAATTAAACTTGGGTGAGATGTTGTATACAATTCAGGAAAGGTTTCTGGCTTAGTAAATCCACTTTACAATATGCAGCGAACGAATAGATCCAACAAATGGGCGACATCGCGCGAAGCGTTTCAACTAAGTCCCATATGCGTTCATATACCATTCGTCCGATAGCGAGGAAAATTGGATGAGATGTTATGTATACTCCAGGGAAAGTTTTTGACTTAGTAAATCAATCTTACAATAGGTAGCGCACGAGTAGATTCAACAAATGGGTGACGACGCCTGAACCGTTTCAACAAAGTCCCGAATGCGCTCATCTACCATTCGTCCGATAGCGATGAAACTAGAGTGAGATGTTGAGTACACTCCAGGGAAGATTTCTGGCTTAGTACATGCATTTTACAATAGGTAGCGCACGAGTAGATTCAATAAATGACTGACGGCACGTGAATCGATTAAACAAAATCCCATATGCGTTCATATGCCATTCATCCGATTGCGATGAAACTTTGGTGAGCTGTTGTGCATGCTCCCACGGAGGTTTCTAATTTAGTTAATCCATTTTATGATAGTTTAGAGGCAGTTAACGGAAATTGAAAAAAAAAATATTGTGTTTTCAAAGCACTTCGAGAAACAACATTACAACGCCAACAGTTTCTTTGATTGGCATTGCAACGCATGCCGGGTTCAGCTTGTTTAATAATAAATATAATGGATCACCTGCCATCTTGGATCTATCGCTTGGGCTATCCTGTCGTATGCAGCAAGGTGACATGTCACATGACTTTATGGAAACCAGTCCGAACCACACTCGCCCGTGAAAACGTCCATCATTAAAAGAAATACAAAAATTGAAAATGATATGTTCTGTGGATAGAGGGAATGCAGACCTTTCGTTTGAGCACACAAACGACTTTCTCCGGTTTTATTTCGGGTGATATCTTTTAGGAAATCTTGGGTAGCAGGCCTTGCAGTTCATCAATAATCGTTAAATCGATAGTCAATAAATAGATAAATATTAAATAATAAATATATCGACAAGTAAGTGGAAGAGAATGTAAACTGACCAAATGAGCCTAGCACAAGTAAGTTGATGCAATGGTGGACTTAAGTGTTGAATCTTATTAAATTTCCAAAAATCCGTTGAGAATTTTAGGGAATTCTGGGATTGGTGCTGGCGTGGGATGGCGGTAGGGTGTAGGGAAGGGGGTATGGAGGCATCTAACATAACGATTTAAAAGCCCGCACATGCTCTCTAAATAAATTCTTATTTTCCCTGAGGGTTTGTACAGTTTTTATTTTAGTGGGGAATAGTCTTGTCCTTTAGATAGAGGGGATAGATCCCTTTAATTTGACTCTCACACGACTGTCTCCAATTACTTGTAACGAAGTACGCATGGCCTTGTCCCTGTGTAGTGGGTTGCCACTTCAGTTACCGTTGGGATAGGACCCCTCCTGTCCCTCAACTCTCATACTTAAAGTATAGAGCAGCACACGAGTTTTACTTCACTTGTTAATCGAGAGGATGAAAGTTCATGTTGACTGTTAGGAAGTAACAGCAGTAGGTGGATGTTATTAACCTTTTTTCCATGCACAATCACTTTTTTCTTCCTGTAAAAGAATTAACTCGTCCATCAGGAAGATCTATAATTCCCAAACCTCCGACATACAGTATAAAAGAGTATTGTCTGTACAATATATATTGACTGCCTTTCACTGAGGAGTAGAAATGCACTCAGTTCCTATTATTTAAAGAAAACTTGCAAACTTTTCAGTAGTTAAATCTCTTGACAGCAAAATTCATATTTCGTTTTCCTTGGTCATTTAACATTAACTGCTTTTCAATCGGTCAACATGATTTTACCAAAATACATAAGGGTTTTATTCACTAAAGCAAAATACTTGAGGCTAAAAAATGCCCGTGTGTGACTAGTTCCAATCATCATCATACGCATTGCATTTAGGCTTCTATATCTATGTGTATGAATACAGAAGATTATTGTAGGCTGTTATTTATCCGAAATTGTGCTATTTGATTTTTGATATTTTAATGGTAGTGGGTATTTCACACGTACATTAAAAATATTTACAGAAACAACCACGATTCGGAGAACACTTTAATCGGAGATAGATTCGTAGCCTCATTCAATCAAAATAACATAAAGATGTCAACTCATAGTTGTATAATGCCATATATATGCATCACTTGTGGAATGAACTTTGCTATGAAAGGGAATTTGAAGAGACACATGTTGGTTCATACCCCTCTAAAACCACATTTCTGTGGTACATGTGGATCAAATTTTACAAATGAAGGCACATTAAAGGCACACATGATAATCCATAGAGGTGTTAAGCCATATTCCTGTGGTGCATGTGGAGGTAGTTTTGCTGAGAAGTCCAGTTTGAGGAAACATATGGTTATCCATAGTGGTGTTAAACCTCATTCCTGTGATACTTGCAAAGCAAAATTTAGTCACAAGAGTAGCTTGAAGAATCACATGTTGATCCATAGTGATCTCAAACCGTATTCATGTAGTACATGCAAAGCAAAATTTCGGCACAAAAGAACTTTGAAGGGACACATGTTGATCCATAGTGGAATGCAGCCTTCTTCCTGTGATATATGTGGAGCAGTTTTGAGAAGGAAAGATAGTTTATACACACACATGCTGATCCATAGTGGTCCCAAACTCTATTCATGTAGTACATGCGAAGCAAAATTCTCTGTGAAACTTGGTTTGAAGAAACATTTATTGATCCACAATGATCAAAAGCCGTATTCCTGTGGAACATGCGGAGCAAAATTTAGTTTGAAAGAATATTTGAAGAAACACATTTTGATCCATAGTGGTCACAGACCTTATTCCTGTGATATTTGCGAGGCAA
This sequence comes from Meconema thalassinum, assembly GCA_946902985.2. Taxonomy (NCBI): domain Eukaryota; kingdom Metazoa; phylum Arthropoda; class Insecta; order Orthoptera; family Tettigoniidae; genus Meconema; species Meconema thalassinum. Next base: position 5,698,445 of record OX336398.1, on the reverse strand, counting down.
AATTTACTAAGAAAAGCGGTTTGAATAGACACACGTTAATCCATAGCGGTCTAAAGCCATTTTCCTGTGGTAAATGCGAGAGAGCATTTACTCAGAAGGACAATTTGAAGAAACACATGTTGATCAATAGTGGTCTTAAACCCTATTCATGTGGTACATGCCAAGCAAAATGTCGTATGAAAAGCTGTTTGAAGAAACACATGTTGATCCATAGTGTTCCTTAACCTCCAACATGTGGTACATAAAAATTTTGCTGAGGAAGGAAATTTGAAGAGACCTAAGTTGGTCCATAGTGGTCTTAAACCCCATTCCCATGGTACATTTTAGTTAGAAGGACAGTTTAAAGAAAAACATGTTGATCCATACAGGTACTGTGGTACAAGTGGAGCAACCTTTACTCAGATCGACTAGAAACACATTTTGATCCATAGTAGTCTGAATTCACATTCATATACTGTATATGGTAATAAATTGCCCCTTACTCTGCAACCCATGAAGGGCCTAGGACTACTGAGCGGCCTCTGCCCAGCCGTTTAGGTTGCATATATAACGGTGACGAGAAGGCAGTGCATCGGGTCCTCTCGGCCACTAATCTTGGTTCTCGTGACCGGGGTGGTGCCTCACTCTCAGACAGCTACTCAATTGTCTTCACGAGGCTGAGTGTACCCCATTTCCGCACTCAAGTCAGTTTGTAAAATCCCTGACGGTGCCGGGAATCGAACCAAAGGCTTCCGTGTGAGAGGAAGGCACGCTACCCCAACACTATGGGGTGGGCACATATAGTATATGAGGATAATTTCTTTCTTGGATTGATTCTTCAAAGTGATATCTTATTCGTATTACATAAGGAATCTATTTTGGAAAATAACTTTTTGATATACACATGTTGGAATTTTTTTCTACGAAGGAAAAATGGGTACACTCGATGATACATCATGCCTAATAACCGCTCATATGTCCCTCATGCGCAGTAAACTTGATCTTTAGACACATAAATGTAAGGTTTGGATATTGCTGGCCATGAATCGCAGTGGTCTCAAGTCCATTAGTCGTTCTCGCATGCGTGTATATTGGGCATATTTACTCACCTGTGACAATGGGGATTGATCTAAGCGAGTGTGGTGACGACCCGGTGAACGTATGAACGACCAATACATCCGAGACTGATACCAACAGGGAGGAGGTGGTGCAATGCTTTGTGGTTGTATCATTTATCGTCGCCAAACCTCTCTTGTGTAATATAAGTTCGCATGACAGAAACGCTACAGGGATACTATCTGGCCACCCGTAGTGAAAGGTTTCGCTGACTATTTCGTCCCAAATTTCACTTTCGTTGACTGTAGCGCTCGCCCGCACATTGTCATTGCGTTTCTTCAGGAAAATGGTATTCACAGATCTCAATTGCTTAGTGCAAGGGTGGACACTGCTAAAGAAATAAGTCCATCCCCATTGTGCTCCAGGCAATATGAATTTTTATGATGAGCGTAATTCTTATTGGTCTTGTGCCAAACTGAAGTGGTATATGCGCAGCTACAATTACACAAAAAGTAACTTTTAAGAGTCGCATGTGACTTCTTAGTCAGCAAAAGGCATATTTAAGTAACACACACAAGGGCTGTTTGAAGACATATGTGACTCCTACTGGTAAAAAAGCCGTATTCATATAGTAAGTAGCAACATTCAATGGGTAAGGAGCTTTGAAATATCACCTGCTAATTGATATTGGTAAAAGCAATATTTATTAATTACTTCCAGTCATATGTATGAAGAGAGATTTCGAGTCACACATTTTAATTGATAGGCACCGGAAGTTCTATATATGTAGAGCATGTGGTCAATGAATTTTACCCAAGTGACAAGTTTGAGTTTACATTTAAAGAAACAATATCCCTGGTGTACATGCGGAGCATAAAACAGAACCATAATCAAGTAGTTCATTTTAGCAAAGCTTCCTTGAAAATACATTTCAAATACGAATAATTTGTTACTGCAGACACCAGCAAAATCACTTATATAAGTCGAGAAAGGTTTTTAGAAAGCTGGATATTACTGAAGCACATGTTATTTCAAAGTGGATTTGTAAAACCATTGCTTGATTCATTCATAAGGCATATTTGTGGAGTTATATATTAATTCTTCCTGGGATGAGGCTGCATTTAAATTATATGTGATGAAACAGAATTTGCTTGTAGGATTTGTCTGATAAGACTCCTGTTTATTCTTAATGTTTAACTACTACATTCAAAAGAGAGTTCTGTTAAAAGTTCGTAGAAATATAACCAATATCATCCACAGCAGGCAAATGCCTTCATTCTTGTGAATCATTTAATAAACAGGCGGGGCAAAAATATTCTCGCCTGTTGGCCAGAACAACTCGCTTGCTTTCTTGTAGTGCAGAAATCACTAACAGGTGCTGGGTAAATTGAAGACTCATATTTCAAAACAATTTGGCTTGTAGCTAAATTCATGTAATATATTTGCATTGGCATAGGAGTATGTTTTAATATTCATAATCTATAGTGGCCAACAGTTATATTCAATTTAGGAAAAAGCAAATTTACTTGTATTTTAGTTCTGAAAAAATGTAAATAAAGTAATTAACTGATATTTCTACCGTAATGAATGGACACAATTCATGTATTGCTCTAAAATAGTTCCCAGCTTCCATTGAAAGAGAAGGTTTAAAGACAATCTGAACATCATTAGTCTCTGGAAGGCAGTTTTACCTATTTTGAGAATGTTATTCGTTCAACGGTTTCAAATGAAGAGACGTAGAGAGGATTTTGCACACATTTGATTGTAATATTCAGGGTATATTACAGGGAAAGGGGATTTGTATAATACCATATTTTTAATTCCGTAAATATTATAGGAGGTAGGTACTGTACCCTTCCAACATAAATATTTACCAGTATCTCAAGTTGAGCAGAGTCGCAGAATCTTCCTGGTCCCCGGCTAGAAAACCCACTGAAAGAAATGCCTGAAATATAGGGGTGACAGGAGTATATTCTCCAATTGTACTATGGTTCTATACTTCTGGGCAAGTAACAAATTCTACAAGGAGAGGGAGAAACCTTCGCTTCATGGGGTGTACAGGGTAGAAAAAGATATTGGGCACCTATAGCTACTCTCAAAGTACAACCTCCATCTAATTAGTATAAATCAAAATTGACAAATTTAAAAAAATATAATTGCGAATTGCGGTCAAACGAAACCCTCGTGTCCGTCGGTTTAGTTCTGTAGACGATACTGCATGAACCCTCTGTTCACAGAGGAAGTCAAGATGCCGCTGCCATCTGATACTTCATGAAAATGTTCTCTAACTGAATAAATGATCAAAGTCATTTTATAACATCAAAATAGTAAATCCTTACTTGAATCATAATATATAAATACCTATCACTTCCTCAATTAATTCCTAAAATTAAACCTGACGAGTCTAAAAAATCTACAACGATAAAATTATTCATTGACCAAAAATACCTAAAAATCCGGTTCTAAATTGGAAAAATCCAAAATACCAACGAAAATCGTCGATATAAAATAACTCCTAATCCATATTCATAAAGCGTAAAATCCAAAATGTGAAATTTCAAAAATAAAAACAGAGAAACATATCGAAGAAATTACTTCTCATGGAAATCCGTTCATCGTACAGAGGGTGGTTTAAACTGTCCTCGAGGAATATAATATAGCACGTTGTTGTTCAACAAGCTACTACAACATTCAATACTCCTTGAAAAGCACACTGACTAAATCCATACATTTAGGAGGAAGTAGGCTATATGTTTTTTTACTGAACATCTTGTTATAAATTTGTATGCCAATGGCTAGAGATCATCCCCAGGATAGCCCAGAGGTGGCTGAGCATACTATTGAACCTTCAAAATCAATAACTTAGGATCCAATTGCGCAATTAACGCGATATATTTTAAGATTATTGAAACATATTATATTCCTCTCTTACATTTGTCAGAAGACTTTCAATCTGCATGGAGCGCGCAGTCACCATCTTGAATATATCAGACATTAATATCAACAATGTATCATTTAATAGTCACAATTACGAAACGCAGCAAATATGTAGTCTCACAAAGAAGGCTCTCTCTGCAGAATGCGCTAGATAAACGATTCCATTCAATCAAGACGGTAAATGGGCGTACATTTCTAATGATCCAATCAATTCATCTTGGTGCAAAGGAGAAAAACAACGAAACTTAGTAAACGGTGAGTGTTTTATACGATGCAACTCTTAACGTATATCACAAATATATTCAAATACACCCATTGATAAGGACAAGGAGTTATAACTCTACCCATGCAGAAAGTAGACTATATGTTCTGTAAAGAACATCTTGTTATATCTCATTTCTTTCACACTAAAGCTTTCTGAACACAAAATAACAATCATCATTTTGGTCTTAAATTGCAAAATAATGAATTGTGTTTGTAAAGAATGATCCTTTCAGTGATCCAATCAAAGAAGAATATGTCCTAATTGACTTCATTCAAAAAGAGGTCGTCCATTGGTGCCGATCAAAATCTGAAGTCAAACACAAAAAGAGTCAAAAATAATTATATCAATTTTATCGCTTTTGGACAGATACATGATTCTAGTATATTTGATTCTTTACATTATGGTATACATAGTACAGGCTTTCGTGATTTATTACGCTCATGTGTTGGTTGGTTGGTTCCTTAGTTTAGGGGCTGCGACAACGCGGTCATGTAGCCCCGTGTACTTTGGGTGTGTGTAGAATCTGTCTGATAACCGGTGTTAATTGTGATGACTGTATTAGTGTGTGTATCTGTTTTTTTAATTCAAGTAGGGACTGCAACTTTGAATTTTCAAATAGTTCCTACTTTTGCCGCCAAGCGCCACCGTCAACGACTACTAGGCCTAGTTCAGAACTAGCTACTAGACGCCACCGCAGTCGGCTCTTGGCAACGAACGTAGCAACCTAAGAGCGTTGTTTACATTCTTAACCTATCCAATTTAGTTTCACACAGGTGTAATTAGTGGAAAGATCTTTAACATGCCATAAATCTATGACATGGGACCGCCGGCTTTACTTCCCCTCCGAAGGAAGGCATACGCTCATGTGACTAAACGTCTTTTGAATGTCACCTCTTCAAGTAACATGCTACTTGTTACCATGGTAACTTGCTACTTGTTGCAACTAGGTATCGGAATTTTTTGCACGCTAAATCCAGAGAGACCCTCAGTTCAAAACATGCACATGTTAAAAGTCCACGATAGCACACATCTCTCGAGTACATAGTGGTGTAGCAGTATCACTTTTGTGTTCTTTGCTATGTTTTTAGTCACCTTGCCTAATTGCAGTCTCTGTTCAACGATTTGAATATTAAAGGTATATGAGTAGACGAGGTCACAATGCTAATTGATAATTGGGACCATACTAGACAATAAAATTAATAAATATCACAAAAGTAACATCCCAATACGCAGAAATCATCAGACATGATGCGGAAGATGACCATCTAGGCTGTGCTGCCTAAAATACCATAAATAAATCGGTATCAAGAACAGTACAATCCCAAAGAAAATGTCTACAAAACACGATTGTGCAGATTACCTCAATGTTCCGCCTTTACAACAATTACCTAACATCCAGCCAATTCTGTCTGTACTAACAAGAAATTAACTGACATTACAATGATTTCCCAAAGGAATATTCGCACAATTCAGTGAGCACCATCTAGGCGTTGCTGCCTGAACTACCAGAAGCGAATGAATATCAAAAAGATTATCATCCCAAATAAAAACAAAAAGTTCATTCATGAACATGTAGCCTACTTTCTCCTAAATATATTGTATGATTGTAACTCTTTCTCCTTGTTATAATGGAATGTTCGCTAAGAGTTGTACGCTATATAAAAGCCTTCGTTGGGTAAGTTTCGTTATAATTCAGCATTTGTCTCCAGATGAATTGGTAAGAACATACAATATATGCCACTCCACCATCTTGAACTTATGAAATCTTTTATCTTTCGACTTCTGGAGAGAAGGCCTTTTATGTGAGCCTACATATTCTCTGCGTTTCGTCATTGTAATTGTGATGAATAGTGGATTATCGATATGAATGTCTTAAGTATTCTACTGCGTGTTCTATGCAGTGTGATAGTCGTACTACTTATACAAGCGCGATATCCTATCTGTTACAAAGTTTCGTGGTAATTGCGTAATTGGATCATATGTTATTGATTTTGAAGTCTCAGCCACCGTCTGAAACACATAGCGTAAGTGCTCTTTTAACTTTGGTATGAAAAAACACAAACGGTTCAACATTAATGATAATTTGAGATGTTGTATCTGGAAAATATATAGTTATTTGTTTGAATATTATATAAATTCAAGATGGCAGCTGCGCGTGATGTCGTAATATTTTACGGTACTCCTCCCTCAGCAAATTTCCGTTTGATATTATATCGTGGAATAAATATATTTAATTCTTAGGAATACGCCCCGCCGCCATCGTGAACTTATACAGTCGTCGTTCTGTTGACTTAGTCAAAGTAGCCACGTACAAAGCCAATTTTTGTTGTCTCTCAAAATATACATTTAGTCATTCATTATCATATTCTATATTTTCATAATCGCCGCCACGCGTTGTGTGTTATACCTGCGGCTAATTTCAGCAAGGTCCCATAAACAGTCCTTCTTTGCTGCTAAGTTTCGTTCTAATTTCGCAATTACTTTCTGATTGATTCATTATTACGTTGTAATTTTTCGCCCATCCGCCACTGTGAAAATTCATGTCGCTGTTATTTTGCTTTAGGCTTTCGATACACCACAGGTTCTAACCTTATGACTAATTTTCGTTTTTGTAGTTAAAAGTATAGAAAGTTATCTTTTTTCAAATAATGCAATTTCAGGATGGCCACTACGCGCTATATTCACAGTGATAATTTTTTCACTAACGCATCTGACGAATCTAATATATTACTCGTATTCTACTAAGTATCGTATTGATTGTGCAATAACGTCCTGAGTTAATCTATTGACTAATGAAAGTGGGAAGTCTTATATGATACTCGCCTATTGGTAACAGTTGTGTTAATTACCCAATTTATTTCAGAGTTGTCGATTATTATGTTCTAATAGTTCACGCAGCCACCATCTTGAAAGTATACAGAGCATATTCCTTTGTTTTCGCCATACATGGGTACACATACGGTCATACCTTGTCACTAACTATCTCTCCTGTAGCTCTTAAGTACGGTATTGATAATTATATATATATTATTGTTTTATAATATCAAGATATTCGTGATCATAAAATCACATCGTTGGAAACAGAGGGGATTTATTATATTTAATTGAATGAGAAGCACTGTAAATGATCCATTGGATCATAAATCATGTATAATAAAGCATGGCTGATTCGTACAACCGTCATCTTGAAAACGCTTCGCCCGGTAACCTTGTGGTTTGGAAGCAAGTATGCATTTCCATAATTTAGTTGAGTTGTTTAACTGTTATATCATTTGGGTTTTGATATTGGGGTTTCTGTCATTTTGTTTTCGGTAAAATGACGGCGATAGAAATAGGACACTGAGGTGCTTTTAACTTATGCTACCTACGTTACCACGACAAATGATTGATTCAACGTATTCCTAAGAGGGAGAAACGAATGAATAATTATAATTATCTCTACATATTATTCCCCATTTTACGGGATCGGAAACAAGGTGAGAACAATCATTTCAAGGGGACTGACGGCACGATAACGCGCGTATCCTTTCAGGTAAATAATGACAGTAATATTTCTAATAGTAATATATTATTGTTATTTTAAACAGTCTAAATGAAAGAAAGTACTTTGTATTTTGAAATGAATTTGAAAATAGAACTTAGTATTTTCCGGAAATTTGTAAGTGTACCGATATTTTGTACCTAAATACTTTTGTGAGTGAGTATTGTTTATTTTGTATAAACATACAAAAATACATATTGGGAGGACCGGGATTTTTCCCAAATCTGTGAAGCCTAAACTAGTGTGCATTTGTAATTGAGGTTGGATTAGGGCAGGAAGTGGCTATGGCTTCCGGTTGGCTTTGAGTAGGAGTGGGAAACCGCTCCCAGTATGGCAGAGTTGTGCTTGACGATTCCTCAGACCAGAAATAAAAGGCTTGTGGCTGAGCCAGGAATCGAACCTAGGACTTTGAACTCAGCCAAAAAGCTAGCTGGTCCGGTACGGTATCTATTTTTTTCTGTGAACCAGTTTGGTTGGGCATCTTATATTCCATGTTCCCTAAGGGCTAGGTTAATGGGGACAAAGGGTTTGAGTGCCAGTTTCCGGGAAGGAACTTGCCAATTAAGTTTAGGTTATTGATGGAATATTGTTACACAGGTGCAACATGCATACAAGATAAAAGATAGCTATGTGCGCCATACTTTGGAACATGCAAATATGTACTGCAAATTACACTAGTGTCAACTTCCCTGTACAGATGGCGAACAGCGGGGTCATAAAGAGTCAATGTGTACATATGTACAGAGAATTACACTGATGATCATTTACAATTTACAGATGGCGAAATGCAGAGCATGATAATTTGTATTTCAGGATTGAATTCTGCCAGGGTGATAAACATTTAATAATACTGTATTTTATTGATTCCGTATGCCATTTTACACTGTCAAGGGCCAAGGACACACACCCTCATTCCCCAATGCACGCATCACGCCCAAACACACTACACTCTCTCCCTCTTTCAGATACACACACTGGTCTTCTCTTTCGGTTGCGCCAATAAGGTGACAACAAATGCGATCAACTGTGAACAGCGTCCGTGGGCGTTGAGCGCCATTGACGCAGATACATCAACGCTCGAATGAAGCGTGCGATACGGTGTTTAAGGGCGGCACGAATTTGTGAGTGCCGACCTTCGATATCAAAGTGGACTTCCTACCCACGGCGGGAAGACCACTAGAATACAGATAGGATAACTACCTGGCCAATATACTAGCATAGGATTGCGGACGAATAGCATTTAAGAATAGAGTAGATAATAGCGCGCATAAGGTTTACATATGTAAGTATGGCCAGGTAAAGAGCTCCAATACACGAGTGTATTTTATTATTGTATATAAGGTACTGCACCCTTATATCTGGATGATTCACCAAAATCCAAGGCTGGAAATAATAATGGATTGTAGCATCTTGAAGTCCCGGATAAAAACAACATGTGCTACTTGGCAAAAACACTCAGAATAAGGAACAGGATTTTTTCAAAAAGAATGTGCTATAGTAACTAACTACAGAACAGTAGGGGAAAAATGAGAATGTATGAAAATCTCGGGTCTATGGATGCGGAACAGGTCCTTCGGGAACTTCCAATCTACAGCACATTCCACTAACATTTAACTACAAAGATAATGCCTATTTCCTATAAAAGATCAGTGAATCGTAACAAACTGCCTGTTGTATTTATTTACTTAACAATTACACGTTTCCTAACACTAGCATTGATTATATGCATTAATAACGTTAAATAATATCAAATGACCAAATGTCATTGCTTCAGTTACATGTAATACATGTTTGTTTCTTTAAGAAACCATAAAAAGTTATTTCAAGCGCATTTATAAGCTTTAATACAATCATGAATTACATTGAAGCAAACAACTGCTGTACCCTAGGTAACGGGAATTTTATAACAAGAAAAATGTTATCAAGTTTAAAAAATATCCCCAAAAACAAATGAAGTTACCACTGACGTAGATCTCCGTCATTACAAAACCTATTCATTACTCTATTCAATTTATCTCCCGCCTCCTATCACTTAAATTCTTCTCATAGAAGCGATAAAAATCTCTATTTACATTTAAACTACAAGTTAGAAAATTATAATGAGCGTAAACATAACTATAAAGCTTTCTTTAAATTCTTAATATTATTTATATGCAACACAAATAATAACGTTGTAGTTCATCAACTACTCAATATAAAATAATATATATACAACGGTCCAACTGCTTTATCTATAGGTACTGACAATATAGACTAAAATTGTCTTCCTATTTCTTTAATGCTTCTCAACGAACTTTAGAAAATAATCATTCACCATACTATGTCTTATTCGTGAAATTTTTACAATTCGGGATTCTATAATCCATACAATTAAGTAAAGACATAGTTCCTAGACCTCCTACCACTCATCTGTCATCATCATAAAAATATAAACTTCCACTACGTTGAATAATTACCGAAAATTCAATACCTGATCAAGAACCATTTAAATAGATCTCAGTTTACTCTCATTTTCAACAAAGATCCATTGATCCTATAATTTCTTTCAGATTCAACTTCTTCTAGGATCCGCTGTCCTGTGTATTTCAAGGAGTTTCAACTCTGTGAGACTATTGCAATAACTTCCAATACTAATAAACATCAATAATACTGCTTCTTCATAAAACATCCTATTTCAACCTCAAAATATGCGCAAGTCTGTCACTACAGACATTCCGTCAATAATTAACCAATGGCTTCACAATTGCCCATTGTCATACAACAAATACCTCCGTCTGCTACGGGAATAATAAATCTCTCTCTCAGAGATGCTTCGCAGTTTCTTCCAAAAACATATACTTATTAACTAACTTCTTGTTAACAAATTCTTCTCAATGTTACAACACACTTAATAAAAATATATAATAAAAATACTGGTTCTATCAATGAATTAATTTAACAGGTAATACGATAAAATACTAGTCTTCTAATAACAATCTTATTTCTTTGTATCACTCACATATCATAAAAGCTTTCAATTAGCTGTGATCTTCCTTTAAATCTTTATTCACAGTCTCATTACTTCAAAATACGCTGTAATTCCCTCTTTGTTATCTCGACATTGTATTCTTTTACATATTCTTCCTTTAATATATTTCCCATAAACTTTAATACTTTGTTAGTCACCAAATATTTATAACCAAATCAGTCTAATAAGTTATCAGATCGTGACTTTACATAGATCTCTACATAAGATCTTTAAGAATCGCATTCTCTAAACTATATCTCCGTATAACACTCGTGGAACAAATTTCCATTATTATTATCATTGACAAAAACGATATCATACAATTCAAAAATTGACAAAATGTGATCTGAACACATTTAAACTTTACCATAAAAATATTCTGAACTAAACTGTAAAATCTCCTCATTCAAATTTCGAAAGTCGCAAAATTCCAAACATTCCAATTATAAATTCCAAATACTCAAAATCGACGAAAAACGTGAATAAACATTCGCATGACGTAGTTATGAAAATATAAGTTTGAGAACTACAATAATATTATTGAAAACGTAGGAAAATTGCATCAATAAATAGTTGTCGGATATTCTTAAAGGTTCTACAATACTCTACAAATTGGGATATATCGTTGGACCTTAGACTACCTTGTGTTGCGTTTTAGATGACTAGAAGTGGGCTTTCTCCGCTATCCTTTAGAAACGGATTGTTTCCAATAGCGCGAGACTGCATCATGTCGTGCGGTCTTCTACGGTCTCATACAGCAGTTCCAACGCGGTCAGGTCCGGGATTCGAACTCCATCATCTTCGTGTTGCCGTCCCTTGTGCTGGTGAATCTTCTTGTGTGAGATTGGATACCCTTTCTATCTAGATGGCGCTGGGTCCACCCAAGCCGCCCTCGTTCGTGAATGCCTCTGTCTTCTTTCGCCAAAGTTCTGATATATGTCGTCATTTTAGTTGTTGAAATGACTTGTAGATGTAGAATTTTCTGCATGGGAGAGACGAGATGTTAATCTTCCCCACGTGATTGATGTTATGTCATTTGGAATATTCTTGCTGCCGTCATAGTTCTGTCCCCATAACTTCTTAGTTGATCATCATAACTCCTGTAGATTCATTTGTAAATTCCTCCCACAACTTCAGGAATTTCGACATGGTTAATAATGTAGATTGGTTTCAATAACTTTTAATTTTCGTTGAATGTCAACTTTATATATCTGCTTGCACAAAGTAAGTGCATTCGTTCGTGAATCTCTATTCGCTTTGTTGTATTGTTGAGTAACTTGTCGAGACGTCCTTCTCCGCTGAAGTCGTAAGTATTAAGAGCCTCGATTCTTCTCTCATTTCCCTCTCATCAATTTTCCAAGACCGCGTCTTTTTCAGAACAAGGATCTGATTGGTCGCTCATTATCGATGATCGTAATAATCCTTAATTAAACAAATAATTAGCCGCAATTTTAATAAATAGTTCTTATTTATTATTTAATATCTTCCATGATATTACGATGTGTTAAAATCATCCTGGTAATTAGCTATGCTCATTACATTGCTGGCTCTCATTTAAGTAAGGACGCTTCTCATTGGCTGTGTGCCACGCGCCGTGCCCGCGTCTTCCTCTTCCATACTCGAGACACACTTCCAACGCGTGCTGAGGTCAGCTTTCCTTCGGGAGTCCTAGATTCTGCTCGTGTTTGCTCGTTCCGTCTTTGATCGAACTACGCAGTCTAGCTCACGGTTCCCCCGCGTGACTGCTAATTTTCTCATTTGTCGGCTCGGTTAACTAGGTTAACTCTGCGATGTAGAAACCAGTATTGTGTCGATTTCCAGTGTCGCTATATTTTATCATGGGACAATTTAGAAAACGTTTGAAGAGATGAATAATTTCAGGCTCATATCCATATAAGAGCACAGTTCCAGATTATGATTATTATTATTGTTATTATTATTACAGGTTGTTATTATAATTGTCATTATGATTGTGATTATGATTGTTATTATGATTATTTCTTGTATTATTATGGTTATTAGCCTACTGTTACTATCACATGTCATCATTGTTATTATTGTCATTACAGATTATTATTATTATGATCACAGGTCATTATCCCGACTACTACTATGATTAATAATAGTCTTACTTCGACTATTTCCATTGTTATTATATTCACCCATATAATGTATCACATTATCTATTTACACATTTAAACACATGCATTCTCCTTTCATTCTTTTAACGACAAATTTGTAAAAATGCCCTATTTGCACCCCACAATAAACACATTATAATACTACCCTTAAAACTTACACCACAGGGCATTTACTTTTACTTTACTCTTAATACTTTCCACCATAACATACTTTATACTTTAATTCTATACATTGTACACGCAGAATGCAATTTTTTCATCGCGCAGCAGTGACAGCACAGATGGTCACTTATCAGATTTTTTTTCCTTTCTGCGTTAGCGCCATAAATTATGGCACTTTATTATTTTGACTTATGATTGTGATCCATGTTCTACGACATAACATGATTTATGACTACAATTGTTTCATATTCTGATCGATTTTATATACATGTATGAATAATGTTCCAACCCTAAAAAACCACCCTACCTGAGAGCTCACTACACTTCTACGACACTGAGGTACAGATACACCACCACACATACAACATTATCTACACCACCGGGACCAAGGGAAGAAGAGTGAAGTAGAAGAGGAAGAAGAAGAATTAAAGAGCCACCCTTAAGTCCAAGTACAGTTTGCGGGGACGCGAACTTAACTGGGACGACGTGTTGTTACACATCTAAGGGCGCATAGCACCCTTAAGACGTGTACGCACAAATACCTATCAACATACAGTAATCTACAGCTACATCTACATCTACAGTTATCTACATTTACTCCCTTAACATCTACATCGATTTACAACCATCTGCCCATGACCCTACACCATTTTCACCCTGCAAGAAACCCCCGTTAGCTGGAATCAACAGCAACAACAATACACTTCTTATTACACAAAGCTAGCAGAGCTGAAGCCACAGCTCGTGCGCCAACGCTTCCAACACTTCGTAAACACATACACAGGAACTGGCTGTCAAAACAGAGACATGCAATAACACAACAGTCAGCACTTCGGAACGTTTAAGAGGACCACCACTCAGAGGGAAGTTATCTGTCGCCATCCGAGACTCTGCCCGACTTCACGACGACATCGCACCTCAGGTAAGTGTGCATGTCTTAGGGTTCCACACACATTGTACATCCTTTCCCATTACCACACCTAATTACACTGTAATCATACTTGTTTGAAGTTATCCCTAATATCAGGGAAGCGCATCTTCATTCACAGGAAAGCACATAGTAAGCTAATACACTTTTATTATCAAAGCCCAATTGTTGTTATTGTTGTCCTCACCCTACTATACGGCCTGCTTCCCCGCACACACCTTACTCATATACCATAGCACTGGGTCAGCGTTATCAGTTTGTTTACGACAGTGACCTTGTCCTTTAGCGAGCACTGTGCGTAACGCAGTATCAGCAGCAAGGCTCAGCTTCGCTCATTCTTCCTTTAGAATGCCAGACATTACCTGTGTCCTGAGGGCGCATCCCTTAATTGTCATCCCTCGTACGTAGAGCTTCACCCATTTACCCCCCACACTTTCCCACACTCGTCCGATGGTTCCACGTACCCGCTAGAGTTCCCCTAATTACACACAACCCTCAACACTTACTCACCCCAGTTTCTACCCCCACCACGAGGGTAAAACAATATGTATTTTTTCATTACGTTTTGTAATATGTCACCGGTGCTTAAGAATAGCCTATATAATAATACTATTAATCGGATTTGTGTTAGAAAAACATCCCTAGTCTCACAGTTTTCCCTACACCGTGCCTAGGGCATTTATCATCAGCAAGAACTTCACCCCGTAGTATTTATTCTTGCTAGCAATATCGTCACCTAGTTAGTGTCTTCAATATACGGTCCCTCGCGGCAAAATATTAAGATCTTAGAGTTCCATGTACGGATAATTGAGGTACTCTTTTCAGACGTGACAAAATTTCATAATGAATCTTACAACCTGAGTACTCCTTGGACATGTTCGCGCCCCCTGTAAATTACATTACGATATTTGATTGCCCAGGACACACAGGTTTAAATATGTAACTAGAAACTTCTTTATGACGACAATTATACATGTTGCCCTGTGATAGTATTTATAAGTTGGTACGGATAAATATATCTTCGAATCCCTTCCGTTTACTGTCGGTCTGAGGGAGATATGCTGTGTTTGGTTTCAAGTGGGTATCTTGCAACACGAGGCGGAATTATTGTCTTGTACTGTATTTTCTGAAACACATTGTATCCAGTTACTGCCAATTTCTTAGTTGGCCTACTCGTGGTTTGACTTGGGTTTATTTTAACGTTCATAGGTTCGTAGTTTTATTCTCTATCCCGTCATATTGTGCTCATATTTGTGTAAACCAATTTATAGGACGCTTCATTTCTGTGGCTGACATCAGTAAGTTAATTCGTCAATCTATCGCAATGACAGATCCTTATATTTTACTAGATATTATACCCTAACTAAGTTAATATCATATAAAGTCGAGCGCTGATCTCTTCTTCTCACTGTGCATCTGGAAGGTTATATTCTCATTACTGTAGCCTTATTTAAATTCTGAGTTCAGAAATTACCTCATTTGATAATGATAATGATTTGGCGTACTGGTATAAGTAGCCTACGGCTTCTTATTATCCATAAGTGCAATTTGTGTGTTCTAGTTTGATGGACACTGTTGAGCAACAACCACATCCACTCATTAAGAGTGAGCCAGAATGGCTGTCTCAAACTGATGAATTCCCTAATATTGTAAGTTGTATTTATTATGTATATCGTGTAACATAGCAATCGTAGTGATGTTTATGACAAGCAAGGTTTAGTGACTTAATACTTGCTACCAAATATTAGGCTAACGAGGATGATGAATATTTTATTTTTACACATAACTTAGTACAATTATTCTGTGTGAATGTTTTACGTTTGCTCATACTTGTATAATACTTTCTAGGAATCAATTGACCTGTTGCCCTCTTATAATCATAAGGATGAGTCTGGTGATAATTATGAAGATAAAAGCTTGGCAGTCAAATCAGAACTTGAAATAAAGGCGACCATAGGTTTTATACTTGCTCTCATTTGAATATTACTTATTTCAGCACTGAGCAGTTGCTGATGTCATTGTAATCATAATGCGAGTTCCTGGGATCTATTGTACGTGAAGTCTACACCACACGCTGTGCTAACACTAGCTAACTTATTGGTAATGCAGGTTCACTCTTCTGGCATATTTGTCGGATGATGAAGCACAGCTTTCGTGATAACCTTTCGCATCAAGCACTTAGTGTATGTCTGGGAAGCCTTATTAACTAGTAAATTAACGTTGTGCTACAAGCAAGGGGATCTAGGGCGTATGCCACAGATTATGTTCGTGTAATTATGGAAAGCCTTATTTACAAAATGGCTGCAGTGATGAAGTATCGACGAAATCACGAAGGACACTGAAGGTTTACCTGGCAAACTTACGGGTAAATGTCTGGGAATGAACGGTTTTGTGTTGGTACATGACATTTAAAATAAGACTTGGAAATGAGATGTGTATCGCTTTCCAAATTTTCGTATTTTCGCTTATATTTATAGAATGTGTATCCCCATCTTTACTTGACCAAATAGGTCTGGTAAAGATACGGATATACATCCAAATTTTTACATTCTAGATGATATTGTAAAATATGTGTCCCATCTTTACTTCATCTATATACGATGTGTCGTAAAGATGGCGATACACATCGCAATTTTGGCATTTTAGCTTATGTTTTTAAAATACTACCTACAGTACCCGGCGTTGCCCGGGAGGTGTCTTTATATGTTATAGAAAAAGCGAAGCGAAGCTTGTGGTTTAACGTGACTGTTAATCTCGCGATCATGAGCCACGGGACCTCCATTTTACGTGGAATCCGAACCACAGGACATGGCATTTCACTTCGAATATCTCACATGCATTGACCGGGAAATGAACCCGGTCCGCCTTATATGTTATAGACAGATACATGCTAATATATTTCTGAGAACATATTACTTTTTCCCCTAAGTGAGGTTAGATCTAGTTCTCCTCAACTCTGATGTTACTCAAGTGCAATATTAACTCACAGTAAACCTAGTCGAAAAGTACTGTGGAGTGCAATGACGCAACAGAGCATGCAACAATAGTAAAAATGGATGTATATACACAATTCCTCGCGAACTCGGTCTCACAATTACATGCCTGATAATGTATATTTTTGATTCAATGGGGGTAATTAAGGCGCCTTATAGCATTGTTCTAATAGTTCTCACTATTATTTTTCAAATGTAGCAACTACCTTCTTGATAGGAAATGATATTTAAATTATTCAATGATTGGAAGATTAAGTCATTATTGTGGAGTCAAATATACCCATGATCTTCAATCCCGCACAAATTTCGTGAATAATAAGAAATGACTTATTCCTGTACATAGCGCAGTGTGTACTATAGCAGCATATTAAGGAACAGTATTGATGGAAAAATAATTTACATGTATATTATCTCATCCACATCAAGTTAAAGTAAATTAAGCAGCGTATAATCCCACTATAATGTCAGATAAGATGCTTATATTAGATTTCGATCACATTGAACTTCCTTAGCCTCTAAAGTATTTCATAAGATAAGAAATAAATTCTCTATACTCTGTCCTTATTGTTCTCTAAAATGCTATACCGGAATCCAGAGTGAATCGAGCTCAAGAAAATATAACATTAGGCTTTTCAATAACTTTTGTCAGGAAGTTCTAAAATGGCTAATCTAAGTCCTTAAACATAGGAAAAAATTGTGAACGATTGGAATCGAACTATATTCATATGGCAAAGTATCAGTACTTACTCCTTGGTCCTTATCAGCCTAAAATTATCGTATAATAATATATATTCATAGATTAATTATGTTATTAACATGTTATCAACTAAATTCATAATTTAACATCCCGTTCCATTACAAATTAGCATACAGTATTCATAGAGCAGGATAATTACCAATTACAATATAACCCGAATAACAAAGGCAAATACTATTCATAGAACAATCTGCAATATCACGCAAAATTTACTGTATTTCAGAGTTGTAATACAAAAGATAGCTTGTAGAGGTAAACAATATCAACAATAAAAACATGCAGCATAAAGGTATTATGGTTAATAAAACATATACGTCAACATATCAGTAGTAGAACATACTTTAACGGAGTGTATAAAACTTCAGTTCTAGTAGATATTACATAAAATATATTGCGCGTGATTCCTTTCGTCATAAACGGCTTCGGTGGGGGTATTTCGTAGCAGCTGACTGCTGTGCCCAAGAGAGCGTAAAAATCCTTCAGTATGCCTTTCTTCGGAGGGGAAGTAAAGCCGACGGTCCCGCGTCGTAGATTTATGGCATGCAAAAATCCTTCCACGGACTAAACTTGTGTGAAGCTAAATTTGTTAGGTTAGATTTCGTCAGAACGCTCTATCAAAGTTCTTTGATATCTGGTAGCGAATTTTCGAACTACTAGAAATTAGACCCAAAATGTCACATAGGTTTCGGTGACCTAAAGACTAAATCTTATCTTATATATATATATATATATATATATATATATATATATATATATATAATATATAAATGAATGTTCGTTTGTTCGTAATTTATGCGTTCATAAACCATTCATCCGATTGCGATCAAATATTGGTGAGTTGTAAACACTTCCGGGATGGCTATAGGCATAGTTAATACAATTTACAATAGAGAGCGCGTGAGTAGTTTAAACAAATGAGTGTTAGCGATGCGTTCATATAGCCTACAATTCATCCGATTGCGACCAAATTTGGTGGGTTGTTTAGCACAGTTACGGGATGGTTATAGGCATAGTTAATTAAATTTACAATAGATAGCGCGCGAGTAGTTAAAACAAATGAGTGTTGGCTATGCGTTCATATACAATTCATCCGATTGCGATCACATTTTGATGCGTTGTTGTGCACACTTCCGGGAAAGTTATAGGCATAGTTAATTCAATTTATGATAGATGGTGCGCGAGTAGCTTCAATAAAATGGCGTGCGATTCGTTTCAACAAAGACCACATGCGTTCATATACCATTCATCCCATTGCGAATAAACTTGGGTGAGAAGTTATGTACACTTCAGGTAAGGTTTCTGGATTAGTAAATCCACTTAACATTAGGTGGCACACAAGTAGATTCAACAAATGAGCGACGACCGGCGAAGCGTTTCAACAAAGTCCTGTCTGCGTTCACATACCATTCGTCCGATAGTGATGAAACTTGGGTGAGAGGTTGTGTACACTACAGGCAACGTTTCTGGCTTAGTAAATTCATGTTATAATAGGTAGCGCACGAGTAGATTCATCAAATGAGCGACGACGCGGAAAGCGTTTCAACAAAGTCCCGTATGCGTTTATATACTATTCATCTGATAGCGATGAAACTTGGGTGAGATGTTGTGTACACTTTAGGAAAGGTTTCTGGCTTAGTAAATCCACTTAAAAATAGGCAGCGCACGAGTAGATTCAACAAATGAGCGACGAAGGGGGAAACGTTTCATTCAAGTCCTGTATGCGTTCACATACCGTTCGTCCGATTGCGATGAATCTTGGGTGAGAGGTTGGGTACACTACAGGCAAGGTTTCTGGCTTAGCAAATCTATGTTAAAGTAGGTAGCGCACGAGTAGATTCAACAAATGAGCAACGACGCGCAAGCGTTTCAATAAAGTTCCGTATGCGTTCATATACTATTCGTCTGATAGCGATGAAACTTGGGTGAGATATTGTGTACACTTCAGGGAAGGTTTCTGGCTTAGTAAATCCACTTTATAACAGGTATCTTATAAGTAGATTAAACAAATGAGCGACGACGCGTGAAGTGTTTCAACATAGTCCCGTATGCGTTCATATACCATTCGTCCGATAGCGACTAAACTTGGGTGACTTGTTGTGTACACTCCAGGGAAAGTTTCAGGCTTAGTAAATCCAATTTACAATAGATAGCGCACAAGTAGATTCAACAAATGAGGGAAGGCGCGCGGAGCGTTTCAACAAAGTCCCGTATACGTTCATATACCATTCGTCCGATTGCGATGAAACTTGGGTGAGATGTTATGTACACTTCAGGGAAGATTTCTGGCTTAGTAAATCCACTTTACAATAGGTATCGCACAAGTAGATCCAACAAATGAGCGACGGCACGTGAATCTTTTAAACAAAGTCACGTATGCGTTCATATACCATTCATCCGATTGCTATGAAACTTTGGTGAATTGTTGTGCACACTCCAGGAAATGTAGCGTATGAATGGATTCAACAAATGAGTAACGGCGCACGTATCGTTTAAAAAAACTCCGTAGGCGTTCATATACCATTCATACGATTGCAATGACATTTTGTGAAATATTGTTTCCACTCCCGCGAAGATTTCTGATTTAGTAAATGCATCTTACTATTGGTAGCGCACGAGTAGATTCAACTAATGAGCGACAGCGCGTGAATCGTTTCAACCAAGTCCCGTATGCATTCATATACCATTCATCCGATTGTGATAAAGCTTAAGTGAGTTGAGTACAGTCCTGCGAACTTGTATGAATTAGTAAATCCGTTTTTCAGTGGGTGGCGCACAAGTACATTCATCAAATGAGTGACGGCGTGCGAATCGTTTAAACAAAATCCCGTATGCGTTCATATGTCATTCATCCGATTGCGATGACACTTTGATGAGTTGTTGTGTACACGCCAGGGAAGGTTTTCGAATTAGTAAATCCATTTTACAAAAGGTAGCGTACGAGTATATTCAACAAATAGGTGACGGCTCTCGAATCGTTTCAATAAAGTCCCGTATGCGTGCATATACCATTCATTTCATTGCGATGAAACTTTGTTGAGTTGTTGAGCAGGCTCCCATGATTTTATCTGAGATAGTAAATCAATTTTACAATAGTTTATAGGTGGTTAACGGGGAAAAAAATAATATTGGGCATCCAAAAGCACTTCGACAAACAAAGTTACAACGCCAACACTTTTTTTATTGGCATTGAGACGCATGCCGGGTACAGCTAGTAATAAATAAAAATTAAATAATAACTAATCGAAAATAAAAATTAATAAATGAATGAAAATTAAATAATAAATACCAAATGAAAATTAAATAATAATTATTAAATAAGGAATGTATAAAAACGTACAAACAGGTGAAATGGTACCTAGTGGAGATGGGATCGCCGGATCTTATGAATAGAAATGTAATCAGGAATATTGTTCACACAACGGGATTTGAAGAAGATCGGAAGAAACCAACACGACGTGAATGGTCGGAGGGACAGAAACTACAACATATGAAGAGCTATTGGGCAAGGAGGAGACGAAGAATGAATAAAAATGAAATAAATAAATAAATAATATATATAATCAATCTTGGATCGATCGCTGTTGTAGGCAGCAAGGTGTCATGCCACATGACTTTGTAGAAACCGCTTAGAACCACACTCACACTTGGAAACGTGCATCATTAAAAGAAATACTAAAATTGAAAATGATGAGTCCTGTGGATACAGGGATGGAAACCGTTCGTTTGAACCCTCACACGACTTTCTCCGGTTATCTTTCGGGTGATATCGACTCTTTTAGGACATCTCGGGCAGGTGACCTTGTAGTTCATCAATAATAGATAAATAATAATAAATATATCGACAAGTAAGTTGGAAGAGAATGGAAACTGACCAAATGAGCCTAGCATAAGTAAGTGGATGCAATGGTAGACTTGAGTGTTCAATCTAATTAAATTTGGAAAAATCTGTTGAGAATTTTAGGGAATTCTGGGATTGGTGGTTGGGTTGGATGGTGGTAGGGTATAGGGAAGTGGGTATGGAGGCATCTAACATAACGTTTCAAATGCCAGCCATCTTGGAAGAGCCTCATGTGCTCATGATCTCAAAAAAATCTAATTTTCCCTGGGGTTTGGGGAGTTTTTTGGGGGGACGGAGGGGGCGATAGACTTGTCCTTTGGATTGAGGGGAAAAATCTCTTTCGTTTGAACTCTCACACGACTCTTTACGGTTACTCGTAAGGGAGTACGCATGGCCTTGTCCCTGGATTGCGGGATGTCTCTTCAGTTACCCCTGGGATAGCTCCCCTCCTGTCCCTCAACATTCGTAGTAAAAGTGTTGAGTGCACACAATTTTTACTTAACATTTTAATCGCGACGATGAAAGATCGTGTTGACTGTTAGGAAGTAACAGCCGTAGGTGGATGTAATTAACCTTTACTCGATGCACAATGGCTTTTTTCTTCCTTTACAAAGATTAACTCGTTCATTCGGAAGAACTATAAATCCCAAACCTCCGACGGAGAGTATAATATATTTTTACTACACGAGCACCACTTCATTGAGGAGTACAAATGAACTCTGTTCCTATTATTTAAGGAAAATTTGCAAATTAATACAAATTGCTAAATATGCATAAGATAACTTTTCAGTTGTTCGATCTTTTTACCGCAAAATTAATATTTCGTTTACCTTGATCATTTAACATAGCGAAATTAAGTCCTTTTCAGTTGGTCAACACGATTGTACCAAAATTGATAAGGGTGTTGTTCCCTGCAGCAAATTACATGAGGGTTAAAAATTCCCGTGTGTGACTAGTTCCGATTATCATCATACGCATTGCTTTTATGCTTCTATATCTATGACCACGAATAGAGAAGAATATTGTTGGCATATATTTATCCGAAGTTGTGCTATTAGATTTATGATATTATAATGGTAGTAGGTATTTTACTCGTACGAACATTACACATTATTTGCAGAAACAACCACACTTCGGAGAGCACTGTAATCAAGGATAGATTCGTAGCCTCAATCAATCAAAATAGCTGTAAAATGCCATATATATGCATGACCTGTGGAGCAAACTCTACTACGAAAGGGAGTTTGATAAAGCACATGTTGGTTC
The DNA here is from genome assembly GCA_946902985.2 of Meconema thalassinum. Lineage (NCBI taxonomy): Eukaryota > Metazoa > Arthropoda > Insecta > Orthoptera > Tettigoniidae > Meconema > Meconema thalassinum. The sequence goes on along the minus strand of OX336398.1, from coordinate 5,675,575 downwards.
ATAGCACTCTAAAACCACATTCCTGTGGAAAATGCGAAGTTTGATTTAAAATGAAGAGCAGTTTGAAGAATCACATGTTAATCCATAGTGGTCAAAAAAACTCATTCCTGTTCATCATGTGGGGCAGAATTTACTGAGAAGAGCAGTTTGAAAAAAACACTCGTTGATCCATAACGCCATATTCCTGTGATACATGTAGAGAAATGTTTACCCTGAAAGATATTTTGAAGACACATATGTTGATCCATACTGGTCTTAAACCTCACTCCTTGGGTAAATGCGAAGCAGGATTTACTAGTAGTTACATTATGAAGAGATACATGTTGATCCATAGTGGTCTCACGCCATATTCCTGTGACACATGTGGAGCAAGTTTCACTGAGGAGGGGAGTTTGAAGACACACTTATTGAACTATAGTGGTCTAAGGAAGAAGGAGCAATTTTTAGTCGGAAAGGTAATTTGAAGACACACATGTTGATCCATAGTGGTCTCGAACCTCACTCCTGTGGTACATGCTAGCAAGATTTAAGGAGAAGGGCAGTTTGAAGAAACAAATTATTATCAATTGTGGTGCCTGGCCATATATCCGTGCGCATGTGGAGCAACCTTTTACTCAGATCAACTGAAGACACATTTAGATCCAACTACACATGCATTTATATGATAATAAATTGCCCCTGGCACTACAACCCATGGAGAGCCATTTTGGCTGCAGATATAGAGGGACGCGTAGTCAGTGCATCGGGTCCCTTTTTTCTTGGTTTTCGTGACCAGGGCACTGCCTCACTGTCAGACAGCCTCTCAATTGTCTTCACGATGCTGAGGGAACCCATTCCACGTTCTAAAATCCCTGACGGAGCCGGGAATGGAACCAAGAGCTTCCGGGTGAGAGGCAGGTGCGCTGTCTCAACACCACAAGGCTGGCACATGTAGTTTATGAAGAGCACTTCTTTCTTGGATTGATTCTTTGTAGTTACACCAACTTCGTAGTACATAAGGAATCCATTTTGGACAGGAATATTGGAAATTTTTTCTTCGAAGGAAATATTAAAGAAACAAACGATGATCTATCGTGACTAATAACCGCAAACTTGTCCTTCATGTGCGGTATACTTGTTGATAATTGATCTTTACACACACAAATGTAAGGCTTGCATATTGCTGGCCAAGAGTCGTAGTGGTGTCACAACCATTAGTCGTTCTTGCATGCGTGTTGTTCACTTGCCTGTGTCAAAGGGGATCGATCTGAGGGAGTGTGGAGACGACCCGGTGAACGTACGCACGACCAATACATCCGAGACTGATACCAACAGGGAGGATTTGGTGCGTTGTTTTGCTGTGGTATCATTTATGGTCGGCAAACTCCTCTTGTGTACTATCAGGGCGCATGACAGGGATACTATCCGGCCACCAGTAGTGAAAGTTTTGGTGATTATTTCGGCCCAAATTTCAATTTCATTGACGGTAGCGCTCACCCGCACATTGTCAATGCGTTTCCTCTGGAGAATGTTATTCAGAGATCTCAATTGTGTGGAGCAGGGGAGGTCACTGCTAAAGAAATAAGTCCGTACCCACTGTCCTCCATGGCAATATGATTTCTTTTTGATGAGCGTAATTCATATTGGTCTTACGCCATACTGAAGTGGTATATGCCCAACTAGATGCACACAAAAATATCTTTTAAAAGTCGCATGTGACTTCTTAATCTGCAGAAGGCAGATTTAAATAACCAACACAACTGGTGTGTGAAGACAGATGTGACTCATACTGGTCAAAGAGCCACATTCATTTATAGTGAGTAGCAAAATATACTGACTAAGGAAGGAGCTTTAAAAAATCACCTGCTTATTGATATTGGTAAAATAAATATTTATTAATTACTTCCAGTCATAAGTACGAAGAGAGATTTCGAGTCACACATTTTAATTGATCGACACCGGAAGTCCTATTTGTGAAGAGCATGCGATCAATAAATTGTACCCAAGGACACGTTTGAGTTCATAGTGTATAGAAACAATATCTCTGTTGTACATGCGGAGGTTAAAACACAACCATAATCAAGTAGTACATTTGAGCAAAGCTTGTTGGAAAGTGAATTTCAAATACGAATAATTTGTTACGACTCGAGCAAAATCACTTGTATCAGGCGAGAAAGGTTTGTTAGAAAGCGGTATATTATTGAAGCACATGGTAATCGAAAGTGGGTATGTAAAACCATTGCTTGATTCATTCATAATGCATATTTGTTGAGTTATATTATATATATTCTTCCCGGGATGAGGCTACATTTAAGTTAAATGTGATGGGACAGAATTTGCTTGTAAGATTTGCCTGATGACACTCCAGAGTATCCTTAATGTTTAACTACTACATTTAAAAGAGGGTCCTCTTAAAAGTTGGTAAAAAATAACAAGTTCATCCACACCAAGCAAAAGCCATGTTCCTTGTGAATCCTTTAGTCAGTAGGCTGGGCGGAATTCACTAAAAGGTGTTGAGTAAATTGTAGACTCATATTTTAATACATTATGCCTGGTAGCTTATTTCATGTAATATATTTGACTCGTTATAGGAGTACGATTTAAGATTCATAACCCATAGAGGCCATCATTCATATTCAATTTAGGAATAAGAGAATTTACTTTGTATTCTAGTTGTGAGAATATGTAAATAAAGTAATAAACTGATATAGCTATCGTAGTGAGGGAAAACAATTCATGTATGGCTCTAAAATAGTGTCCAGCGATCATTGAAAGAGAATGTTCAAAAGACAACCTGAACATCCTTAGTCACTAGAAGGCATTTTCACGTATTTTTAGCGTGTTATTCGTTCCACGGATTCAAGTGAAGAGACAGAGAGGATATTGTACACACCTGGATGAAATATTCTGGGTATTTTACAGGAAAAGAGGATTTGTATAATTCCATATGTAAATTCCGTAAATGTTATAGTTACAGGGGTAGGTACACCAATCAATATATATTTTTGAATTTTAATAGTGAGGAATCGGTTCACTTCCATATGATATGTTCTATGAATAATTTTGGGAGAGGGTTTTGTAAACAACAAATGTATATGGTCCGGAATTGTTATTGTGAGAGGGGTTCTGTGCACGTTCAAATGATACGTTCTGGCAATGTAATTTGTAGACGGTTTTGTGTACATCCATATGACATGACTTTGGAACATTCTATGTTTTCACATCAACTTTATAAATGTTGGGTCTGCAAGTACACATATTTTGTTCTCTGAAATAATTAAATGCTTATGATAGCATGAATCGTGAAGGATATAGTGTTGGTATTCACTGACTATCTCTTCATTTAATAAGTCGCATCTATCTCAGATTCTTTCAAGGAGATGACTCATTCTGAAGTTGATGAGTAGCTAACTATCACATTACAGCATATTTAACTTGTAAGGGAAGCACATCAGTGAGCAGTGTAATGCAATCACCTGCAATTTCAATACTACAGTAACAGACCGACTGAGACCTATTTTTAATAGAGATATTGCTCTTGGGGCAGTAATTGGTTCTGGCTGTATTGAATCATGAGGGTTTTTGAATTTGAGAAATGTGATTAAAGGAGAATTAGAGATGATGGCTAAAATTCCGGAGGGAACAAGACAAATTAATTTGTTTATAACGAAGAATAAAGTTTTAACACCTGCATGTCATACAAAGTGAGAATAACTACCACCTAAAGCCACCAACCCGTCGGCCAGTCCCCGACTCTGCGGAAAATAACAGAATAGGTGTGGCGGAGGGTCATCAAGATAGCATTTAACGGCGTTTTCTACGACATAAATCCCACCATTAGAGCCTGAGGATCGAATGATTAGAGTAGCACGTTTAACAAGAGTTGGACTCGATTATGTTCTAAGATGAAGGAATAACGACATTTGTCTTCTTTACGGCTGAAGAAGAAAATAATTACATATGTTGACAGAAATATTAACAATTGAATTACAAGATAAATTATATAGAGGGAGATATAAACTGATAACGGATGAATTCAAAGAAGAGACATATGAAAATTCAATAAAGGGACATGGCTTCATTCATTTCATACATTGTACAATTCAGTAGACGAAAGCATCTTTGAAAATAGATTAATATAAATATTTCCTGATAAACAAATCTTTTAATCAGCACTGGTGTATATTAATATATGTCAAACTTAATGATTTAATCTCCGACCCTTATCATTGATTGGAGAGGATATCTGAAATCTGAGAGAGCGGTAGACTGGGTGATGTTAGCCTAATGACAGTCCATGAGTGACATTTGTCAACCTCACAGAGTCCACGTGGGTATATAGGAGTTCTAAACTGAATGATAATAGCTTAAAGACACTCCAGTGTGTCAAAACCTCTATGATGGTTCATCAGCTTGAGTGCCTATGAGCTCTAAACTTACTGATATTAGCTTAATGACGCTTAAGGTGTGTCAATGCCTCTGAGAAAAACCATCTGTTCACAGTCTGGGTTGGTACCTAGTTCCTCTAGGCTGACTGATATTCGTTTAACAGCATTCCTGTGTGAAAATACCTCTAAGGGGAACCATCTTCTCACAGTTTGGTAGGTACCTAGGATCTATAAACTGATGGTTGTTCGCTTAAAGACACTTCAGGTGTGTCAATACCTCTGAGAAGAACATAATTAAGGTGAGAAGGTACTGACTGTCCTGATGGGTACCTAGGAGCTCTATTCTGAATTATATTAGCTTAAGGACACTCAAGTGAGTCAATACCTTTATTAGTAAACATCAATATACCTAAAATCCATCTACTTCCAGCTCTAAACTGAATTATATATGCTAAGTGACGCTCCGAATGTGTCAATACCCCTAATAGGAACCATCTGCTTACAGTCTGCTCTGAGTGTGTATTTCAACTGGGGGTTCACCCTCGGATACAAAACAACTAATTGTTTGCATGAAGTGTTATGTATATGATGTAGTTGAGGATATAGTATAACAACCATTACACTATTACTGTATTTTTGCTAAACAATATATCCAAGTTTCCAAGTTGATCCTGTGTTACAGAGCGCAAAGGGTCTCTGTTAGTCCATGAGTAGAGTCAAGTCAATTCCTCTCGCTAAACTTATAGTAAGCCGCCTGTTAATGCTTTATCATTTAATGTATTGTAATGTGCAATCATTGGGGTCGTCGTCTTCTTAAATGCGAGGAAATGCACTATTATTACAATGCTTTTAAATAAATGCTTAGAAATTGTTTATCATGAGTGAACATAATATCCATTGAAGAGAAAATAAGAAAACCTTGCAGAATTATCCCTTATTTATTGGTTAAAATATCGGGAACCAAAGATAAAGGGTTTGGTCCACCTCGTGTGTTCAATAAGAAAACGTTTTGTCAAACAAGTCAATCACAGGGTATACAGGGTGATTCACCTAAAACTTGCACTGTAAATATTTCTGAAATGGAAGGTGATATTGATATGCGGTTTTAACCTAATGAAATTGTAACCAAGGGCTCGTATTTGTAGCTGATACACTGATTTTTATAATTTTTAGAAAGTGGTTTTATTTACAACAATTACAATTTTTTAAATGGAACAATACTCATTGACATTAAAAAAATAAAAGTAGAACACATTAGAATACCAATGGTGTTTTGTGCACGATTCTAGTGCAAGTAGTTTACGAGATATTGATTGTTATTCGAAAATTGTACGCACTAACAACCAAGTGCTTAGTGGCGAGGTTACGATGTTGTTATGTTTGTTGAGGTTGTGGTTTGTGTACACTGAGTGCACTGCGACTTTCCAGTCAGTTATTGTGTGATACTTCAAGTAGTAGGACGTGCTTGCAGGATGAGATTTACCATTGCAGAAAAAGCCGACATGCTCATGGTTTATGGCGAATGTAGGAAGAATGCCGTTCGTTCTTGTACCGTGTACGCGGAAACATATCCCATTAGACGTCAACCATCTCGGCAATTATTTGTGAACCTTTTCAATCAATTACGTGAAAGTGGTAGTATAACGCCTAGAAAACGTAACAGAGACAAACAAGTGACTGGAGAAGAGGGAGAAATTAAGGTTCTGACTGCTGTTGCAGTAGATCCACAAATTAGTTCCCGTGCAATTGCACATGAAAGCGGCATGAGTCAGGCAAGTGTACTACGCATTCTCCATCGTCATAAGTTCCATCCGTATCACATCTCTCTCCATCAAGTGCTGCATGGTAATGATTTTGAGAATCGTGTTAACTTTCGTACATGGGCATTAAGGCGTGATACTCCAGATTCGTCATGTATCTTGTTTACTGATGAAGCAACATTTTATAATCATGGCCAAGTCAATCTTAGAAACATGCACTATTGGTCTGTAGAAAATCCCCGTTGGCTGCGTCAAGTAGAACGACAGCGTCCATGGAGTGTAAACGTCTGGTGTGGAATATTGAACCATCAAATCATAGGTCCCTTTTTCGTAGAAGGAACACTGAATTCGTGCAAGTACCTCAACCTCCTAACAGACCATCTTCCACAGATGTTAGAAGACGTTCCGCTTCAGACTAGGAGGAACCTGTGGTATCAACATGATGGCTGTCCGGCCCATAGTGCACGAATTACTACAGATTATCTTCACGGATTGTTTACAAATCGTTGGATTAGACGAAGGGGACCTGTACTTTGGCCGGCCCGTTCACCAGATTTGACTCCTTTAGACTTTTTTCTTTGGGGGAAGCTAAAAGACACTGTCTACAAGGACATACCAACTACACCAGATAATATGAAACGGCGTATTACTGCTGCCTGCGCTGAAATTTCCTCTGAAATGCTAGAACGTGTGCAGCAATCTTTACATAGCAGACTGGAAGCTTGTATTGAGGCTGGTGGTCGTCATTTTGAACACAAGCTTTGAGGGTACACTGTACTTGTCAGAAACCACAGAATTACTTCATTCACATTTGTTTTTCTTTAGTTTGTCCTAGGCATTGTCCCATTGTGTACAAATAACAATATCTCGTAAACTACTTGCACTAGAATCGTGCAAAACAAACCATTGGAATTCTAATGTGTTCTACTTTTATTTTTTTAATGTCAATGAGTATTGTTCCATAAAAAATTGTAATTGTTGTAAATAAAACCACTTTCTAAAAATTATAAAAATCAGTGTATCAGCTACAAATACGAGCCCTTGGTTACAATTTCATTAGGTTAGAACCGCATATCAATATCACCTTCCATTTCAGAAATATTTACAGTGCAAGTTTTAGGTGAATCACCCGGTATAATTATAGTATCCATGGTAACCGTTACCCATGATGCTTTGTGTTTGTTGCTGTTCAAAAAGCATATTCAATTGAGTGCCTGTGAGTTCAAAGTGTGTATTGGTAATTTCGTTTGCTTTTATTTAACATGAGTGTGTTAGATGACACATCAGTGACTGTGGGTGCAGGGAACGATGGCTCGAGAAGAAGAGAAAGCGGTTATCATTAATCCAATGGCTACAACTCATTCAATTCCTGCACACATGGTTCAAGGGGGATTTCTGGCAAATGTCACATCCAACGACTATTTCTATGTAAGAAGACAACCATTATATGTTCGTAATAAAGAGCCACAAGCTTTGTTTCATTAAAGCCTTGCACTTGGAAGAGGTCCAGGCCTTCTAGTAAAAGGCAGCTCTTGGTCCCTTTAGTACACCTTGATTTAGGAAAACGACAAAATCCTTAGGGTTTGCATAAACATATATATAAGTCAATCACAAGATTGCGTAACATTGTTGTTCCTATCACCGAAATATGGTAGGAGATCTAAAAATCTCGAATGTCAGCTAAAAAGAAACAGCTTGTCACGGTTTTCATCGAGTATTTCCGGACCAAAAAAGCACATTATTTACAGTAAGACAAAAATCAAAGCTTGTTGACCTTGATGCTAATTAAAATAAAACAAAGGTGTGGAAAATGTGCAATGTTACTTGAGTTGAAATTGGCAACACAGTGTCTATGTCTCGAAAACTTTCCTAATACTTAAATATTGGTTTTCACTCATCTTTGGATTTAATAGTTACTGATGTAAAATGAAACATATCATTAGTACAACAACTGATCCGGTAAAAAAGACTGAATACATGGCCAGTAAACGACTGCACAGTCATCGTGCGTCAACGTTTTATAATTTAATGTAAACATTGAACATATTCTGCGACAATGTGCTTCGATGTACAGCTAATTCAGCTTCTTCCAGAATCATCCATAGAAGGGGCATACAATTCCTGGCAAGTGAGGTTGTATTGTTATGTATTGTTGATATGTATGGGAATAACACAAACGTTTATTTATGGACAGAAGTTCAAGCAGGAAGTGGCTTTATCGATGTTTCTTCTGCTCTGTTATAGCATCTTGTAGCCCTGCAACTAACTGAATATGTTGCAAGTATTAGATTGTTCTTTGATGGGTGTAGCGCTCCGAATAAATGTTGCTATGCGTACGCTTATGCATTTTTAGTAGAAATAAATTCTTAAGTGAACACGTTTCACATAATGTTCCCCGTACAAGGCCCCAGCATTTAACCAGCTGATCGGATGTTTAGTCAGGTCGACAAGCCACCAATGAAACAACCAACCATTATGCATGAAGCCGATTACATTGATGTCTATAAATCAGCGGAAGTCGTTAAACTGCTAGAAACTGCATGACAGCATAGACTTTCTTCGAAGAACAAGGCTGCTTCCGGCGTCTAGGTGGTATTTCAGATTGCAAAATAATTCTTATAAAAATAGAAGTTACCATCCAAAGGAAAGAAAGTGGGGTAAAGCAACTCCACCTAGAAATAAGTCCTCCACACTCCCTGACAATAGCTTCCTTGCTTTATCAGCAGTAGACCTAGCCATGACATGGTGATAGTAGCGAGGTGTACCTTCAATAGATTTTGCTCTTAAACGTTCAAATTACTTGAATCAATGTAGAAAGTGTGTTGTGAACGTATATATTTTATAGTATATCTGGATATTCGCATTATTTATTTATTTAGTTTATTTAGCGTATGGCTGTTAGTGCCGGGAGTGTCCGAGGACATGTTCGCCGTGCCAGAGGCTGTAGGTGCTTCAAGCGGACACCCATGGGGTGAGCTACAAGTTCCGTTCAATTTCAAGTTGTTCCAACTTTCACTACCAGATGCCACTGACACCGAGCGGTGAAGGTTGGAACATTAATAGAGCACATCAATGAAACAAAAAACTAGAAATTTAGATTCACACAAATTTAGTTAGTAGAAGGAGCTTTTACATGCCATAAATCTATGACATGGGACCGTCGGTTTTACTTTCCCTCCGAAGGAAAGCATACTGAAAGATTTTAACGCTCTTAAAAAATCTGACGACTTTGGGCCGGTTTGAACCCGCGACCTTGGACGGAGCAATTCAGCATTGCTACCAATTACACCAGCGAAGCCGCATTATTATTGATCAGCAAAATGCTATACAATACCTGTGTGTAGAAGAAATTATCCAACAGGACCAAAAGTTCAAGAGTTGTCTTTTCCGAAATAAACACGCTTGACAAGGGTGTGGATACAAGCCATCCCAAGAGAAACATTAACAGTCAGTAAAACAACAAAGGTAAGGTATACTGTATTAAGATTACATGGTGCACATAACCTCAGATCGTCCTGTGAAAACATTTCAAATGCAATTAAGTAGTGTAACATAAGTGATTGCCTGTTTGGAATTAACTTGTTTTTTATTATTTCCACTCTAGTAAGCAGTAGCTCTGCAATATAAAATTTGGGGATTTCCCTCCAGATTGTACCGTAGGCTAAGCGTATCAAATTTGGCTCAGTTCGTAACAGTGAAGGAGACGAGAACCTACGAACGAAATTTCTTAGTTATAATTGGTTTTTGTAATGATTAAAATTGGTCTGGAAATGGTGTAGTTCACTCCTCCGCTGTCTATAACCCATCCGCCATCCCTTTCAATATCACGACTTGTACTGTTACATTCCAGCTTGGAAAGGTATGAAAATCATTTATATTATCATATATTATCCTAGTGGAAGGTCTCCTTCTCCTTCACTGTTAATGAGGCGTAGCGTATTTATATTGGTATTTTTCTTATTCACTTTAGAATAAAAACACTGTACCAGTGTCCCTCTGTCTTTGTGCATATTATTGTAGTTTACACTACATACGCCTATGATTAGTGCCTAGGCCTACTTAAGAATTTATCCAACAAAGGCTTATGGTAGCCCTGCTTACTGCATTTATTTATATAAGTTATTGATTGCCCAGTTTGCAACACACAGGTTCATTGTTGAAAGTTCATAATTCATGCATAGAATTGATGAATGCAGTATAATTTTCTGTTGGCACAGGCTAGAGTAAAATGTGGCTTTGTCTCAGTTTCATTCAAGGCTGTGATTATATGGGAGCTACTGAGGTATAGGTGGTGCTTCAAGTCACATTGCTCCTTAACAAATATTAATAACGGTATTTAATTAATTCTCAACAGGTATGTGAACAACATGAAATTGTAAGAACATCTGAGGATGACAGAAGAAACAAAGCAGATCCTCACAGCCTTACCAGACCCTCATTAATTCCAGGGGTCATGCCATCTATTTTTTCAAATTGCCCTCATTACATAACCCTCCGTTCGTCGCGAATGGGTCTGACAGCCCCAGGGTTCCTTTGAGTTTTAATATGAAGCCAACGGTTCAAGGTATTGGGACTTCTTACACCAAACTTTAGTAAGCATTTCCATGGAGTTGTGTAACAAGTAGCTAAAAAGAACTTTTCATATATCATATATTCATATAACCTACTTTTGTTGATTGCCTCTATCAGCATGCAACGTTTTAGTTTGATTGCTGTAATAGATTCGTTTTAATATTTTGGATGGTTGCCATGTTGAATTTTTATATATTTAGGCCTTAGAGTCATGTACAATATACATGAATATTATTGTATAGGTGTATTATTCAAACTTCGATCGCTTGATTAGGACACAAGAAATAAAAACTTAATTTAAAAATTTCGCACAGCCACCATCTTGAGGTTATGTAAACAATTGAACTAAAATGGGTAAGTGCATTTCAATGTGCATAAACATTTGCTGTACCATACCATGTTTCACTGCGTTCGGATGGTTAAATCGCCAGAAAAGTCTATATAGATTTTTCAAATTTGCTTGGCCACCATATTCGTTTTGTACTTAACACGTTTTTGAAAAGACATAGCTGAACCTAAAATAGTGCTCTTTATCAACGTCAAAAAATCCAGGATTATATCAGTAATAGTTTCAGAGATATAGAATGCTGGTGAAATATTTCGCACACCTGTCTTGTTGGATTGGTAGGACGTAATAACATTTCAAGGGCACGGTATTAGGTCCTTACCGAGTTTCATTGACATCGCTCTAGCCGTTTCGATTTCATTAGGGGGCACACATACACGTACAAAAGGTGATCTCATAAGCCTATTTTTTTTTCATAAATCAAAATCAAAAGATGCGGAAGAGACCGAATTGAACCAAATTAGCTTTAGAAGTAGCACTAGCCATCTCAACCAAAACAAAATTACCTTCACCCAAATGTTCAAAGCTAAAATAAAAAATCGATTTACCAAATTCACAGATCTCTACCAAATTTTAGTAAAACATACCTTTGTGTACAAAGCGTCTTGTGCACCAACTTTAAGTGCATCAAGTGAATAATTTCAAGATGGCTGACATGCGTATCATGCAAGCATCATAATCCATAACCTATGGTCCAGTGAAGCAATGTTCACTGTATTAAACTTTCTGTTACGAAGGTGACGAGTATATGAGAGAACATACTACGCGCTGTCGCCATCTCGAAACTATAAATATATAAATAAACAACTTTGAACACTTAGGAGTTACCGTAACGAATGTGAGTGGCAAGTTAGGACTGTATATGTGGCCTCGTGTGGCCAACAAAAAACATACATGGGTTGGTTTTTTAGTTTTGGCACCAATGCTTCAGTGCCAAGTTGCAAAAATGTTGGGCGCTGCCACTTTTACCGACACTTGCTGCCCTGCATCCCCTCCCTCAGAGCACATGACCTCGCCCATCCTCACCACTGCTCGTTCGCAGTCGCGCCTATTAGATGAGTAGTGTGAGACCAGCGCTCGCGAAAGACAGTCGCAATGTTTTCCAAGCAGGAGCAGAGAACGTGGATAAAAATTCAGTGTGCTAGGGGTCGCAGTGCTAAACAGTATCACCGAGGATTGCAGGAAGCGTGCGGTGCAGCTGCGTTACCGTTCAGAACGGTAGCAAGATGGGTTGCAGCCTTTCGAGATGGGCGCGAACGTGTGGAGCACATGCCTCGTCCTGGTCACCCATTAGTAATTGATGACAATGTACAGATGGTGTCCGCGTTAGTAGAGATGGATAGGAACGTAGGAACGTAACGATTCGTCAATTAGAGCAAGATACCGGACTGGCGCTTTCAACTGTCCTCCACATCCTGAAGGACTTACTGAAAATGAGGAAGATTGCGTCCAAATGGGTTCTGCATGACTTAACCGACATGCACAAATGGCTGCGATATGACGCTTGTCGTATGCACTTGCAGCGTTATGAGCGCGAAGGAGAAGCCTTCTTACGGTGTATCATAACCATTGACGAGACATGGGCCAGATCTTATGAGCCACAGTTAAAAGGCCAATCGAACGAGTGGCGGCACCATGGATCACCACGGAAACAAACAGTTCGACCAACCCCCACCAATGTGAAGGTAATGTTGATTCTTGCCTATGATTGGGATGGTGTGATCATTTACCATACTGTTCCCCGAGGGCAAACCGTTAATGCGGCGTACTATTGTTCGTTTCTGCAAGACCATCTCCGAGAAGCCACCACATGGTTACACCGCCCATCGTTCTGCATGGCAATGCTAGGGCACACATAGCAGGCGTTGTGTCGGCATTGTTGGATCGCTGGGGCTGGGAGGTCCTCTGTCACCCCCCATATTCTCCCGACATCAGTCTCTGCGACTATGATCTCATCCCGAACATGAAGATGACAATGCGCGGGGAGCGCTTCCGTACCATTGACGACGTTTAGCCGGCTGCCGAGCACTCTCTTCGTACCACCAATAGATTGCGCAGTGCCAACGGGATCCAACGACTTCCGCATCGCTTGGAACACGTTTTACGCAACGGTGGGGACTACCTCGAGGGCCTGTGAAACTTGGAACCATCTACGTGAGTTATTAATCCAGTTATAACTAAGGTGCCAAAACTAAAAAACCAACCCATGTACTCTCAATACATCCAAGATAGCGGCACAAAATATTATAACATTAAAATTGACAACTCCGAATGAAATTAGCTAATTAAGACGAAGATTGCCAAGAGGTGAGTATCGTATAAGGGCCCATAATTGCGTTCATCAAGAGATCATCACACTGAATATCTCGCACAGTGGCCGTCTTGAAATTTCGAAGACATTTCAAACCTTTGGTACTGTCCCCGTTTACCCGGATAGTAGGCTGTCAGATATCCGCCCCCTCAATCGGATTGCCAATAATCCACCGCACCGGCTTAGCTACACCAATGAAAATGGCACTGACAGATACTACCGAGATTTGAGTACAGAAGTTAACAAGGAATTATTGCGGAACACACCAAAATAGACGGGTGTTCATACTTACCTCTACTTACCTCTTAAAAATATCTCGGGGATTGGGTTGACAACAGGATCTCTAAAGTATGCTCCCACAATAATCTTGATCATGAGATTTAAAAATGAACCAGAACGAAGGCAAGAACTTTGAACTGTACAAAAGCTTTATTTCAAATAAAGGGTATGACTTTAACAACTCTACAAAATAAATGTGGCTATCAGTAGCCCATGTCAATCTGACTATGTCCTCCTATAGGACTTGCAAAGTTATTATACAACATGTTAGCTCCCACGAGCTCAAAATAACGTAATATTCATAACACATATGGACTGGAAAAAGGAAGTCAGGACGAGACACATGTATAGAGCATTGGGTTTCTTTTAATAAACATGACACTTGTATTTATAGGCGCAAGGCCACAATGCAGACGACCTCGTCCGCTGATAACCAGTTGTCTGGCCAGCTGCCATCTACCCTTCAAACCTGACGCACACCTGTCAAATGGGCTCACTTGTCAAGCCACGTTGCGTAAGAATCCAGCACTCTCTCAAAAGTTTTAAATGTCCGCAAGACATCACAAATATTGTTACGCAAATCTTTCAAATGCTTTACTCACATACCACTGGATTATTCTGACAATCCCTAAACTTGTTTAATTATCATTCAAATGTTTAATAAGCATTGTTTAGAGTATAAAACAAACTCTTAAATGTTTATAACAAAAACTCATAAATGTTTATAACAATTAGAAATTGTTCATAATATAGTTAAAGACAAAAAGAATTTTAAACACGCCTCTAACATTACTTTCGTTCCACATTATTGTTAAAGATATTTACATCATTTATTTACAATATTAACATTTAAATTATTCAAATTATTAATTTGAGAAATACATTAACCACATGTTCATCCGGTTGGTAATTTCTTAATCGTGTCAATATAATCGACCAATGAAGGTTAGTTATACATGTTAATGTCACAATCTGGTTTAATAAAGGTTTAATAATTATTATAATTATTTGTGACGGTAATCTTCATTCAAAATCTTATCTCAAATTCTTTCAATACTCTTGTTAATTATAACAGTAAATTCACTTGATTAATTTTCAAAGGACAAATACAATACACTCCTGCGGTAAATACGTCGCTTACAAAAAAAATGCACAAAACTGCTTTAAAATAAGCCCAAAATTCATCATATATTAATATAAACGGCATCAAAATCTTCCACAGAATCTTACAAAAACCTCCACTAACAAATTCTTTAACATCATTAATTACTGTGGGAACCTCCTTCATTTACTTCAAGGGCATTATACATCAGCGACTTTCAACACGTTCGCTGCACTGGCGATTATACATTCATAGTTCCACTTCAAAAATTCTTATAATCATTAATAGTTTCAAAACTGTTGTCATTTAACCTTCGTGGATTTCATTCATGAATCGAAATGAAGTAAAAATTTGCCAATTACAAATAAATTTAATAGTGAATACGCTTATATACGCCTCTCTGGTCTATCAAAATTTAAGATTATCATCTTCAAAGTATTGTAGTATAAAAATACTATCATCAAACAAAGTGCGACTAAACTGCAAAATAGTCGAATAGAATCCAATTAGACTGTGACATGCAAACATTATTATTCAACTCTCTAATTGAGAAAAAACTCCTAACAAAAGTTCGCGACTTTAATGCATTCAATAATTCATAATTAAAGTTCATCTTTCACAAAATTGTCTATGATGCAATGGTCGTTCATAACTGACGATAAATGTCTGTGTTGCAATCAATTTCAAATAACGACTAGTATTTCCAAGATCGTCGACAACGCAAGAGATTTTAACGCTCTAAAATCATTTAAATGTTCTTCCTTCTTGATGATGACAGAAAATTGGTCAAAGTAATTAAACTGGGGTAGAAATTACTTTAATAAAGAGACACGCTGTCTGAAGTTAAATCTGCCATGAAAATCATTAACTTATAGTCAAATCGTGACTACCAAAAAATAAGCAAATTATTGAAAAATCTAAATATCAGTCTCAACTGATCCAAAATCATATAACTATGCCCATGACATAACAATGTCTTAATAAATCGTCGAAAAAGGCATAACTCATCAAGGTGTACTGAGAATAGGAATCTCAAACAAGAATATAGGGCAAAATACATGAGGACAGAAAATATGGGAAAATGGTTGCTCAGATATTGCTAGAAAACTCAAATACAATAAACGTTCACGACTACCTTATCTGCCGATTGAAGTTCCAGAGGAAAATTCCCCAAAGAAGACTGCTGATGGATCCATTTCACCAAGTTAAAGCTGAGCTCCATCCTCGAAACAGGAAACAGCACCCTCAGAGAATCGAATTGCTTCCTCCTCCGGAAATTGCACTGCTCCATGAAGACAAAAGACATCCTTCCGGCAAAATTCTTCTTTGTGAGTCGGGACTACCCTGACCTCTCTTGAAAAATCCCTGAAGATCTTGTAGAAAATCGCGATGAAGTTTTTGTAGTAATTTCCATTGAAATATTCATATTCAGTGAGTATGAAATCGTTTCCATTGCTGTTTGATAGTATTCAGCGTTGAGCCACGAAACATGGGTGTAGATGGTTGTTCACCCCATGTTCGCTTGTATGGAATAGCAATTAGCGAAGTTCCATGTTGCTATCTTACTCCAACAATGTATGTCCCAATTGCATTAAAGTCCTTTAGCCTTCCATCTTCTCTTCGGTTATGGTAATAGAAGAACAAACTGCCTTATTAAACTGCTCCATAATACTGTAGCGTTGTGTCACAAAAGCAATCAGAAGTCTCCCTGTTGTACTAGCAGTGTCAGCCGTAGCGTAGGATCTGACGCTATAACGTGCTTCTCAGGTGGCGAGAAAATCACTTTTGTCAGACGTCTAAAATTGCTAATATCTTCTAAAATAACTCTTTGAAATTGTTCAAATTTCCTACACTGCTTAATGTAGCACTGCACAATAGGATTAGCTTATAGGCAACCGCTAACTGTTCATAGCCACTCTTGTAGACGCGTTATAATGTGCGTTTTAACTTCGCCTAGTTTTACTCACAGTAAACTTGCACTGCTTGTCTGCTTGAATCTCGCTTAATGCGGTGGCTTTACCACGCGTTATAAAGACGACTCTTTCTACTAATGTCACTCGACGTCTCCCCAAAACGACTATATAAGCACTGAAGATCTGACGATTTGAGATATGCGATATGAGATCTGACGATTGAGACTCCTCTCTTCTGCGCAAGGCCTTTTATAAACTTCATAAGGGGCGTATCCATCCCTTCCATAGCGTGTTACTGCGTCATCGCTCGAAGTTCCAACTTCGTCAATACGTGACAGATTTTCAAAATTCAAAAACAGAAAATAAATTTCACCAAACTTCCAAATCAATGCCTCAACTGCAAATGGATTTCCACAATTCTGCATTTCAAAAAGTATTAAAAATACCATAGTTTCAGCAATCTCCGTCTTCCTTCAAACAACCGTTCATTGGTTCGGGCCTCCCCTCCAATAGCATAATTTCTTCCTCTGCATAATTCCACGTTTCCTGCGACTGCGTCGTAAATCTCGGATCTTTCTCGAATAAATGCTGACGTCATAAGGAATCTCAGCTCAAGTATCCTGCTGGTATAACGTTCGCGTCATCCGTGCTTACGTCATGACTACCCACGTCATAACTATGACAGCCATAACTTTCTTCATAATTTCAATATAGCCACCGTGGTCTCTATATAATTCAATTACGGGGGCATTCTCCCCTCACCACGTTTTAAAAACAGTTGCAAATTGTTTTTAAACTCAGTGTTACACGTACCTCAACTCTCTTGAACACGAAATTGAATTATTACTGGTTTACTCTAGTATAGTATCTTTTCAAATTTCCAGCATTGAACTTGCCGTAAATGACATTATTCTCATCATCGTAGAATTCATAACAGTTGTTTCCATAAGCGTTCGTAATTCTAAACGGACCCATAATTACAATTCCAAATTTGGGATAGATCTTCTTGCTCATATCAGCCTTGACAGGTCTGCGGAGTAATACAAGATTTCCAACTTGTAAGGGTGCACCAAAACGTTTTCCAGCTACTCTTTTCAATCGTTTCTCTGCTGCTTTCTGGAGTTGTTCCTTCGCCTTGTCAATCCTCTGCTGCCTTCCGAGGTCGGGATCTCTAGGAACGTGGTTGAAAAGATTATCCCACGGCCTTTCTGGGTTTCTTCCTAGATGAAGTCGCATTGGCACTTCTCCTGTGCTCTCCTGCACTGTAGAATTCAGACATTCGTCAATAAGGGGTACAAATCTCACCCAACCAGAATGATCATTTGGACAGAAAATTCGTCAGAATTTCGAAAATTCAGCCATATATCTTTCAGAAGAATTCGATTCTGGGTAACGCACGCTTGAAAATAAGTGCTTAATGCCAAGCCTTTCCATATCCGCTGCAAATTCCACGGATGTAAACTGCGTTCCATGATCTGACAGTAGGTATTCTGGTTTACCAGCTTTAGGAAATACAGCATTTTCCAGTCTGCTTACAACGTTCCTCGTGTTAGCTTTCTGCATGGGACTCATTGTTACAAATTTTGAGAAAACATCCACGGTAACCAACAGGTACTGGTTACCCTGATATCCCTTCGGACAGGGGCCAAAAATGTCCGTCGCCATAAGTTCATTTGGCTTAGAAGGAATCATAGCCTTCGGTTTTCCCTTTAATAAAGCAGAGGCATACTTTGCTCTCTGACATTTGTCACATGATCGAATGACCTTGGCAATGCTGGAACGCATGTTAGTCCAAATAAATCTCTCTTTAAGAGTATCAAGAGTTTTATCTAAACCGGCATGTCCAGTTGCGTGATGAGCTACCCACACTAAATTGACAACAAGTTTAGGTGGCACGACTATTCGGAGTTTTGTATGCGCAGAGTCAGCATACTTGCATACGATGTCTCCACTCAAGACAAAGTGTCGTGAATTTCTCCGTGTAGCTGCATAGTCAACATCAGTATTGTCCATGTAACCCTTGAGGAACCTGTACATTTTCCTTATTGGAGCGTGTCTCTTCTGTGACACACCGATTCGGGCTAATCTCCTAACGGTTTCTTGATCTTCTTGCTCCAATTGTACATGGTGTATCTGCACATTTTTAATAGGGTTACGTGATAACGCATCAGCCAGTAAGTTATCTTTCCCAGGCTGGTGGACAATAGTAGCGTTAAACTGTTGGGTGAACAAAGCCCAACGTGTCAATCTATCACTCGACATGTCAGTTTGCAGCATAAACTGTAGTGCTTTATGGTCAGTAATAATGATGACCTTATGTCCCAGCAGGATTTTCTTCCACGCTTGCAAAGCTGTCACAAAAGCTAACGCTTCAAGTTCAGTCGTGAAGTAGTTTTCCTCGTGTTTCTTCAACTTCCGACTAGTGAATGCAATGTAGTGCTTGTTGCTTGCCTCGTCTTTCTGGTATAAGACTGCACTAATGCCTATCCTTGATGCATCAGACTCAATATAAAACACCTTCTCAAAATCTGGGTACTCCAGTTTCACGTTATTTCTGAGCATCTCTTTTGCTTTCTCAAAAGCCTCATCTGCTGCTGTACTCCATTTCCATCTATTATTCTTTTTTAGTAAGTCGTACAGAGGAGCCATAATTTCAGAGTATCTCGGACAGTGGCTGCTAATAAATTGGCATGCGCCTACAAATTCTCTGACTTGTTTCACCTTAGTTGGCTTTGGAAATCTCGTGATCGCCTCTACTTTTTGCAAGTTTGGATGATATCCATCTTTATCAATTGTATGCCCCAAGTAATTTATCTCCTTCTTCAAGAATTGACATTTTCCAAAATTGACTTTGATATTGGCCTCCCTTAAATTCTCGAACAACTTTCTCAAGTGCACTAAATGTTCTGCGGCGCTGGGTGAAGATACGATTAAATCATCGATGTAGCAGATTACATTTTCTTTCACTTCATCAGTGAGCTTACTATCAAGTGCTCGAATAAGTGCTGGTCCACTGTTAACCATACCAAAAGGCATTCTGACAAAGACCCATGACGTCTGGTCAAATAGGAATCCAGTGTACTGCATACTCTCTTCTTCTAGTTGAACTTGATAAAATGAAGACGTCAAGTCAAGAACGCTGAAACATGCTCTTCCTTTGAATTTTCGAAGCAGATCTCTAATCTTGGGTGGTCGGTCATTTTCTGGGAGAATCTTCAAGTTGATGGTCCTGGCATCGAGACAAAGACGTATCTGACCATTACTTTTCTTCACTACTGTGATGGGGTTTATATAAGACGACGCCTGTTTTTTAATAATCCCGTCTACCTCCATTTTTCTGATTAACCCTCGTACTTCTTGATAGTATTTCTCAGGTATGGGGTATATTCTCTTCTGGTAAGGGGTTTCATCTGCCAGCCTTATCTTGTACTTATAATCCTTAATCAATCCAGGCTTTTCATCAAAAATATCTTGGAATTCCTTTATCAGATCCTCAAATTCCCCCTGAATTTCTTCAAATCCTTCAGTTTTTCTACTGGGTATTTCTGCTAAATTTTCCACTTCATTAATTATGGTATTCAAAATTTCTTCCCTAAGGTCTATTTCCAGACTGTTTTTCACGTCCTGTTTTTCTATCTCTTCTGTGATCATGTACCCATCATTAAAGCTAATACTTCTGTTCTTCATGTCAATAACAGCTCCGACCTTCGATATAAAATCGATTCCAAGCTCCATATCAAAATTGATCTTGCTCACCACGATGAAGATTTGTTCATAATTCCTTCCATTGATCTCAAAGTTCAATAACACTTGAATCTTGCACTTCACTGCCTTATCTTGGAAAATCCCTCTCACTTTGACGGTAGAAACAGGTAGAACTGTCATATTCTCTCCTCTTAGCAGGCTTTGATAACAATCCTCTGAAATGATGGAAATAATTGCACCAGTATCCATCAGGGCTTTGTATTGTTGGCCATCTATCCGTACAGAAATAATAGGTAAGGCACATGGTCTTTCCTCTCTGACGATTCCCCTCTCTTCCAGCAAATCTTCATCAGTAACTTCATATATCTCATTAATTGTAATTAGGTGTGGTGTGGCAATGTATTTACAAGTTCTCACTGTCGTTGAGAAATCGGCGTTTTTTTTTTGTGTTACCGACCTCAAAATTGTGCTGGCTCGTAGAAGGCCCAGGATCGATCACAACATCCTGCCTTTTCTTTTGATTTTCGGCTTCTTTTTCCCGTAACTCCTTCAGGTATTGCTGGCTTTCCCTCTCTCTTTCCTGATACTGATCGGGTGTCATAACCTGATCTTGAGGATTTTGATTTCTATTTTGGTTCTGGTTATTTCTATTATAATTTCTGTTATAACCATTATTGTTGTAGTATCTGCCTCTTCCATTGTTGTAATTGCCTCGATTATAGTTCCAGCCTCTTCTCTGTTGATACGGACGGTAACCTTGCGATCTGTTATTTCTAAACTGATTATTCCTGTGAGGACCTACATTGTCAGTTTTCTCTTCATCTGGCTTGTCAGTTTGTTGGACTTGGTCCATATATACCGTATTTATTTCTTTAAAGTCATGCCTTTGACCTTTCTGTACCACGTTAGGCATTGGACTTGTGTAGTCTAACCTCCTCAGTAATTCATCCATGCTGGTCAAATCCCTTATGTTTGACGAAATGATTAGTCTCCTCACCTCCACAGGCAGCATACGAGAAATCGCATCAATTAATTGCTCCGTTGACAAAGGGGGTTGCAAAAATCTCAAGCGGGACAATTGACTCGTAAAGAAATCAGCGTACCGCGTTGGAAGAGTACCTGAGTATTTTCTTGAATAAACCTCCGCTCTTAACGAATTCTGCGCTTCGATGGACCAAAATCGTTTGATTAGCGCCTCTGCAAACTCGTCAAAGTTACTGAACGTGTATCTAAATGCGCAAAACCATTCAAGGGGTCCTCCAATCAAAAATCTTTCCACAATCTTCATCTCTCTCTCTCTGGGAATGTGAGCTTCGATGAAATAATCTTTGAGGTTCCTGACATATTCTATAGGCGTTTAACTATCAGTGTTGCTGAACTTTTGTGGTTTGTCTTCAAAATTCCTGATGACCGTGACATTCCTCGGATATGAATCCGGGTAGTTTTTCCCACTATCTCGATAGTTCCACTCAGGTTCCATATTCCTCTCGTCATCTTCCTCCCTGAATCTGGATATACGTTCTTCAGGAGTCACGTCTCTCTCTTCTGGATCTAGGTTATATCTTCTGGCATAATTCCTATTGGTTTCGCAAGCCAAGCCTACTGTATCCTTGTCAGTAATCTCCGTTATGACTTTCTTGATTAACTCCTCTTTGTAGGTCTCCATCAAACTAGCTTCTCCTAGCTTCAAATTTTGCAGTTTACTCGTCGTTTCATTCACATCAGAGACAACTTTATGAATCTGATCCTCTAATGCAGATTTTAATGCTTGCACATCCTGACCTAATTGTGTTCTATCTTCTACTTGTCTCTCGGATAGCGAATCCATCCTGACGCTTAAATCTTTCCTAATCTGTACTACTTCATTGTTAATATCTATTTGAGTACTGGCAAGTTTTCTTTCAATACGTTCTTGAATTTGGGTTACATGTTCCCCACTTGACCTATTCCACTCGTCTTTCCATACTGCTACATTTGCCGTTAACATTTCTGCTATGTCTACTTCGATATCTTCTTTAAGTAATCTATTATGGTCTAATACCTGGGTTCTCATGACCTCTACATCAAACTTTAAACCTGCTAAAGACGCTGTCGTTCTAACTGACTCATCAACTAGCCTAGTCGTTAATGCACTTATATTACGTGTACAAAGGGTTTTCGAATTTTCTATCTCTTCCCTGACTTTATTTACATCAGTTTGGACTTTAGCAATATCTACGAAAACTGTGTTGACCTCTACTTGAATTTTATTTATGTCACTTTGCATCTCATTTACATCCGAATGAATGTTATTAATATCAACCTGAACATTGGACACATCAGTTCTAACATTTTGGATTCCTCTTTGGACTTCTTCAACCTTGTCTTGGACAGTCGCAACATCATTTTTAACAACAACTACCTCAGCCCTAGCACAAGAAATATCACTTCGGACATTAGCAACATCTAAATTCAACATTGTAGGATCTTTATGCACATTAGACACATCTATTTTAACCTCTGAAACATTTTTATGCACATTGGATAAATCTTTTTGGACATTGGACACGTCTGAGCGCATGTCAGTTACAGCATTCTCGATTCCTTGGGTATTAATCTGTAAACGCGACATATTATCCTCTAAGTTAGCAGAACTGGTCTGAATAACTTTCAAACTTTCATCCATGCTAGCTTTCAAATTACTAGCATTCTCCTCCATTCGACTAGTATTCCTAGCTTCCATCTCCTTCATGCTTTCACTCATCTGCTTCATACTGCTATTCATGCTAGCAGACATCTCCTCTAACATCCTCCTAAGACTTTCATCTGCCATTACAATATTATTCAAAAATAGACAGCTGTAGGGACATACATCAAAAGAGCAAAATAACAACATCTGAGCAACACTTTTCACCATATATAAATTTGATCAATTTTCTGTCTTAAATTTAACTTATAACTACCTTATAATTGACCTTCGAAGACACTTCATGTTGAAACAAACTCAAGCACATGTTCAAATTTCTCTGGCTCATTTTAAAATATCCTAACACAAATAATTTACATTTACAATCCAAATAATTTAATTTTATCTTTAATATGACTAAAATGTCATAAGCCGGTCAAATAAAATAAGATTCCAGATCATAGGCGATTTTTCTAAGTTTCCAGCCCATTTAACCTCTCTCAAGTTGTATAAGATCTGATCTTTCCTGAGTGTAATTTTCCTAATACAACAACATTTAATTCCTATATAATCACACTCTTAAATACTACAATTGGCCAAGACATCTAACAAAGAATCAACCTCTTTATTTGAGTCTATCGATCCACACGTTTTAGGTTTGCCAATCCTACTGGCGTTCAACCTGGTGATCCACTTATGTTGAATCAGCCCCACGTTTTAGGGTCGCCAATCCTTCTGTCCCCGTTTACCCGGATAGTAGGCTGTCAGATATCCGCCCCCTCAATCGGATTGCCAATAATCCACCGCACCGGCTTAGCTACACCAATGAAAATGGCACTGACAGATACTACCGAGATTTGAGTACAGAAGTTAACAAGGAATTATTGCGGAACACACCAAAATAGACGGGTGTTCATACTTACCTCTACTTACCTCTTAAAAATATCTCGGGGATTGGGTTGACAACAGGATCTCTAAAGTATGCTCCCACAATAATCTTGATCATGACATTTAAAAATGAACCAGAACGAAGGCAAGAACTTTGAACTGTACAAAAGCTTTATTTCAAATAAAGGGTATGACTTTAACAACTCTACAAAATAAATGTGGCTATCAGTAGCCCATGTCAATCTGACTATGTCCTCCTATAGGACTTGCAAAGTTATTATACAACATGTTAGCTCCCACGAGCTCAAAATAACGTAATATTCATAACACATATGGACTGGAAAAAGGAAGTCAGGACGAGACACATGTATAGAGCATTGGGTTTCTTTTAATAAACATGACACTTGTATTTATAGGCGCAAGGCCACAATGCAGACGACCTCGTCCGCTGATAACCAGTTGTCTGGCCAGCTGCCATCTACCCTTCAAACCTGACGCACACCTGTCAAATGGGCTCACTTGTCAAGCCACGTTGCGTAAGAATCCAGCACTCTCTCAAAAGTTTTAAATGTCCGCAAGACATCACAAATATTGTTTCGCAAATCTTTCAAATGCTTTACTCACATACCACTGGATTATTCTGACAATCCCTAAACTTGTTTAATTATCATTCAAATGTTTAATAAGCATTGTTTAGAGTATAAAACAAACTCTTAAATGTTTATAACAAAAACTCATAAATGTTTATAACAATTAGAAATTGTTCATAATATAGTTAAAGACAAAAAGAATTTTAAACACGCCTCTAACATTACTTTCGTTCCACATTATTGTTAAAGATATTTACATCATTTATTTACAATATTAACATTTAAATTATTCAAATTATTAATTTGAGAAATACATTAACCACATGTTCATCCGGTTGGTAATTTCTTAATCGTGTCAATATAATCGACCAATGAAGGTTAGTTATACATGTTAATGTCACAATCTGGTTTAATAAAGGTTTAATAATTATTATAATTATTTGTGACGGTAATCTTCATTCAAAATCTTATCTCAAATTCTTTCAATACTCTTGTTAATTATAACAGTAAATTCACTTGATTAATTTTCAAAGGACAAATACAATACACTCCTGCGGTAAATACGTCGCTTACAAAAAAAATGCACAAAACTGCATTAAAATAAGCCCAAAATTCATCATATATTAATATAAACGGCATCAAAATCTTCCACAGAATCTTACAAAAACCTCCACTAACAAATTCTTTAACATCATTAATTACTGTGGGAACCTCCTTCATTTACTTCAAGGGCATTATACATCAGCGACTTTCAACACGTTCGCTGCACTGGCGATTATACATTCATAGTTCCACTTCAAAAATTCTTATAATCATTAATAGTTTCAAAACTGTTGTCATTTAACCTTCGTGGATTTCATTCATGAATCGAAATGAAGTAAAAATTTGCCAATCACAAATAAATTTAATAGTGAATACGCTTATATACGCCTCTCTGGTCTATCAAAATTTAAGATTATCATCTTCAAAGTATTGTAGTATAAAAATACTATCATCAAACAAAGTGCGACTAAACTGCAAAATAGTCGAATAGAATCCAATTAGACTGTGAAATGCAAACATTATTATTCAACTCTCTAATTGAGAAAAAACTCCTAACAAAAGTTCGCGACTTTAATGCATTCAATAATTCATAATTAAAGTTCATCTTTCACAAAATTGTCTATGATGCAATGGTCGTTCATAACTGACGATAAATGTCTGTGTTGCAATCAATTTCAAATAACGACTAGTATTTCCAAGATCGTCGACAACGCAAGAGATTTTAACGCTCTAAAATCATTTAAATGTTCTTCCTTCTTGATGATGACAGAAAATTGGTCAAAGTCATTAAACTGGGGTAGAAATTACTTTAATAGAGAGACACGCTGTCTGAAGTTAAATCTGCCATGAAAATCATTAACTTATAGTCAAATCGTGACTACCAAAAAATAAGCAAATTATTGAAAAATCTAAATATCAGTCTCAACTGATCCAAAATCATATAACTATGCCCATGACATAACAATGTCTTAATAAATCGTCGAAAAAGGCATAACTCATCAAGGTGTACTGAGAATAGGAATCTCAAACAAGAATATAGGGCAAAATACATGAGGACAGAAAATATGGGAAAATGGTTGCTCAGATATTGCTAGAAAACTCAAATACAATAAACGTTCACGACTACCTTATCTGCCGATTGAAGTTCCAGAGGAAAATTCCCCAAAGAAGACTGCTGATGGATCCATTTCACCAAGTTAAAGCTGAGCTCCATCCTCGAAACAGGAAACAGCACCCTCAGAGAATCGAACTGCTTCCTCCTCCGGAAATTGCACTGCTCCATGAAGACAAAAGACATCCTTCTGGCAAAATTCTTCTTTGTGAGTCGGGACTACCCTGACCTCTCTTGAAAAATCCCTGAAGATCTTGTAGAAAATCGCGATGAAGTTTTTGTAGTAATTTCCATTGAAATATTCATATTCAGTGAGTATGAAATCGTTTCCATTGCTGTTTGATAGTATTCAGCGTTGAGCCACGAAACATGGGTGTAGATGGTTGTTCACCCCATGTTCGCTTGTATGGAATAGCAATTAGCGAAGTTCCATGTTGCTATCTTACTCCAACAATGTATGTCCCAATTGCATTAAAGTCCTTTAGCCTTCCATCTTCTCTTCGGTTATGGTAATAGAAGAACAAACTGCCTTATTAAACTGCTCCATAATACTGTAGCGTTGTGTCACAAAAGCAATCAGAAGTCTCCCTGTTGTACTAGCAGTGTCAGCCGTAGCGTAGGATCTGACGCTATAACGTGCTTCTCAGGTGGCGAGAAAATCACTTTTGTCAGACGTCTAAAATTGCTAATATCTTCTAAAATAACTCTTTGAAATTGTTCAAATTTCCTACACTGCTTAATGTAGCACTGCACAATAGGATTAGCTTATAGGCAACCGCTAACTGTTCATAGCCACTCTTGTAGACGCGTTATAATGTGCGTTTTAACTTCGCCTAGTTTTACTCACAGTAAACTTGCACTGCTTGTCTGCTTGAATCTCGCTTAATGCGGTGGCTTTACCACGCGTTATAAAGACGACTCTTTCTACTAATGTCACTCGACGTCTCCCCAAAACGACTATATAAGCACTGAAGATCTGACGATTTGAGATATGCGATATGAGATCTGACGATTGAGACTCCTCTCTTCTGCGCAAGGCCTTTTATAAACTTCATAAGGGGCGTATCCATCCCTTCCATAGCGTGTTACTGCGTCATCGCTCGAAGTTCCAACTTCGTCAATACGTGACAGATTTTCAAAATTCAAAAACAGAAAATAAATTTCACCAAACTTCCAAATCAATGCCTCAACTGCAAATGGATTTCCACAATTCTGCATTTCAAAAAGTATTAAAAATACCATAGTTTCAGCAATCTCCGTCTTCCTTCAAACAACCGTTCATTGGTTCGGGCCTCCCCTCCAATAGCATAATTTCTTCCTCAGCATAATTCCACGTTTCCTGCGACTGCGTCGTAAATCTCGGATCTTTCTCGAATAAATGCTGACGTCATAAGGAATCTCAGCTCAAGTATCCTGCTGGTATAACGTTCGCGTCATCCGTGCTTACGTCATGACTACCCACGTCATAACTATGACAGCCATAACTTTCTTCATAATTTCAATATAGCCACCGTGGTCTCTATATAATTCAATTACGGGGGCAGTACCTTAGAGCTATACTGAGAGCAAGACTAAACGTATAAGCCAACACAAAAGCCAATATATAAGCCAGCACAAAAGCCAATACATAAGTCAATACAAAAGCCAACCAATCTAGCAGTGAACATTGACACTTGATAGTGTGTTAATCAAATCATAAATGGTCAAGTTGTTTTAACACGGATTTGCAAAATAGTATTGTCAGCGACATCATGTTGTGAACATGAACACTGGATAGAGCGTTTAATCAAATCACGAATGGTTAAGTTGTTTCAACACGGATTCACAAAATAGTATTGCCAATGCCATCTGGTAGTGAACATGAATACCGGATAGAGCGTATAATCAAATCACAAAAGGTTAAGTTGTTTCAACACGGTTTTGCAAACTTGTATTGTCAATGGCATCTAGTCGTCAACATGAACACTGGATAGAGCGTTAATCAAATTACAAATGGTCAAGTTGTTTTATAAACATTGAATAAAGCATTAATCGAATTAGAAACGATCAAGTTGTTTTAACATGAATTTTGAAACTCGTATTGTCAGTGGAATCTAATCATGAACATGAACACTGGATAGAGCGTTAATCAAATCACAAATAGTCAAGTCGTTCTAACATGGATTCGTAAAATAGTATTGTCAATGGCATCTAGTAGTGAACATGGACACTGGATCGAGCGTTAATCAAGTCACAAATGGGTAAGTCGTTTTAACATGGATGTCAGTGGCATCTAGTAATAAACATGAACATTGGAAAAATCATCAATCAATTTACAAACGATCAAGTTGTTTTAACACGGATTTTCAAACTCGTATTGTCAGTGACATCTGGTAATGAACATGAACACTGGATAGATTGTTAATCAAATCACAAATGATCAAATTGTTTTAACACGGATTTGCAAACTCGTATTGTCAATGACATCTAGTAGTCAACATGAACAATGGATAGAGCGTTAATCAAATTACAAATGGTTACGTTGTTTTATGAACATTGAATAAAGCATTAATCGAATTACAAACGATCGAGTTGATTTAACATGGATTTGCAAACTCGTATTGTCAGTGACATCTAGTCATGAACATGAACACTGGATAGAGTATTCATCAAATCACAAAATGGTCAAGTCATTTAACACGGATTTGCAAACATGAACACGAATCTGCCAAACATTATGATCCAATGATCACTTACATGGCTTCAAATTTCGATACTTTTAAATAAGGACACACTGTTACTAACGTTGCGAATATTACGCGCAGCTGCATTCTTGATATTATAAAACAACGAAATATATTATTATCAATACTATACCGTACAGAAGAGCTACAGGAGAGATAAATAGTGACAGGTATGAACGTATGCGTAGCCTCGTATGGCGAAAGAAAAAGAACTGATTCTCCATTCTGTCAAGATGCTGGCTGCGTATACTATTAAAACATTTAAATTGTCAACTCTGAATGACATTGGGCTATTCAGGCAACTCTTGCCAAGAGGTAAGTATCATATTCACCATATCCTTCAGAGGGCAAGTGAAGCCGGTGGGTCCATGACATAAATTCATGGCATGTAAATGAACCTACCACTGCAATTGGTGGTGTGTAGCAAACTTTGTAGGTTATATTTGGCTAGTAAACAACGCTCTATCAAGTTCCATGGTGGTGTTAGTGAGAGTGGCATCTGGTAGCCAAAGTTGGGACTACTTGACAGTGAACTTGTTGGGAGCCCTCGGGCTTTTGTAAAATGTCCAGCATACGGCCACTGGCTGCGGTTCATATACCATATATGACCTCTTACTTGCATTGTCAAAAGATTAACTCAAGATGTTTTTGCAAAATTAAGGTGAAACATAGTAGAAGATGAGCAATATATTACATGTTTTGGTGATGAAATTATCACGGCGATTAGGGCGCGTAGTGGACGTCCTCAATTTGCATAGTTGAAAAATATAGAACTTCCTATACTTTTGAAATGCAATTTCGAAAATTAAAGATAAGGTATAAACTAAGGAGTATCGAATGCCTAAAACAAAATAACAGCGACATACAATTTTCACGGTAACGGTTGCGCAATTTAAACAGAACTTAGCTGCAATTAAAAACCGTGTATGAGACTTTGCTGAAATTAGCCTTAGGTATAACACACAACGAGTGGTGGCTATTATGAAAATATAGAATATGATAATGATCAACTAAATGTATTTTTGAAATACAACAACAAAAATTAGCAGCAATCCAGAGCTTTGTACGTCGCTACTTTAACTAAGACAACAGCAAAACGACTCCATAAGTTCACGATTGCGTATTCCTAAGATTAATTATAATTAACACACGATATAATATCAAACGGAAATATAGTGAGAGAGGTATACTGTAGAAATATTACACTGGAACCGGGTGAGTTAGCCGTGGTGGTTACGGCATGACTGATGGCAGTCGCTCACATCCGGGAGGCGAGGAGGTTCGAATCCCCCCGCCGGCAACCTTGAAGATGGTTTTCTGTGGTTTCCCATCTTCCTTCCAGGCAAATGCCGGGGTTGGTCCCCAACTATAGGCCACAGCCGCTACCTTCCAACTCCTCGTCCTTACATTCCAACTTCCCTCCTTCCCTCCCCAACGGTACTTGTAGCTCACCCATTGGGTGTCCGTCTCGAAGCTGCTACAAAACTGGCGAGCCGAACATGTCCTCGGACACTCCCGGCACTAAAAGCCATACGCTTAAAAAAATACACTGGAAACAGCGCTCAGCGGCCATCTTGAATTTATATAACATGAATAAAAATATATTATGTTAGAGTTACACTATTTCTAATTAGCATTAATGTTGTTTGAGTCTTCAGTCTTTTGACTGGTTTGATGCAGCTCTCCACGCCTCCCTGTCCTGAGCTAATCGTTTCATCTCTACGTAGCTCCGACACCCTACATCCGAGGCAATCTGTTTAACATATTCAAACCTTGGTCTACCCCTACAGTTTTTGTCCTCGACCCTTCCTTCCATAACTAAGCTTGCTATTCCTGGGTGTCTTAGTATGTGTCCTAACAACCTATCTCTTCTCTTCATTAGCAGTCGCCAGAAACATCTCTCCTCTCCCACTCGTCTTAATACCTCTTTGTTTGTAACCCTATCGACCCATCTGATCTTCATCATTCTCCTGTAACACCACATTTCAAATGCCTCAATTCTCCTCTTTTCTGCTGCACCAATAGTCCAAGTTTCACTTCCATAGAGCGCCACGCTCCAGACAAAGGCTTTCAAAAATGACTTCCTAATACCTAAATCTATATTCGATGTCAGCAGATTCCTCTTTTGTAGAAATGCTTTCTTTGCCTGAGCCAACCTACTTTTAATATCCTCTTTGCTTCGTCCATCACTGGTTATTCTGCTTCCTAAGTAACAGAAGTCTCCTACTTCCTTCAGCTTTTCACCTGCCAATTTGATCTCCATAGAGGTTTCTGATTTATCTCGGCTGCATTCCAGTATTTTTGTTTTACATTTATTTATTTTCATCATGAATTCTTTCCGTAAGACGGAGTCCATACCATTCAAAAACTCATTCAAATCCTCAGGCTTGTCGGCCAAGATGACGATGTCATCAGCAAATCTCAGAGTTGAAATTATTTCTCCTTGAATCTTCACTCCCACTTTAAATTTTTCTCTAATTTCCTTCATTGCTTGTTCAATGTAAAGATTGAAAAGTATGGGTGATAAGTTGCAGCCTTGCCTTACACCTTTCTGAATACCAGCTTCTCTCTCATGTCCTTCAACTCGAATGACTGCTGTCTGGTTTCTGTACAGATTGTATATCACCCTCCTATCCCTGTACTTTATTCCAATAGATTTCAAAATGTCAAACAATTTAGTCCAATCAACGTTATCAAAAGCCTTTTCTAAGTCTACAAAAGCCATGAACGTTCTCTTATCTTTCCTCATTCTACCTTCCAAAATCAGCCTAAGACTTAGTACAGCTTCCCGTGTTCCTACATTTCTCCTGAAACCAAACTGGTCTTCACCCAACTCCGTTTCTATCTGGCTTTCAATCCTCTTGTAAATTATTCTAGACAGGATCTTTGAAGCATGAGTAATCAAGCTGATTGTACGGTAATCTTCACATCTGTCAGCTCCCACTTTCTTTGGTATAGGGGTGATTACATTCTTCTTGAAATCAGGGGGTACCACACCGGTCTCATAAATCCTACACACCAAGTGAAATAACCTGATCAGACCTTCATCTCCTATGCAGCGTAGCAACTCAATCGGTATATCATCTATGCCTGGTGCTTTGTTCCTGCTTAAGTCTTCCAAAGCTCTATCAAATTCTGATCTCAATATTAAATCTCCTTTCGCATCCTCATCAATTTCCTCCACCCTTTCCATTACATGATTCTCAATCTCCTTTCCCTTATACAAACTCTCTATGTAAGCTTTCCATCTCTCAACCTTTTCTTCCCTATCTGTTAGAGGCTTTCCATTTGTGTCCTTAATATTACAGCACTTAGTCTTCTTTTCCCCAAAAGTATTCTTAATCCTTCGATAAGCTGTGTCTACTTTTCCTAATTTCAGACAATTTTCTATACCTGCACATTTCTCTTTCAACCATTCTTCTTTCGCTTCCTTGCACTTCTTGTTAACCTCATTTCTCAGACGTCTGTATTCTGCTTTCCCCTTTTCATCTCTTAGATTCTTGTGTTTCCGCCTTTCATCCATCAATTCTAGTATATCCTGAGTGATCCACGGTTTTCTACCTATTCTTTCTTTCCTACCAATGTTTTCTTCTGCGGATTTTGTTATTTCATTCTTCAAAAGTGCCCATTCGTCTGCAATTGAAGTTTGTTTAGGGTTTTTCATTAGTCCTTCCTTTATACTCTTCTTGAATCTTTCGTTTACATCCTTTTCTTTCAGTCTGTCTATTGCCCACCTTTTTGGCTTTTGACTCTTCTTCAGTTTCTTCAACTTTAATCTGCATTTCATTACAACCAGATTGTGATCAGAGTTTATGTCAGCACCAGGATATGTTTTACAATCCAAAATCTGGTTTCTAAACCTCTGCTTGACCATAATGAAGTCGATTTGGTAACGCCCTGTATCTCCTGGTCTCATCCATGTGTATATTCTTCTATTGTGGTTATTGAATAAGGTGTTAGCTATGACCAATTCATGCTCGGTGCAGAATTCTACCAGCCTGCTTCCTCGATCATTCCTTTCACCTAATCCGAAATCTCCTACTATCTTCCCTTCTCTCCCTTTTCCTACCACAGCATTCCAATCTCCCATTACTATAACATTTTCATCACCCTTGATATACCTCAGAATTTCGTCTATTTCTTCATAGACCTTTTCAACATCCTCATCATCAGCTTGACTGGTAGGCATATAGACTTGCACCACTGTGGTGCAGGTAGGTTTAGTACTGATTTTTGCTACAATAATCCGTTCACTATATTGCTCATAATATTCCACCCGCTGTCCAAGTTTCCTACTCAATATGAGGCCAACCCCTGCTTGGCCATTGTTTGATTTAGTGCTAATGACCCTATAGTCTCCTGACCAAAAATCCTGTTCTTCCTGCCAGCGCATTTCACTAATCCCAACCAAATCCAACCTCAACCTATCCATTTCCCTTTCTAAGTTTTCTAACCTTCCACTTCCTAGCAGACTTCTAACATTCCACGCTCCGATCCGTAGAATGTCAGATTTCCTCTTTGTCACTTCTGTGATGTTAACCCCCTCTCGAGTAGTCCCCACCCGGAGATCCGAACGGGGGACTAGTTTACCTCCGGATTGAAATTTTACAAGGGAGGAGGCCATCATCACATGTAATTATGCATAGAGAGGTGCATATCCTCGGGAATAGCATACGGCTGTAGTTTCCCGTTGCTTTCAGCCGTGCAGCAGGACGCAGTGTAGCCATTATTTGGCTTAAATTATCAATATCTTAACCGTCTATAAGACTAGTAAAGAATTGATTTATTCTGAAAGGCTGCTACTCCCTTTCAGAATAAGTAAAGAGCAATTCTACTAACGAAAAAAATACTAACCTTCTACCGTACTAACAATTAAATACCAAAATTCTACTAACAAAAAACTTAAGTTCCACCAACAACAAATACTACCACTAAAACAGTCTGTCACCAGGCACACTCACATGCACCCTCACACATCAAAGTCTACTGAAACAATGAACTACAACAAATAAACAATGCAACTGCTACCAGACACACTCACACACCCCAGTCTAATAGAACTATGACATATATCTAACAGACAAACTAACTACCTACTTACAACTAAAACTAACTACATACTTACTGTACTGTTATTTGAATTGACAATATTTACAAAATTTCCTCTCTAAGATGCATAAATAATTATTTAAGAACATAACAGGTTAAGGATCGTCTTAGTCATCTTGCTGTTCTTGCAATTGAATCTGACTTAACAGTGAAATTGGAATACGAAGAAATCATAAACTTCTTTGCAAATGACAAGGCCAGGAGGAAGCCTCTAAGACCTACATATATAAAAATCCAACATGGCGATCCTCCGAAATATTAGACGGTTCTCAATATCTAATATTTATTTTTCTTTTGGCCATTATTAAAAACACTGATGGAATTGGTCGAATGTCTACACGAAGAAAGTCACGTGGCGAGGACATGATACATTATTCAGACAGTGGCTCGAACTAGGGAGAAAGTGTCACAATCACAGCGCGGAGTGGTCGGTGTCAACATGCATTAGTTCACTCTTGACACCATACCCTTCTTCAGAGGTTATCCAACAACCTAAATACACTTCCTTCTACCTCCTCAGACACAGCATGGTATGAATACCAGCATTTCAAAGAGGAACGGGATATCGGGTTCGAGTCCCGCTTGGCTCAGATATTTTGTTTTCTTAACTTCCATCTACATGACTTGCACTGTTTGTGCATTACCTACAAGATCTAATAGCTTAAAACCTTTGTTAAATCATGTTTAAAATTAACGTGTCCAAGTAATAAAAACGGATTACAGTTGAACCTGCTTTATACGTAACTCTGTTCTGCGTATTTCGTATTTGTACGTAATTTCTTTTAGGTCCCGGGAAAATGTAATTTAAAAGCGTGTTAATTTAACCTTATTTATACGTAATCCAGTTATACGTAATTCGCTGTTATGCGTATGAAGTGTCAGTGAAATACATCTGAGTTTTGCGTAGCCTAATTGTAATTTAATGAGCACGAGTTGTTATAAAAGAAACTACAGTACTCTATTTATGTAGTTTCCTCTTGTCGGCGTAGACGGAGGTAGAGCGGTCGTGTTTCGGTGCTGAAACAGAACAGAGTTTCTGTCTCACGTGGGACATGCTCAAGAGTCTGGATTGTTCACACGAAAATAATTTTCATATTCAAACAAATTTATTTGCTTTTGTTTCCGCGCTGAAACCGCCGACTCGGCTGGTAACGTAATCTTTGGCGGCATTGTGAAGGTCAAAAACGACGCAGCTGGAGGAGGAATTTGAATTTTTTCATAAAGAAATGCCACTGAGGCTAAAGAGCCCCTTTACCTAGCATATTCAATGTTCTGGCTTGAAATTTTGTAATCAGAAACTAAACCTAGCTTAACAACTAACAAAAAATATAGAATACAATTTGCGGTGGCTCAAAAGCTGTGGACGACGTCACGGTGCAACACTGGAACGAAGAGATTCTGCCGGGTATCATAAGCGATTACCAGCCTCCAAACATCTACAATCGTGATGAGACCGGCTTATTCTACAGTCTCCTTCCTAATAAAACATTAGCTGAAAAAGGTGACTCCTGCCTTGGAGGGAAGAAAAGAAAAATTCGCGTAACAGTTCTTCTTGCCACCAATGCAGATGGATCGGACAAACTTCCTCCACTTGTGATAGGAAACATCGAAGAATCCGAGGTGTTTTAAAGGTGCGAAAACAAAGCCTACGGAATATGAATCCCACAGAAATTCTTGCATGACTATGCTTCTAATGGAACAGTGGTTGAAAAAATTGACATTAAAATGAGAAAGAAACAGAAGAAGATCCTTCCTCTTATGGATAGATGTGCAGCACATCCACCTCAAATCGTTCTGGAGAATGTCCGAGAGGAACTTTTCCCTCCTAACTGTACCAGTGTTCTACAACCACTTGCTTTGGGAATCATTGCAAATTTCAAAGTGCATTATAAAAGAATGCTGGTTCAACATTTAATAACACAGAGTGATGCAGGAAATGAAACTCTCCATTAATTTACTACAAGCCATGGACTTTATTTCGGCTGCCTGGAAGCAGGTGTCATCCTCCACAATCAGCAACTGTTTCCGCAAAACTGGTGTCTTACTGGAAGAGGCTGCCTCTAATGATGATTACGGGGACGAAATTATGTCTGACAATGAGCTAACGCTACCGGAGGGTACAAATTTCGATACTTTAGTGCATTTCGATGATAATCTGGCTGTAGGTGGCGTACAGAGATTATTGCTGATGTATGCCAACAACGCGGTGATGACGGATCAGCTACAAGCGATAGTGACAATGATGGAGATGGAGGTGACGCCTTGAATCTTGAAACACCTGAACTAAGTGAAGTGTTAAGTCCAATCGATGTGTGTAGGCGTAACAACAGTGCGAAAAGTTGTAGTGAAAATGCTTTGAATTCATTACCACGTTTGCAAAAGGAGGTTTATGCACTTAATGCAAGAAAAGTGAAACAAGCCAAACTATCTGATTTCTTTAAGGCTGGACCAAGTTCAAAATAATACAGTACTATATTTTCCGCCTTAATGCATGTATTGTTCGCTAGGATTTACACATGTAGGTCTATTCCATTGGTTTTTCAGTAAATATGTCATGTGTTGTATATGTCTGATTTCTAAGTAATTCTGAGTTACAAGTAGTTTTTTCTCTTACGCTTGACATACGTATATGTCAGGTTCAACTGTATTAGTTAAAGCCTGTCCAACGAGAGAAGGGTTCTGCGAGAAAGCGCCACTGTCGCTGAACAGTCAACTATTCCCATGTTGCTATGGCAACACGCGCCAAAATGTCAATCTGCTGACGCCGCGCCGTTAACACGAGCTCCCTACGCTGTGTTAATTGCTAACTTATTCATTGGGTTACTGGTTATTCGTTAGAATTGTCAGTTTGTATTAGGCAACATTAAAAGAATGGCTTCAAAACTTTACATTTCGTTAGGATTGTAAAGGTGATGGATTAACTCTATGTCAGGCATGTTACACTTCATTATTTTATATTGCTGTGTATTGATGTGAATATGGTAGGGTCAGTCACGTAACTAGGATTTGCTTCTGGAGAGGGATGAACGGAGTCAAATCAGAACACATAACGTATAACGGCTGTTGAACTAGGTCTATTCGCTTGCCTGATATACCCTTTACAGAACATAACTATTTTTTCTTTTTTTTTCTTTTATTTTTATCTCTTTTCGTTTAAGTCTAGGTTTTGTGGCTTTTTGGTATGGGTTTGATTTTGTTTTGGTAGTGCGTTTGCTTTAGTTTTTGATCTTTTGGTATTGCTTTTTTTGTTTTGTTTTTATGGTGTTCGTGTTTGCTTTTGCCTTAGTTTTATTTTGATTTTTGCTTTGTGTTTTTAGTTTCTGTTAAGGTGTTTTTTTGCATTTTGTTACTGCTTCATTGTTTTGTATTGTTTGTTTTTGGTTTTAAAGTTTGCTTTTGCTTTGTGGTTTTATTCCTTTCGTTTTTTTATTGTTTTCTACACTTGTCCCAGTTTTTTAATTTTGGTTTTATGGATT
Organism: Meconema thalassinum; assembly: GCA_946902985.2. Classification (NCBI taxonomy): domain Eukaryota; kingdom Metazoa; phylum Arthropoda; class Insecta; order Orthoptera; family Tettigoniidae; genus Meconema; species Meconema thalassinum. Next base: position 5,638,115 of record OX336398.1, on the reverse strand, counting down.
TGTTTTTGCTTTTGTTTTAGATTTTATGTTTTTTTTTGTTAGCGGGTGGGGGAGGGCGGAGGCTTGGGTTAAATCAGACATAATCAATGAAAGCTAAACTGCAAGTTTTTGCTTTTATGTTTGATCTCGATAGCATTTGATACGTTTTATCTGCTCCTATGCATGAGCAAAAGCTAGAAAATGAACAGTTTTGCAAATGTTCAATCAGGGGAAGATGACCTCGTAGTTCCGCCCCTTAAAACAACAATAACTAACTAGTTTAGGAAACATTAAATATTTTACACGAGCAAATAGAAATGTTCTCGAATTTGGAAGCAAAAACGTACATAATCCACTCAATTGTCATCAATGCGAAGAATGGTTTTTTCAAAATAAAAATAAAAATTGAATTACGTATTATTATTATTATTATTACTTGCACCGGGTGAGTTAGCCGAGGTCGTTGCGGCATGACTGTTGGCAGTCGCTCACATCCGGGAGGCGAGGAGGTTCGAATCCCCCCGCCGGCAACCTTGAAGATGGTCTTCTGTGGTTTCCCGTATATGGTCTTATCTTGCCAAAGACAAAATAACACCCACGCTATATATTTCAGATATAGTCTCACAAAGAAGGCTTTCTCTGCAGAGGTCGAAAGATAAGCGATTAGATATATTCAAGATGGTGGATGGGCATTTTTTAATGTTTTTAACAATTCCTCTCGAGGCAAGAGCTGAATTAGAACGAAACATTGTAAACGAAAAGTTTGATATAGGGTACAACGTTAACCAATCACAGGAACATCCAATCATTATAAGAAGAATGACTTACAACTATACCAGTATATTTAGGAGAAAGTAGGCTACATGTTCATGTTGTTATTTTGGATGGTAATCATTGTGATATTCAATGATTTCTGGTAGTTCAGGCAGCAACGCCCAGATGGTGCTCATTAATAAATTGTGCGTATTAGTCTTTGGGATAGTAATCATCGTAATATTAATTCATTTCTGTTAGTACAGACAGAACTAGGAAGATGTTATGTCGTTGTTGTTGTTGTTGTTGTTGTTGTTGTTGTTGTTGTTTTAAGGGACGGAACAGCGTGGTCATCTGCCCCATCGGGCTAATTGTTTTGTGCGCATTTTCTTTGGAATGGTAGATCACGAGAGGTAAAAATAATATCTGCCGTTTTCGACAAAAAATCATAGCGAAGAACATACATGATATCAGCAAGTGATATGCGGAAAATCGCAACACCGCTATGTACTCAAGATGGATGTATGCTATCGTGGAATTTTAACATTGATATATTTTGCGCCGGGGTCAATCAGTTGCAACAAGTAGCAGGTTACCATGGCATCACCCGTAGCGGCTTCGCCCGCGAATAATGTAGTTGTAAAGAGTACACTTAGCAAAGTCTCAATCATGAATGCTATGTTTGATTTATCGTTTAATTTTGAATAATAATGATTTTTTTTAGCGTATGGCTTTTAGTGCCGGGAGAGTGTCCGAGGACATGTTCGGCTCCCCAGTTTTGTAGCTGCTTCGAGACGGACACCCAATGGGTGAGCTACAAGTACCGTTGGGGAGGAAAGTTGGAATGGAAGGACGAGGAGTTGGAAGGTATCGGCTGTGGCCTATAGTTAGGGACCAACACCGGCATTTGCCTGAAAGGAAGATGGGAAACCACAGAAGACCATCTTCAAGGTTGCCGGCGGGGGGATTCGAACCTCCTCGCCTCCCGGATGTGAGCGACTGCCAGCAGTCATGCCGTAACGACCACGGCTAACTCACCCGGTATAATAATGATAATAATTTGGTAAAGACCGTAAACAATCAGACAATAAAGACAATATAGCACAACAATGGCACATAAATATCAAAATCTCCCCAAAGGCACGTCGCATTGCCTGCATAAAATTCGACTCAAAATCACAACACGGTTTCCGACCACAAACGTAAATAGGAAATAAGTGAGATACAGTATATTAAACACACTGACTAAACACAAAATCCATTTACCTAAATTCCTATGAAAAAGTACACATCATAACATTACACAATTAAAAAACCTCTACGCCCACATTTTCCCCCTTTCACCTCATAATATACACCACATCGAAAAACCCTTAGACACGTGTCTGCTTATTTTCTTAAATCTTTAGTTAATATGCCGAGTATCAAATCCCCAAATGAAACCACTCGTGAGATATTGTTGTTCAATGAAATGCAGGTTTAACCCGTTAACACTCCTTTAGAACCTGAATATACAAAAATCCTTCCTTAGTAGGCGTTTTCGACATACAACAAACATATCCCCAAAATTTCATATTTCTAACTTTAATAATAATATTGGCTGGGCGATGATGAATGAGTGAGTGAGTCAGTCAATCAGTTAGGACACTTTCTTTCCTGTATTTTCCCCAGAATATCACCCCTCTCCATTGGCCCCTTAAATTGAATTCATGAGAAAACGGTTGAACACCTATTTACTTATTTTTAAGCTGATATTTTTTTTTCTCTGAGTTTCAACCTTCTCGCATATGTCGTTTAAGACATACACGCTCCGTTAAGAATCTTTCAACCCCCCAATTTTCACCCCTTTCACCTTATAATATACACCACATAGAAAACCCTTAGACACATGTCTGCTTATTTTTAATGGTTAGTTTATATTCCGAGTATCACATCCCCAAATGAAACAACTCGTGAGATATTGTTATTCAATGAAATGCAGATTTACCCCCCCCCCCTTAACACCCATATAGTACATGAATATCCAAAAATTCATCCTTAGTGGGCGTTTTCAACATACAATGAACACATCCCCAAAATTTCATGTTTCTAACTGCAATAGGTTTGGCTGCGAGATGATGAGTGAATATCCAACAAGTAGTTCCGTGAAGAACTATACAGCCTATTTTCATGTATCCTACTTAATGTTAATTGCCTCTATCAACATACAAAATTTCAGTTTGATTGTTGTAATAGATTAATAAATATTGAGAACCGACTAAATATTTCGGATGGTCGCCATGTTGGATTTTTATGTAGGGCTTAGAGCTATGTACTGTTACATGAAGATTATTGTGTACGTGTAGTATTCAAACTTCAATCGCATGATAAACACACAAAAAGTAAAAATGAGATTTTTAAATTTCGCACAGCTGCCATCTTGTGGATAAGGAAACAATTGAAAAAATTAGATACCAGTGGATTAACATTTGTATAAGGATTTACTGTACCAAGTGTCACTGCACTCGGACGGTTAAAATGCGAGAAACGACCATGTGAATATTTATATTTCGAGTCGCCGCCATGTTGGATTTGTGATCACCAGGTTATTGAAAGTAATATAGGTGAACTTATGTTCATAGCCTCTATGAACATTAAAAAAATTCAGTTTGATTGCTGTAATAGATTCGTAGATATTGAGATCCATCTCAATTTTTCGGACAGCCGCCATGTTGGATTGTTATATGTATAGGCCATAGAGTCACGTACCATTAAAGGAAAATTACTGCGTAGGTTCATTGTTCAAACTTTCACTTCGATCTCATGATTACGACACAAGAAATAAAAACTTATTTTTAAAATTCGCGCAGCCGCCATCTTAAAGTTTTGTAAACAATTGAACAAAATTATGTACCTGTGAATTACAATGTGTATAAACATTTCCTGTACGAAGTTTCATTGCGTTTGGATCATTTAATCGCGAGAAAGGTCTATTTAAAATTTTCAAATTCACTTGGCCGCCATAATCGTTTTGTAGTTAATCGGTTTTTGAAAGTCTTATAGATAAACTTCTAGTAGTGCCCTTTATCTTCGTACAAAATTTCAGGGTGATACCGCTAATAGTTTCAGAGACATAAAATGCCGGTGAATTATTTCACACAGCCGCCATTTTGAGGTTATGTAAGAAATTGAACGAAGTTAGATGTCAGTGCATTACAATATGTATAAACATATACTGTACCAAGTTTTATTGCGTTTGGTTGGTTAAATCGCGATAAACGTCTATTTAAAAGTCACAATTTCGCTTGGCTGCCATGTTAGGTTTGTAGTTACCAGATTTTCAAAAGTAACATAGGTGAACTTCTAGTTGTTCCCTTTATCACCGTAAAATATTCCAGGGTGATATCGGTAATGGTTTCGTAGATATTGAATGCTGGTGAAATATTTCGCACAGCCGCCATGTTGGATTGGTGAGGCGTAAAAAATTTGAAGGGCACGGGCGGGGTTGTCCGGAATAGTGCTATGAGCTTAGCGAGTTTCATTGAAATAGCTCCAGCCGTTTAGAAGTTATTAGGGGGACACACGCCATCACTCACACACGCACACGCACACACAGACAGACACACGGACAAAAGGTGATCTCATTAGCCTATTTTTTATAAATGAAAATAGGCTAAAAATCCTTCCTTAGTGGATATTTTTCCCCCAGAATTTCACCCCACCCCAGGAGCCCATAAATTAGATTGATGAAAAAACGGTCGAACACCTATTTACTTATTTTTCAAGCTATTTCCCCCCCCCCCCCCCCCCCCCCGAGTTTCATACTTTTTGCCTCTGTCGTTTAAGAGATACTTGCTCCGTTAGGAATCCTTCATCCCCCACTTTTCACCCCTTTCACCCCCTGTGGGAGGGGGTCCCCCCTGTGGGTGGGGGGTTTAGAATACACCCACGGTATCCCCTGCCTGTCGTAACAGGCGACTAAAAGGGGCGACCTTGGCTATACTTTAAGGACTCCGCGTTGTTTTGTGAATTGGACCCCCAGTGGGTGGGAGGAAGCGAATACATCCACGGTACTCCCTGCCAGTCGTAAAAGGCGACTAAAAGGGCTTCTCGGAACGGTCCCCTTTCGAAGGTTTGACAGTCGGCTCAAAGACATACACCCGTGCGGTATAACTCTCATTAGGTTATATCGCACTTCTTTCCGTTACTGCTTTCAGGGTCTGGCAACCAAAATTTCTATATGTGCGTGCTGTTAGGGGATGGGCCACTTACGCTTGCGACTACGCTCGAAAGCCTGTTCCGGTCTTGGCCGCGCCGACAGGTGGGTGTGCCATGTACCCGTGCAGTAGTATCCGCCTGACTACGCAGGTCCCCGCACAGCCGAATGTCTGAGCTGTAAAATCCAGTATATGCCAAGGGGTACATGCCGATACGGCATTGTAAAACATCGGACCCCCGGGCAATGCCTTCCAAGCTAGGTGGGCCTTGCCCTGGCTGGGTAGCGCCTACTGTGACAGCCCGTGATCGGATGTCGGTGGCATTGGGGGAGGATGATCTGGCCATGGGTTCCAAAAGAAAAATCCCCAACCAGGGTGGTCCTACACCCAAACAGGGTGGTCCTACACCCAAGTCTTTAACATTTGATTCCCTACGGGGATCAACCCCCTGGGAACAATCTGTGCGGTAGCCTTATTCTCCTTTAGTTTTCCATTTTTCTTCTAGTATATAGATTGGTAGTGTACCCATGTGAGTAATCTCCATGGAAAATATGCTTCCGCCTCCAGCTAGCTTCAGACCTCGGCGTGTACCGTTCTCCCACTGAGCAGTTGCATATTCTTGATTTGAGACTAAGAGGTATCAACTCTACAATGATAAGGCACAACTCTACTCTAAAGACTTTAATTCAGTAAAACTCATGGCTTCAAACAAAATAATAAGAACACAATCCCAATAAACAACACACAAACAAACAAAGTTACTCCCACAATCCACTAATTATTCACATAGTTGAACAAATTAAATCCATATCATTATTCAATCCTTTACCATTATGTGGACTTTAAACTTCACTCAAGTGCGCTGATGCACATGTAACGTTTCACAAAAACTGAACTATTACACTCGTGTCACTTAATGTGACTTCTTTAAATTCACAAAGTTACTTGTTTCTTACAATACATCTTAATTTACATGTGTACTGTCTGTGTTACATCTCTCTCTCCCACCAAATGCTTTCATGCATTAGCCAACTCATGGGTTGCACTACAATCTACTTGCAACTCCACAATTGAAGAGGTGAGTTCATGAAGGGGTTATGTTACAATGGTCTTTCTGAGATAAATAGACCCAAAGTTCAAGGGCTGGAACTTTTTTGTGTTATGTTCATTTTTGCTCTAAATTAAATTATTGTACTCCTAAATAGTATAGAAATATGTTGGCATGGTGTTCAACTTGAATATTTGCTTATTGCATTAAAAATAAAAAAATATTTGTACATACCTCCTTTATTCACAAGAAAATTTTACTTACTTTTACAGCACCCGGGCGACTGGAGCTGGAATTTGATGATGAAAAAAATAACGTGTGGACGTGATTATTTTTATTTATTATTGTACACTACAGTAAGTATGTAGTTAGTTTGTCTATTAGATATATGTCATTGTTCTATTAGACTGTGGTGTGTGAGTGTGTCTGGTAGCAGTTGCATTGTTTATTAGTTATAGTTCATTGTTTCAGTAGACTGTGATGTGTGAGGGTGCATGTGAGTGTGCCTGGTGACAGACTGTTTTAGTGGTAGTATTTGTTGTTGGTGGAACTTAAGTTTTTTGTTAGTAGAATTTTGGTATTTAATTGTTAGTACGGTAGAAGGTTAGTATTTTTTTCGTTAGTAGAATTGCTCTTTACTTATTCTGAAAGGGAGTAGCAGCCTTTCAGAATAAATCAATTCTTTACTAGTCTTATAGACGGTTAAGATATTGATAATTTAAGCCAAATAATGGCTACACTGCGTCCTGCTGCACGGCTGAAAGCAACGGGAAACTACAGCCGTATGCTATTCCCGAGGATATGCACCTCTCTATGCATAATTACATGTGATGATGGCCTCCTCCCTTGTAAAATTTCAATCCGGAGGTAAACTAGTCCCCCGTTTGGATCTCCGGGTGGGGACTACTCGAGAGGGGGTTAACATCACAGAAGTGACAGAGAGGAAATCTGACATTCTACGGATCGGAGCGTGGAATGTTAGAAGTCTGCTAGGAAGTGGAAGGTTAGAAAACTTAGAAAGGGAAATGGATATGTTGAGGTTGGATTTGGTTGGGATTAGTGAAATGCGCTGGCAGGAAGAACAGGACTTTTGGTCAGGAGAATATAGGGTCATTAGCAGTAAATCAAACAATGGCCAAGCAGGGGTTGGCCTCATATTGAGTAGGAAACTTGGACAGCGGGTGGAATATTATGAGCAATATAGTGAACGGATTATTGTAGCAAAAATCAATACTAAACCTACCTGCACCACAGTGGTGCAAGTCTATATGCCTACCAGTCAAGCTGATGATGAGGATGTTGAAAAGGTCTACGAAGAAATAGACGAAATTCTGAGGTATATCAAGGGTGATGAAAATGTTATAGCAATGGGGGATTGGAATGCTGTGGTAGGAAATGGGAGAGAAGGGAAGATAGTAGGAGATTTCGGATTAGGTGAAAGGAATGATCGAGGAAGCAGGCTGGTAGAATTCTGCACCGAGCATGAGTTGGTCATAGCTAACACCTTATTCAATAACCACAATAGAAGAATATACACATGGATGAGACCAGGAGATACAGGGCGTTACCAAATCGACTTCATTATGGTCAAGCAGAGGTTTCGAAACCAGATTTTGGATTGTAAAACATATCCTGGTGCTGACATAAACTCTGACCACAATCTGGTTGTAATGAAATGCAGATTAAAGTTGAAGAAACTGAAGAAAAGTCAAAAGCCAAAAAGGTGGGCAATAGACAGACTGAAAGAGAAGGATGTAAACGAAAGATTCAAGAAGAGTATAAAGGAAGGACTAATGGAAATCCCTAAACAAACTTCAATTGCAGACGAATGGGCACTTTTGAAGAATGAAATAACAAAATCCGCAGAAGAAAACATTGGTAGGAAAGAAAGAATAGGTAGAAAACCGTGGATCACTCAGGATATACTAGAATTGATGGATGAAAGGCGGAAACACAAGAATGTAAGAGATGAAAAGGGGAAATCAGAATACAGACGTCTGAGAAATGAGGTTAACAAGAAGTGCAAGGAAGCGAAAGAAGAATGGTTGAAAGAGAAATGTGCAGGTATAGAAAATTGTCTGAAATTAGGAAAAGTAGACACAGCATATCGAAGGATTAAGAATACTTTTGGGGAAAAGAAGACTAAGTGCTGTAATATTAAGGACACAAATGGAAAGCCTCTAACAGATAGGGAAGAAAAGGTTTAGAGATGGAAAGCTTACATAGAGAGTTTGTATCAGGGAAAGGAGATTGAGAATCATGTAATTGAAAGGGAGGAGGAAATTGATGAGGATGCGAAAGGAGATTTAATATTGAGATCAGAATTTGATAGAGCTTTGGAAGACTTAAGAAGGAACAAAGCACCAGGCATAGATGATATACCGATTGAGTTGCTACGCTGCATAGGAGATGAAGGTCTGATCAGGTTATTTCACTTGGTGTGTAGGATTTATGAGACAAGTGAGGTACCCCCTGATTTCAAGAAGAATGTAATCATCCCTATACCAAAGAAAGTGGGAGCTGACAGATGTGAAGATTACCGTACAATCAGCTTGATTACTCATGCTTCAAAGATCCTGTCTAGAATAATTTACAAGAGGATTGAAAGCCAGATAGAAACGGAGTTGGGTGAAGATCAGTTTGGTTTCAGGAGAAATGTAGGGACAAGGGAAGCTGTACTAAGTCTTAGGCTGATTTTGGAAGGTAGAATAAGGAAAAATAAGAAAACGTTCATGGCTTTTGTAGACTTAGAAAAGGCTTTTGATAACGTTGATTGGACTAAATTGTTTGACATTTTGATATCGATTGGAATAAAGTACAGGGATAGGAGGGTGATATACAATCTATACAGAAACCAGACAGCAGTCATTCGAGTTGAAGGACATGAGAGAGAAGCTGGTATTCAGAAAGGTGTAAGGCAAGGCTGCAACTTATCACCCATACTTTTCAATCTTTACATTGAACAAGCAATGAAGGAAATTAGAGAAAAATGTAAAGTGGGAGTGAAGATTCAAGGATAAATAATTTCAACGCTGAGATTTGCTGATGACATAGTCATCTTGGCCGACAAACCTGAGGATTTGAATGAGTTTTTGAATGGTATGGACTCCGTCTTACGGAAAGAATTCATGATGAAAATTAATAAATGTAAAACAAAAATACTGGAATGCAGCCGAAATAAATCAGAAACCTCTATGGAGATCAAATTGGCAGGTGAAAAGCTGAAGGAAGTAGGAGACTTCTGTTACTTAGGAAGCAGAATAACCAGTGATGGACGAAGCAAAGAGGATATAAAAAGTAGGTTGGCTCAGGCAAGGAAAGCATTCCTACAAGAAAGGAATCTGTTGACTTGGAATATAGATTTAGGTATTAGGAAGTAATTTTTGAAAGCATTTGTCTGGGGCGTGGCGCTCTATGGAAGTGAAACTTGGACTATTGGTGCAGCAGAAAAGAGGAGAATTTAAGCATTTGAAATGTGTTACAGGAGAATGATGAAGATCAGATGGGTAGATAGGGTTACAAACGAAGAGGTATTAAGACGAGTGGGAGAAGAGAGATGTTTCTGGCGACTGCTAATGAAGAGAAGAGATAGGTTAGTAGGACACATACTAAGACACCCAGGAAAAGCAAGCTTAGTGATGGAAGGAAGGGTTGAGGACAAGAACTGTAGGGGTAGACCAAGGTTAGAATATGTTAAGCAGATTGCCTCGGATGCAGGGTGTGGTAGCTATGTAGAGATGAAACGATTAGCTCAGGACAGGGAGATCTGCATCAAACCAGTCAGAAGATTGAAGACTCAAACAACAACAAACAGCGAAGTCAGAGGAAGCAACACAAAATTAACACATAAAATAAAGGAAATGATAATTACACAATGTTACGTGACATTACTGGGGCACAAAATGAAAGGAAAAATCGATCAGCTAATAAAATATGCTTCGTAGGAAAATATAGACTTACGTAGAGGTAGAAATGTCGATACACAGCGACATTTGATGAGATAAAGAAAGTGAATGTGGCGAATGGACGGTGATTAGCACATGGACCACCGCTCACATACTTTTCATAAAACAGAGGGAAGTGGAAGACGAATGAGACTCAGCTCCGTTACTTGACTTATTCCTTAACCCAAAAAACAAACTCTGATGCGACAATCCAGAATGGAGGCTGTCTTGAAAGGACACCGAACCGGATGGTGACACAATACAGAGCATAATTAAGCCTCGATGAAAAATAGCATATATTTCAGACCTGAGAGATTTAGGTAAAAATAAAATCGATTACATGAAAGGGAGGGAAGACAAACAAAGAGACTTCGCTAGGTTAAGGTAAACGAAAGCGAAAGTACTTGGGTTCACAGGAATGACATCACATAATCATAATAAAGAAAAATAGTATAAGTAAAACGAACGGAGACACAAAATGAGAAATGGAGAAACAGAAATTTAAAATAACGTCATCTCAGATAAATCCAGTGACTGAATCGTACTGACATTTAGTTGTATATGATGCGAGCAAGAGCTAGTCGTCACACATCACTGCAGAAATTGGAAGACAGAAGCCTTCCCTTAAAAGGCGTAGTAACGCGCCCGAAAAGATAAGTCGTAATAAGACCAACATCTCCTCTCCGTATACATGGAGGGGTGGGGACCAAATGGTAAAAGCAAAGTTTGACAGTAAGTTATGCTTCGGCCAATGAGTAAAATTATATAAGGTGCGTTCAAAAAGTAACGAGTGGAGCCTGGAATGCGCAAACCGGTGACGACATCGGCTAATCGTGGCGTGTGTAACGAGGTGTGGTTCCGACCAGAGCGTGGAAGTTCACAGCCCGTCGCTAGAAGGCAAGCGTGCTCGTCACGTGACGATAGAAAGCGAGCAGCAGCATGCATCAATCGTCCAACGCTGCCAGTCACATTGCAAACAGGGATGTAGAGGCGTCCAACGAAGAGCAATTAGGTGTTGTTCGGTTTCTGGCAGCGGAAGGAGTAGGGGGAACGGACATTCATCGCCGAATGTCACAAGTGTACGGCGAACACTGCTTGTCCCTTGCAAGGGTCAAGGCGTGGCACAAGCGCTTCAGGGAAGGACGGGTGTCGTTAGCCGATGATGCCCGGTCTGGGGCACCCCCCTGCATTACGGATGACAACGTCCAGTTGGTTGATGCACTTATTACCCAGGACCGCCGAGTGACAGTGAACGCTATAGCCGCCGTGGTAGGATTGAGCGTCGGAAGTGTGCACACCATCATGAAGGAACGACTGCACTCGCGCAAAGTGTGTGCCCAATGGGTACCCCACAGTCTTCAACCACACCAGGAAGCATGTCGAATGGCCCATTGTCTTGGTCATCTGCAGCGCTATGCGAGGGAAGCGAATGGGTTCCTGGCACGAGTTGTGCCTGGAGATGAGTCATGGTGTCTTCACTTCGAACCAGAATCCAAACGACAAAGCCTCCAGTGGAAGCATCCAGGGTCACCACCACCCAAAACAGGCAAGGCCATCTACACGAGTGCACGAAAGGTAATGCTGACGTTCTTCTTTGACCAAGATGGCCCCCTTCTGATACATTTCATACCGCACGGGACAACAGTGGATGCCCAGCGTTACTCGCAAACCTTCACCACCCTTCACCAAGCAATCAAAACGAAACGACCAGGCAATCTCACCCGTGGGGTCATTCTAATCCACGACAATGCACGACCTCATACGGCCAACACATTCGCTGCACTCCAGCAGAAATTCAAATGGGAGGTTCTCGGCCATCCTCCATACAGTCCAGACCTCTCTCCATGTGATTACGCCATGTTTGGTCCCCTTAAAAGGGCTCTGCGGGGCCAATGATACACCTCGGATGCCGACGTCCAGCTGTACGTGCAGCCCAGAGAATTTTATGAGACAGCCATTCACCGCCTCGTGTCACAGTGGGACAAGTGGCTCAACAGCCAGGGCCAATACTTCGAACTTACAGGTACTGGATTCTGTAATTATGCCTCCGGCTCGTTACTTTTTGAACGCACCTTATGCATAAAGTGAGTTAGCAAAGGTGAAAAGTTTCACCATCTGGTGAAGTAGTTACGCAGCATTACAAATGTTGAACGCAGTAAGAGTGACTGAGAAATGTATGCCACAATAATGTGACACGAAAGAAAGATAATATTAATAATTATAATAACATGAGAAAAAAATGAAACTGGCAAAAACGGTTCACTGTCTGTCTGTCTGTGTGTGTGTGTCCCTATCAACTCCTAAACGGCTGCAGCTATCAAAACCAAATTTGGTAAGAGTAAAGATCTATGCCTGAATATCTCCGAGCTATATTTAAAATTGACGTCATTGCTACCAACTGCTGTAAAATCACAATTGAAATTTGAGCTCTATTTTGGATATCTCAGAAGTTATGCATGCGAACTATTCCAAAATTAGCACACATATGGATAATTACATTCCAGATTAATTTTCAGAAGTCCATACTTGCCAGTTTTGCCAACATGATTCTAAGCCTGCCGATAGGTTAATAAATGCTCTCTCTATTTGTTTAATCCTAATATCAATAGAACTGAAAATATGCAAGCCATCAGCTCTAAACTTTGCATACGTATAGGACCTGACATTCTAGATAAATTTGGAGTAACAAATATACCTCTGTGCTGCCAAAATGATTCTAAGCTTTCTGATAGTTTCAATCATTAATTATATGATTAATTAATCATTAATTATATGACCCGGTCGGAGACTGGAAGCAGGCTGTGGATTTTCATTTCAATTATATGTAACTTTTATACTAACAAATGGATTTTATCCTAAATTGGCACTATAATAGATCATAATATTTCAGATTAATTCTGAGTATCACATACATGACATTGTTCCCAACTTGATTTTACGCACACTGATAAATCCAATATCAAACACCATTTACCGTCCATACTATCCATTATATTTTAACCAAATTTTGTATGTGCATTCTATACCTTAAGAGATGGAGCTAAGAATATATTCACATTCACCAGGGCTGACAATTGTAGTAAGTTACTCTATTAGGCTACACTCTTTCAGGTGTATTTCAAACTGCAGTTATTAGTTATGTTAGTATTACCAACTTGATTTCGTCATTGTTCTAGATAGGTCTATATAGATTTCAATGAATCCTAATTTTTTGAAAAGTAGGCTCCTTAGTTCGTCACGGAAATATTTGTTTCCAAAGACGATCAATTTGGAAAGTGGGCTATATTTCCAAAACTTTAACCAAAGGTCTTTACCCCCTCTACCTCCCAAAATAAGTTCTATGTCCCTGGGACAAAGGTCAGCAGATATGCGAAGGGTGGAAACATAAAAACCTTGTTATTTATTGCATCTGGCATTCAGAACTCGAACGGCTTTGGTTCGGAAGAATGTGGTGGCTAAGTAACAATCCCTACTCACTCGTGCTCACACAGCTATGACTCCAAAATTTCCAACAAGACACAGTATATTTTCTGTCAAATATGAAATCAGTTGCAAAACATTCCGACTATATCAAGTGCATATTATTGAGCAATGAAAACGGAATCAGATCCCGATAAATTTGAAAGACTTAGTTCCTGGCAGCGATATTAATGAAAGTTGCCCCTATAATAATTTCACTACTTTGATGTCTATACCTTGGAATTAAATACTTCCAATAATAATGTGCCATACTTCAAACTGTTAGTACTGACTATTTCAGGCTGAATCCGGCTGCAATGAAGATATATGATGTTGGTAATAGTGGAAGACAATACACCAACACTGCCTCTACAGGAGAATGTTGTATAAAGCAAAATTTGAAGAAATATCCATGTAGCGTATGTGAAGCCAAATTTACTCGGAGAGGAACTTTGAATGAACACATGCGAATCCATAGCGGAACAAGGCCATATTCATGTAGTGTATGCGGAGCCAAATTTACCCACCCTGGAAATTTGTATCAACACATGCTAATCCATAGCAGGCAAAAGCCATATCTATGTATCGTATGTGAAGACAAATTTATACTCAGGGTAAGTTTAAGAACCCATATGCTGATCCATAGTGGCAAGGTACCATATACATGTAACGTGTGCGAAGCCAAATTTACTCGGAGAGGGAATTTGAATAAACATGTGCTTATCCATAGTGGCAAAAAAGGCATATTCATGTGCCGTGTGCAATGCCAAATTCATCGAGAAAGGCCATTTGAAGTCGCACATCCTTACCCATTCCGGAGTGAAGCCATATTTCTGTAACCTGTGCGATGCCAAATTTTCTCAAGGACGAAATTTGAAGATACACTTGCTAAGCCACAGCCACGAGAAGCTTGACTAAAGTACCAATTGCGAAGAAGTTACTCTCAAAATATGATTTATGAACAAACATCCTAGACAATAAAGGACAAGAAAAAATAATGCATGTAGTAAATGCGAATTGAACAAAGCTCACAGGGGACATTTGAAGACACATTTTCTAATAATAAGCATATTCATTAGCAAATGATATCTGAAGCATCACATATTTACTCATGTTGTTGTTTCCTACTTACCAAATTCCTCTGTACATTAGCCCTTTACAGAAACTTTTCTCTTAACTACCTCTTCATTTGTAACTCTATCTGATATTCATCATTCTCCTTAACACCACCTTTCAGGAGCAGCTTTCTCCTATTTTCTGCTGCGGTGACAGTCCAGTTTCAATTCGTTAGAGTGCCACTGCCCAGATAATTTAAAACTGATTCCTTAAAATCTTAAATCTAAATTTAGTATCAACGCAATTATTTTATGTATATATGTCTTCGTGGCCCGAGCGAACCTACTTTTTATATCTCAATTCTACAAGATATTCTTTCTAATTTTCTTTATTGTTTGTTCATTGTTTAGGTTGGAAATTATGGGTTATAAGCTGCAGCCTTGCTTTACACCTTTTTGAATACCTGATGCTCTCTTATGTTCTTCGGTTTGTATAACTGCTGTCTGATTTCTGTATAGATTGAAGATGATTTCATTATTCCAATCATTTTCAGTGATTAAATCAGCGTTATTAAAAGTATTTTTACTCTCTCAATTTCCATGAACGTTCTTTAATGTTTTCTTATTCAACCTTCCAAGTTCAATCTAAGACTTACTACGGATTCCTTACTTCCGACGTTTCTCCTCAGACAACGTTCATCTTCACCAAACTCGCTTTTTCTCTGCCTTTCCATCTTGTAAATCACTCTAGTCTTGTTCCTTAAAGCATGAGCGATCCCGCTGATTGTACTATAAACTTCCCATATATCAGCTTCTGTTTTCTTCGGTATATGGATGATAACATTCTCCTTAAAATCAGGGAGCACCTGTCTCATAAATCCTACATCCTAACGAAATGATTTGGGCCCAACTTCAGTAGCTATGCAAAGTAGCAACTCGGCCAGTTTATCATCTATTCCTGGTGTTTTGTTGATGCTTAAGGCTCCCAGTGTTCTATCAAATTTAATTCTCCGTATTAATTCTCTTTCGTAACGTCATCAACTTCATCATCTTCTTCCATAACTTGTTTCTCAATCTCTTTACCTCTATACCAATGCTCTATGTGAGCTATCCGTCCTTAATCCATTATTCTCTATCCTGTTTTCCATCAGATTGTGAGTCTTTTAAAAAGCTGTAACTACATTTCCTACCTTCAGACAATTTCAGACGTCTGCATTCCGCTTTCCAAATTTCATCTCTTGTAATCTTGTTTTTCCACCTTTCTTATGAATAGAGTGATCACCAGCCCCTTATTTTGTTCGGTGAAATGCAACCCAACTAACGCGTATATCATAGTTATCCTAACCAAGGGCTTTTACCAACCGCGACATATAAGCATGGCCATTAACCGCATCCGTAAAGGACATGGAGTTTGTGCAAACAATCTGCACAAATGGGGAAAGCGGCCAGTCTCCTGTTGTGTTTGTTGTACATCGAACCAGACCATTAGGCACATTGTGGAATATTGCATTATAAGAGCGTATCTAGGTGACCCTAGCGACTTTGTCGGTGCTACACCATTGAGCCTGGGCTGGATAAATAGACTGGACGTAAGGTTGTAATAAGGTCGATATCTGTGCTTGTATGTGCTCTATCTCTATTTCTTTTATCGTTGTGTCCACTAGGGACCGCGACATCTCAACTGTTTTTCTTCTTGTTAGCCCACCACGCCTTCATCCTTTCTTCCATTCATCCGAGTGAACATATCTCTTGCTCGGTTTTAATCCTCTTGATGAACCTGACGGAGTTTTTGTTTCAAAGGGGTTCTGAGCTGGATATCTGATTCAGAAATGTCAAACTTTAACGAGTCCTGATCCACTTCCACCTGCCAGAGGCATCACCTTTTAGCCTCGGAAGTATGATAAGAGACGGTTGGAGAATCTACTGACTGGCATTCTGAGGAGGTGGACACTGGACATAGAATGTTATTCTCCGTTTCTGGATTATACTTGAAATCTTTTCAAAGAGGGAGTATATTTCTGAATTACTCCAGAGCTTGTAACCTCCATCTTTGAAGTTTGGACCAAGAATTTTCCATATGATCTTTCATTCCTTAACTTCAAGTCTCTCAATCGGGCCAGCTGCGTGGTTTAGTAAGCATTCCGCTGCACAGACTGCTTCCGGTCACAGCACAGTTTGATAATGTCTTAACTTTGCATTCCTAGAGATGGACGTTTCATTGTACAGTCGGTGTGTGAGGCGGATGGCTGTTTCGAATTTATTGACTCATTCATTCATTCATTCATTCACTCGTGTTGAGGTGGCGAACTTTTCAGAATTATTTGGCTCGATCCCCTCACCATGATATTTAAACTTTTGAACTTTTAATATCTGGCCGTGAGTGGTTTGAAGTTGAGGTGGAGCTTCTTTTATATTAGCGATTAATTGGGTTTTAGTGTACGATATCTTGAGTCCTACTTTGGTTGCACAGTCATGTAAGTAATTTACTTGTTGAATGGCTATTTGTGGAAAGGAAGCTAACAAGGCGAGGTCATCAGCAAATGCGAGGCAATCAATATTGATGTTATCTCAAGGTCTGCCTATTTGTACTCAATTAGGAAATTCTTTGGATTGAAGAACGTGTCTCCATTCTCTTATTACTCTCTCAAGGGCACAGTTGAAAAGCATTGGTGATAATCCATCACCCTGTCGAACACCTGATTGAATGTGGAATGGTTCAGAAATCTCGGATCTGAACTTTACTTTGGAAGTTGTTTCAGAAAGCATACTCTGCATTATCATTCGAATCTTACTGTCAAGACCAAATTCATGGAGCACTTGGAGAAGAGGTGCTCGGTCAATGGAGTCGCAAGCTTTCTGAAAGTCCACGAAGACGATGACGAATGGTCTAGATCTCAGTGTGTGATAAGCGAAGGTCATTTTCAGATTCAGAATCTATTCAGCACATGATCTGGATTTTCTAATGCCAGCCTGGTACTCGCCTACTTGTGAGTCTAGCTGTTCCTCGGCCCTAGTGAGTCAGGCTTTAGAGAGGATCTTGTAGGTGATTGGAAGGAGAGCAATGCTCCAATAGTTATTGACGTCTGACTTTTCACCTCTTTATGAAGCGCATGAATAAGACCTGCGGTCCATTTAGTTGGTATCTCGGTAGTTTTCAAAATCTGTTGGAGAGTTAGTAAGAGAGGTTCCAGTGCGCTATCATCCAGGAGCTTCCAGTGTTCTGCGATTACCAAGTCCTCGCCGGGGGATTTGTTATTTTTTAGTGAAGTGATGATCTTTCGCAGCTCTGAGATGTTTGGCGGATCACAGTTGAGAAGATTTTTATAATATGACAGTTACCCTTGTCACTGTGAGCGATCTGGTTGGTGATTGGGTCGCGGAAGCACAAATTAGGAGGATTGTATTTTGTTAGATTCCTCGTGAACGTTTGGTAGACATTTCTGGAGTAGTGCTTCTAGAAATTCAACTCGATGTTGGTCAGTTCGTTTTTGTGGAATTGTCTTCTTGCGTGCCGAATAACTCGAGAAGTCCTCCTTCTCGTTTCAACGAAATGTTCATATTTATTCTCTGTTTTGTGAGATTTCCAGAGAAGCCAAGCTCAATTTCTGTCATTCAGGGCTTCATCGCATTCAGCTCCAGCAAGGGTGTCAAGGTTTCCGTGTTTGAGGCGCAAATTCGAGAGCTGTTTTTAACATGGAACACTTCAGTCGTTCAAGATCCGGTGAGGGTAGAGTGGGGATTTTTTCTGCGAATTCATTCAGAAGTAATTTGAGTTTCTCAGTGTCGGGTCGAAGAATTATCCGTCTGCAACTTTTCCGTGAGTTTTTCGGAATGAATTTAAACTTGATTTTAGACATGCAATGATCCGAGTCAAATTGGCGCCTCGAAGGACATTGGCATTCTGTATTTCTTTTGAAGATCCGACAGAAATGGCTACATTGTCAACTTGAAATTCTCGAAGTAAAGTGTTTGGAGATGTCCATGTCATTTGCTTCCGAGGAAGATATTTGAAAACCGTGGATTTTAGCACTAGTTTGTTATTCCCACAGAGTTCAATTAAATGTTCTCCATTCCGGTCCGTTCTGGAATGTACTCGATAATCACCAACTATATGCCTGTATTTTCGTTCTGTACCAATTTTAGCAGTGAAGTGTCCCAGGAGAATTGTGGCATGTAATTTAGGAATTTTAGATAGGATTTCATCCAATGTTTCCCAGAAGATTTCCTCAGTCTCTGGGTTCCATTTGTTGTCTTGGTTGATGGAAGCGTGAACATTCACAAACGTGTAGACTGTATTGGCAAATTTGACACAACGAGTGGATAGCCTATTGGATATGGGGTTGAAGCTGATGATTGATCCAAGGATTTTGTTGCTCACAATGAAACCAGTGCCAAGATGAGGAGCTCCTTTGAAGATTTTCTTGTCAGTTTTGCTTTTGAAGACTTTGAAACCTTGAGTTTCGATTGAATCGTTATCCGTGTAGCGAGTTTCTTGTATCGCAGCTAATATTATCCGATGTTTGGTGGGGTCAAACTCAGACTCACTCAGGCCGCCGCACGTGTCAAGTCTAAGACCTCTGTAACACCGGCTTGTGAACCATTCCTCATTCTTACGCTGAGTCAAATGTAAGCCCTCTGTAACCCCGAGATAAAACACAGCCTGTGTTCTTACGTTTTACAAATATAAAATAGTATTAATTGATCCACTTATGAGATATACCGTAGTGTAGAGTTCATTAGACTGGTAACATGACTTTTCCCTTAAAATATATGCTGAGATATACTGACGTTAGGAGAAAAGAAGCTAATAACTCAATAAGCCTGCTAAATTAATTTTCAGGTTGGATTATTTTTTTACAAACAAAATTAAGTGTGTTAATATGCTTGTGGAATTGATTTTCAAATATTTATCATCTACACGAGACATCATACTGCAAGTGGTTTTCCGTCATCTACTCCAGATAAAATGCCGCGAGAATATCACACTAATCGTAATTCTCGTCACTCCATGACAAAATGTTGTTTCCGCTACCCATGATGCCCAGGTGTCGAGCCCATACGATGTAAGTGGTGGTGGCTGCACATTTTAAAGCCATCACAACAAAGGAAAAGAACACGAACATTTATCTTTCTTATGCTTGTCGATTAAGGAAAAGTATTTGAACGTTTTAGATAAAGAAAGTCAAGTGTCCAACTTTCTATTATTGCGTAGTGTGTAAGCGTCCGTGGCTGAAATGAAAACGCGTTGGACTGTGGATTGAAAGAGTTGGAGTTCGATACTTGTTAGTGGGAGAGGTTTATAATTTGCTTTCCTTACGTTTTATCGACTATGTCTTACGACAGAAATGATGCAAGATGTCACAGTAATTATTAAGGATGGGACACTAGTAATGTAGCGAGTAGATGCATTTTCAGGTTGGATCCCATGAACGTTACCTAGTGTTCGAATCCGGTATTACACGAAACATCTTAATATGAACACCTCAAATAGAGTTGTCTTCTTTTTGTTAGAATTAAATTACAAAATGAAATTCTCAGGAACAGGCAATCAGAATGTTCTTGTTGTTTCATTTGAGGGGCTAGAACATCGAGTTTATTTAGCCCCGTGAACTTGGGTTGTGTGTGCGTAGAAGTGTTCTGATAACCTGTATTTTAGCGGTGTCTGTATTAATGTGTGCATTAGTAATTAAGGTGAGGATTGGGAAGGAGGCAAGTTAGTCTGGAGTAGAAATGGGAAACCACGGAGAACCACATCCAGCGTGGCGAAGGTGGGAATCGAACCCACCTCAGTTTTTCTTCACAAGGATTAGTGCACCCCGTTCCACCGCTCATAGAAGCATTAATTTTCTTGTCAGAGCCGGGAATCAAACCTGGACCTCTGGAGACACACTTCGATATGTTATGTTAATATCCATGTCAGATTTTTTAACTTTCTGCCATTACAGATCACCTGGCATAACGTGATGATTCGATCGTATTCTCTCTATATGAATCAACCAAATTCAACGTGCTCTTCACAGGAATACATCGTAAGTTAATAAATGTGGCAGTGTGACTTTGTAAGTGTGGCTCAATATCACATCCCCACTAAAATAGAGCACCGGCTGACGTTCGAAAAGTATGCCTACGTCTGGATTCGAAGTACCATTCTACTCGTTCTCACCCACCGTGTCAGCCAGGAACTTTACCGATTCAGCCACAACTGCAACGTGGAAACCACGCGCTGCACGTGCACTAGTTACAGTGGCCATCCCACCTCAAACGTTATTATCCATGTCAAAGTATTCAATCATGGTTTATGATGTTGATTTAACTTTCTACCATTACAGATCACGGAGCATAACTATTAATTCGAAGATATTACTTGTATGTGTGTTCTTTCAAGGAGTAATAAATCTCATGATAGTAGAATGGACCTTAGTATGTGGTGCCGAAATCACCACGTTTTGTTTTTCGCTAGATCTATGGCTCAATTACATTGCTATCACTTTGGCAGACCGCAGAGCAATATCGACCATCGGGAGAAATGTAATGTTAGTTGGGTTTCATAAAACTAAAGAATAAGGGGCTTGTGAACCCCCCTGCATATAAGTTATATCTATTTTATATCAGCGGGATTTTCTTTGCCGTGCGGAACTCTCTTATAAACCCTCTCGGCTCGACTTCATTTCTGTCGTTTCCAATGTTAGCCGTGTTTATACAATTCATTATTACCCTGTAATATTTATTTACGTATTTCATGTTGAGTAGGTTGCCTAAATGGTGTATAGCTGGTAGCCAATTTTCCCTTTAGATTGATACGTAAAATACCACGTAAATAGCAGTTCGAATCTCGCCTTGTGACAATCATTCAAGTTCAAATCATACGGGTTCATTACCCATACTGAATTAATAGTGGTGGTTACGGTTCCTGCTGTCCTTGTCTTGCCCGTAATCAGACATCTCGTTATATTACCCTGGTTTAGGGAGAGGGACCGATGTCATTCGTCATCTAACACAAATCATTTTATTATAAAGAATAGAAGACCAGTTTATTGCTCTGCTTACTCCGCCAAGGACGGTCCCAAGGCGGTCTGAAAAAGGAGGAGGGTTAAAGAGGATATC
This sequence comes from Meconema thalassinum, assembly GCA_946902985.2. Classification (NCBI taxonomy): domain Eukaryota; kingdom Metazoa; phylum Arthropoda; class Insecta; order Orthoptera; family Tettigoniidae; genus Meconema; species Meconema thalassinum. The sequence goes on along the minus strand of OX336398.1, from coordinate 5,616,577 downwards.
TCGTCCCACTCTGGAAAACCTAACTAGAGAAGATTTGAACATCTAACTCCACATCTGTTAGCATGGACACAGTGAGGAGGCAGCCCCACCACCACGATAGGGTGCTGTGGCCCAATCACTCACACATCTGAACTTATTCGATGACTGAAACTAGCCTACAACAGAAAATAACCGGATTGATAAACAGTCGACGATTTTTGGCATGAAAATGATTAGGAAATTTGGATGCTGGAATATAAGTACTTTACGCCAAACAGGCAGGCTAAAGCAGGTATGCGCAGAAATGAGAAACTACCAGTTGGACATTCTAGGATTGAGTGAAGTGAGGACTGTCAAATCCTGGACAGACATGCAGAGGCTGGCTGGAAGAAGAAATCAGTGAAGGAATTGTGTTGCAGCCCTTCGCTCCGAGAGGGGACATAGGAATTAAGATCAGTTTATTGCTCTGCTAAGAGAAATTGATTTGAATAACCTCTGCGCCTTAGGATTCGAGAATAACACAATTATTACCTGAAGGCACATGTGTACGGAGAGAGTCCATGTGCTGCAGCAGGAGCGAGAGGGGAGGAATGTGACAGTATTGCACGTGAGTGCGTCAGTGACCCTCCTTCTCCTCCTCTCATTCCTTTATTTGCAACTGGGGGTGTCTCTCCCGGTGGCCAACTTCGGTATACATAGCAAGTAAACGATTATACATAACAATTAAATAACAAATAACCTGGGGTATTTACACAAATCGTCAGCCTTTTCTGAGCCCTGTAAGTGCTGAGTTAGCTGTTTGCAACGACCGTGCAGATAGTTTTCATTTGCATGCAAAGAAAATTGTTGAAGCCGTAGTTTTAACTTATCAGCGGAGTTTTAAAACGTATTTTGCTTTTGTGTCTTTATTATTCAAAATGCAAATTCAAGGTCTTATGTCTATATTAATAATAATAATAATAATAATAATAATTATTATTATTATTATTATTATTATCGAATTAAGCCCACTACGGAGCGCTTATGACTAGTTCTTCTACGATGATCTTTTCCGTTCCCAATATCTCTTAAACCCTGCTGATAATTTCTCCTTTCTCTCCTGCTTCCAACATTTAGAGACTCTAGGTGGTGCGGTCCAAGACTCTAACAATACACAAAATTTAGAACGATATTCTACATCAAGGTCAGCAATTACAGCCGAATCCAAGTCCTTTAGTAATTCATTAAGCCACAACCTTCCATTCTTGTAGCTTTTAACCAAGGTTAAGATCTTCTTGGTAAGCCTGTTGCTGGTTATTCGTTGTAGGTGCCGTTAGACCTTTAGCCCCCTACGTCGCATACTGGTATTGGCTGATTATAACTGTTGATACACGTCAGAATAAGATTTCAAACGGTAGGTTCCATCAGGGAGCAATCTCGGGCCATCAGTTTTCCTGAGGATACGTCTTTCGGCTTTCTCGACGTCATCCATGGTGCTTTTCTGTTCATCAAGAGGGTCTCTGCGGCGTACATAAACTGTGGTCTGACAGCAGTTCTATAGTGACAGATCTTAGCATTCCTCGAAATGCATTTTTTGTTGCACAAATTGTGGGTTGGTTGGTATGCTGCGTTGAGTTTGGTACGCCTTGTTAATATGGAGGTGCCATCTCGACCATTGAGGTGGACCCGTTCACCAAGATAACGAGAGCAATTGATTCTTCTAATCGTTCCATGTAAGGTCGTCAGAGAGGTCTTTCCGGAATGCCAATTCTCAAAGTACTTGGTCGTATCGTAAGATATCTGTAATCCAGACTTCACCGCTATCTCGTGCAGGGCTTCGACAGCTATGACAGCATCCTTAGAGTTGTTGGCTAAGAATGCAAAGTCATCTGCGAAGACAAGGCACCTGATATCGATTCTTCGAGTCCCAGCTCCAATGGCAACTGGTTTGATTCCTAGATTCCTCAATGTGCATTCCGAGGTCTTGATGACTTGATCAAGCGCCAGATTAAACAGTATGCGTGAGTGGCCATCGCCCTGTCGTACTCCGCTTTTGATCATGAAACTCCGAGATATTTCTCCTCTGAACTTCACCTTAGAGGTTGTATCCCTGAGAGTCTGTTTGTTGAGGGTGCGTGTGTTATAATCCACACCTCGTTCATGGAGTATTGGGAAGAGTTTCTGGCGGTCGATGGGATCATAAGCTTTTGCGAAGTCAAATTAAACAATTTAGACAAATTAAACTCCTTATACCCAACATCTTCAAACCAGGCACGCGGCCAAATGTACAATACTTTTCTCAAAGTGATCTGTTAGTTACTTCTGGAAGAGAATATTCTACATCAAGCCGAACAAGTCAGGGATTGACTTGGAACCTAAGAGCGAATGGAGAATATGAACAAATCAAGTTCTAATTCACCGTCTCTAATGGGGCGTAGCAATCAACGGGTTAAACACTCCTTTATGTTTGGGAGAGGGCTCTAAGATTGCAGCAGAGAGTTCCAGTTATGAATGGCATGGTTTACGTAAGAATATTGATACGGCCCAACTTTTAATTAGGCCTAACTTCAATGTACACAATTCCCATAATAATAAACTGTACAGCGCAGTCACTGCTTACATGTGAAGCAACATTGCCTCACGGTCACAACTCCCAATAGATAAGTATGGATTCCAAGAGGCGAACAGATCCAGTTGCACGGACGGACGGACCGGAGGAGGGACTGACGGCGGGCACCCTCCGAATCAGGACCCAACGGCAGCTCTTCTAGACTTCAAGACCTCACCTCAAAGGTGAGTGTGTTTGAGCTATCCTTATTCCCATCGCTTAAACCTCACACCATAGACCTGTTACTCGACTGCAAATTAACAGTCAAATACCTCTAGACCATTAGTCTTTATTCACTTATTTCGCATGTTAAAGTCAGCCAATCTTTCATCCTCTCGCCTTCGTAATCCACATTACTTTGCAGTCCCCACGTCCAACTGTTCAATTTCCAAATCAGCATTCAACATGCACGGTCACCGGTCGCGCACTGACGATGCATATACTTCCACCATGACTTTCCCTGCGACCTTCTTTGCAGGCGCTACGCGCAAATCCTTACCGAATTTGAAGCGTGGGATCCCTCTGGGAAACGCCCCCTCGAGAACACCCCAAGCGAGTGCCCTACTTATTGGAGTCGCAGGGGTTAATCCGCAGATAAGACCGGTTTAACATGATCTCGAATACCTCTCGCACTCCACAAAAAAAAAACTAGAATTAAAACACTGTCCAAAACATTTCCCCGGCCCCTTCAAACACGACACTCACCGCGCCTTTCCCCATGTCCTTCAAAACATTCTGAACATCAACACAAACCCCGCATAACCCTCGCAAAGAGAACACACACCCGCTAGGTCCAAACCACTGGTGGAATAGCACCTGGCCCGATTTACGTTCAGTAGGATCCTGGATATAGCTCCCCCAGCTCCTTCATGCTCAATGCACTCCCGGACAAGAACAAAACAACCCCTTATATATCGTTCACAACCCCCCTTACACACAATTGCATACGCCGACATACAACACTAGTCAGGGGTTCAACAATGAACAAAGAGCACTGGAGTCACACTAGACAAACAGAGAAATCCAACACAATCTTGCAGCCCCCTACAATCTCTCATGCCCTTATAAAAGGCTATCACACACGCAATCCAGTCCCACACTTAACAGGCAAACGACCCCTTCACATTAAAGACTCTCAATATACGTTGCATTTCATCCCAATGCCCCGACACGAGCACGAACGAGATCAAACATCAGGGCAAATCACACACAAGAGGAGAACACATAAGCTTTGAGAGAGAGACTATGTATCCTTTCTTTGTATTACTGACACGGATGGGTGTGTAAATTGCGTTATGTCACAATTCACTAGTTTTGAGAAAATCAAGTTTTAAAGTTCAATTCGAAACCCAAAATCGAGTTGTGGAATATAAGTAATTTAAATTATGTCTTCAGGAGCCTAATACTGTTCACAACAATGGGATAACTCGTCATAATAAATTCCATGTAAATTCACGTACTGGTAGTTACGGAGCTAAACAACACGAGGTGTCTCATAATTTATGACTTAACACACTTTGCACACCCACATCTCACCTATATAGGCTAATATAAAGCTCAATGTTGGTTTGTCAGTCTGTTATTTATTTAAATCTACTCAGTTTCTCCGAATTGAACCAGATTTTACCTAGTTATCCTTTGGAACCCGACTAGTAAAACTGTCCACTAGACATTTTGGACAGCCCTCTCCATTCACGGCATTCAGGCCATTTGGCACTAATCTATACCGTTTCACCGAACTGAACCAAATTTTATATACTTACTTTTCGAAACCTAACATATAACACTGTGTACCTGAAATTCAGACATCCCTATCCATTTCCTAGTTTTAGGCCGTTGGGAACATAGACGAAAGATTGAATTTGTAGTAGAAGAACCAATCTAGGCTCGTTTTAAGCCTCGCAAAGCAAGAAACGTAAAGTAGTTTAGTTAAGTTTGGTGAAATGGTGCAAATTTGTATAAATAACAGACAAATGGACCTGAAATCTACGTATGGGGGCCATAGAGCCAATCGTGTCGGAAGTAGAGTAACTGCAAGAATATTTGAATAAGTCTCTTTTTGGCTGGCGTGGCCAAAGACTAGGAACTTATGATCAATGCTTATTAAAGCTAATACAAATATCTCTTCCGCTCTGGAAGACATAATGCTATTTAACTATGCTCATAGCATACACTGTGAATGTCTCCAGTCAGCAAAGCAATAGGTACCGCAACAGGGCATGTCTCTAGCTAACAAGCAGAACAGCTGGGAAATGACGATTGTTAATGGACTACGTGACGTTCCAGTTGGCAGGAATTTAGTTTAATAATCACTCAGCAGTAGCGTAGCCAGGATCGACCAATGGGGGGGGGTTATAGGTACTCAAGCCAAATTCTACAAACATTTCGTCCCGCGGCTCGTCAAACGTGCACCATGGTCGCGAGGGCAGCTGTGGTAAGTACGGATATCATAGGTTCGAATATCGGTGCTGACAGCGGTTATCCTGAGTGTTTTCCTTCCCCGGGTTTCACCACACTTCCTACAGGAAATTGCCAGGATAGTGCCTTGCTCAAGTCCCGGAGCGTCTACTCCATCCCTATCCTAGATACATTTACACTCACAACTACAATCATCACAGCAATACAGGTTGCCAGACAGCTTCAACACACTCCCAACTACACGGGGCTGATGACCAAGGTGTCTCAAGCCCCTCAAATGAATTAACAACAACTCTACAAGTATTTCCTTTTCTCTATGAGATATTATTACGCAAGAAAAGGTACATGTATTTTGATCCCGAATTTTTCGAGTACCGGTAATACAATATGCTCAAAAGACAAAAACAAATCAGTTCTTTAAAAAATTAAGTTAATTTTTGACTAAAAAATGTCTCACCTCAATGGTAAATTAAGAAAATTCGTGTTTCCCTGACAGGAACAAAATAACTCAAATACGGAGTATATGTGCTACCAACATGTAGACTGCGTATTTCTCAACAAGAAAAATTATTTACAGAGGTCTCAACAAAAGTAGGCATGTCCTCTCACGATGTATCATGTTGATTTATGAGTAATTCAATACCGGTACTCATTTTTATGTTTATTCAGTTTTTCCAACAAGATCATATTGCAATTAGCCCGGAATGACTAAAGTATCATTTTCGAAGATTTTTGTCACCTACCAAGGTCCTTCTTAACTTACAAATGCTACCTGCAGCCGAAAAAAGGTTTAATTGCTTACACTACTCAGGCGACAAATTTCACTCATTCGTAACTGGGAGATAACCGTAATTCGGGGAATTGCTGGACATATAGCCTATTTACGTAATATGAATCAACTCGGCTGACGGTTATCTCATGTTTAAGATGTGAATACAGTAATGATTCCAAAATTAGTGTTAATGTACCCATAGAATTTTCTAAGTCTTTTTAAAGCGCGTTATTTTTAATAAAAACTAGATTAATTAACATATAATTTCTCTCCCGCCAAGAAAAGAAAAAAAGCTAATATTGCCCCGCTGTGTGGGATTAAAAATTATTTGGCGCTAGCCTCAGTTTGAAATAAGTTATTTCGCGGGGGAAAATTAGTTTGGCAACTCTGGGAGGGCGGAGTTATATTACCACAGTCTAAAATACACAGTCGCGAAGCTCGCTGCGTTACGAAATTGCATCCTCTGTGTAGGTGAAGCGACACTAGCGCTCGCGGCGGCCAGCAAGCTGGCAACTGCATTGAGCACGATATTCGCGGAACAGATAATTTCACTTTTGCAAGTTTTTTTGAAATTTAACTCACCTGAGTGATTATTTCAATTGTAAACATAAGTCACGTTAAATCACCAACTACTACAGAAAAAAGCCACAATGTTGATAAACTGTACACTTTTAATTCATAGAAACATAAAAAGAATGCTGTGTTTTTATTAGTTCAGTCCTCTATAAGTATCCCTAGGTACAGTTGTATATGTCGAAGAAAAACCTGCCGTCCGTGCGCTTTTTAAGCTCACGCTGGGTAAACCATTAAAAATATCCATATACTATAGTAAAAGAGTTGGTCAGCATGAAAAGTTCTACAAAGAAGTCCACGACAGCATATCCTTATCTTTAATACATCGCCAACAATTAGGGATTTTACGTTTTAATTTCTTCCAACAATCTCCATTCAGTGGAAATTTAAATGACTACTGTAGCTTCGGAGCGAGCGAGCCCATCACCCCAGCTTCGGCCAGCATTGACTGTCGAGTCGTGTCGAGTTAAGACTTCAGAGAAGAGTAGACTATAAGTGTTTTGAGTTTCGCTGTTCACCTCGGCTTTTCTGAATTGCGTCTGAGACCTACCGTCCGTGCGCCTTTTAAGCTTACGCTGAGTAACCCCTTTAAGGTACCAGGCGAAGCCGGGGCGTGTTGATAGTATGGGTATAATAAAATATCAAATTCCTAACCATATCAAAAGCTAGTTATTCCGTAAAATTGAGTAACATTATAGTTAATTAGTAAAAATACCAGTGTGATATGTGAAACGAAAAGTTTAAAAGAATCTTAAGGTGTTATATGGCTCAATTGTAGGTACTGTGTATCTTTTCTGTGGGTTTGAAACCTTTCATTCCTGAATTTAACAAAATAATACAATGCCAATTTTCCAAAATATCGGCAATAACAATTGTGTACCGTACCTTCACAGCAGCCATGTGGGAGACCAGGTATTTCATAAGAGAATTAACAAACAGTGTACCACATCTAAGTTTGTGAGCATTATCCTGACGACATAAATTAGCTTGCTTCCAAAGGATTCGAGAATAAGTTTATATTATTGTACAAAATCTTTATTCATTAAGTCAGGTCTCTGACTATTAAAAAGCCATTTTCTACATCTGAAAATTAAAATGTCGGCACACGTTTGAGATGACATCTTTTACGTTTACTTAGCCTACCGTATGTCTTAATTTTCAAAATGCATATATATTTATATTTGATTTGCAGCCAATGGCCATAGCAGGGCATTTCACATGAACGCCCGTAGGTTCCCCAATTTCAATGTCCAGTAGTTCCAACTTAAGCTACAAGACGCCACTGCCACTGAAACCCAACGGCGAACGTTTGAACTTGATGGAGCGTGTCTAACCCAATAGCCTACAAATCTTGGCTACTCACTACCAATTGTAGTTGTAAGTTCTTTTATGTGCCATAAATCTATGACATGGGTCCGACGACTTCGACTAGGTTTGAACCAGCGTACTGTGCCCGTTTAGACCGGAGTCCGCACGACCACATATGCATTTGCCAATAATCAGTCAGCACGAGAGTCAAAATATCCCGAAGCGCCAGATGGGTTAAAGCAAATCGCAAAAACGACATCAAATAAAAAAAATGCTTTACTGATTTTTGGCTCAATGCAACAATAAGGATAGAAGGAGATTCAATTGGGTATAACACATCCTGTAAAATTATCTCAGTTTATTTTGAATTTAAACTTGACTGCAAAAATGCTCAAAGCAGCATTATTCACGTGTGGCGACCCACACTCCTATTTACACAATATACAGAAATTTTCCAAACACATTTGACAATTATTTTTTTGGAAACACAAGTCTGATTGTTAATCCTGTAGACTGTGTTCCAAAATTATTTATGATTAAATCCAGTTCAAATTTAATTGTCTCTACTGGAAATATCGTAGTTCACTGTTTGAATTTTTACATAATATTAACACTCGTAGAATAAATGTTCATAGAATTTTTAACTTTCACTTATCTTTCCAGTTTCAAAAATACATTGTCGAAAAATATTGTTATCATTGAAGCAACACAAATTATTTACACATATTAATAACATCTAAAAAGTATTTGACCTTGAGCATAGCATCGAAGAACTGTGCGAAGCACAACAAAAATTAATTGTTATTCTGACATTAAACATTCGAGAAGTGACTCGATTATGAACTTCAAGTTCCTAACAAAATATATGATTTCTGAATCATCAACTTGATCAATAAATGGTTGAACCATTCAACTATTTAATTTTCCACTTGGAATCATTATTATGAAAAATATTTATATTTATGGCCATTATTAGTAATTTTCACAACTTGCAATTCTTCGACAGAATGCGGAAATAAGAATTGTAGTTTCATAATGAATTCATTTAGTTCATGGCACTAGGATTGAAAATATCCTTCAAATTATTCGTGGTTAAAGAATTATTTTTAATTGGCAGTGGCCCATTCTATTATTTGTGTAAGAACACAATATTACAACAACAACGGCAAAGGTCTTCCTCTGAAGAAGAATAAACTACTATCATGACAAATCCGGGTTCTAGCAAAATCAAAGTCTAAATGGAATTCGTAAACAAGGTTGAAATAAGAACTGATGGTTTCTAAGAAATAACCTTCGGGTCATTCATACGACGAAATGTGTGGTTCCAATACTCCTACTATAAACCTGAGCCATCGAACCTGCTATTTGATTGATGCTCGAAAAAACCTCCTCATTCCTGCGACTTAAACATGCGCACCTGGGAATGGCATTTCAACTACTCCACACATATAAATTTTCTTCCCAAAATGTATACAATAAATCAAGCCTCTGCTTGTTATCAACACTGGAAGATTAATAAACTTACAAGTTTTTTTTATTTTACCATTCAGTTCAACCCGTGAACTTACCATACTTATGAACATCTTTATTTCACTTTCGAGTGTATTTACGTCATGATTTTATATAAATACAAAAATATGCTATTTGATACAATTATCAATTGCTTCCCGTTTCATGCCTCTCCGTGTTATCTGAAAAATATACTTTGCTCAATGCAAATATCAACTGTTCAACCAGAACTGACATGTTGGTTGAATGCGGGCTTGCGCTAACCACTCTCCTTCGGAAAATCTCCTGTTCCAAACTAGAAATGATTAAACTACTTCATAGGCTCTTTCTCAATACATATGATTATTATAAAATATAATATCCCAGAATTATTTAGAAAAATTATGAAAATTATTATTATTAGTGGATTATTATTATTATTATTATTAGTTATATTATTTTAAATATATTTAATTATCATCTCATTATGTGAGAATCCACATGTTCGAACCTTCGAATATGGAAAAAATATCCATTCCTCAAAAAAATAATTATTAACTTTTACAGTTACATCGGCTGATTACCGTGATTTCCCCAAAAAATATGAAATATTCAAATAAATGCTCGAAATGCTCGGTCATCGATCCTAAACTGTTCTGAGTGCTGAAAATACTCAGAATAACTCTAATATGTCTTGCGTAAATCATTGCAAGATTTAAATACGAAGAAAAATAAATGTGCTGGTCATCTGCAGAAAAATAGTTTGTTCCAATTAGCTAGGCATAATATAATTCAAATGTGGCTTACATTTCTTGATGGTCTTGAAGCGTAGCGAACCTGGTTTGTACCAGATTTATCCATAGACATGCCCTATCGGACAAGAACGTATAATCCTTGTATCGGCCGCCATTATATACCCACAATCCGTCTAGTCAGACATAGTGGTAGTATCTCTTGACGTTTGAATTAACTGTTGTTCCATTTTAAGATGGGCTTTTATCAAAGCCATAACAGTTTGTTTAAATGGGGTCAGATCTAAGTGATCTATTCTTAGATATGTCAGTTGTAACATAACTCACGGTAATCTTATCAATACAAGAAGACACTGACAGTCTAACCAATCAACGGCTGTTCTGAAGATCGATCCCTGGGCATGGCTTCTCGCCATCTACCATGCGCTAAGCAACCTGTAGTTTCCCTTGCGTAGACTAATGAACACCACCGTGATCGACTGGTCTTCAGTGTACTGATAGATCGAAGTGGTTAACAAGTTACCAATATGAAAACTGACTGAAATGGACTTAAACATCCAAGTATTAGGTTATTACTGGACTGTGACAAAGTACTAATTCTAGACAAAGTCTAGCATATGTCATGTGAAAATAAAAATATTTCCACTAATGTCTGCAGAAAATAATCAATCACCTCAGTGATTCTCCTCGCCGGAAACTTACTAAGTTCCACTTCGTAGCGCAGCACTTTTGTGACTATCACAACTTTGAAAATTACTTCTGCGTAGATCCGGCAACCATGTGCCTTGGCTCAGCGTAGCAGCAACTTGCTCGACAAATGCTTGTGTTGGAATGAGCTATCGATGCCTCGGCCGGCCGGCTTTTATTCAAAATTGCCAGGGTCACGCGTCATCAGCTGATATCTGGAAATCCTCATATCTCTGGTATCCCTGGTCCGATTTACTTGATACTAAGTGCATTCTCTTTCATTTGGCCGTGCCAGTAATCTGATCCAAATCTCAAGTCCCTACTCCATGGTTAACTATTTAATCAATAAATAGCCTCGACCTCTGCTATTACTCGCTACGTCACTTGACATGCAAGTATCGGTAAATTCTTTCCAATTGCTTCGAGAAGCAATGTAGCGCGATATTCAAATATCTCAACTTTCAAAAGCGGCTGTAGCCTTTCCCTTGATATCTAGGTGTCTGAATCTTGGAATACCCATTCCTCGAGTTGGGCACATCCACCCCACACCTAGCAAAAAATAAAAATTGATTTATTTTTATTTTTCCTATCTACACATTAAATCATCTGGTTCTTGAATAATAAATCTTCAAATTCGATGCATTATAAGTTCCCACGATGTTACCAGTTCGTGTATTGGCGACTTCATAGCTTCCATTGTTGTTTACTTCCACAATATTCAAAATCTTTAATTTCTCCAGGTTTAATATCAAAAATATCGTGATACTCTTCCAAAATTTTCCCTAGCTCTGGGGACTCCTCCTCAGTGTAGACTTCTCTTCCTTCAGCTTCATGAAAAATCAGAGACCATTGAGCATCTCCCTCGATGTCTTCCTCTTCTTTTCCCTCGAAGTTAATCTCTTCGGTATTCTTGAATCTGATCGTCTCTGTCTTCATGTCTATCACTGCTTGATATTTCTGAATGAAATCTGCTCCCAATATCATGTCAAAAGCCATGTCCTTCATTACTACAAACACATGTCGGAAATCATGTCCTCCTATAGTAATACATAAGTATAATTGGGTTTTACACAGAGATATTTTGTTGGGTATTATTCCTTGGATCTTAATTCCTGATACTGGAATTTCCTCTGAATTCTCTTTGAGCTTCCACAGAATATAAAGCTTCTCACTCACAAGATAAAGCATAACCCCAGTATCAATCAAAGTATCGACAGGCATACCGAATACTTCGCATGATATGATTGGCATTCTAATTCTTGTACCCATTTCTTTCCGTTCGTCATTCTGTTGAATTAAGTCATCATCCTCTGCTTGCCATTTAATAATTCTGGAAGTGAAAGTGTTTAAAATTCTATCTTCTACTGTGAATTCGAAGTTTTTTTCCCGTTACCATTCCCCCGGGATTGTTGTGTTCCCGATGGACCTGGTTCATTGGGCCTCTGCTCCAAAAACTGCAAGTTATCTTGGTGTCTTGCTTCCAAGTTTTTCCTCGTCTCCTTGTTGAACTCTTCATTGGACTGACGAGTATCCACATTCCCTCTGTTATTGTAGTTGTTTCTACCATAGTATCTTCTTTTCTGGTACCTTCCTTGATTATCCCGTGGCCTTCTCCATCGAGTATTGTATCGATTTCCACCATCCGGTCTCGCATAAGGCTTGTAACTGTATCTGTTACTGTACTGATTCCATCCTCTCTTATTTGAATCTTCCCTCGGCGTTTTCTCTTCTCGCCCCTCTCGAATCTCTCGAGGTGTTTGAGAATAACTATCGGCCATAACAGCGTACACAGCGTTGTTATTCTTTCCTCCCTTCTGATGGAAGAATTGAGCGTTCGTATGATCCAGCTTCTGTAATTCTTCGTCAAATTGCTCCATATTATAGATATCAGCAGCGATCAAAGTCCTTTGGACGTCTGCTGGAAACTGACGTATCAATGCAGTAATCAATTCGTTATCTGGCATCGGCGGATCTAAATGTTGAAGTTTAGAAAGCTGTCCAGAAAAGTACGTTGAGTATCGAGTAGGTTGTGACGTCGAGAATCTCTTCGAATATAACTCTGCTCTGACTTGCTGTTGGGTTTCCGGGGACCAAAACTTTTTCAATAGCCCACGAGAAAACTCCTCAAAAGTGGTTAGGGTGGATCTAAAAGCTCTGAACCATAGAAGTGCAGGACCTTCCAAAAACTTCCCTTTCACTCGGATCTGTCTTTCTTTAGGGATCTTGGAATCTTTCAGGTAATCCCCTGCTTCTCTCAAAAATTCCACGGGTGTCACAGAATCTCGCCCTGAACATTTAGAAGGCTTATCTTCTACATTCTTAAATACAGTTATGGGGTTGGATTGAAATACTGTCCTGACCTCGTCCTGTCTTTGACTATCCGTTTCTCTAGCTGCTCCTAGATTTATATGTATCTGTTCCTTTCCCCTTACATTTGGCATTTTCAACAGATGGTCAGACTGTTTCTCGTCCTTGATTTGAGTTTTCATAGCCTCAAGTTCCTTCTGGTTTTCTTCTGCCATTTTCTTAATTGCTTCAGTTTCTTTACAATTCTCCTTAACATCAATGGATATCTGGTTCATCACAGCCTCGTGACTTTTCAATGACCCTGTCATATCTGAGATGTCCTTCTGAGTTGCTTGGATATCTTTGGCAATTACTTGAATATGGGATGACAAAGATTCCCTAATCTCCTTGATTCCCTCTTGATTCTCCAGCTTGAGTGTGTCTTTAATTTCATTGACAACTGTGGTTTTAATTTCAGTTTGCAATTCATTAATCACACCTTCTCTTATTTCTCCCATTACAAGTTCCTTGAATTGTTCTGTCAACCGTTGAACAACTAGAATTCCCATCTCATTACTCTCCTTCTTCACTCTGACTTCTAGGTTGATCATGTCTTCACCAACTTTCCTAAGACCATGTTCTATCCTATCAGCTAAGCTTTGGGATCTAAGATCGGCATCGCGAAATTTATCGTCCATTAAACTTGCGTTAGTAGCTAATGAAGTTTCGAGCTCATGTGTTTTTTCGCATAATTTATTCATTTTACTCTCAAGTGTCATTTTCAAAATTTCAGAATTCTCTTTAAATTTACTTTCCATTGAATTAAATTTACTATTTAAATTTTCTTTCAAGTTACCTTTTAAAGAATCAGAACTTTCTTTAAGTTTATTTTCTAAAGAATCAGAATTTTCTTTAAGTTTATTTTCTAAAGAATCAGAATTTTCTTTAAGTTTATTTTCAAAAGAATCAGAATTTTCCTTAAGTTTTTCATCTAAACTTTCTTTCAAGTTATTTTTTAACCTGCTTTCTAAAGAATCAGAATTTTCTTTAAGTTTATTTTCTAAAGAATCAGAATTTTCTTTAAGTTTATCGTTTAAACTTTCTTTAAGTTTATCAGAATTTTCTTTAAGTTTCCTTTCCAAAGCCTCAGTATTTTCTTTCATAATGGCTGCTACACGCAGCCCAGCTTCTTTGGAACTCTCTTCCAAACTCCTCATCATCCTCATCATTTCTTCCATAATTTTCAATTATTATTCAAAACTTAGGGGTATACAATTTCGGCAAACACAAGCTTATAACTAGAACAAGAAATATGAATAGCTAATTGGAACACTCTAATAAAACGAGATTTGTCCTAATGTCGACGTGATGGAAAAACAAAATTCTCTACTTTTACGAATTACATTTACCACAATATCACAAGAAAAATATGCAAGTTCTCAAATATCCTCCACCTGGATTCTAATAATGTGTATGTCCAGTCATCGAACGTTTACCACTGAATTTACTTGATGCCCTAATGGTTAAGCCATTCTCAAAAATAATCAAACCCATTCTAATTATTAATCCAGTTAAATTTTTAATTTTCACCACTAATTGGGTTTCCTACTAATTTATTCATCCAAACCAGACATCTCTCAACTCCCAAAATATTTCTATAAAAATTATCACAATTTAAATCGGCATGCGATTGACCATGTCTAAATCGATCCCCACGTTCGAAGCCATTTCTCTCTCTATCTTATTTTATGTGCCCGTTTAGACCGGAGTCCGCACGAACACATATGCATTTTACCAATAATCAGTCAGCACGAGAGTCAAAATATCCCGGAGCGCCAGATGGGTTAAAGCTAATCGCAAAAACGACATCAAATAAAAAAAATGCTTTACTGATTTTTGGCTCAATGCAACAATAAGGATAGAAGGAGATTCAATTGGGTATAACACATCCTGTAAAATTATCTCAGTTTATTTTGAATTTAAACTTGACTGCAAAAATGCTCAAAGCAGCATTATTCACGTGTGGCGACCCACACTCCTATTTACACAATATACAGAAATTTTCCAAACACATTTGACAATTATTTTTTTGGAAACACAAGTCTGATTGTTAGTCCTGTAGACTGTGTTCCAAAATTATTTATGATTAAATCCAGTTCAAATTTAATTGTCTCTACTGGAAATATCGTAGTTCACTGTTTGAATTTTTACATGATATTAACACTCGTAGAATAAATGTTCATAGAATTTTTAACTTTCACTTATTTTTCCAGTTTCAAAAATACATTGTCGAAAAATATTGTTATCATTGAAGCAACACAAATTATTTACACATATTAATAACATCTGAAAAGTATTTGACCTTGAGCATAGCATCGAAGAACTGTGCGAAGCACAACAAAAAATAATTGTTCTTCTGACATTAAACATTCGAGAAGTGACTCGATTATGAACTTCAAGTTCCTAACAAAATATATGATTTCTGAATCATCAACTTGATCAATAAATGGTTGAACCATTCAACTATTTAATTTTCCACTTGGAATCATTATTATGAAAAATATTTATATTTATGGCCATTATTATTAATTTTCACAACTTGCAATTCTTCGACAGAATGCGGAAATAAGAATTGTAGTTTCATAATGAATTCATTTAGTTCATGGCACTAGGATTGAAAATATCCTTCAAATTATTCGTGGTTAAAGAATTATTTTTAATTGGCAGTGGCCCATTCTATTATTTGTGTAAGAACAGAATATTACAACAACAACGGCAAAGGTCTTCCTCTGAAGAAGAATAAACTACTATCATGACAAATCCGGGTTCTAGCAAAATCAAAGTCTAAATGGAATTCGTAAACAAGGTTGAAATAAGAACTGATGGTTTCTAAGAAATAACCTTCGGGTCATTCATACGACGAAATGTGTGGTTCCAATACTCCTACTATAAACCTGAGCCATCGAACCTGCTATTTGATTGATGCTCGAAAAATCCTCCTCATTCCTGCGACTTAAACATGCGCACCTGGGAATGGCATTTCAACTACTCCACACATATAAATTTTCTTCCCAAAATGTATACAATAAATCAAGCCTCTGCTTGTTATCAACACTGGAAGATTAATAAACTTACAAGTTTATTTTATTTTACCATTCAGTTCAACCCGTGAATTTACCATACTTATGAAAATCTTTATTTCACTTTCGAGTGTATTTACGTCATGATTTTATATAAATACAAAAATATCCTATTTGATACAATTATCAATTGCTTCCGGTTTCATGCCTCTCCGTGTTATCTGAAAAATATACTTTGCTCAATGCAAATATTAACTGTTCAACCAGAACTGACATGTTGGTTGAATGCGGGCTTGCGCTAACCACTCTTCTTCGGAAAATCTCCTGTTCCAAACTAGAAATGATTAAACTACTTCATAGGCTCTTTCTCAATACATATGATTATTATAAAATATAATATCCCAGAATTATTTAGAAAAATTATGAAAATTATTATTATTAGTGGATTATTATTATTATTATTAGTTATATTATTTTAAATATATTTAATTATCATGAAGCCTCCGTGGCTTAGGCGGCAGCACGCTGGCCTCTCACCGCTGGGTCCGTGGTTCAAATCCCGGTCACTCCATGTGAGATCTGTGCTGGACAAAACGGAGGCAGACAGGTTTTTCTCCGGGTACTCCGGTTTTCCCTGTCACAATTTCATTCCAGCAACACTCTCCATTATCATTTCATTTCATCTGTCATTCATTTAATCATTGCCCCAGAGGAGTGCGTCAGGCCTCGGCAGCCGGCACAGTTCATATCCTCGCCGCTAGCTAGGGGCTTCATTCATTCCATTCCTGACCCGGTCGGAGACTGGAAGCAGGCAGTGGATTTTCATTTTCATATTTAATTATCATCTCATTATGTGAGAATCCACATGTTCGAACCTTCGAATATGGAAAAAATATCCATTCCTGAACAAAAAATAATTATTAACTTTTACAGTTACATCGGCTGATTACCGTGATTTCCCCAAAAATTATGAAATATTCAAATAAATGCTCGAAATGCTCGGTCATCGATCCTAAACTGTTCTGAGTGCTGAAAATACTCAGAATAACTCTAATATGTCTTGCGTAAATCATTGCAAGATTTAAATACGAAGAAAAATAAATGTGTTGGTCATCTGCAGAAAAATAGTTTGTTCCAATTAGCTAGGCATAATATAATTCAAATGTGGCTTACATTTCTTGATGGTCTTGAAGCGTAGTAAACCTGGTCTGTACCAGATTTATCCATAGACATGCCCTATCGGACAAGCACGTATAATCCTTGTATCGGCCGCCATTGTAGACCCACAAATCGTCTAGTCAGACATAGTGGTAGTATCTCTTGACGTTTGAATTAACTGTTGTTCCATTTTGAGATGGGCTTCTATCAAAGCCATAACAGTTTGTTTAAATGGGGTCAGATCTAAGTGATCTATTCTTAGATATGACAGTTGTAACATAACTCACGGTAATCTTATCAATACAAGAAGACACTGACAGTCTAACCAATCAACGGCTGTTCTGAAGATCGTTCCCTGGGCATGGCTCCTCGCCATCTACCATGCGCTAAGCAACCTGTAGTTTCCCTTGCGTAGACTAATGAACACCACCGTGATCGACTGGTCTTCAGTGTACTGATAGATCGAAGTGGTTAACAAGTTACCAATATGAAAACTGACTGAAATGGACTTAAACATCCAAGTATTAGGTTATTACTGGACTGTGACAAAGTACTAATTCTAGACAAAGTCTAGCATATGTCCATGTGAAAATAAAAATATTTCCACTAATGTCTGCAGAAAATAATCAATCACCTCAGTGATTCTCCTCGCCGGAAACTTACTAAGTTCCACTTCGTAGCGCAGCACTTTTGTGACTATCACAACTTTGAAAATTACTTCTGCGTAGATCCGGCAACCATGTGCCTTGGCTCAGCGTAGCAGCAACTTGCTCGGCAAATGCTTGTGTTGGAATGAGCTATCGATGCCTCGGCCGGCCGGCTTTTAGTCAAAATTGCCAGGGTCACGCGTCATCAGCTGATATCTGGAAATCCTCATATCACTTGTATCCCTGGTCCGATTTACTTGATACTAAGTGCATTCTCTTTCATTTGGCCGTGCCAGTAATCTGATCCAAGTCTCAAGTCTCTGCTCCATGGTTAACTATTTAATCAATAAATAGCCTCGACCTCTGCTATTACCCGCTACGTCACTTGACATGCAAGTATCGGTAAATTCTTTCCAATTGCTTCGAGAAGCAATGTAGCGCGATATTCAAATATCTCAACTTTCAAAAGCGGCTGTAGCCTTTCCCTTGATATCTAGGTGTCTGAATCTTGGAATACCCATTCCTAGAGTTGGGCACAGTACTTGGGCATAGCAGTTCAGCATGCTACCGACTACGCCACCAAAGCTATGCATAGATATCCTACCGAGACATGCTTCTGATTTATAACCGACTGGCTCCGTGGCTCAGCTGTTCCCAAGGTTTCAGGATCTAATCCTGGCGCAGTCAGCTGGCATTTAAGGGTGCATAAATGCGAGGGAACCGAGTTTGTAGATTTACTGGCTCGTTAACGATCCCCTTCAGGGCAAAATTTCGGCACCCCGGTGTCTCTAAAAGCCACAATAGTTAAAAGAGACCTAAAACAAATAACATTGTTATTGATTTATAACCAGTTCAAGACCTAGTGCCGTTGTTTGATTGAAGAGCTTTATAATACTTTCTACTGCGTATCCCAATTAATTGGGGTCGCTGGAGCCAATCAGGCTCATTTTGGTTTAGGCCGGGGATTTAAGGCCGGATGTCTTTCCTGACGCCACGTAATTTTTCAGGTGAAAATTCCACCCCACTGTCACCGGGATTGGAACTCCGGGTGATTGACGAGCAGCTAAGCCACTGCACCATCACGCTTCCCTTGAAAAGCTTTATAATACTAGCCTAAAATCCATAGATGAAATCTTAGCTTTTAGGTTCCTTTGGAGACTCGGGTGTCGTCTTGCTATTTGAACAGTCTGACTTCCCAGTCGGTCAACACGAATACACCCAATTAGATTGGTCGAGGAGTAACAATTAATTTCCCTGTGTAATTCATAATACAATAATTATTTATACATTTAATAAAACGCTCCTCCTACGACCCCCGCCCCTCTTAATGCGAGAAGTGGTTTATTAAGTGTATAAACGATTCATGTATTTTTATTTCAGGCATTAGGAGATGAATTGTCACTGCCCACCAAATGTAATTGGGTACCGTACACTCGTGTTGACCGACTGAAAAGCGATCATATAGGTTACTTATCATCACTGAAATATTGCTTCTAATATTAGATCTGTTTATTGAACTGCACAGCTCCTATTGTAAAGCACATGTTAAATTAAAGATAATTTTAACCTTTACACAATGCTCACATACACTAAATCCAGCAACAATAACATTCACCAACATAGCGCAGTCGGCACATTCTTGCTGACTGCATGAGAGCATTATTGACTCGCGATAGAAAAATATGAGCCAAGCTTCGCGATCTGTAGGTAGACTGTGGTGGTTATACGTTGTCATGAAGACACAAATGGGGACCCGGGCCGAAAGGCGACAAGAGTACATCACAACAGACACAAATCACAACCTGCCGATTTCCCCCCCCCCTAACACCCCCCCTTGGCTACGCCACTGATAACAAGGCACTACCAGCCGGCCCAGCTGGACCAAGTTTTTTTTAAAGAGGTGTTACTCCTCTATCACTCTCTACTTTATTCTACTGAGACTATCCCTGTCAATTACTGCCCTGCAGTTTTCTCATAATTTGCAGCAGCATCAACTTATTTGAAAATAAACTGTAGATTCTGAGCATGCAGTATTTTTCAAGACTTTGAACCAAATATTTTCTACCAAATTTAGTGTTAAATTATACTTAAGTAGGGGAGCGAGGCGGTTTCTGCCCCCGCCCCCCACTACTCCCAATGCGAGCCGATAACTCCCGAACCCGTGGTCGGAGATTCACGAATGAGGTGTCGTTGGACTCGAGCTGACGGGGGCTTTCCTATGGACCACTCGTTATATTTTTGAATTTTTTTTTTGAAAATTTTTGTTTTCGAAAGTAGGTGATAGTTTGAAAACCAAACATGATAGAATGTTGTGCAATAGCTTAAACGAACGGTCTATATGTCCTTTATTTTTAATAATAAAACGTTTTTATTTTCTACATTTTTTTTGAAAAAAGTTCAATTTTGAAATTTTTATATTTTGGAAACTAAAGAGTTTACAAAAAAAATTGTTTGACATAACGAATGGCCCTGATCCCCTCTACCCGCAAAATAAATGTCAAGCCTCTAGGACTAAAACTGTGCAGTAGTGCTAGAATGGGGGTTCTACTTACTCTCCTACTTTCATATAAACTTTGGGCGATATCTCCCGAACGCGTGGTCGGATTTTAACGAACGAGGTATTGTTGGCGTTGGGATGACGTTCTCTTGGGTAAGCATGTGTGTTGGTATTTTAAAAAAATAGAAAATTTTTGTTTATTTTGGATTGGCACTATTTTGGAAACGGTGAATTGGAAAAACGTTTGTTTGACGTTAATGAAAGGTGGGTATGCCCTCTAGGTGGACAGCAAGTTTCAAGGGTGTAGGAGGAAAAACAATGATAGCCTACTTTCTCGCGAACATTGGTGATCATTGGCGAACGGATGGTCGGATTTTAACAAATGAGGTGTCGTTGGACTCGAGCTGACGTCCTCCTTCCTATAGACCACTCGTTATTTTTGACAATTTTTTTTGAAAAATTTTGTTTTTGAAAGTAGGCGATAGTTTGAAAACCAAACATGATAGAATGTTGTGTCATAGTTCAAACCTATGGTCTCTATGACCTTTATTTTCATAATAAAACTTTTTTATATTTTGAGACTTTTTGAAAACCCTTAAATTTTAAATTTTTACTATTTTGGAAACTAACACGTTGACAAAAATTTTTTTTTGACATAAATGAAAATAAATGTCAAGTCTCTAGGACAAAAAAACTAGGCATTATATATATATATTTTAAATTTAGCGGCTTCGGTGGCGTAGTCGGTAGCATGCTGAACTGCTATGCCCAAGATAGCGGGTTCAAACCCGGCCGAAGTCGTCGGATTTTTTAAGAGCGTTAAAAATCCTTCAGTATGCCTTCGGAGGGGAAGTAAAGCCGGCGGTCCCATGTCATAGATTTATGGCATGTAAGAGATCCTTTCACAGACTTAACTTGTGTAAAGCAAAATTTGTTAGGTTAGATTTCGTCAGAACGCTCTATCAAAGTTCCAACGTTCACCACTAGGTATCATTGGAACTACTTGAAATTGAACGGAACTTGTAGCTCACCCTTTAGGGTGTCCGCTGGAAGCAGCTACAGACTCAGGCGAGCCGAACATGTCCTCGGACACTCCCGGCACTAAAAGCCATACGATAAATAAATGAACCTGAGGTATTTATAACGGTTTATTTTATTTATTTTTAGAAACTTGGAAAGAAAAGCCTTACCGCCGTAGCAGTCGCTGAAAACCCGAGACGCAGTAAAGTGCACCCATTGTTTCCAGGCAGTGAACTATTTAAACCTCAGGTAAGCCTAACACAAAATGCTATTCCATTTTACCACTACTGAAAACTCGTAGACAAAAAATTCATCACCTGTACATGACTAGGACGATGATTGCTTTCTTGATTAATGACTATGTATTGGCAACCGGTACAAGACCATATTGGATTTTGTAAAAAACAAAAATTTTAATTTAACTGACATGTCGTTCCCTATAATAATAATAATAATAATAATAATAATAATAATAATAATAATAATAATAATAATAATAATAATATTAATATCGTATGGCCTCGGGTGCCGGGTGCAAGCTTTGTTATTAGACACACAGAGGGTAGCTTGCATGCCGAATTTAGTTGTTCCTTGACTATGAAAGTCAAGTAGGTTAGATGTTAGGTATCTAATCTCCTTAAACCCTATAGCGCTTTCTAGTAGAAAAATGAGGAAATGTGTACCCTATGAACTCAACGAATATTCACAGGTTTGAACATGATAATCTGAACAAAATGACATGACATTATTACTTTTTGTTTATGTATTGGTTAAAGGGGAATGTAAATAACTGCAGCTTTATAATTTTTACGGTGTTTTGATATATTAATGCCAATTAACGTTAAAGTTTTATTTACAAGTATTGATTGATTGATTAGTTATTTTGCTTGCTTTTAGGTTTCGTCATGCGCCATTAACGTAATGAACAGACAGTGAACAAGCATACACTGTGCTTTAAAGTACTCTGTGCAACGTTAATAACTTACAATAAGAAAAAGTTTTATTATAACACATGGCGTTAGTACCAAATACAACAAATGAGCAAGTTGGTTTACCACGTGGGTTAAATTTATAATCAGAACATGATCGTTGGTTAACATTTGAATCCTGGCCTGTAGGCTTTTTGTCGACATATAAACTTGCAAAAGGCGTTTTTTTATTACTTGAACCGAGAAGACGTGGTGCGCTGTGTGTTTTGTCGTATTGAACTTTCACACTGGGAAGAAGGGGATGATCCCTTTAGGGACCATTTGCGATGGTCTCCTTGTTGTCCTTACATGCTTGGAAAACAAATGGGTAACATACCCGTGTATTCATTTTAGCGAACCACAAGACCATTGGCCGCTACTCACATTGCTGAATCACAAATAAATAATAATAATTATGATGTATTACCAGCCAACAACGGTAGTGTCGATATATGTGGACCATATGCCATAGACAGTGTTGAATTGGCATGTGCTTTTGAAAAATTGGGAGTTTGCAAGTCTAAAGCACTAGCACACCCAGAGTACAGCTCTGTTGAAAAACGTTTAGAATCTTATAAAAATATTTGGCCATTAATATTAAAACACCTTACCAAACAACTAAGGGAAGCTGGATTTCTTTATACTGGTGAAGGGAATAAAACAATATGTTTTTATTGTGGATTTTATTTTAAGGATTGGCAAATGACTGATGACCCTTTTGTGCAACACGCTCGTTGGTTACCTAACTGTAAATACATGGTGTTGCTTTAAGGTCAGGAATTTGTGAACACTATTCGTAAAGAAAACTTGATTGCAGCACAAGACATTAAAGTGCCTTTAGAGTTAGAACACGCGGAGCAAATACATGAGGCTGAAAAAAAAAATGACTTGTCTCACGAACAGATACAAAAGTGTGACCAACAAGTATGTAAAATTTGTTATCAAGATGAGCTAGGTGTTGTATTTTTGCCTTGTGGACACATGATAGCCTGTGTCAAGTGTGCATTAGAACTCAACAGTTGTGCTATATGCAGAAAAGCTGTATCTGCTACAGTTAGGGCATTTCTTGCATAAATAGTATAATTTATTAGCAATGCACATTGCAAAATCCCTAATTGCACAATATTATTAAAGTTGTTTAAGAGTGTAATAGATATGCTTTTCTTTTGTTTATAGACTACTACAATGAATGTCTTGAATGTTGTGGGTCAAGCATGTGGCTTAGAGACAAAGAAGCTCAGCGAATTGCCAACGCATATTCCATTCCGCATTATCAAGATTCGGAAATTGAAAACAGCATATGGTGATCGTGTACTTTGTGTAGGTGGAAACTTTGAGACATTTCTGCCTACACGGTTTAATGATATGTCGGAGAGTGTTTTTGATGAAGTCAATAATGCTGTACAACCTGTACACTAAATTTATGAATGTTTTAAAATTAATAGGTGCATGGTTCGTTTTAATTAAATAAAAAAGTCAAATAATAATGGAAGATATAAGTCATGACAATGGACTGAAAGAAAAAACTGTGTATAGAATAATAATGTTTTAGTGTTTAGTATTGTCTTAAAAATATCATCATGAAACCAAAAAAATGTGTATAAAGTTTGTAAATAAATGAAAATAATGGTACAATGTTGTTTTATTTTCTATAGAAGTCAGAATATTTAACATTGCAGAGTATACATTATTATGACAATAAAAAGCACACCTAATAAAAGTCTTTGCCTTTACGATAGTGTGTTATAGTTTTAAAAACAAAGCTTGTTGTAGATCTTTTTTCTTCCACGGTGAACAATTGGCTTAAAAACGTTATTGTCTTGTTTTGGATCATTATCACTATCATAATCATAAGCAGCATGATCTATATCACTATTATTATAATCACTATAATTATCCTCAACGTTATCCTCAACATTACTAATACCAGTTACATATTCCTGTTCCTCTTCCTGTTCCTGTTCCTCTTCCTCTACAGTGTCCTCATGTAGAGTCTGCGTGGCTTTTGATAATGTTAAGGGTTTTTTGAACATTGAATTATTTTCAATAGTAGTATTGTTTTTTAGCACTTGCTTTTGAACATTTTCATGATTTTCTGTTGACAGCAACAGTGTTTCATGCAGTACACTACATTGATGATCACTGACACCTAAAACCTCACTATTTTTACTTTTTAGCTCACTGCGACATTGTTTTGAACGTTGTTTTGAACAACGCCAAATAACAGTTCCATTTTTATTGGTTCGTTTCACAATATATGAATATCCTTTATAGAATGCATGAGGCTTACCATACCTAGTCACAGATAATTCCATATCAACTGTCAAGCATAGACTAAGCTCTAGTAAAATCAACTTGGTAATAAGAACAATAGTTTAATGTGCGAGCATATATGGGTGCAAAAGTGGGAGCAAAAAAGTGGGAGCAAAAAGTGGGAGCAAAAATTGGGGGCAAAAAGTGGGAGCAAAAATTGAGAGCAAAAAGTGGGAGCAAAAAAAGTAAGAGCAAGTATGGGAGCAAATGTGAAAGCAAAAGTGGGAGCAAGTATGGGAGCAAATGTGAAAGCAAAAGTGGGAGCAAAAAGTGAGAGAAAAAAGTGGGAGCAAAAAGTGTAAGCAAAAGTGGGAGCAAATATGAGAGCAAAAAAGTAGGAGCAAGTATGGGAGCAAATGTAAAAGCAAAGGTGGGAGCAAAAAGTGAGAGAAAAAATTGGGAGCAAAAAGCGTAAGCAAATGTGCGAAAGTCCCACATGCATTCATATACCATTCATCCCATTGCGATGAAATTTGGTTGAGATGTTTATTACACTTCAGGTCAGGTTTCTGGCTCAGTAAATCCATTTAACAATAGGTAGCACACGAGTAGATTTCTCAAATGAGCGGCGACGGGCGAAGCGTTTCAGCAAAGTCCTGTATGCGTTCACATACTATTCGTCTGATAGCGATGAAACTTGGGTGAGATGTTGTGTACACTTCAGGGAAGGTTTCTGGCTTAGTACATCCACTTAACAATAGGTAGCGCACAAGGAGATTCAAAAATTGAGCGGAGACGCGCGAAGCGTTTCAACAAAGTCCCATATGCGTTCATATACCATTCGTCCGATAGCGATGAAACTTGGGTGAGATGTTGTCTACACTTCAGGGAAGGTTTCTGGCTTAATACATCCACTTAACAATAGGTATCGCACAAGTAGATTCAACAAATGAGCGACGGCACGCGAATCGCTTAAACAAAGTCCCGTAGCGTTCAAATGCCATTTATCCGATTGCTGTGAATCATTGGTTGAATTGTTGTGCACACTCCAGGAAAGGTTTCTGACTTAGTAAATCCTTTTTACAATAGGTAGCGCACGAGTAGATTCAACAAATGGGTAACGGCGCGCGTATCGTTTAAATAAAATTCGTATGCGTTCATATACCATTCATGCGATTGCAATGAAAACTAGAGAAATGTTGTTTCCACTCCCGCAAAAGTTTCTGATTTAGTTAATCCATTTTACAATTGGTAGCGCACGAGTAGATTCAACTAATGAGCGACAGCGCGTGAATCGTTTCAACCAAGTCCCGTATGCGTTCATATTCCATTCATCCGATTGTGATAAAACGTTGGTGAGTTGAGTACAGTCCTGCGAAGGTGTATGAATATGTAAATCCGTTTTTCAATGGGTGGCACACAAGATGTTTCAACAAATGAGTGAAGGCGTGTGAATCGTTTAAACAAAATCCCGTATGCGTTCATATGCCATTCATCCGATTGCGATGAAACGTTCATGAGTTGTTGTGTACACGCCAGAGAAGGTTTTCGACGTAGTAAATCCATTTTACAATAGGTAGCGTACGAGTATATTCAACAAATGGGTGACGGCGCTCGAATCGTTTAAACAAAGTCCCGTATGCGTTCATATACCATTCATTTCATCGCGATGGAACTTTGGTGTGTTGTTGAGCACGCTCCCATGATTTTTTGGAAATAATAAATCAATTTTACAATAGTTTAGAGGTGGTTAACGGATAATAAATAAAAATTGGGAATCCAAAAGCACTTCAACAAACAAAGTTACAACGCCAACACTTTCTTTGATTGGCATTGCAACGCATGCCGGGTACAGCTAGTTTGTAATAAATTTGTGTTGTACACTAGGATAGCTTTTTCCATTTTATCTGTTAGAATCAGAATGTGCTTAGAATTTGCTTGGTAATATATTTTGGGTAAAATGTTTCTCGTTTACATCGTCGCTACACTTAAAGTACGATAGCTATTAGCTTAAATTACTGGAATGTTAGAGGTGACACCATCATAGCATAGTCTTTAAACTTATTGTGCAGTGATTGTAACGATTCCTTGCATTGTAAACAAGTAAATATCTTTCTTTGCCGTAAATACATGCTTGTATTATTACTATTATTATTATTGCATCTCTGAAGTAATTGGGTAAGGATGAATTACGTGTCGTTTTCTTAGCTTTGCTTGTTGATTTCTTCATCTTTTACTAGGAATTCGAGAGGCTTAGATTTTAGGATATTTCGCACGGAGACGATTACATTCATATTTGAACTGATAAGCATGGATTAGCCGTTTTTAACCTCTCTGAAGTAGGTTGGGGGTCTGCCACTTTTGGAATAAAACAAGTTCGATTAAAATGTAAGCATGGCCTCTTTATTGTATTTTTGTGTTTGTATTCCTCTGAACTGGTAGTTTTGATCTCGCATTATATCCGACACACCCGAGTACAGTTTCCTTGTGCATTCCCAGTTCAAGAATGCATTCCTCCCCGTCCTATATGTCTTCTCGTTGGAGGAGGGTTTCGTAAGGGTCATTGAAAGTCTCTGGCTCTCTTCGAAATCCTCGTCAAATGGGCACAATAGATTGGCATGAATCTTCAATTTAAATAAAAGTAGGCTCTTCCGTTTGTCTCGGAACTTCTTGTTGGTGTTCAGATTACTTTTGGGATTGATCAGTGGGTATAAAGATCCGATCTGTGCCTTGGAACGTTGAATAGTCGTTTTTACGTGTTTGTAAACAAAATGTTCGGGGCTCAAGTAAAGACTAAACGGCAGGTCGGATCACGCAGAGACTCACCCTGGCCGGCTGTCAGGTGGCCCGAGTGACGGTAAGTTGGGGACGTGCTTCCTATTCCCTTTAAGGTGCTCTGTACGCCCCTCGGGGACGCCTAGGCATTCTGATCTGGATAGGAAGGGATAGCCAAAGGTTTGGCACGTCTCCTTACCCGAGAGAAAAGTTTAGTTTCTGCCGTCCTGGCTGAAGTGCGTTTGATGTGTAGCATTTCACCGGTCGCCTCTCCTTGCCGAAGTTTAAGGGCGTCCAGTGTCGTTGTGACGCCTCTGGAGAGACCCCTGCTCACCAACCTGAAGCTTAATCCTTCCTCTATTCGCCAGGACTGGCTCCCGGTACAAACCTGATACCCGTGAAAAAGGCAGCCATTCGGTCTACAGGTTGATTTCTACAGAGGGAAGGAAACCTACTGTCATCTGCCTCTCGCAACAGTGCCTGAAAGGACCTAAGTTGGTGAACACCCCCTCGTTAGTCCTGTATCTTCCCGAAAGGCCCTGCCTCCTGAGCAGGGTAAGCAAGCCTCAACTGGAGCCACTCTCGTTCCTTAGGGCCCTCCTCCTTGGTAATAAACCCTTAGTAGGAGACTAAAAGAATAAAAGTAAAGTCTTCTGGAAAGTAAATTTGCCCTGGAGGGGGTCTGGCATCTCTAACAGAGTCATATTTGGCCTGCAAGACAACCAAACACCATTCTTTACCTCGCCTTAGTTATAGAGATTCGTCACAGGCCCGATGCAGAGACACCGCAGAAGTATTCGAACCAGGTCCTGAAAGAGTGATATGAATACGTTAACATTCAGGATGTTACACTGCCACGAGAGGCCGAAGAGGCCTGTGAGCCTCTCAAGCAGCTGTTAAGGAGGAGTTTTAACCTGCATCTGCACCTCCCGGGTAACGAACCTACAGCCATCCTTCTTGAAAGCTTAGGCCCTTTATGGAGGTCCCCTAAGTGTGAGAACACCTCTCTAGTCGTTGTTTGTTTGGCCCAATAACACTGATATGATAATATCATATCATATTAGCGTTTGAAATGTGGTGTTACAGGAGAATGATGAAGATAAGATGGGTAGTGAGTATAAATGAAGAAGTATTAAGACGAGTGGACGTGGAGATATGTTTCTGGCGATTGCTAATGAGTAGAAGAGATAGGTTGGTAGGTGAAGTGAATTTCTGTAAATTGGTTAAGTGTAATGTAAGTCAACACAAGCAATGTATGACTAAGTAGGATGAATGAATGAATGAAAGAGGGTGATTAAGAATTTTCTAAATGATATTATTCCTACTAGCTTAGTTTGTAAACAGTGTGTGTATTCCACCTCCCCAAATCCCTCCCTCTTTAAACTCTCTAGCCATAAAATTATTGAAATAAATAAAAGCATATCTCTAAATGCGAGAACTTTGTGGCACATATCTCCGGTTATACTCTAGTAAAGCCTTCACAATGACACAGGTTATCAGACAGCTCACAAAACTTTAAATAGTAAATATTGGAGTCCGTGTCAAGTTGTATTGCCGATAATCCCAAAAACTCGACTTATTCCGCAAGAGAGTAGTAGCCTTGAAACCTGTAATTTAGATGTAGCTGTCTCAATCAACCCACAAGTATATTGCAAAGACCTAACCAGGAAAAGACAAGTCAGATCTTGCTTTCAGTTAGTAGAACATATGGGAAGGCTAAAACAAGGCCTGTGCCTCTTCCTCGCTTTACTACGTCCAATTTTAAGCGATTGGGAAACAAATTAGAGCATCTTTCTACTCACCATGAGAGGGAAGGCTAGATCGAAGGTTCATTTAAAGCCTCGTCAAAAGAATTCGTACAAAGCGATAGGTTAATTTACGCCGAGCAAGGCGATATAATAGGACATAAGTATCGTAGACACGGACCGCATTGTAGTACCGAGTGTTATTAAAACCGTTGCCTAGGACCTGACGTGTTAGAATTCAATATTGTCCCCACAAATACCGTATATGTGAGCACTAAGGTTTTACTTTACTAGAGTTATACGCGGTTTATTTCTCGCGAATCGAATAGCCTTCTTCCTACCTGTGTTATTAGCTGCTAATCTCTACCATGGCGTCATTTTTAACGGCAAGAAATAACCGTCACAAGCCGCCAATACGAGAACCTTTGTGTTTGACCTACATGCTACTGAAAATGCAATTTGAAAAGTCACACGCAATTCCTAAGAAGACAGTTTACGAGAACGTCAAAGAAAGATCGATAAAATAATGAGGTTGGTATAAGGTTTAATCCAAACCCCGAGTATAGATATGAATTGACACTCAAAAGCTTCACTGCCCTTAAAACGAGGGTCGGTAGCACTGACCGAACGGCGAGTATCATATTATATTCTGATCTCTCTCTCTCTCTTTAGAGGCAGATGACCTAGCTGTTCCGACCCCTTAGATTTACAATAATAATTCTTATTCTGTCGGCGGAAACATCCTCGTAACATTCGGGAGGTCGGAGAATGTAGTTGCCGTTACGACCGTAAATACGAATAGCCACGTGGAAACTCGTCGCTTCTTGGAATTTCCAGGTTATAAATGTACGTAGGTTTATCTAGTATCTTTTATTTGCCTTTTCGGAACATCTAAGGCTAGCTGTAGGGTTATTTTATTTTCCTTTTTGTTTTTATCCCTTTCAGGGCTCTCAGGTCATCAGCCCGGAGCACTCGAGAAATGCTCAAGCCGACGGTTGACCTACGGAGTATTATCTTGTCGGAAGGCCTTTTTTAATGCTTCCCTCTCCTCTCCCCTCTGTGTAGGAGGGTTTGTGTGTGAGTGATGATAACCTACTTTATTGCGGTGTCAGTGTAAGTCGGGTGAGGATTGGGAAGGAGGCGGCACATGTGTTTATTTAGATTACTATTCTGCAGATGTTTCCCGGTTGTGTTATTCGTTGTCAATGCTGTTATTATGCCTTGTTTTTAGAACAGATTAGTGATTTTATATGTGTACGCGTTCACATAATTGAAACGCGTGAATTTTTTCTCATTATTGTCCGGCTTTTGAATCGTTTCATTTTTATGTCTGGCTACAATTTGATCTATTTTTCTGGTCGGAAAATTGTTTTCCTTTGCTATTTGGTTGATTATTCTGATTTCCTTATTGTAATTGAGTTGTCTAGATGCAAAACTGTTCATGTCCTCTTTTCAAAAAAATGAGTTGGCAACACTGGATTGTAGAGCTAGACTTATTACACATGCCTGAAATGCTATTTATGCTCAAAACTATCTATGTCCTATGAATACCAGCTCTCGAAAAGTGTGGTTGGATTCAAAACTGTCCATGTCCATACGTAAGTGAGGCTCAAAACTTGCCTTGTCCTTTTCCACCAATCGCAATGAAGATTGAAGTGACTAATACAAGATGGTCGTCTTTTGTACTGTATGTAAACATTGAGCCCTTGTGTGTGTTTTAAAGTTTATGCTGAAAGTTATACGCACTGTTTTCGTCAAAATAAATAAGAAACATGTCAGTAATGTTGATCAAGACAAAGCGGAAACAACACCTGACCCTTCTATGATGCGAGTACGCCGTGAAGATCAGTGAAGGAAGTTGTTTCTATTCATCGCTGAAGGAAATGCGAGACAATTTCTGCCCATGTCTTTCGACTGCCAAAGGAATTAAAATATCTGATCAGAGTGTCTATTACAGTAGGCAATTATACCTATACAATCTCGCCATTGTAGTATGGTCCTCTAAATAACGGTTAACCACTAATAATATCTTCATGTACACATGGCTTGAGAGCGAATGTAAGAAAGGGTCAATTGAAATATGCTCAGCTCTCTACCACTGTTCATGCCATACAAACATGAGCAACATACAAACTTTGGGCTTAATTGCCGATGGGTGCCCTGGCAAAATATAAACACAATAATTGTCTAGATGCGGTGTCACTGAATGTACAAACACGCAACAAGCGTCAACAAAATAGAAGTGAATTATCCCATTACTGGATATTCATTCGTGCCTTCCGATAGAATGATTGGGCTCATCGAAAGGCAACTGCGGAAACGAAAAACGATAGTTTCAACCATAGCATCTTGGAAGAGTATGGGACCCTCCACAAACTAGGGAGAGACTGGGAGATAGCTAACTGGAAAGGGCCATTCAAAACATCATCAAATCCGCAGCAGCGTTCCCCTTCCAGATAACAAAAGTAAAAAGAGTCATCATCATGCGTAATTCACAGAATGTTATTCACGTCCAAGGGGAGCCTAATTATAGGTCTGACATCAATGAACCAATGGGTGTATGCAAACGGGGAATACACTATAAACAGGTAAACCCGGGCTGCTTAACAAACTCTCCCGTGACCATTAATGAAATAAACTGGAAGATGTTTCAAATCTCCTAGAGAAACACTATGGTGGGTCCTGGAGGGAGATTAACTCTCTGTTATAGTACATGAACTTATTAGGCTAGCAGGGGAGGATCAAGACATTGTTCCAGGTATGATGTACTAAGTGCGTGGCAGATTGTCAGATATTACACCATGTATGTTTTAAAAAAATGCAAAAATTTAGATTTATGTTCATTCCATAAAATAAAAATTGAATACACAAATTTAGATTTATGATCATCACATGTCTTCTCTTCACATAGTCTCTAGTCTGTTTCAAAACTGTCCATGTCCATTACAGTTGCATGCAAAAGTGTCCATCGGCAATATGAGATGCAAAAGTGTCCATGTCCATTTTTATTTTGCTTATATCTTGCAAGCTTTGCGTTCCTGGTTTTTGTCAATAGCTCAAGCAGATTTGTACGCATTCATACTTATTTATATGACAAAATGTGTAGGCTTATACCAATCCACCCAGTAAAAACACATTTTCCTCTATTTCTCAAAACCAGTTATGGAGGACATGGACACTTTTACATCTAGGCGACTCAATTGTCTTTTGACGTGGGTGTGCTTAAAGCCCTGTGCACCATTGAATTGAACCCCACTAATTTATGCACACTGGGCTGATTGGACTGATTCTCAATTGCATACGAAGTTTGTGTAGGTTTTTGGAATAGGGAATATGAAAGCTCATTATCTTTACGTTCGATAGTTATGTCGAGATAATTTATTGTTATTATTCCTTAGTGAATTTGATTGAGTGATGTACAGTAGGCTATTAACGGTTTGGAGAATTGTTTCTTTGCTTGTTAATTCACTATCGTAGATGCAAATTACATAATCCACGTATCTGTACCACGTCACTATCCCTTTGTAGAGGTATTTTCTAGGAACGCATTTTACAGTGCGTTAATGAAGATGTCGGTGATCAGCGCAGTGGTGGCCCCATGGCTAGGCCCTCTGCTTCTGTGAATATTTTATTATCGATTGAAACACGTTTTGGCTGAGTACGACCCTGAGTAATCTCACGATCTCTTCAATTTCTTTTGCCAATTTTTTTTTTTCGTTAATATTGATTGCTTCGTCACTTGGAATGTTGGTGTATATGTTAGTTATATCGAAAGATACTAGCTGCAATCAAGGTTTCCTTTGTAACATGTTTAATGCAGTTACTAATTCCGTTCTGTTCTTAACAGAATTGTTCTTGTCATTGTAAAGACTGTGTATTAAGATTTTTAGTAATTATTTACTGATTTTGTAATTTGTCGCGTTCCTACAGTTAACAATTGGGCACTCATTTTTGAGTATTTTGGTAGTCCCGTCAATGACGGTACTTTAAGGTTCATGTTTATTAATTTTGATTTTTCGGCCTTGGTCAATATGTATTCTGTTTCTTTTAACGCACTTTTTATCTGATTTTGTGATTTGCTGGTGGGGTTTTATCTAGTTCCTTGATTTCATTTTTTTTTTCAGAATTACTGTGGTCTTCCTCTTATAAAAATGGCTCCTAGCCAACTGATGCAATTTATGGTTTTACTCATGTGGAAAATTTCAACACAGCTCCAACCCATTAACGTACTGGTGAGAAAAAGAGTAAGACTTAAAAGTGTCACCATAATCGGGGTCGAACCCGCGTCTCTTGTGGCAAGAATGTTGTTATGATCACATTAGTATAAAATACAGCAAGTATAATCAATGATGTAAATGTATTTAATTAACAACATTATAAATAAGAACATTATGCAGCCATAAATTTGCACAAAACACTGGACAGGTAAAATGATTGTTACGCTTCCCTGTTCATTGAAACTCTAAGTCAGCATCTCCATCTATGTCTCTTGCAAGTGTTTGGGATCTGCAGGTTAGTTAGGCTTCCCAGTTGGCCTCAAAGGTTTCAATACCTGATGAAAGGAACTCTTCCCACCTCGTGGTGTAGCGACTAGGTCCAGGTTCGATTCCCAGCTCTGACAAGAAATATAATTGTGATTTGGGGAATGGAACGACTGCATTCCGCCTCGTGACGTATGTCTGAGCAGGGTTCGATTCCCACCACAGGTATCTCGGAAATGGTTTCCCACTTCTACTCCTGGTGGATGGTTCCTAGCTTAAGCCACGGCTGCCCCCTTCAACATCCACAGTTATATAGCAATCATAATAACACAAGTTATCATACAAAAGGCCACATTCCCTCAAGTACACGGGGCTGAGTGACAGGCCTACTCTAATTTTTGAAGTCTTTACTAGATTTCGCCTTTAAATTAGGTTTGACATACCGTACATGGCACAACGCCGTGAAGTTTACAACTGAATTTCCTTTACTTTTAGCCAGTTTATTTTGCAACAATTGACATTAATTTTACGATTCATGATAAGCTTTTCTACTGCTACTGAACTGAAGGTTCAATGTAAGGAAGATTGCAATATAACAAGCTTTTTTAATTCGTATTTTGTGTCTCAGATACTATATTTGGGAGACATAACAGAACTTGTGTCATGATAAAATCTTTTTACAGCGGAGGTAATACTTAAGTGCCCAGTGAAGATTTTCAGTGACAGTCAATTCATAGTATATAATATAATATATATACATACATACATACAGAGGTGTAGCTATTTAACTAGGAACAGCCTTATGACGACAATATACAAGTTGCTATCATGTTAGTTGGAGTCGATAAGGATTCTTGTTTGAATTGCGTGGTTTGCAACACAAAGAGATCTTGGTAATGTGTGTATTCCGAATGGCTTTATGCTACTAGTGGCGATTTACAATTCCTGTACAGTGAAGTTCAATTTCACGTGCCCAATTAAGCGTATTGATAGAGTTTAACCGTGAGTACTTTATTCTCTGACCGAATAATATTTAATCTACTTACTGCTAATCAAGTGTGTGTGTTCATAGGAATAAGGAAACCGAATGTAGTTTTTTTAAATTTCCCTGCTCTATAAGGCGCCACAATTACTTATCCATTTTATCAATTCAATCGCAATGATAACAACTTATTCGACCAGCGTCATGGTCGTGTTTGTTTTACTATTGTTGACAAACATATAACCGCTTCTTATCACTGTGCACTTCCTCATCTGATTTATTGTATATGAGAATGACTTGGCGTAGCCAACTGGTATAAGTAAGGTCTGTAATTAATTCACCAGTGCTTTTCTTGTGTTCTAGTTTCCTGAACACAATGGAGGAACAACTATTTATTAAAAGTGAGCCAGACTGGTTGACACATACATCTGAAGAGTCTAAAAGTGTAAGTTGCATTTTGTTTCGTATATGGTGTAACATTGCATTCTTAGTGATGTGCATGACAAGTGAGGTTTAGTGACTTAACACACTACTTAATGGTAAATGGCACGCTGACGTTTAGTAACGTAACTTAGTACTCATATTGTGTGTGCATATTTTTGATTGGTTCATACTTGTGTTACTTCGCAGGGAACAACTGTCCTGTTGCCTTCGGATAACGCGACAGACGAGGCTGCTGATATATTTGACTATGAAAGGATAGCAGTTAAGGAGGAACATGAACTACAGGTAATTATCGGTTGTAATAATATGAATAGAATGAATATTGTTCGCAAGATTGGAACACTTAGTCATGTTTTCTATAAGAACACCAATGTTAGCTCATGTTATTGTATTGATACTGCAGTTCCACTCTGCTGGCACCCTGGATCCTATTATAGGTTAAGTCTATACAATGTGCTATGTTATAACTCTATCATATAAGGCATTTGAGATATGATAGCCCTTAAGTGACTGCGTTCCTGGTTGCTATAAGCTAGTGGGGGAAGAGGGAAGTCTGCCACAGCAAAGCAAGCTCGTTACCGGCATAAAACAATGTTAAGTTTCTAACTTAGGCGTCAGCAATCGTAGTCTATTGCTAATGAATAATGAATAATTGGTAGCACTGAATGAAAGTAGAACGAGCGATGACATTCTCAATTGTACATAATTTAGCCAAAATACCTCATTAAACGACGAGAAAAAATCAGGAAATGAAGCTTAAGTAGATGTATCCTCCTCCGCTGTCTGTGAACCACCCAGCCATCCAAAATAGGATTTCAACTTACATATGCAAAATTCCTGCTGTGGCTGCCATTGTTCACATCAATCATCATCAAAACAGTACTGCCAACCTTGACTTTATGGTACTATGAGGTACCAACACCTGACCATTCGAACCCTCGTTTCGTCCAATCCAATGGATTTTGGCAATGGATACAGCCTAACGCGTCCAGATCAATGGTTTTTAACAATGGATACAGCCTACCGCGTCCAGATCAATGATTTTTGACAAAGGTTACAGCCTAACTTGTCCAATCCAATGGTTTTTGAAAATGGATACAGCCTAACGCATTCAGGTCAATGGTTTTTGACAATGGTTACAGCCTAACTTGTCGAGATCAATGGTTACAGCCTAACTTGTCCAGATCAATGGTTTTTGACGATGGTTACGGCCTAACTTGTCCAGATAAATGATTTTTGACAATGGTTACAGCCTAACTTCTCCAGATCAATGGTTTTTGACAATGGATACAGCCTAACTTGTCCAGATCAATGGTTTTTGACAATGGTTACAGCCTAACTTATCCAGATCAATGGTTTTTGACAATGGTTACAGCCTATCTTGTCCAGATCAATGGTTTTTGACAATGGTTACAGCCTAACTTGTCCGGATCAATGGTTTTAGACAATGGTTACAGCCTAACTTATCCAGATCAATGGTTTTTGACACTGGTTACAGCCTAACTTCTCCAGATCAATGGTTTTTGACAATGGATACAGCCTAACTTGTCCAGATCAATGGTTTTTGACAATGGTTACAGCCTAACTTCTCCAGATCAATGGTTTATGACAATGGTTACAGCCTAACTTGTCCAGAACAATGATTCTTGACAATGGATACAGCCTAACTTCTCCAGATCATGTTTTAGACAACTGTTACAGCCTAACTTGTCCAGATCAATGGTTTTTGACAATGGATACAGCCTAACTTGTCCAGATCAATGGTTTTTGACAATGGTTACAGCCTAACTTGTCCAGATCAATGGTTTTTGACAATGGTTACAGCCTAACTTCTCCAGATCAATGGTTTTTGACACTGGTTACAGCCTAACTTCTCCAGATCAATGGTTTTTGACAATGGATACAGCCTAACTTGTCCAGATCAATGGTTTTTGACAATGGTTACAGCCTAACTTCTCCAGATCAATGGTTTTTGACAATGGTTACAGCCTAACTTGTCCAGAACAATGATTCTTGACAATGGATACAGCCTAACTTCTCCAGATCATGTTTTAGACAACGGTTACAGCCTAACTTGTCCAGATCAATGGTTTTTGACAATGGTTACAGCCTGACGCATCCAGATCAATGGTTTTTGACAATGGTTACAGCCTAACTTGTCCAGATAAATGATTTTTGACAATGGTTACAGCCCAACTTGTCCAGATCAATGGTTTTTGACAATGGATACAGCCTAACTTGTCCAGATCAATGATTTTTGACAATGGTTACAGCCTAACTTCTCCAGATCATGTTTTTAGACAATGGTTACAGCCTAACTTGTCCAGATCAATGGTTTGTGACAATGGTTACCGCCTAACTTGTCCAGATCAATGATTTTTGACAATGGTTACAGCCTAACTTCTCCAGATCATGTTTTTAGACAATGGTTACAGCCTAACTTGTCCAGATCAATGGTTTTTGACAATGGTTACAGCCTGACGCATCCAGATCAATGGTTTTTGACAATGGTTACAGCCTAACCTATCCAGATCAATGATTTTTGACAATGGTTACAGCCTAACGCATCCTGATCAATGGTTTTTGACAATAGTTACAGCCTAACTTGTCCACATCAATGATTTTTGACAATGATTACAGCCTAACTTGTCCAGATCAATGGTTTTTGACAACGGTTACAGCCTAATGTGTCCAGATCAATGGTTTTTGGCAATGGTTACAGCCTAACTTGTCCAGACCAATGATATTTGACAATGGTTACAGCCTAACTTGTCCAGATCAATGGTTTTTGACAATGGTTGCAGCCCAACGTGTCCAGATCAATGGTTTTAGACAATGGTTGCAGCCTAACTTGTCCAGATCAATGGTTTTTGACAATAGTTACAGCCTAACGTGTCCAGATCAATGGTTTTTGACAATGGTTACAGCCTAACTTGTCCGGATCGATGATTTTTGACAATAGGTACAGCCTAACTTGTCCAGATCAATGGTTTTTGACAATGGTTACAGCCTAACTTGTCCAGATCAATGATTTTTGACAATGGATACAGCCTAACGCGTCCAGATCAATGGTTTTTGATAATGTTTACATCCTTATGCATCCAGATCAATAGTTTTGGACAATGGTTACAGCCTAACTTGTCCAGATCAATGGTATTTGACAATGGTTAGAGCCTAACTTGTCCAGATCATGTTTTTAGACAATGGTTACAGCCTAACTTGTCCAGATCAATGGTTTTTGACAATGGTTACAGCCTGACGCATCCAGATCAATGGTTTTTGACAATGGTTACAGCCTAACGCATCCTGATCATTGGTTTTAGACAATAGTTACAGCCTAACTTGTCCACATCAATGATTTTTGACAATGATTACAGCCTAACTTGTCCAGATCAATGGTTTTTGACAATGGTTACAGCCTAATGTGTCCAGATCAATGGTTTTTGACAATGGTTACAGCCTAACTTGTCCAGATCAATGATTTTTGACATTGGTTACAGCCTAACTTGTCCAGATCAATGGTTTTTGACAATGGTTGCAGCCCAACGTGTCCAGATCAATGGTTTTAGACAATGTTTACAGCCTCACTTGTCCAGATCAATGGTTTTTGACAATAGTTACAGCCTAACGTGTCCAGATCAATGGTTTTTGACAATGGTTACAGCCTAACTTGTCCGGATCGATGATTTTTGACAATGGTTACAGCCTAACTTGTCCAGATCAATGGTTTTTGACAATGGTTACAGCCTAACTTGTCCAGATCAATGATTTTTGACAATGGATACAGCCTAACGCATCCGGATCAATTGTTTTTGACAATGTTTACAGCCTAATGCATCCAGATCAATAGTTTTGGACAATGGTTACAGCCTAACGCGTCCAGATCAATGATTTTTGACAATGGTTACAGCCTAACTTGTCCTGATCAATGGTTTTTGACAATGGTTACAGCCAAACGCGTCCAGATCAATTATTTTGACAATGGTTACAGCCTAACGCGTCCAGATCAATGTTTTTTGACAATGGTTACAGCCTAACGCATCCAGATCAATGGTTTTTGACAATGATTACAGCCTAACGCGTCCAGATCAATGGTTTTTGATAATGGTTACAGCCTATCGCGTCCAGATCAATGGTTTTTGACAATGGATACAGCCTAACTTGTCCAGATCAATGGTTTTTGACAATGGTTACAGCCTAACTTGTCCAGATCAATGATTTTTGACAATGGATACAGCCTAACGCATCCGGATCAATTGTTTTTGACAATGTTTACAGCCTAATGCATCCAGATCAATAGTTTTGGACAATGGTTACAGCCTAACGCGTCCAGATCAATGATTTTTGACAATGGTTACAGCCTAACTTGTCCTGATCAATGTTTTTTGACAATGGTTACAGCCAAACGCGTCCAGATCAATTATTCTGACAATGGTTACAGCCTAACGCGTCCAGATCAATGTTTTTTGACAATGGTTACAGCCTAACGCATCCAGATCAATGGTTTTTGACAATGATTACAGCCTAACGCGTCCAGATCAATGGTTTTTGATAATGGTTACAGCCTATCGCGTCCAGATCAATGGTTTTTGACAATGGATACAGCCTAACTTGTCCAGATCAATGGTTTTTGACAATGTTTACAGCCTAACGTGTCCAGATCAATGGTTTTTGACAATGGTTACAGCCTAACGCGTCCAGATCAATGGTTTTTGACAATGGTTACAGCCTAACGCGTCCAGATCAATGGTTTTTGACAATGGTTACTGCCTAACGCGTCCGGATCAATGTTTGTTTCAATTAAACATTGATTTTGTATCCTACTTTTCATTATCAACAGTGATTTTGTATCCCATATGTTGGCAACAATTTTTGCGCCTCGGTTTTCTGCCGCTAGAGTGTGCCTTGTTGACAGTTCAACGAGATGCAAGCGCTGTCGGAACATGGCAGCCATTTTTAGAAGAGCAATAAATAACACATGTTTACGTACTTTAGCACATATATGAGGTGCAGTAGTGACCAGGGTTCCTAATTTCAATACGTAATATCGCCACAAGATGAAACAAGGACACAAGGTATGTAAAAATCACATTCATGTCTGATGCAAGTGTATAAGCCGCGTTCTACTTTCAGTCAGAATTAATGAATTATCTTCACCACTTCGTTATTCTTCATTTTCTTGAAAACGTAACCGCCAACGGAACAAACGGAAAATCATACATTCAGGTAATTGTTCTAAGCAATTACACGACTAATGCCCTTTGCCTCTGGTAGTTCATTTGTCAACTCTTGATGGACAGGACCAGTTTGTAGAGTGCCATGTTCTCTAGAATAATTTGTGATAATTCTTGTTTTAGACAGCTAAAGTGGGGGAGATGACGCCTCTTAAAACCTCCATAACTAACTAACTAACTAACTAACTAACTTACTAACAGCTTAAGTGCATTCAAAATCTGAGTACCAACTTACCACGACTACATGGCCTGTTTACTTGTGTCGGGCTCCACTTTGACCACCCCTGGTTTATCTCTCCCGCAATTGTGATACTGAAAGTTATACTTACCGTAATCATCCTTTACCTCACCCTAATTGACAGTTCTCTGCAGTACCTGATAAATATCCCTAATTTCATAAGGGGTAGGACCTCTTCCTAACCTTCATGTATACTGTATATAGCACAACTGCCTGGAATATAAGATATTCTGATATATTCCACTTGTCATAAAAAGTAACTAAAAGGCGGTGATCATGGAGACACGTTTTCCCCCAATGTGAAAGGTTTTAGTTGGCTACGACGTAATTATTAGAACCAGTGACATCACGAAAATTTCCTCCATGATGCACTGCTTCTACAGTTCTTTGAATGTGTTAAATAATTGCACTGCTTTGAATCTGATGCTGATGTCTTCCCTATTGCACTTGTTAATATTCTTACGCATCACAGCCGCCTCCTCCTTGTCAACTATTAGATGATTGTATTACTGCAGTCTGGCCGCCATGGCCTTCAATAACGAAGTTACACTGTACTCAGTTTTATAGAATAGCATTTCTCCTCTTTAGCTCTGGTATTAAACTTTGTAATTCGCAGCACGATTTCACACAGCACGACGATTGACCGTGTGGTTTCCGGTTCGCAAGTGTTTCATTAATTCACAAAAAAAAATGTGTGAAATATTCGACGCGTTACTAGCGTATTCCGCACTGGCAAATACATTTTCTCCACCGTATTATAAATGATTTCAGTAAATGTTTACAGCTTTTAGTAGCACGTGGTCTAATGCACAAATCTCCGCACTCACGCTCTTAAGGGTTCGACAAGAGTAGGAAATATAAGCCGAAGCTGGCACAGGGGCTAATGCGCATGATGGCCGCCGCGCGCAACTGCCCTATGTTATTCTTATGGAGAGGTCAGTCATAGCTGGCACAGGGGCTAATGCGCAAGATGGCCGCCGCGCGCAACTGCCCTATGTTATTCTTATGGAGAGGTCAGTCATAGCTGGCACAGGGGCTAATGCGCAACATGGCCGCCACGTCCTGAGACCGTGTATGACGTCACAGGGAGAGGTCGGCCGTGTAGTTGCTAAATGGAATATTTATAATTTATTATTATTATTATTATTATTATTAATATAATTAATAATTTTATTAGGTCATTATTGATTGATAGTATGCCACGGTGGGTGAGTGGTTATTGTGTCGGGCTACCAACCCCTAGCTTGCAGGTTCGCTCTTGGTCGTGGTAAGGGATTTTTGAAAGGCGGCAAAAATTAAGACACGCATGTCATACGATGTTGGCATGTAAAAGAACCCAGGAGAGGTCTGTTATGTAGTTGCTAAATGGAATATGTATTATTATTATTTATTATTAATATTATTACTATTATTAACCAGCCTTACATTGCTCTACTTTATGGTGTAGTGGTTAGCATTCTTGGCTGTTACTGTGGAGGCTCGGGTTCGAGTCCTGGCTCTGTCAAGATTTTAAATTCTAGGCTGAGGGTTGGAATGGGGGTACACTCAACCTTGTGAGGCAAAACTGACAGGAGCTGGCTTTTGATTCATACCGCTGCCATTCTGCCTAACCCAACTTCACCTAACCTAACCTAACCTAACCTTACCTAACCTAACCTGATCCCACCTTACCTTACCTAACCTAACCTAACCTAACTTAACTTCAAAGTCAAAAGGTACAATACATTTATTGTTTTATACCCTCATAAATTAGATATAGAAAATGTCCACTACGATTTAGATCCTCGAGCACACTTTTCTGACATATATCATTAAAACGTGTAGAAAGGAATGTCTGATAATTTTCACTAACACATAATACAAGTTCACCATACATTGTGTCCACTTTTTGAATGTTAATGATACGGAAAAGAGTATGCATTGGTAATTCAGTGAGCTTTTTTCTCTCCAATCAACAGTTCTACCCCCATAGCATTGTGAATATTTATTGTAGTAGCCTATAAAGAAACAAAAAAAATCATATCTATTACAATTTAGCTATAAGTGACCAGAACCACTATAACATTTTATTCTAATAAGGAGATTTCCATAATAATAATAAAAAAAGCTTACCATAATGATGGATTGTGTGTAAGTAAACGTCTTTTGCTGCTTGATGCCACTACTAAACTGATAGTCATACAACAGACAAGTGAGTTCATGTTTCGCTGACGTAATCGTATGTTCCCACGCACTTCCTGTGTGTTGCACGCACCATAGTGGCTAAATTTGAAACTAGATGAGATGATTTGCTGATGTAATCGTATGTTCCCCCGCACGCACACGCAGGCCCCTGTGGACGGGTCCTTGTGGACGAGTCCCTGTGGACGGGTCCCTGTGAACGGGTGATTGTTGACGGGTCATTGTTGACGGGTCCTTGTTGACGGGTCCTTGTGGACGAGCCCCTGTGGACGGGTCCTTGTTGACGGGTCCTTTTTGACTAATCCCTTTAGACCGGTTCCTTTTGACTGGTTCATAACCCCTAATGCTATAATGAAATTAAACGTTGTTCCACATGATACGCAAGCAAAGAGCCGATCGCTACTATGAATTAACATGTTTGTTTTTGATTTTACGCATGTGCACTTGGGGTTTTTGTAAGAGGGCGGCCTTTTTGAATACAGATTTATAGATGAGTTTTTTTAAATTACCAAAAGATCCAAAACTAATAGGTCATTAGCTTTTTAATATCTCATGAATCAATAAGGCTAGGGACCTGTATGAGAGGTCGTTGGACTTGAGGTGACATTCTGTTTTTGAATATATTATTTATTTATGTCAAGGGCCTAACTTCACTTTTGTTCATATATCTCGCTAACTAATAATCAGAGAGGGTCAAGTGAGGTGTCATAGGACTCAGGATGGTCAACCCTTTCCCATGGCCAATGCATTTACCCAAAATACCCAATACATCAAGGTCATTGACCTGAGATTTTATAAACTAATAATCGGGTACGAACATGTGAGATGTTTACCATGTGTGATGAAACATAGCTAGGTAGAG
The DNA here is from genome assembly GCA_946902985.2 of Meconema thalassinum. Classification (NCBI taxonomy): domain Eukaryota; kingdom Metazoa; phylum Arthropoda; class Insecta; order Orthoptera; family Tettigoniidae; genus Meconema; species Meconema thalassinum. The sequence goes on along the minus strand of OX336398.1, from coordinate 5,573,162 downwards.
AAAGAATTAGTGTAGGCTACATGTATTGTGACTGACAAGTCTTTTACCATTGAAACTTGTTTTCAGATCCAACTGCAGTATAGAGAGAGTATAGGTTGCAGGTATGGGTTAATAAATGAGAAACAGTGTACGCAAACTCTGATTTATCAAGAATTAAGAGTAGACTATCTTTATTTCATTAGTTAAAGAGGATAGCTAAAACACAAAAATGCTCAGTGGTTACCGAGACAAAATGATCGCTACACACAACAAGCTTTAAATACTTGAGGCTAATAATCAATACACACACACTCGCTTGTTCTAAACTAACACTGTGTTGCTGTCAGTGCTCAGACAGTAGGCTGATGACGAAATGCATTGCTAAAAGAAATATAATCATTTCCGGTTGTCTAATGTTACCAGCTATCCATTTATTTATTTTTGCGTTGCAGTGGTAAGCACTTTTAGCTCTTGTATTGGTAGTCTTAACTCGATTTCCAGGTCTGAGGCCTAGAACGAGTCGAACTAAGAAACAAGGGCATCGTGGTGCAGTGGTTAAGCTGTTAGCCTTTCACCAGAGGGTTCGATTTGAGGTTAATATGCATGTCATAAACATATTAAACAAAAACAAACGTTTAAAACTGATTACATTTGTGACTTCTCAAATTATTACTTGGATTACAAATACAAAGGTGAACTGGGTTTGATATACAGATAATGCTGTCTATCACACACTCGACTGTAAGAAAGCCAAAAGAGCAAAAGGCTTAGGTAGAGCAGTGGTAAAATTGCTATATGTAGAGAACTACCTGGCAAAGCTATATCGCATAAACAGTGCAGGATGCAATCAAATTTGTATCTTGTGGAACAGAGAAATGCACTTACGTGAGAAAATGTGAGTTCATGTGTAATATGACCTAACACACAAGTGTTCACCTGTGCACGTGCACAATAAGAGCTAACAAGTCACATTCTGTTTAGTTCGTACGTAACGTTAGGTTAGGGCTAATGCACACACCCTAGTACACGAGGCACATGCTATTTGAGAGCAGGTCAAGGGATCTAACTTGGTGGATGGATGTGTTCTAACGAGTCATTTGTAGTTGAAAGAGAATAATACTTGTTCTTAAGATGTTAAAACTGAGGAGATGGTATGTACAGTAAGACGTCTTGTTATTTCCTGTGTAATATTAGAGACATGGCAGAGAGCACACAGTCCTGTTGCTATGACTACGCTGCAGTAATTTGAAACCCTACGTGTTCATTAAGACAATGAGTTATGATTATACAAAGTTAGCAGTCATTGGATATTACACAGGTGTTCCTTCCGGTGTCATGTTGCTGACATGGCAGAGAGCACACAGTTCTATTGCTACGACTAACACTGCAGTAATTTGAAACCCAAGGTGTTAATCAAGACAATGGGTGATGATTATGCAAAGTCAGCAGTAATTGGATACCACGCATCAACATTGACTAAATCATAAACGTGTTGTCATAACCAGCAGAAACCTTATTTAAAGATTTTAGATTTTACATTTTAAATTTCAGATATTTAGATGTTTAGATTTAACTATTTTTACATGTTCCTAAAAGAGAAAACAACAAGGTCACATACCTAACCGCATTAAACCTAACTTTACCAAACCTAACTTAAGCTAATCCAAAGGCTAATGCACATACCCAAAGCATATAAGGTACATGCAACTATCCTTATGCTAGTCTTACAGGTTACTGAACAACATGATCACTACCCAAACGGATTTTTTTTTCATTTTGTTGTTTACACATATATCAATTTTCCAATTTCCCATTTTCTTTTTTTTTAATGTCAGTTTTTAGTTTTTTCAATTTCATAATATGGAAAACATGGATTTTTGCATTTTGTTGTTTACACATTTATTAATTTCACAATTTCCCATTTTTAGTTCTTAAAATGTCAGTTTAAAGTTTTTCAATTTCATGATATAGAAACATGGATTTTCCAATTTGTTGTTTTAACATTTGTCAATTTACCAAATTCGCATTTACAGTTTTTGAAAATTTCAGTTTAGTGTGTTTGTTCTATTTGTTAATATGGAAACATGGATTTTTTACAATTTGTGTTTTTTACATGTCATGCAACTATCCTTATGCTAGTCTTATAGGTTACTGTACAACATGATCACTACCCCACTGGATTTTTTTTCACATATGCCAATTTTCCAATTCCCCATTTTCAGTTTTTTTTAATATTAGTTTTAAGTTTTTCAATTTCATAATATGGAAACATGGATTTTGCATTTTGTTGTTTACACATTTATCAATTTCACAATTTCCCATTTACAGTTCTTAAAATGGCAGTTTAAAGTTTTTCAATTTCATGATATAGAAACATGCATTTTCCAATTTGTTGTTTTCACATTTATCAATTTACCAAATTCCCATTTACAGTTTTTAAAATTTGAGTTTAATGTTGTTTTTTTCTATTTGTTAATATGGAAACATGGATTTTTCCAATTTGTGTTTTACATGTTCATTTTGCATTAGGAGTGGAGAGAGGTGGGTAGTAATTAAAATGTGCAAGCACTGTCCATTGTTAACAGGTCATTGTTGACGAGTCCTTTTCATACAACAGAAAAGTGAGTTCATGTTTCGCAAGCATTACCTAAAATGTAATACCATGCAAGTGTTTAACATTTTACAACTAACCTGTTAGTGTGATTTGCACACTACAAAGGTTATATCTGTTCTGGTAGTATAATTATTTAGCGTTGGCCTTTATATTTAATATGTACAAATTAAAGTGATAGAAAAGTGGTAGAAATGTGGTAGCAAAGTGGTAGACAAGTAGTAGACAATTGGTAACAAAGTGGTAGAAAAGTGGTAGCAAAGTGGTAGAAAAGTGGCAGAAAAGTGGTAGCAAAGTGGTAGAAAAGTAGTAGCAAACTAGAAAAGTGGTAACAAAGTGGTAGAAAAGTGGTATCAAAGTGGTAGAAAAGTGGCAGAAAAGTGGTAGCAAACTAGAAAAGTGGTAACAAAGTGGTAGAAAAGTGGTAGCAAAGTGGTAGCAAAGTGGTAGAAAAGGGGCAGAAAAGTGGTAGCAAAGTGGTAGAAAAGTGGTAGCAAACTAGAAAAGTGGTAGCAAAGTGGTAGAAAATATTACATGTATTGTTAAGAAATAGTTTAAGCGGTTACATGGATTCATTACACAATAATTTTAGCATGACAAAGCTCATTTTCTATATCCAATAGTTCTTCCTCATATTTAGTATGACCAGTTTACACATTTATCAATTTCACAATTTCCCATTTACAGTTCTTAAAATGTCAGTTTAAAGGTTTTCAATTTCATGATATAGAAACATGGACTTTCCAATTTGTTGTTTTTTTTCATTTATTAATTTACCAAATTCCCATTAACAGTTTTTAAAATTTCAGTTTAATGTTTTTTAATTCTATTTGTCAATATGGAAATATGGATTTTTCCAATTTGTGTTTTACATGTTCATTTCGCATTAGGAGTGGAGAGAGGTGGGTAGTAATTAAAAATGTGCAAGCAGTGTCCATTGTTGACAGGTCATTGTTGACGAGTCCTTTTCATACAACAGACAAGTGAGTTCATGTTTCACATGCATTACCTAAAATGTAATACCATGCAAGTGTTTAACATTTTACAAATTAGCTTATGTGTTAGTTTATGTGTGGGGTCTTATGATGGGCATTTTGTGTTGGCTTATTTAACAAGTTATTTTGTCAATGCATTTAGTGGATTTTTCTCTTGGTCTTGGAATGTATATCAGTCCATTTTATCACAACATAATGCTTACTGCCATGTTTGTAAGCAACAACAACACACTAAACTTTCAAAAAAATCTAAAGTACTCTAAGGTACTCTCAACTCGTACTCTTACCTCTATCCCATGTCAAGTCAAGAAATTTTTTTTTTCCAAAAAAAGGTGAATGGGGAAAGTAGACTATATGTTTAAACTAAAAAAATTCATATAAAGTCATATGATAACTCTAACACCTACGTTTATCCCATTCTTAGTCGAAAAATATTATATTTTAAAAAATTTTTCAAAAAAATATTTGGAAAATAGGCTATATTTTTGAAAACTAATCATTCTATAAAGTCATATATAGACTCAACCAATGGCTTTTATATCCTTAATCGTTAGAACAAAATATGGAATTTTTGACATTTTTTCCAAAAATGTTCATTTTTTAAAATGGACTGTTGTTGTTTGAGTCTTCAGTCTTTTGACTGGGTTGATGCAGCTCTCCATGCCTCCCTGTCCTGAGCTAATCGTTTCATCTCTACATAGCTCCGACACCGTACATCGGAGGCTATCTGTTTAACATATTCTAACCTTGGTCTACCCCTACAGTTTTTGTCCTCGACCCTTCCTTCCATAACTAAGCTTGCTATTCCTGGGTGTCTTAGTATGTGTCCTACTAACCTATCTCTTCTCTTCATTAGCAGTCGCCAGAAACATCTCTCCTCTCCCACTCGTCTTAATACCTCTTCGTTTGTTACCCTATCTACCCATCTGATCTTTATCATTCTCTAGTAACACCACATTTCAAATGCTTCAATTCTCCTCTTTTCTGCTGCACCAATAGTCCAAGTTTCACTTTCATAGAGCGCCACGCTCCAGACAAAGGCTTTCAAAAATGCCTTCCTAATACGTAAATCTATATTCGATATCAACAGATTCCTTTTTTGTAGAAAGGCTTTCCTTGCCTGAGCCAACCTACTTTTTATATCCTCTTTGCTTTGTCCATCATTGGTTATTCTGCTTCCTAAGTAACAGAAGTCTCCTACTTCCTTCAGCTTTTCACCTGCCAATTTGATCTCCATAGAGGTTTCTGATTTATTTCGGCTGCATTCCAGTATTTTTGTTTTACATTTATTTATTTTCATCATGAATTCTTTCCGTAAGACGGAGTCCATACCATTCAAAAACTCATTCAAACCCTCAGGCTTGTCGGCCAAGATGACGATGTCATCAGCAAATCTCAGAGTTGAAATTATTTCTCCTTGAATCTTCACTCCCACTTTAAATTTTTCTCTAATTTCCTTCATTGCTTGTTCAATGTAAAGATTGAAAAGTATGGGTGATAAGTTGCAGCCTTGCCTTACACCTTTCTGAATACCAGCTTCTCTCTCATGTCCTTCAACTCGAATGACTGCTGTCTGGTTTCTGTACAGATTGTATATCACCCTCCTATCCCTGTACTTTATTCCAATTGATTTCAAAATGTCAAACAATTTAGTCCAATCAACGTTATCAAAAGCCTTTTCTAAGTCTACGAAAGCCATGAACGTTCTCTTATCTTTCCTTATTCTACCTTCTAAAATCAGCCTAAGATTTAGTACAGCTTCCCTTGTTCCTACATTTCTCCTGAAACCAAACTGGTCTTCACCCAACTCCGTTTCTATCTGGCTTTCAATGCTCTTGTAAATTATTCTAGACAGGATCTTTGAAGCATGAGTAATCAAGCTGATTGTACGGTAATCTTCACATCTGTCAGCTCCCACTTTCTTTGGTATAGGGATGATTACATTCTTCTTGAAATCAGGGGGTACCTCACCTGTCTCATAAATCCTACACACCAAGTGAAATAACCTGATCAGACCTTCATCTCCTATGCAGCGTAGCAACTCAATCGGTATATCATCTATGCCTGGTGCTTTGTTCCTGCTTAAGTCTTCCAAAGCTCTATCAAATTCTGATCTCAATATTAAATCTCCTTTCGCATCCTCATCAATTTCCTCCTCCCTTTCCATTACATGATTCTCAATCTCCTTTCCCTTATACAAACTCTCTATGTAAGCTTTCCATCTCTCAACCTTTTCTTCCATATCTGTTAGAGGCTTTCCATTTGTGTCCTTAATATTACAGCACTTAGTCTTCTTTTCCCCAAAAGTATTCTTAATCCTTCGATAAGCTGTGTCTACTTTTCCTAATTTCAGACAATTTTCTATACCTGCACATTTCTCTTTCAACCATTCTTCTTTCGCTTCCTTGCACTTCTTGTTAACCTATATTTTGGAAACTTGGAATTTTACAAAAAAGTGTGTTTGACATAAATGACTTTACCTCCTCTACCCACAAACCAAGTCCCAGATCTCTGGGACAAAATCCAAAAATGTTTAATTGTGAAAGTAGGCGATATTTTGAAAACGTATCATTCTAAAAAGTCATATATAGACTCAAACAAATGTTCTTTAAGTTATTTAACGTTAAAACAAAACTTAACATTTTTTTCATTTTTCCGAAAAAAGTCCAATTTTCAAAATTGTCTATATTTTGGAAACTAAGAATTTTACAAAAATGTTTCTTCTTCTTCTTCTTCTTCTTCCTAGCGTTGTCCCGCTGGTGCAGGGTCCGCTTTTTTGGTCATTGACCTCCATTTTGTCCGGTTTTGTGCGTCAGCTGGATTTAGGCCGGTAATTTTTAAATCACCATTTATTGTGTCTTGCCAACGCTGCTTCGGTCGTCCTCTGAGCCGTAGGCCTTCAACCTCAAAGTGAAGGACAGAGTCATTAACAGTATCAGGCGCTGCACGCAGGGCATGGCCATACCATCGGAGCCGTTTCTCTCACATTTTGTCCACAATTGGGGCGACACCCATTTGCTCCCGAATTGTGTCGTTCCTGACATGGTCAATAAGGGAGATGCCCATTGTCCAACGGAGCATTCTCATTTCCATGGCGTGCAGGCGACGTTCTGAAATTTTGTCGGATGGTCGACATTCAACTCCAAACAGCGCAACTGGCCGTACCACTGTCCGATATATTTTCGATTTGAGACGAAGTGCCATTTTCTTGTCGCAAAGCACACCCGTGACCTCCTTCCACCGCAACCAGGTTGCGTTTACCCTGGCTCTTACTTCATCATTGAAGTTGCCATCACTCTGAAGACGAGATCCAAGGTACCTGAAGCATTCTGTCTTGACTAGATTTTGTCCAGCGACTTGAATGGTACCGTCGCTTGGGTATAACTCCAGATACTCCGTCTTTTTCACATTCAGACATAGGCCGTACTGGGAGAGGCGGTTATTCCAATCTTCAACTTGACATTGGAGTTTTTTTCGGGTGTCATCTGCAACCATTATATCATCTGCATACAGAAGGGTCCAAGGAACATTCCGTTGCAGGTCACGAGTGATGGTGTCCATCACAAGAACAAAAAGGGACGGTGATAGTGCTGAGCCTTGGTGGACGCCGATATTTACAGGAAAGTTTTCCGAGGTGCCAACAGCACAACGAACTCTACTGCTTGTGTTCGTGTATAACATCTTGACCACATTTACAAATGACTCTGGCACACCATGGCTGCGGAGCGCATACCAAATCAACTCATGAGGAACACGATCGAAGGCCTTTTCAAGGTCAAGAAAGGCAATATGCAGAGGCTTTCTTTTCTCACGGTGCTTCTCCATCAGCAACCGTGCTGCGAAGATGGCGTCAGCGGTTCCAGCTCCCTTGACAAACCCGCACTGGTTGGAGCTGATTTCAGTGATGGCACGTAGGCGTCGATCAAGAATCCTCTCAAAGATCTTCATTGTATGTGAGAGAAGACGTACTGGGCGATAGTTTGAACATTCCGCTGCGTCTCCTTTGTTCTTGAAAATCGGTACTGTAATGCTTGTAGCCCAGTTAATAGGGATGTGGCCAGAGTCCAATATGGCATTGAAAAAGGTAACAAGCCAATCTATCGCAGTAGATTGCAGTTCTTGAAGTTTCCAGAAGTCAGCAGGGAGGTTGTCTGGCCCAGGAGATTTGTGGTTTCTCATGCTTTTTAGGGCAGAGGTAACTTCCTGTGGAGTGATTTGGGGGATAGGCCCACTAGTTGGGACACCTTCTGGGATTGTTGGATGCGGAAACTCTATGTTTGAGATCTCCTCGAAATGCTCTTTCCATCGCTTGAGAATAGCATGTTTGTTGTGTAGTCTTTGGCCTTCCTTGCTCTTTATGCACACATAGTGTTCAATATCCCTTGCAGTTCTTGCTCGGGCTTTGGCCAGACGGTAAATATCCATTTCACCATCTTTGGTGTCCAAGTTAAGATAGAGGTTGTTGTAGTGGTTGGCTCTTGCTTCAGCCACAGCTTTCTTTGCCTCTCGTTTAGCAGTGACGTACCTTTCTCTGCTCGCGTCTGTCTTTAGAGAAAGCCAGCGTTTATATGCTTTCTTCTTATCACGGACCTTATCTAGTACCTGATCTGTCCATAGCCATGTCTGCTTGTCAATAAGGCGACGCCCTGGCTTTGTGGTACCCAATGTTTCTGCTGCAGCGGTAGTCACTGACTCACAGAGATCAGTCCATGTGGTGCCGATGGAATTTGGAATGACAAGAGGAAATGTTATACTGTTAACCAATGCTGATTTCTGGTCGCGTAGTTTCCACCACTTTACTTTTGTTGAGACTCTTGTACATCCACCTATCCTGCGCTTACTGATCCTCAGGTCTGCAATGAGTAGTTTGTGTTGGGTGGCAACACAATCGGAAGGTATAACCTTCACATCTAAGACTGTTCGGAAGTTACATCGCCGTAGCAGTACAAAGTCGATCTGGCTTCTGCTATCACCACTGGCGTATGTTACGAGATGACTGGTGCGCTTCTTAAAGAAAGTGTTGCTTATGAGAAGGCTGTTTGCTTCTGCAAAGTCAAGGACTCGGCATCCGTCATCATTTCGTCTACTATAGCCATTTCCACCTTGACAACTATAACCATTCTTATTTTGACCAACATGTCCATTTAAGTCACCACATACGAGTAAGAACTCCTCCTCTGGGCACAACACGACAAGATCCTGGAGTTCTTGCCAAAACCTTTCTTTCTCACTCTCATCACAGCCAGTTTGTGGGGCATATGCACTAATGATGTGTAAGCGACAAGATGGCATATCTATGATGACAGTCATGGGGCGGTCTGACTGTCGATTGACATTGGCTACCTGATCCCTTAAGTTGGCACAAACAACAACAGCAACCCCATTTCGGTTGCTTGTCCCATGGTAGATGAGCTTGTATCCTCCTATTTCACGAGATTTCTGTCCTCTCCAGCGAGTTTCTTGAATGCAGGCAATGTCCACTTTCCGTCTTTTGAACATATCTGCTAGTTCTCGGCTTCGTCCTGTAAGAGTTCCGATGTTCAACGTAGCAATACGTAGCGGTGAACTCTGATTCCGCTCTTGATCCAGTAGCCCTCGTCCATGCGCTGCAGTCAGACGAGGCCGACGCACGTCGCTTCCGGGGGACGTCCTAGCATTTACCAATACAGATGAAGTTGTCATGATCCATCAGTTGCGACGAAGAATAAACCAACCGGCCTGTCGCCCCAGCCTGACGTCGGGTGCATTTTATACCTACTGCCAGGTGATAGTTAGGCCACTCCTAACAGGCCTACCATGCATTGATCCTCTAAAGCTCATCTCAACTATTACCGTACCGGTAACTCTTTCACAAAAAAATGTTTGTTTAACGTAAATGAAAGGTCTTTACCCCCTCTACCCCAAAAATAAATTTCAGGACCCTAGGACAAAAAAAACTGTGCAGTAGTGTGTTTTGATCGGTTCCGCACCCTCTTCCTCCTCACCCTCCTCACAAGATGGCGGCCGTAGCTTAACTTAACCTAGCCTAACCTAACAAGATGGTGGCCGTAGCTTAACTTAACCTAACCTAACAAGATGGCAGCCGTAGCTTAACTTAACCTAACCTGACCTACGAGGTGTGATCAAAAAATTTTCAAAATAGTGGTCATAGATTAACTGAACCTAGCCTAACCTAACCTAAACCTACGAGGTGTGATCATAAAGTCCCAAGATGGTGGTCGTAGCTTAACTCAACCTAACCTAACCCTACGAGGTGTGATCAAAAAGTTCCTAAATGGCTGCCGTAGCTTAACTGATTGATCCCTGTTGATTGAACCCTTTTGATTGATCTCTGTTGATGTATCCCTTGGACAGGTCCCCTGTTGACTAGCCCCGTCCCCCATTGGATGGGTCCTTTTTGAAGGAAGTCTTTTTTTTACGGGCCCAGAAGAACGGGTCCTTGTTGACGGGTCCCTTTGGGCGGGTCCCCTTTGACATAATTTGGATAAAAAGCAAGGGCCAGTCCATAGGGATCAGTCCAAAGGACCCGCCCAGGGACCCGTCAACAAGGACCCGTCCTCCGGGGCCCGTAATAAAAATTACTCCCTTCAAAAAGGACCCGTCTAATGGGGGGGCTAGTCAACAGGGGACCAGTCCAAGGGATACATCAACAGAGATCAATCAAAAGGGTTCAATCAACAGGGATCAATCAGTTAAGCTACGGCAGCCATTTCGGAACTTTTTTATCACACCTCGTAGGGTTAGGTTAGGTTGAGTTAAGCTACGACCACCATCTTGGGAATTTATGATCACACCTCGTAGGTTTAGGTTAGGTTAGGTTAGGCTAGGTTCAGATAATCTATGACCACTATTTTGAAAAATTTTTGATCACACCTCGTAGGTCAGGTTAGGTTAGGCTAGGTTTGGTTAAGTCGCACCCACTTTTTTGGAACTTTTTGATCACACCTCGTAGGTTAGGCTAGGTTAAGTTAAGCTACGGCCGCCATCTTGTTAGGTTAGGCTAGGTTAAGTAAAGCTACGGCCGCCATCTTGTTAGGTTAGGCTAGGTTAAGTTAAGCTACGGCCGCCATCTTGTGAGGAGGGGAGGAGGAGGAGGATGCGGAACCGATCAAAACACACTACTGCACAGTTTTTGTCCTAGGGTCCTGAAATTTATTTTTGGGGTAGAGGGGGTAAAGACCTTTCATTTACGTTAAACAAACATTTTTGTAAAATTCTTAGTTTCCAAAATATAGACAATTTTGAAAATTGGACTTTTTTCGGAAAAATGAAAAAAATGTTAAGTTTTGTTTTAACGTTAAATAACTTAAAGAACATTTGTTTGAGTCTATATATGACTTTTTAGAATGATACGTTTTCAAAATATCGCCTACTTTCACAATTAAACATTTTTGGATTTTGTCCCAGAGATCTGGGACTTGGTTTGTGGGTAGAGGAAGTAAATACCTGTCATTTATGTCAAACACACTTTTTTGTAAAATTCCTAGTTTCCAAAATATAGGCTAGTCCATTTAAAAAAATGAACATTTTTGGAAAAAATGTCAAAAATTCCATATTTTGTTCTAACGATTAAGGATATAAAAGCCATTGGTTGAGTCTATATATGACTTTATAGAATGATTAGTTTTCAAAAATATAGCCTACTTTCCAAATATTTTTTAGAAAAATTTTAAAAAATATTATATTTTTCGACTAAGAATGGGATAAACGTAGGTGTTAGAGTTAACATATGACTTTATATGAATTTTTTTAGTTTAAACATATAGTCTACTTTCCCCATTCACTTTTTTTTGAAAAAAAAAAATGTTCTTGACTTGACATGGGATAGAGGTAAGAGTACGAGTTGAGAGTACCTTAGAGTACTTTAGATTTTTTTGAAAGTTTAGTGTGTTGTTGTTGCTTACAAACATGGCAGTAAGCATTATGTTGTGATAAAATGGACTGATATACATTCCAAGACCAAGAGAAAAATCCACTAAATGCATTGACAAAATAACTTGTTAAATAAGCCACCACAAAATGCCCATCATAAGACCCCACACATAAACTAACACATAAGCTAATTTGTAAAATGTTAAACACTTGCATGGCATTACATTTTAGGTAATGCATGTGAAACATGAACTCACTTGTCTGTTGTATGAAAAGGACTCGTCAACAATGACCTGTCAACAATGGACACTGCTTGCACATTTTTAATTACTACCCACCTCTCTCCACTCCTAATGCAAAATGAACATGTCAGGTTGCTCCTTCACCATGTTCTCCTACATCATTCCAAATATTTGTTACTGGCGCCGATAACCTAGATGTTAGGCCCCTTAACGCAACAATTATCATCACCATGTTTATTATTCCCACATAGAATAATGTCTAATATCATGCAATAAATTTCCAACTCAGTTTATTGTATTGTTTGTGTCTACTGTTATTTAAATATTTGTTTCCATCTCTTGAGTTTGATGAAGTTCACAGTTTACTCCTTCCCCAGCCCTCTCATGCATCTTTCTCCATGTAATAGCTCAGCCCACAATCTCTGCGCATAATTTGATGTTGCGCGGTCTGACGTAGAATTCAGATATAGGCGCGCATGTATTCGAACTGGTCCCAACACGAGACCGTTACTCTCAGGTTTTGGGTGTGGTTATGAAGCTAGTCCAAGCACATGCTAATAAATATACAGAGGGTTCAAAATCTACTACAAATAACCACACATTTTAAGATAAAATTTCGTGTCCATGAGTGATTCCTTCACCAAAGATCCCTAGCTCACTCTGTATTGGGGATCTGGTGGTTAGTCCACATGCTAACTACAAAATGAACACTCCTGAAAATAAATTTCATCTTACATTACTGTCCGAATTTGACCTTCAGAAGTCCTATATTCCGAAACGCCATTAAAATATAAGCTATGAAATGGTACAAAAATAGTTCCAACGCAAATACAAATGTCAATTATAAGATCTAGTTACATTGCTCCTATCTTTGGTAGATGCCTAATCCCCCGTCGTTCAACAACGTAACATCTGACGAAGAAACCAGAATAAAATAATAAGTTACGATGGAACCACATCCACCATTTAAATTAATAAAATTAAATCCCACTAGCTAAATCCCGTACAAAGTATCCTACAAAACGTCGCATCTGAAACTCATTCCTAAACTGTATAAGAAGCAAATGACATACAAGATAAATGTACAAGAATAAATATGATCTCGATTGGGTTGTCGTATTGTTAACAGTTCATCTGTTCCTTCAGAACGTCGTCTCGCAATCCGTGAAGTCTCATATTTCTTATCTAGGTCATGTGTGTCGCATTGTGTTTGGATGGCATTCAAAATGATAGAACACTGTATGATTTATTTCCACCTATGTAAAGGAACGCGTTTGTAAAACAAGTAATTTCTCTGCAGGATTATACTGACCTGATTGAGGACATCAAGATAGAAGACTTTTCGATACCAGAGCTTGTTCCAAGAAGGGAAGAAATAGAAATTCCTCCATTAGCGAGTGATGGAGATTTGAAAGAGGTAAGAACATTTTGGGTTACTACTTGTTGCACCTTATAAGAGTAATCACTTGATCGCCATCTTCCTCTCACCATTGCAATTAAGGGTATATAAAATTGTGTATTCAGACTGTACTGATGCCAGATGGAAGCTTTCTGTTTTTAGGTAGGGTTTGGTATAGAAGGTACAAGTCGTGAGGAAGATTGCCTTCTGCTGGCTTAATAATAAAGATAATAATAATTGACACATAAAATTTACTTCCACGAAATTGCATTTGAAATGATATGGGGGGGGGGGGGGAATATAATATTACTTCAGATCCTCTCCTCACTTCTACAATACATGAGAAACACTTAGATGGATCTATCAGAACAAACTCTGACTGAAAAATCCTCTCAAACGAACGTATCACTTCTATCACTGATTATAACACGCGCTCATCAAAATCAAACGTCGAAATGTGTGGATAGACCTATGAGCAAGGATCTCATAATCTATAAATGTGTTTTAATATAACTTTCCCGTCCAATATAAGACAAAAAACAGAAATGTCTACCTCGATATAAATACGAAATTCACCAATTCTAAATTCGTTTTCAGATAACGTACCCTTCCAGTGATCCATGCTGAACAATGAAAATCGAATCCACAAACCTAATCTAGACTGGAAACACTTAGGGGAAAGAATTTCCCTTGTTTACCATCAGCTGATCCGAAGTAAATAACCTCTCAGATGTTAGGCCTAAAATATCAAACTCGATATATATCACTAACACATCTGTTCACTTCGGGATGATAAGTGTGATTCATTTCTCGCTGAGGCTCCAAGATCACATGTATCTCCGTTGAACAATCAAGATGCTATTTGGTAATGCATATCATTTGTATAGCTTAGTGGAAACCAACTCACTCGAACCTCAACGTAAACAGTTTGGCTCCCATGGCTTCGCAGATTGAGTCTCTCAATGGCTCTTAGTCAAGTATTCACATATTATAGGTTTACCTGCGTCACAAACTATGGGCGGTAAGTGGCTACACCCGTCACTTAAAATGGCACATATATTGCATGCGAATTACTCACACATTATAAACCTTACCTTTCGAATCACTAATATTCCACATCAAATAATAACACGTGATCAATCTCGCTGATAATCAATCGCTTGCTTTTAAATTCAAAGGATTTCTCGCGGTGAATGAGCTGGCAATCTCAACATTACTAATAATATTCTATCACTGGTCATGAAATCATATATTCTCACTCCATCCAGACGTCTATCCGTGATTTCACACTCAATATACTTAGTTATGTTCCAACATACACTTCTTCTAACGAACAAGCGACCAGAAATAAATATCAACCTATAATCTAAAGGGTAACTTTCCTGACTTCTAACTATTTGTGATACGTTGTTTCTACTTAACAAGACACCTCCAAATCGCTACTTTAGCCTATCACAAATATCAAACTGAAGGGGAAAAAGTATCCTAACTGGACTATGTTATACATTTACATTCACAAATCATCTTCAATATAAATGAAATGTCAAATAAATATAGCCAAAAAGGTTAACCTTTCATGTTTTCTTCCACCTCCGTAGTTTATGGCTAAGGACGGCCCCTTCCATTACGACTAATTCATAGTTATAAAGTGGACGCTCATTTCAATGATGTCTTTCATCTTGCTTACATAAATGTTTTGTACACATTACAATTAATTTCACTGTAATATTTTTGATTATGTGGCCCAATTAATATGATACACTATCTGTGAACTCCACCATTTATACTGTCCCTAGCCACTCCGGTCATGTGACTGGATTCTCCAATTTCGTTTCTTCTCCTCGCGCATTGATATTGTGTCTAGTTTCTACATGAAATATTTTGTTTACATGGTGTTTTACACGAACAAATGACTTCATAATTCTTGCTTGTATTTTTATAGTGCCCTTCAAATACCATAGTTTTCGTAGAATCAATATATTTCTATAATTCGCGATTTGAATGGGCGAGTGTTCGCTGTTCCATGACGCGCCCCATGGATTTCTGCAGGCTGGGGATTCATCGAAGGACATCTGCCAAGGAGTGGTCAGTACGCAACTCTGCTGTCCTGGCCATCATCCTATGTATTGGTGATCTATTTTGCCAGACTCCCTTGTCAACGTGTATTGTGAAATTGTACCTCGCTTTTTTTGCAGTGAAAACTGAAATAACTATGGTTTATGATAACAAAATTCTTGTGTATAAGTGACGCTTCTAACAACCGTCAACATGTGTTATTCTTTAATGCTTTTGTTCTTTTCTTATTTAGAAGAGTAAGATAATACCTCAGAAAATTATGATTAATTTTGTCACTAGGTTATAAAAGAAGAAACCCATGATGACGAGAGGGATGCAAATAGAAATCATCCAAATGAGTAAGTCGACCCTAAAATAAGGTAAAATATTGTGGGTTTTTTTCTGAATGCAAACGAAAAATATTGGCTCTGAATAAGTTATCCTCTTTTAATATTTGTAATTGAACATATTTATTTGTGTTATTGTCAGGTATAAGTGGATATTGATATTTACTAGCCATTCTCATTCAGAGTTTTCACTGTTGAAGGTATTTCAGTATATATATGGTATCCAGTAGGAATGTTTATCAGCTATTTGTGATGGGAACTGTTTCTGATGTGTGGAAGACCCTATCACTTGTTACAGTGACCAGAAATTATCTGTGATGTGAGTTTGTGAAGGAAAAACCACTAGTCGTTATCATGCGAAGTCCTTGCAAAGAAAGCCGCATGTTCAACTTAGGTACATGGAATGTGAGAACACTATCTAAGCTTGGAAAATTGGAAGAAGTAAAGATCTCAATGATAAAGAAAGACCTGGGTATGCTGGGTGTCTGTTGATCTCGATGGGCATGAAACGGCGACTTTCAATCAGGCAATTTCAGGGAAATGATAAAGGTGGACTGAATGGAGTAGCAATAACCCTAAAAGGTAAATGGTGTCTAAATGTTATGAATACCTGTCATATTAGTGACAGGAATATGATGGTAAAGATAAAAGCTATATTTCCCTACCACTAACAGTGAAGATGATGTTATAGAAGAAATGTATGATTGTATTCAAGAACTCTTTGTGCTAGTAGACACCAAAACTAATATTATCATAACGGGAGACTGCAATGCTTCAGTTGGTAGTCATGAAAATCTTAAACATGCTGGTAAATCCGGACTTGGTGAAATGAACTCGAGAGGTGAGCAATTACTAGAGTTTTGTGAACAACATGAACTATTAATAACTAATACATGCTTTGATGTTCTCAAAAGACGACGCTATGCATGGGTAGCTCCTGGAGATGGTAGAAAGCATCTGACAGACTATAATTATAATCACAAGGCGGAGATACAGAAACCAAGTGCATACCAGTCACAGTTTTTCCAGGGGTAACATTAGTCGTAGCGAAATGCAATACTCGATACAGAAACCAAGTGCATACCAGTCACAGGGGTTGATGTAGCCAGCGATCATACATTAGTTGTAGCGAAGTGTAATACTCGGTTCAGAAAACATAAACGTACAGTTCTAAGAAATGGTGTTTAAATAAATTACACATTGCAGCTTTGGCTTCAAAATTCACAGAGAAAACTAATCAACAGTTAAAGCTCTGGATGGGATAACGTCAAGAAAAGCTTAATGACAGCCGCTACATAAATCCTTGGTTAAAGAAGCCTTGGATGACCCAAGGAATTTTAGATCTCATTGAACAGAGGAACAAAATGAGAAGTAGGGATTTTGAACAATATAGAGCACAAAAATATTCAATAACGGAAAAGTGTCGCTGATCAAAAGACATCTGGATGAAGGAAATTGGTGAGGACATCGAAAAGGATTTAAAATCTGGGAAATCTGATAAAGCATATTTTGGAACAGGAATATTCTTAGAATCCTCTATTATAGCTAAATTGTGTTGTGTGTATGTTATTGTACATTTACATATCCTGTATTCCGCTGAGGAAGGTTGCCATGCACTACATATATTGACTCAAGGTAATAAATAGACATATTTAGAATAATGACGAAATCAAGTTGGTAATACCAACATTTGTAAGTACTGCAATTTGAAATACACCTGAAATAGAGTAGTCTGTTAGAGTTACTTACTACAGTTGGCTGCCCTGGTGACTATGAATATATTCTTAGTTCGATCTCTTAAGGTATTGAATGCACATACAAAATTTGGTTGAAGTATAATGGATAGTATGGACGTTACATGCTGTTTGATATTGGATTTATGTTGTTGTTTGAGTCTTCAGTCTTTTGACTGGTTTGATGCAGCTCTCCATGCCTCCCTGTCCTGAGCTAAACGTTTCATCTCTACATAGCTACCACACCCTACATCCGAGGCAATCTGTTTAACATATTCTAACCTTGGTCTACCCCTACAGTTCTTGTCCTCGACCCTTCCTTCCATAACTAAGCTTGCTATTCCTGGGTGTCTTAGTATGTGTCCTACCAACCTATCTCTTCTCTTCATTAGCAGTCGCCAGAAACATCTCTCCTCTCCCACTCGTCTTAATACCTCTTCGTTTGTAACCCTATCTACCCATCTGATCTTCATCATTCTCCTGTAACACCACATTTCAAATGCTTCAATTCTCCTCTTTTCTGCTGCACCAATAGTCCAAGTTTCACTTCCATAGAGCGCCACACTCCAGACAAAGGCTTTCAAAAATGACTTCCTAATACCTAAATCTATATTCGATGTCAGCAGATTCCTTTTTTGTAGAAAGGCTTTCTTTGCCTGAGCCAACCTACTTTTTATATCCTCTTTGCTTCGTCCATCACTGGTTATTCTGCTTCCTAAGTAACAGAAGTCTCCTACTTCCTTCAGCTTTTCACCTGCCAATTTGATCTCCATAGAGGTTTCTGATTTATTTCGGCTGCATTCCAGTATTTTTGTTTTACATTTATTAATTTTCATCATGAATTCTTTCCGTAAGACGGAGTCCATACCATTCAAAAAATCATTCAAATCCTCAGGCTTGTCGGCCAAGATGACGATGTCATCAGCAAATCTCAGAGTTGAAATTATTTCTCCTTGAATCTTCACTCCCACTTTAAATTTTTCTCTAATTTCCTTCATTGCTTGTTCAATGTAAAGATTGAAAAGTATGGGTGATAAGTTGCAGCCTTGCCTTACACCTTTCTGAATACCAGCTTCTCTCTCATGTCCTTCAACTCGAATGACTGCTGTCTGGTTTCTGTATAGATTGTATATCACCCTCCTATCCCTGTACTTTATTCCAATCGATTTCAAAATGTCAAACAATTTAGTCCAATCAACGTTATCAAAAGCCTTTTCTAAGTCTACAAAAGCCATGAACGTTCTCTTATCTTTCCTTATTCTACCTTCCAAAATCAGCCTAAGACTTAGTACAGCTTCCCTTGTTCCTACATTTCTCCTGAAACCAAATTGGTCTTCGCCCAACTCCGTTTCTATCTGGCTTTCAATCCTCTTGCAAATTATTCTAGACAGGATCTTTGAAGCATGAGTAATCAAGCTGATTGTACGGTAATCTTCACATCTGTCAGCTCCCACTTTCTTTGGTATAGGGATGATAACATTCTTCTTGAAATCAGGGGGTACCTCACCTGTCTCATAAATCCTACACACCAAGTGAAATAACCTGATCAGACCTTCATCTCCTATGCAGCGTAGCAACTCAATCGGTATATCATCTATGCCTGGTGCTTTGTTCCTGCTTAAGTCTTCCAAAGCTCTATCAAATTCTGATCTCAATATTAAATCTCCTTTCGCATCCTCATCAATTTCCTCCTCCCTTTCCATTACATGATTCTCAATCTCCTTTCCCATATACAAACTCTCTATGTAAGCTTTCCATCTCTCAACCTTTTCTTCCCTATCTGTTAGAGGCTTTCCATTTTTGTCCTTAATATTACAGCACTTAGTCTTCTTTTCCCCAAAAGTATTCTTAATCCTTCGATAAGCTGTGTCTACTTTTCCTAATTTCAGACAATTTTCTATACCTGCACATTTCTCTTTCAACCATTCTTCTTTTGCTTCCTTGCACTTCTTGTTAACCTCATTTCTCAGACGTCTGTATTCTGCTTTCCCCTTTTCATCTCTTACATTCTTGGATTTATAAGTGCATGTAAAATCATTTTGGGAACAATGTAATGAATGTGATGCTCAGAATTAATCTGAAATATTACGATCTATTGTAGTGCCAATCCATTTGTTAATATAGAAGTTACATGTACTTAAAATTGAAACCATCATAAAGCCTAGAATCATGTCGGCAGTATGTCTAGAATGTCAGGAACCATACGTGTGCAAATTTTAGAGCTAATGGCCTGCAATTATTCTGGTATATTGATATTATGATTTAACAAAGAAGGAGAGCATTTATTAACAGTTGGCATCCCTGCTAGCTCTTACGAATACGCATAGCCAATACCGTTATGGTACACAAAGCACATAGAAAATTTGATTGAAATCCATTTGTTAGTATAGACCTATCAGCAGGCCTAAAATCGTGTTGGCAGCACTGATGTACTGTATATAAGTTAAACCGAACTGAGGTAGAATGTCAGGTACTATACGTGTGCAAATTTTAGACCTGTTGGCTTGCATACTTTCTGATATATTGGTATTAGGTTTAAGACATAGAGAGAAAATTTATTAACAGTTGGCAGCCCTGGTGGCTCTTTACGCACAGTCATATCTCTTATACTACACATAATACATAGGACTTTTGGTTGAACTCGATAGCATAGAAGTTTTAGAAATTGGACTTATTGGCAGGCTTAGAATCATGTTGGCAAGACTGTCAAGTATGGACTGCCGAAAATCAATTTGGAATGTTCTTATCTATGTGTGTGCCAATTTTGGAAAAGTTCGCATGAATATGTTCGGAGATATCCAACGTAGAGCTCAAATTCCAATTGCGATTTTTCAGCAGTTGGTAGCACTGATGTCAATTTCAAATATGGCCGTGAGATATTCAGGTATACCTCTTTATTCTTACCAAATTTGGCTTCGATAGCTGTAGCCGTTTAGTAGTAGATAAGGGGGACGCACAGACAGACACACATTTTCCCGGATCGATCTCATAAGTCAACTTGTTCCTCATTTTTGCAAAATGAGAAAAGTAGGCTAACAAAAATTTCCGTGATGAACTAGAGAGCCTACTTTTCTCGAAATGTAAGATTCATGCCAATGATTAATCTATATTGACCTTATTAGATTAAGGACGAAATTTAGTTGGTAATATCGAAATTTCTAATTAGTTCGAAATACAACTGGCGTAATGTACCCTAATAGAGCACTACGTTGGCAGCCCCGGTGACTGAATATATTCATAGTTCCATCTCATAAGGTACTGAATACAAAATTTGGTTGTAGTCCAATGGATAGCATGGACGTTGCATGTAGTTAGATATTGTACCTATCAGCACGCGTAAAATCATGTTGGCAACAATGTCATGCATGTGTTGGTCAGAAATAATCTGAACTATTATGATCTATTGTTGTGCCAATTTTGGATGAAATACATTTATTTATATAGAAGTTACATGTATTTTAAAATTAGACCAATCAGCAGGCTTAGAACCATGTTGGAATCACTGACGTATATTAGTTTCTCCAAATTAATCTAGAATGTAAGGTACGATACGTGTGCAAAGTTTAGAGCTGTTGGCTTGAATACTTTCTGATATATTGATATTAGAATTAAAAAAATAGAGACAGCATTTATTAACAGTTGGCACCCCTGGTTGCTCTTAAGAATACGCATCGTCATATCTGTTATAGTACACATAGCACATACGAAATTGGGTTGAAATCCAATTGATAGTATAGAAGTTACATGTATTTACAATTGGTCCTATCAGTAGGCTTAGAATCATGTTGGTAGTACTGAGGTCCATTAGTTACTCCAAATTAATCTAGAATATCAAGTTCTATACGTGTGCAATCTGTGCATAGTTTAAAGCTGTCTGCGTGCATTCTTTCTGATATATTGGTATTTGGATAAAAACAATGGAGAGTGCATTTATTAACAGTTGGCAGCCATGGTGGCTTTTAAGGATACGCTCAGTCATATCTGTCTATGTACACATAGTCCATACGAAATTTGGTTGAAATCCAATTGATAGTGTAGAAGTTACATGCATTTGAAAATTGGACCTATCAGCAGGGTTAGAATCATTTTGGCTACACAGTCATGTATGGGCTCCCGGAAATTAAACTGAAATATTATTATCTATATGTGTGCCAATTTTGGTATAGCTCCCATGTATACTTTCAAAGATATACAACAAGGACCTGAAATTTCAATTGCGATTTTTCTGCGGTTGGTAGCACTGACATCATTTTCAAATACGGCATCGAGATATTCAGATAGAAATGTTTACTCATACCAAATTTGGATTCGATTGCTGCAGCCGTTTAGGAGTTGATTGGAGGGGACACACACACACAGCCAGACAGACAGAAGGACAGACAGACACACATTTTCCCGGATCGATCTCATAAGTCTACTTTTTCCTCATTTTTACAAAATGCGAAAAGTAGGCTAAAAATAACACACGAAAATCCGTAGAAGGGTAGTGCACCGCTTTGTGCTTTTGCGTTAAATAAAATAGCAGAGGCATGAGGAATACAGTGGAAGCGAAAACAACAACTTAAATAGGATCGCTAAGGAGCGGGGAAAGGATGTCTCTATCGATGCGTGCTGGGCCCAAGATTCCGGATCGAAAGAAAGATACTTTCCAAAAAAGGAAACGAATGAATTGTTTAAAACAAATCAAAAGCGGAATTAAATTTATCTAATTGATCGAAGAACCCAGAAGCGTGTAGGTCGTGACTGCGTTACAGTACGAAGCCAAGACCGACGAAATCGAACGAGAGATGAGGGAACTTAAAATTACAAATGAAAGAGGACGAAACCAAAGTGAACTACTTACTAATGTATTTAAAGCAAACTAAAACAGATGCGCATAACAGTAAGGATTAATCTAAACACAAAATGAAAGGTTAACTTGAAGAGGTATTAAAATCACTTAATAACAAATAAAATTAATGACTAAAGAAGGTACCCAAGAAAGGGGTACACAAAAATAATATCAAGAGAAAAGTGTATAAATGAACTTAAGCCCAAACAAAGATGAAACAAAATTAATTAAAATGTACTTACAATCAATGTGCAACTAAACCGTAAGCGCGACTCGATAACCAAAATTTAAAATACAAAAAAAAAAAAAAAAAAAGATAGAGAGAGTATGGACGGGTCGAATAAGAGAACACCTCTACTTACGAGGATGACCTGGACTAGAATGCCCCGCGCCAAGAACAGAACTAAAACGCTCATGATGTTGTGAAATCATGGGGTAGGGGGTGAAAGTGGTGGGGATGGGAGTAGTGCGTATGTAGGAAACGGAGGTGGGGGGGGGGGGACACACGGAGTTACGTAATATAACGAAGCCAGAGGAAGCAACACAAAATTAACACATAAAAATAAAGGAAAATGAGCATTACATTAAATTAATTGACATTACCGGGACAGGAAATGAAAGGAAAAATCAATCAGCTAAGAAATATGCTTTGTAGGAAAATATAGGCTTACATAGAGGTGGTAATGTCTAAATATAACGACATACGAAGAAACAAAGGAATTAAGGCATGGCGAATGGACAGTGACTAACACAAAGACCATCGCTCACACACTTTTCCTAAAACAGAGGGAAGGATCAACTTAGGAGGCGAAATGAGACATGGCTCCGTTACTCCAATGATACCTTGACCCAAAAAAACAAACTCTGATACGACAATCAAATGAAAGATGCCTCGAAAGAGTGCACATCAATTTGTGACGTAATACAGAGCGCTAGAAAGCCTCGCAGAAAAGTAGCATATATTTCAGACCTGAGAGATTTGAGTAAAAATAAAACCGATTACATGAAAGGTAGGGATGACAAATAAACACAGAGGCTTCGCTAAACTAACGTAAACAAAGGCGAAGGGACTTGTGTTCATGGATCGAATTCACATCGTCATAAGAAAGGGAAATTGTAAGTGAATCAAAGGAGACATAAAAATAAAATAAAAAATGGATAAACTGAAATTCAAAAATGATAGCATGCCAGATAAATCAAGTGATCGAATCGTACTTACGCTTAGTTGCGTTGGGCACGGGCGAAAGCCCGACACACACGGCTGTGACCATTTCACATGACGGTCAGAAATGGAAGGAAGCCACCTTCTCTAAAGGAACGCAGTAAGGCGCTCGAGAAAAATAAGTCGTAGAACACCCCCTCTCCAGAACATAAAGGGGGCCAATGGGAGAAGCAAAGCTTAGCAACAAGTTATGCTTCAACCAATGGTAAAACTGTGTCAGTAGGGGTGAAAAGTTTCACCATCTGGTGAAACATTTACGCAGAATTACAAAGTTTGAACGCAGTAGGTGAGACAGAGAATCGTATGTCACAATAATGCGACATGAAGTAAATGATAATAATAATAATAATAATAATAATAATAATAATATGACAACAAATAATGAACCTGATTAAAACGGTTCAAAATTTCCCTGCTCTTCCAAAAAAAAGGAATTTTCCTGGCCATGGAAATTTCTTTTTTCGTACAAATGGAGAGGCAAAAAATCGTAAAGGGGAAAAAAATTGAATACTAAAAAAATGGGTACTAAAGACCTCTAGGAGAATACAAAAAAAATGAACAGTTGACTAATCTGACCGTGAAATGAAGGTGGTACCCCCTTCATTGCTCGTCAACACTAGCCACTATCGTCAAAAGTACTGCGTTCAAAAAGAAATACAGTGAGTTCATATATTAATAGTGATCATTGTTCTTGCTAGTTCATGATGATGCGGATGTCGAAATCTTCAAGATGGACGTTACCCCGAGACTGCAAATCTCTCCAGCCTCTGATGAGAAAAGACAGACAAAGTTTAATCGTGATCACATTAAAAAAAAATACAATTGGGACACCCTGTATATAGGACCGTTCGTTGCGTAAACGAGGAATATGCAATAGTGTCATAATGTCTTCGAAAGGGAAAGTACTCTCCTTTTCAGCTGCTGAAAATAAAGCCATGTATAGATCCAATGGAGGGTGACTGGTCCGTTAACGAGTTCCGAGAAGACCCCCAGCTGTGTTAGCCCAGGTACACAAAGGCTGCTTGTTGTTACTCGCTAACCGTCTGGATGGTTGCTAGACAATACACGATATTCTAAGAACACTTGACAATTTAAAACCAAACAAAATACATGACCTCACAATAAACAACAAAATCAAGATGACGCAAAGGTGCATGATATCTCAAAACCATGACACAAAAAGTCAATTACATCAATAAATTTAAAATAAATACAAAGTTCCTACAAGGTCAAACAGGAAGTGTCGAAGGGTCCTTGTCTGTCGCCGAACAATAGGAGTTAAGCCGAGGAGCAGTAAAAAAGAGGAGTAGGAGTGGTTTGCAAATAGTGACCGACCAGGTATATGCTGATGGCCTCAGGCAAAGATATAGCTCGACAGAGATGTCAAGTATTCACGACACACTCGCGTACGAGAAAAAGGCCACGGGTGTCTCCTGTCTTGTCACAGGAATAAATGAAAAAGAAGCACACGAATTAAGATCAGAATAGGCTCACATGCTAGGTTGGCTATTAAGGAGCTCGGGCATCCAATTAGAATAAAAGGAAAACAAAAATACAACATTATAGCGAGGCGAAATTCACAAGATCATTTGACAAATTTTTTCAACTGCGTGACGTGGGCCGAAGTCACTGAATTATCGTGATCGTCCACTAACTCAACTGAGACAGGATTTAAAAAGCGTGAAATAGTCTTGGGAGTTGACCAACGTAAGCACTGCTTACTGGAAATTTGTTTGATAGCGTCACTCAAAGGATGTAACGACACAAAACTTTGTCTCAATTTGGAATTTAACATCATGACGGCCTAAGTTGTAACGCTTCGCTACTCTGGCCTTTGCCTTCTTGAGGTGACCGGTAGCGATGGCCCATTTTTGACTAACAGAGGTGGTGCGAGAAGGTTCGGTAAGATATTCAATATTCCATTTGAGCAGCAAGGGGTCGACAAGCGCTCGGTCTAGGAATAATTCAGCTGGAGTAGTTTGAACGGACGAATGGAAAGAGGTATTGAACCCGAGACTGAAATACTGTAGGTTCGTATCCCAGGAGGTTTGATCGGCATTGTGAAAAGCGGACATACAAGCCTTCAAGTTTTTGTGAAAACGCTCTACGTGATTTCCCTGCGGTCGATACGGTGACAAGAAAATATGTTGGATGCCCCAGTTAAATACCATAGTTTCAAAAGCTTTGGAACGGAATACAGAGGCGTTATCTGACACAAGGTACTTGGGAGGACCAAAAACTCCAAATATATATCTAGACAAGAAATGGATAGTAGTCTGAGAAGTGATATTCTTTACTGGGAATAACCAAACAAACTTCGAAAAACCATCAATGACAGTTAAAATGGCTTGATTGCCAGATTTTGATCTCACGACTGAACCAAAGTAATCAATGAAAAGGCGTTCGCCGGGACGAGTGACGAGACCAGCTTGGTGGAAGCCTACACGAGTGTTCTGGGCAGGTTTAGAACGCTGGCAGGTTAAACATCTTCTGACATGAGCAAAAGCATCTACTTTGATTGAGGGCCAATAAAATTCACCGGATATCTTACGGAAAGTGCGCTGCATCCCTGAATGAGTTCCCAGTGCAGAATCATGATAATATGTCAAAAGCATATCACGTACTGCTAATGGAGCAAAAATTCAAAATTTAGAAGAGTTAGGAAGAACATAGCCAATAACATCATTTCGAACACAAAAGTTGCTTACTGCCGGATCTTTGTTTGCAATTTTTGCACGGAGGTCAGTGCAAAATGGATCCTCAGACTGGAATTTCCAGATATCCACAAAAGACCAAGGACAATGTTGCAATAGGAAAAGATTTTCTTGAAGTGGTGTACTGATAGAAACGCTCTCGATTGGAGTCCTAGGGGTCTCTTCAAACATGCGTGACAGGCAGTCAGCTACCGGGTTCTCGCTCCCTTTTACGTGGATGATATCAAACTTAAAAGATGACAACCTCAAAATCCACCTGTTGATGCGTCCATTTCACGTGAGAAAGACTCCATTTCAAAGCCTCATTGTCGGTAAAAACAGTAAAGTGACGGTGTTCCAAAAAGGTCCTGAATTTTTTACATCCAAATACCACAGCAAGACTTTCCTTCTCGAAAATTGAGTAACGTCGTTCATGTTGATTTAACATACGACTCGCGAAGGACACTGGTGCAAATTTTCCATCCACACGCTGGCTCAAAACACTAGAAATGGCCAAATCACTGGCGTCACAATGTAAAAAGAAAGCTGATTCGAAATCAGGCGTGTGCAGTACTGGTGCTGACATAAGGGCTTCTTTCGAAACATTGAAAACTTTGTCCTGTTCTGGCCCCCACACAAATTTCACATTCTTCTTTTTGAGAGCATTTAGAGGTGCCGAAATGTCAGAGAAGTTTTTGATAAAACGAGAATAGAACGTGAACATACCCATTACTCTTCTCAAGGCCCTAACTGTGGTGGGTACAGGTAACTGCTGAATGCAATCTGCGCGCTCGGGTATGACACGGATACCATCGGCTGACAGAATGTGACCCAGAAATTTAATTTGAGTGCAGCCCAAAGAGGTCTTTTTTGGATTGATAGTGAGACCGGCCTTCCTGAGGCGGGAGAAAACTTCCCTAAGATGAACGACATGTTCCTCAAAAGATCTGCTGTACACGACTAAATCGTCAAGATAATTAAATACAAAATTGAACTTCAGGTCTCCCAAGATGTCGTCTAGCACGCGACTGAGGACTTGCGCACCAACAGCTATACCCATCGGTAGGCGCTTGAAATTATATAATCCGAAAGGGGTGTTAAAAGCAGTGAAGTCGCGACTCTCAGCATCCAAAGGAATCTGATAATATGCACTATTTAGATCAATCATCGAATACACATTGGCCCCGTGGAAATGCTGAAAAGCACTCTCAATAGAAGGAAGTGGGAAATTATCAAAGACTACCTTCTTGTTCAATTTTCGGTAGTCTACGACTAGCCGGTACTCGCCCTCTTCTTTCTTGGGAATTAAGAAAGCAGGAGACCCATAAGCTGATTTGGAAGGAACCACTACTCCCCGATCTTGCAAATCATTGATATACTTTTTCATGGCCAAGAGCTTGGGTGGATTACAAGGAAATGGAGGACTTCGAACAGGTACATTGTCGCTCAAGTCAATGTGGCATTCGTGATTTACAGCAGAACCTAAATCTTCTGTGAGGACATCAGAAAATTCCTCAACTAAATCGTTCAGAGTATCACGTTGCTCGGACATCAAAGTTAATGGAAGATGTACGGAAAATACAGGAGACACATCAACATAGTTAGAAGTACATTCTTCAAAGGGGAACATTTTATCTGAGCGAAATTTGAAACAAAATGAATCGTTAATAAAATCCAACTGCATACCAGTTTTATGCATTAAGTCAATTCCTAAAATACATTGAGTGGAGAGATTGTTAACAACATGAAAAACATGTTTCCAAGAAAATCCGTGAATTTTAATGCGACATAGAATAGTTTCGGCAACGTCGATAACTGACGATCCCGCAGATAGGAAATGACATTTATTCTGTATGGGGTGTTTTTGCGAAGATCGAATGCTATCTGCCACTGAACGGTGGATGAAACTTCTGGTGGCGCCTGTATCCAAAATAGCAGGTGCCGAGACATTATCGAAATTTACTGAGACTCCTGGTTGTAACACAACATCAAAATTAGATGCACTGTCAAGTTTGGATGGAGGACTGCTCCGGGAGTCGAACTCAGAACACCTCCCTATGAGTTTTCCTGGTTGGAATTACAATTTGGACAGGAACGGGTCGTGACCTCATTCATCCCACAGCCAAAACAGAATTTTCGGCGTTTTAAATAACACATTTTAAAATGATGTCCAAGTTCATTTCAGTTCCAACAAGTCATGCGACCAGAAGAAACATTGCGTGTGATTGTTGTTGGGTTGTGTGTAGTCCTTTCACGGGAAACAGCAGAAGAATTACGAGCCACAGAAGGGCTTGGATTAGAATTCCTAGAGAGGGACTCAGCACGGCGAGCAGACGGCTTAAACCGTAAGGTGTCGTCTTTTGTTCGGTCGACAGCTGGGCTAGACAGTGTTGTCTGGGGGGAGTAGGCTAACTCGGGGAAAATCGTATTATCGGCTCTTGGAGGTGGAGTATAGTTCGAACAGGCTCGTGCATTTAATTCATACTCACGGCCTTGCGATATGATGTCCTCGATGGAAAAAACGGATGTACGCCGAATGAAGTATTTATAAGTGGGATTTAAATTCCTGTATATAATTTCCAATAGATGCCTGGGATGAAAGGGTTGGGGGAGGTTCGCTGCTAACAGACGGACTGAGGTTACATAATCGTCGATCATCTCACCAGGAGCCTGAGTGCGGGAGTATATTTCTTGTTTGAGAGCGAAATCGAAATCTTGTGGCGTGAAACGGTGCTTAATACACCCAACAAATTCGTCCCATGACTTATAAAAATTTGGAGAAGTGCGATACCACATCAGCGCTTTTCCAGACAAAAGAATAGGTAAGCAACGTATAATACTGTCGGGATTCATATCGTGACAATGACACAATTCCTCCACACGTTGGATAAAACAAAAAAACTGATGAGGTATTGTTTTCTCCGGAAAACGTCAAACCCCACCTACTCACTACTGATGCAACATTTACGTTGTGGCGAGCACTATTAACAGTGCCAACGGGCGATGGAGCGATTTAAAAGGGGAGGGTCTATCATTAGCAGGTCCTGTGTCGTATCTTGCAATAGTGGCGTGGGCATTGTTAAAGATTCAAAGCCCATAAAATTTAACTCCTTTTTGACGGGTGGGAATTCTGACTTAGACATGACAATAGACAAGGAGAAAAGTAAAACACTTTAACTTAGTAAAATAAAGGTCAGAATACCGTAATGTGTCCTATTCCAGCGTTGCGAAGTACTCACTAACTTGTTGCACTCTTCACCTCGGAACTAGATTCTTTGGATGTCTTGTTCACTCGAGAAATGCTTTCACACTCCACACTTTCTTCGGGGATGGGGGAACAATTCAGTACAGGTATCTTAAACTCAGAAAGACAACATTGTAATAATTGCAAGAATAATATAAGTTTGGTAATTTAAAGGGGACGATTTCACGCGTAACCAATGCTCTGTTATACCATTTGCACCGCTTTGTGCTTTTACGTTAAATAAAATAGCAGAGGCATGAGGAATACAGTGGAAGCGAAAACAACAACTTAAACAGGATCGCTAAGGAGCGGGGAAAGGATGTCTCTTTCGATGCGTGCTGGGCCCAAGATTCCGGATCGAAAGAAAGATACTTTCCAAAAAAGGAAACGAATGAATTGTTTAAAACAAATCAAAAGCGGAATTAAATTTATCTAATTGATCGAAGAACCCAGAAGCGTGTAGGTCGTGACTGCGTTACAGTACGAAGCCAAGACCGACGAAATCGAACGAGAGATGAGGGAACTTAAAATTACAAATGAAAGAGGACGAAACCAAAGTGAACTACTTACTAATGTATTTAAAGCAAACTAAAACAGGTGCGCATAAGAGTAAGGATTAATCTAAACACAAAATGAAAGGTAAACTTGAAGAGGTATTAAAATCACTTAATAACAAATAAAATTAATGATTAAAGATGGTACCCAAGAAAGGGGTACACAAAAATAATACGTTACGTAATATAACTTACGTTACGTAACTTAAGCACAAACAAAGATGAAACAAGATTAATTAAAATGTACTTACAATCAATGTGCAACTAAACCGTAAGCGCGACTCGATAACCAAAATTTAAAATACAAAAAAAAAAAAAGATAGAGAGTATGGACGGGTCGAATAAGAGAACACCTCTACTTACGAGGATGACCTGGACTAGAATGCCCCGCGCCAAGAACAGAACTAAAACGCTCATGATGTTGTGAAATCATGGGGTAGGGGGTGAAAGTGGTGGGGATGGGAGGAGTGCGTATGTAGGAAATGGGGGGGGGGGGATGACACGGAGTTACGTAATATAACGAAGCCAGAGGAAGCAACACAAAATTAACACATAAAAATAAAGGAAAATGAGCATTACATTAAATTAATTGACATTACCGGGACAGGAAATGAAAGGAAAAATCAATCAGCTAAGAAATATGCTTTGTAGGAAAATATAGGCTTACATAGAGGAAGTAATGTCTAAATATAACGACATACGAAGAAACAAAGGAATTAAGGCATGGCGAATGGACAGTGACTAACACAAAGACCATCGCTCACACACTTTTCCTAAAACAGAGGGAAGGATCAACTTAGGAGGCGAAATGAGACATGGCTCCGTTACTCCAATGATACCTTGACCCAAAAAAACAAACTCTGATACGACAATCAAATGACAGATGCCTCGAAAGAGTGCACATCAATTTGTGACGTAATACAGAGCGCTAGAAAGCCTCGCAGAAAAATAGCATATATTTCAGACCTGAGAGATTTG
Organism: Meconema thalassinum; assembly: GCA_946902985.2. Taxonomy (NCBI): domain Eukaryota; kingdom Metazoa; phylum Arthropoda; class Insecta; order Orthoptera; family Tettigoniidae; genus Meconema; species Meconema thalassinum. The sequence goes on along the minus strand of OX336398.1, from coordinate 5,542,407 downwards.
AGTAAAAATAAAACCGATTACATGAAAGGTAGGGATGACAAATAAACACAGAGGCTTCGCTAAACTAACGTAAACAAATGTGAAGGGACTTCGGTTCATGGATCGAATTCACATCATCATAAGAAAGGGAAATTGTAAGTGAATCAAAGGAGACATAAAAATAAAATAAAAAATGGATAAACTGAAATTCAAAAATGATAGCATGCCAGATAAAATCAAGTGATCGAATCGTACTTACGCTTAGTTGCGTTGGGCACGGGCGAAAGCCCGACACACACGGCTGTGACCGTTTCACATGACGGTCAGAAATGGAAGGAAGCCACCTTCTCTAAAGGAACGCAGTAACGCGCTCGAGAAAAATAAGTCGTAGAACACCCCCTCTCCAGAACATAAAGGGGGCCAATGGGAGAAGCAAAGCTTAGCAACAAGTTATGCTTCAACCAATGGTAAAACTGTGTCAGTAGGGGTGAAAAGTTTCACCATCTGGTGAAACATTTACGCTGAATTACAAAGTTTGAACGCAGTAGGTGAGACAGAGAAACGTGTGTCACAATAATGCGACATGAAGGAAATGATAATAATAATAATAATAATAATAATAATAATAATATGACAAAAAATAATGAACCTGATAAAAACGGTTCAGTAGTAAGCATAGACAGACTACGTGGTCACTCAGGGTATACTAGAATTAATGGACGAAGAACTAATGAACAAGGACGCACGAAAAGTAAGGAAGAATGCATAATACAGGTTACTAAAATTTGAGGTAAACAAGAGGTGCAAAGCAGACAAAGAATAATGTTTGAAAGAGAAATGTGCAAAGACTTGCTCATCATGTATCGGTTAGCACAGTTGTCTGTCGCTTCGGAAGTTGGGATTCGATTACTGGCTGTGCCATGAGTTGTAATTCTGGTCTGAGTGCTGGATCGGGGTACACTCAGCATTTGGAGGTAATTTTGAGGTGAGTTTGGTTCGATTCCCTCCCCAGCCATCCACAAAGTTATTTTTCCGCGTCTCCCACTTCTTCTCCAGGCAAACGAGATTTAATATCGGGATCTGATTTAGATTGGCCACTAGAAGGCCTATGTAATTAAGAACCAACATACATATGTGATATCCCTGAGTTTGCTACGATACATAGCGGCATAGGATCCCATCTGTTTACTTCTCTTATAATTATGTCTGATTTTTTTGCCAGGCGTATCAAAGGTGACAAAAGTTTTTTTCAGGAAGTATAATATTACTCCTAACCCTAGCAAAGTAGGATCTGACAGATGGGAGGATTATCATACAATGAATTTGATGATGGCTGCTTCAGAATTTCTGACTCGAGTAATTTACAAGATAATGTAACGACAGCCCAGTTAGGCGAAGAGCAGTTTTAGTCAGCAGAAGCGTAGGTTAAAGGGAATCTGTACTACGTATTAGGCTGATCTCGTTAGATAGAATAAGGATAGGGAAGCGAACGTTCGTGGTATTATTAGACTTAGATAAGACTGTTAATTTCGATGATTGTAGTAAACTATTTGATATTTTGAAAAGGATTGGAATAAAAACGCGCGATAGGAGGGTGTATACACACTGAAACCAGTTGGTAGTTATTACATTCTTGGTACTGCATCTTTTTATTCGTACTCTTCAATTTATTCATTTAGGAAGTAATGGAGGAAACGAGAACAAAACGTATAGCAGAAATAAAGGATCAAGTGAAAGTTATGTCGATTGATATTACTAAAGACAGTCATCTTAGCTTGTGGATTTGAATGTCATTCTAACCAGTATAACCTTATTGCCGAGAAAGGAATTTGTGATAAAATAAATGTATATAAATCAGAAATAAGGAAATACAGGCAGAAGAAGTGAATCATCTGGAGCAATTGGAAGAGTCCAATCGCCACTATAGAGAAGATGTAAGAATAAGGAAACGGGTTAGGGAGAGAAATCCCAAGAACTGGTTCAAACGGGAAAGACCCAAAACAAGAAACTTTTTATTACAAACAGTGTGAACAATGATAACTATTCTAACTTAGTAGTGATATCAATATGAAGGGTGAGGATGGGGTGGACCGTGGCAGTAGTTCGAGCTCAAACCGTATATGACGAAAAATGGTTGTTGTGCCGGAAAGAAAAACTAAATCTCTCACAAGAAAAGCACTAATGAGAGATTTAGCTAGATTAGACACAGTCTTGATTATGAAAAAACAGTAATCGAGATGCCTAGATTGAGAACGACCCTAGGTAGGAAATTAGCTGGGCGACCCTCATCTGAAGATACTGGATCTGTGATAAATCATAAACCTGACAAAAAGAGTAGCTTTGCAAGATTTGGTATGAGCGCAACAAACGAATGAAATAATTGCCAAAGTTCTCGAGGCGCACCTCAAGTTGCTGCCGTAAGTGAAGACCATGTACAAGAATGGCTAGAATAGTAATTAGTTGGGGGTAAATATTGGGAATAAACGCTCAAACACTAAATTACTAGAGTATACAATACGGAACAGGGGGCTGCCGTGGCTATACATTTTAAGCTTTGCCATTGGTATAAGTTTAAAGCAATTTGATTGCTGATTTTGACACAATACAAAATGTAGCAGTTGCTAGCAAGTAGTTGGGCTCAGATCAAAATTGGACTTAAAGACAAATGATGAAAAAATTGCAATAATCGAATAGACTTGATTAGATAAGTGAGAATATCAAAGTAAGCGTGTCTCATTAGACACAATGAAGATTAACTAGAGTTAAGATTGTTTGAAATTTGACAATCCCAAAAATTTGGGGACAGCGGGGGTCGCCATGGGAACTTGAAATACCATTTATAAGTGGGGAAAAAGGCTTGCAACAGGGTTTAGACGGCACAATGATGGTATGAGCCTGGGCCTAGAAGGCGCACGGATGAAACAGGGCCTAGACCCAAAATAATGATGAGAGGTTGCATGCTTGTAAAGTTACAATAACTTTATAGTATTTAAACTTCGAGGAAGCTCCAACTATCCATCAGTTGTACCTAGTTACATGGTTGACACATAGCACTGAATTTATGCAGAAATGACAGCCAATTAAAAATTCAAAAATGGGGAGGTCATCTCTTGGATAGAAGGTCAGATTAACCACAAAAAGAATACAGCAAAGATTATGTAATATACTTAATTTAAATCTTTTAGTAGAGGGCGAAAAGGGGAGGAAAGAAAATTAGAGTATTTTCATAGTCGGCTTGTATATGGCTACCCAGCACTGGAACCGATTGTACAGCAAACCAGTTTTTTTGTGGTGCGGTGCACATTTTAATTTTGAAGTTGTGGACAGAGTTTCTCTCTTAAAAATGTCACTGATTAACATGGTGAATAATTTCCGGGTTGAGATTTTGCCTAGTTTCAAAGCTATTTCAATCTTGAAAACTGAAGTAATTGCTTGAGGTTGAGAATCTAGTGATATGTGCTGAGTTGACCCATTAGACATTTAGATACGAAGTTACCGAATTCCTCTGATGTGTAAAGTTATTGATTTTGACAGAGTATACATGAAAATGGAGTAAATCCCCGTTACGTCTAGCCAATAGTTGTAGTTTTAAATGTAGCATAGATTCCTTCGTTGGTGAAATTGATGTTTGACATCAAGAAAATAATACCTTGCCGGCAAGATAAAAATATAGCAGATTTGATTACTGGCAAGTATTAAAAGAGCTTCATAGATAGGTTAAAATAATGTGTAACTTATCTTTGCATGTTGGTTGGCTGACTGGCGGTGCTGATAGAGCAATTATCACTACAAGGCTTTCACAAAATGTCGGACGAGTGACGGCAGTCTCTTGTAGATAGACCGAGAGAATCTGCTGACTGCCCTTGGAAGAGTGACAAGCGAGAAGGCTCCCAATTAGCAAGGCGTCCTAGGGGGAGAAGGGAAAGTGTAGGATATAAGGGTCACAAACATAGGAAATCATAAATATTGTAAGCATACACATTTCTTTTCTTGAGACCAAGTAATGAAGAAGTGTGTAGGTTGCCATCTGTAGAGGACGAGTCGAACTTCTGTGCATAAGTAGTCGGTGACAACGAGTTCCCACGTTGACCACAGGAGATGAGTGAGTTCAGCGAAGTGCCATGCGATGGCACACTAAGGAGAAGCATGATGGTTCTGTTGAAGGAGGGATAATGAATCTCGTTCGCTAAAGGACAATAAAGACGGGCATGAGCAAAAGCACAAGGCGGGAGCGAAAACACACAGAAATCTCTTTTGGGTGTTTTCGTGGGATAAAGAGAGAGTGAGATACTAGAGAAAACCCAAACGGGTACAAATTACGTAAAGTGTGTTTTCAAGGAATATACCATCACCGATTGTCAGATGAAGCGCCAAAGGAAGTTGGTTACTTGTGGCACTTAAGAAGAAATATGGACCAAGCGAAGGAGATACATAAAGAAGGGTTGACATATGCTAACATCATATATAAATGCAGCTAGTGGGAAGTCACTTTTTAGACATGGTCTGGAGCAGGGTGCTATATGTAAGTATGTATGTGAAATTTGTTTCATTCCTTCTAGAGGAAAGGGAAAATAGAAGCACTTGAAAGTAGTGTTATTGGAGAATGTTGGAAATTGGTCGATTAGATAGAGCAACAAAGGATGGAAAATGAGACAAATGGGGGTAAGATGATTCTGGTGAGTGGTAATGAAAGGAAGAGATTCGAAGGGCACCAGGAATAGAAAATGTTCAGTAGTTATGGAAGCACGACCACAGTAATGTTTTGTTTTCACTCAGCATTTTAGCCTCTTTGCGAAAGCTCAGCCCAACAAGAGACGCTTTTACATAAATATGCTCATCGGTGATCCATACGCGAAAGTCAGCAGAAATGCGAAGGGTGCAAACTTAAACACGTTGTCGTTTATTGCATCCGGCTTGTAGAAATCTACCGGCTTAGGATCTGAAGAATGTGGTGGCAAAGAAGCAATCCCAACACACTCATGCTCACAGAGCTATAACTCCATAATTTCCAACAAGACACAATATATTTTCTGTCATATGTAAATTCAATTGCAATACATTCTGACTCTATGAAGAGCATATTATTGAGCAATGAAAATTGTATCAAATCCTGATAATTCTTTAAGACTTATTTCCGGGTAGTGACATAAATGAAAGTACTTCCTATTATAAATTTGACCACTTTAATCTCTATATCTAGGCTATTATTTCACTTGCTATAATAATGTACCATACTTCAAACTGTTAGTACTGACTATTTCAGGTCGATATGTCCTGATACGTTGAATCCGGCTGCAATGAAGATATATGAATTAGGTAATGGTGGAAAATGTTCTACCAAGCAAAACCTGGAAACAAATACATTAAGCGATAGTGGTAATACTCGATACACATGTAAACTATGCTATAGAAAGTTCAGTCTTAAACAATCCTATAAAGATCACATGCTGATTCATAGCGACAAAATAACATACTCATGTACTGTATGCGATGCCACCTTTAATTTCGAAGGAAATTTGAAGCGACACATGGTAACCCATAGTGATGAGCAGCCATATACATGTGCTGTGTGCGAAGCCACATTTACCCTCCGAGGAACTCTGAAGACACACATGCTAACCCATAGTGGTGAGAGACCTTATTCATGTGCCGTGTGCGAAGCCAAGTTTGCCCACAGAAGAGGTTTGAAGAGGCACATGACAATTCATAGTGGTGAACGACCATATTCGTGTGCCAAGCCAAGTTTACTCAAGGAGGAAATTTGAAGACACACATGCTAACCCATGGTGGTGAGAGACCGTATTCATGTGCCGTGTGTGAAGCCAAGTTTACCCAAAGAAGTGGTTTGAAGAGGCATATGCTAATTCATAGTGGTGAACGTCCATATTCATGTGCCGTGTGCGAAGCCAAGTTTGCTCAAGGAGGATATTTGAAGACACACATGCTAACTCATAGTGGTGAGAGACCTTATGCATGTGCCGTGTGCGAAGCCACATTCACCCAAGGAGGATCTTTGAAGACACACATGCTAATCCATAGTGGTAAGAGACGATATTCATGTGCCGTGTGCGAAGCCAAGTTTAATTACCGAAGGGCTTTGAAGACACACATGCTTATCCATAGTGGTGAGAGACCGTATTCATGTGTCTTGTGCGAAGCTAAGTTTACTCAAGGAGGAAATTTGAAGACACACATGCTAACCCATAGTGGTGTGAGACCATATTCATGTGCCGTGTGCGAAGCCAAGTTTATTGCCGAAGAGCTTTGAAGACACACATGCTTATCCATAGTGGTGAGATACCACATTCATGTGCCGAGTGCGGAGCCATGTTTACCCAGAGAGGAAGTTTGAAGAGACACATGCTAATCCATAGTGGCAAGAAGACATAATCATGTAGCCTGTGCGACGACAAATTTAATCATGGGCGACTTTTGAAGAAACTCATGCTATCCCACAGCCGTGAGACGCTTGATTAGGGTACCATCTGAGAAGTAGAAGTTGCTCACAAACAAGATTTATGAACAAACATCCTTAACCATAAAAGACGAAAAACTTTGTCGTGTAGTAAATGCAAAGACAGCCAAGCTCATCAAGGACATTTGAAGACATTTTTTCTAATAATAGGCATATTCAAGAAGCAAATGATATGTGAATTAAGAAAATTTTAATCATGATAACGTTGTTGTTTCGTACCTACCAAATTCCTCTGTATATTACCCGTTTTGAGAAACATCTCTCTTTGCTACCTCTTCATTTGTCACTCTTTCTACCCATCTTATATTCATCGTTCTCTGTTTACACAACACATCGAAGCCTTCTTTCCTTTTATTTTCTGCTGCGACAACAGTCCAAGTTTCAATTCCTTCGAGTGCCACTACCCAGAAAATTAAAAACTGTTTTTTACTTGAATCTATATTTAATATCAACGCCATTCTTATATATAAAAATGTCTTCCTTGCCCGAGAGAACCTAATTTTTATATCATCTTTGTTTCGTCTATCACTGTTAACTAAGTAGTAAAAGTCTCCTACATACTTAATCTATTCACCTGCCTACTTGACGACAATAGCGCTTGGAGATTTCCTTCGTCTGAATTTTAAATGTTTATATGTTCTGATTATGTGCCTGAATATATCTTGCTAAATCGTCTATGACGAGAATGTCAATATAAAAGGTCAGAGTTGAGAATATTTATCGTTGAACATTTAATTCTACAAGATTTTTTCTATTTTTTTTTCCGTTGCCTGTTCAATGTTTAATTTGGAAAATATGGGTGTAAAACTGCAGCCTTTCTTTACACCTTTGCGAATACCAGATGCTCTCGTATGTTCTTCAGCTCGTATAACTGACGTCTGATTTCTGTATATATGTAAGATCACCCTCCTTTCCCTGTACTCTATTCCAATCCTGGTCAGTATGTCAACCAAATTTCCCCAATCAGCGTCATTAAAAGCCTTTTCACTCTCGTCAAATAATATGAACGTTCTTTTATATTTACTTATTCTTTTTTCCAAGTTCAACCAAATACTTATTGCAGATTCCCCAGTTCCTACATTTCTACTCAGACAAAATAGATATTTACCAAACTCGCTTTCTCCCTGTCTTTCCCTAAATTATTCTAGTCTAGCACTTAAAAGCTTGAGCGTTCACGCTGATTGTACTGTAAATTTCTCATATATCAGCTTCTGGTTTCTTCGGTAAAGGGATGATACTCAGATGTCAAGCTTATGCGTTCAAGCTAACAGCGGCTGCATATTTTAAAGCCATCACAACGAAAGAGAAGAACATAATATTTCATTTTCTTATGCCGGTCGACAAAGGAAAAATATTCGAACTGATAAGAACGTTTTAGATATAGAAAGTCAAGTGTCTAAAGCAAAAAGTTATTACTTTCTATCTTTGCGTATCGTATAAACATCCGTGGCTAGAAAGGTAACGCGTTGGACTGCGGATAGATAGAGTTGGGGTTCAATACTTGTTAGGGGGAGAGGTTTATAATTTGTTTATGTTACGTTTTATCGTCTGTGTCGACAGCTTTACCAATGTCTTACGCCAGAAATGATACTAGAGATCACAGTTACCGTAATTATAGAGTATGGGGCACTAGTAATAGTACACTAGTTCATTTTGGATTCCATGAACGTTACATTGTGCTCGAATCCGATATTACACGAAATATCTTAATATGAACACCTCAAATTGAGTTGCCTTCATTTTGTTAGAATTTAATAACAAAACTATACCATAGGAAATTCCCACGAACAAGTATACTAACAATCTGAATCTCCTTTGATATGTTGTTGTTTCATTTGAGGAACTAGAACATCGCGGTAATTTAGCCCCGTGTACTTGGGTGTGTGTAGAAGTTCTCTGATAACTTGTGTTATAGTGGTGCCTGTACTAATGTTTGTATTAGCAATTAAGATGACGATTGGGAAGGAGGCATGTCAGAGACCGTCCAGCCAATAGGCTGTAGGAGAAGTGGAAATCCACAGAAGACCAGGGTGGCTAAGGAGGGAATCGAACCCACCTCTTCTCAGTTTTGACCCACGATGCTTAGTGTACCCCATGCCCCCCTCAGAGCAGCATAACAATTCTTGTCTGAGCTGGGAATTGAACCCGGTGCTCTGGAGAGAAACTTCGATACGTTATGTTAATATATATATGTCAGTTTTTTTAAACTTTCTTCCATTACAGGTCAAGTGACATAACCTGCTGATTGGATCGTATTCTCTTTATACATCAGCAAAATTCAACTCACTCTTCACAGGAATATATCGTAAGTTAATAAATATGGACATTTGTCTTAGTAGGCGTGGCTCAATATTACATCCCCACTAAAATAGGGCACACGCTGTCAAGCAAGCAAGTATACCTACGTCTGGATTCAAAATACCATTATACCCGTACTCACCCATCGTGGCCGGCAGGTACTTTACTGATTCAGCCACAACTGCAACGTGGAAACCACGCGCTGCACGTGCACTAGTTACAGTGGCCACCTCAAACGATATTATCCATGTCAAAGTCTTCAACCATGATAGCCTATATTTCCCTTTAGATTGATACATAAAATACTACGTAAATTTCACTTCGACTCTCGTCTTGTGTTCACAAAATATGGTTCAATTCCTCGTTGCGGAAATCATGACAAAAAGAGATGTAATGATACGATCTATTAAACAGGATTGCTACGTTGTGTTGGTAGCATTTTGAAGGACTGAATTTTATAATTATTCTCCCCTTCAATCTCATGCAAATTTACCCTGCCGGTCATGAGTCCAACTTATAGTATATTCTGTACATTACCCAGGGGCATGCATTCAGCCCTATTTACCTCAGCAGTACAGTAATTCCAATACCATGAGAGTGAAAGTTCAGGATGATTTGTGGGTAAATATTAGCTGATGTATTTTTCTTTAAGAGTTACAAGATGTAGCATAATTTGCACTCATGAACTCGTCATATTGAAGATAAAAGGAAGAAAGTTTGTAGTTTTAAGAGACCGTTAATCTCACGACCAAGAGCCACGGGGCCTACATTTTAATATGGATTCCGAACCACTTCGAACATCTCAAATGCATTGACCAGGAATCGAACCCGGTGACAGTGAAAGTTCATACGTCCCTTTTAACAATTGTGGATTTTAGAGACATTGGGGTTCCGGAATTTTACTCTGAAGGCGATCTTTAATGAGCCAGTAAATCAACTGACACGCCTCCCTCGCATTTGCGCACCCTCAAATGCCAGCTCATTGTGCCAGGATTCGATCCTGCATCCTTGGGGACAGCAGGAGAGAAGATTACCGCTGAGCAACGCAGCCAGTCGCCTTGGTGAGAGGCAAGCAGCTTGACCACTGCGCCATCACACCCCATACTGAAGATGGTGAAAATAATGATAGAATTCGTGTTGACCAACTGACAGTTACCGTTCAATTCAGGAACTTGTTCTGTGTAAATGTTCAAATTAGACAACTGTTCGCAAAAACAGGTACGGTATGCGAAAGAAGGATTGTGTTATTATGAAAGCTGCTTGAAGACATTCAATTACAAAATAGCTAGTTGAAAATATATATAATGGAAAGCAAATAACGTGTGTAAGCATCTTATTGTCAATGAGATTTAAAAAAATACCTTTCTCATGCGAAGTAATTCCTTACAATACTTTGCCTAATGTGCCTTCCTCCCATTAGAACATCATTTGCTGCAGGTCAAAAGGATATTACGATTAATGAAATTTAATTTTAAGACAGGCAATTCCATTAATAACCAGAGTTGTATCTTGAAAGCTGTGAAGAGAAACAACAGGATGAAATGTACCTCGATATGCTTCATCCTGTTTTCCGTATTGTTCCTCCTCCACCTCCCAATCATCATCGCTGTCTCTGCATCTGGTTACACCAACTACAACAAAATGTGAAAAACTGCCCAGGTATTCACCATTTTCCCCACTATATCAGGGGCATATTGCAATACCCGCTGCTCGAGGAGACACCGAAAACGTTGTTTCAAACGTCCAATGCATCGCTCAGCAACGTTCCTGGCAGAACGGTGAGCAGCATTAAAACACTCCTCAGGCGAACCTTCTGCAGCATTTAAAATTGGGGTCGTCAGCCATGGCTCGTTGGGGTAGCCAGAATCACCTGTCAACCTTATTTCTTTAGTACTATTGCCAATGACATTTCACATTAATGGAAGAATTCAAACAACTTCAAATACTAACCTATCAGCTGTTTGGCTGCCTTGCATGGAACATTCTCGTCAAATGCTGCTTAAGAGTTGAGGTCATTCATAGTGAAGCATCAGGAACAGCTGAGCATCACACACCTGTGGGTACAAGAGGAGAAGTTCGATGAGAAGAGATTTTTCTTTTCTTGCAAACACAGTTTAATTTTTTTATTGGGAGAATTTCATTGTGTTGCGGAAACTGTTGAGAAAGACCATACGGTGTGTGAAGAGATCTTACGATAGGCCAAGACTGGAAAAGTTGGATGAAGAATTTAAAATGTATCACACCAGAAACTTTTATCGGGTCTTCAAAGAGGAACTCTCTGGGTATAAACCACAATGCCTTCACTTTAAGGATACAACTGGGGAGCTGGAACGTGGAACTTTTGGCGAACTACTTTGAACAATTGCTTAATTGCGAAGAGCCCACGGTCAGATTGCCTGTTGAAGATCCTCCAGAGATACACCTGCCATCTAACCCACCAACTTTTCAGCAAGATGATAACGCCATCAACCATCTTAAGAACTACAAGGCACCTGGGGAAGATGGAATCATTGCAGAAGCCCTGAAAGCAGGTGAAAATACGATCGCAGTGGCCCTACACCAGAACTTAATCGAATGTTGGGAGACTGGCAGGAACTCTGATGACTGTAAATTAGCTATCATACACCATTTACATAAGAAAGGTGATCACAGTTATGTCAACAACTACAGGGAGGTATCTCTGTTGTTAATAGCATACAAATTGCTCTCCAGGATTTTACTGGACTATGTAGAAAGTCAATGTGATCAAACAATTGGTGAATATCAAGTAGGATTTCGCCGTGGATGGTAATCTTCAATCTGAAAACCATTCTCCAACTAAAACAAGAGAGTAAGGAGTATGAACTTTACTGTGGTTTTCGTCGACTTCGCAAAAGTTTGTGATTCCATTGACCGCCAGCCACTCTTCTCAATTCTCCAAGAATGATGTGTGGATTATAACACATGCACCCTCATCAAACAGACTCTCACGGATACAACCTATAAAGTTCAGAGGAGAACTATCTCGGAGTTTTAGATCAAAACCGGAGTACGACAGGGTGATGGCCTCTCGCCCATTCTGTTTAATCTGGTGCTTGATAAAGTTATCAAGACCTGGGAATGCACATTGAGGGATCTAGGAATCAAACCAGTTGCCATTGGAGCTGGCACCCGAAGAATCGAGATCAGGTGCCTTGCCTTCGCAGATGACGTTGCAATCTTAGCCATCAACTCTAAGGATGCTGGCATAGCTGTCCAAGCCTTGCACGAGATAGCGGTGAAGTCTGGATTACAGATATATTACGATATGACCAAGTACTTTGAGAATTGGCACTCCGGAAACACCACTTTGACGACCATACATGGAACGATTGGAAGAGTCAATCGCTTTCGTTATCTTGGTGAATGGGTCCACCCCAATGGTAGAGATGGCAACTCCATCTTAGCATGGGGTACCAAACTCAACGCAGCATACCAACTATCCCACAATTTGTACAACAAGAAATGCATTTAGAAGAATGCCAAGATCTGTCACTACAGAACTGCTATCAGACCTGGAGATAGCCGAAAGACGTATCCTCAGGAAAATCCATGGCCAAGGATTGTTCCCAGTTGGAACCTACCGTTTGAAATCTAATTCTGTATCGACAGTTAGAATCAGCCAATACCAATATGCGACTTAGGAGGCTATCGTTGTATGGGCACCTACAACGAATGAACAGCAACAGGCTTACCTAGAAGATCTTCTCCTTGAGTAGTGGTTTTGTAGGGGTTCTACAGCCACCGCTCCACCGCTGGAATACTAAAATGGCAATATCTCGCGAACCAATCAGGCTAGAGACTTGTAAGAGGTGTCATCGAACTCGGGCTGACACCCTCTTTACAATGAACAACATATTTCCACTCTATAATAAAACCTACCCCTACTAGAGGGTGAAATTGAATTTTTTTAGAGAATGTCTCTTTCCAATTGCAACATGTGAGAGTTTGAATGCCGATATGGAATGTAACGTTGTTCTGCAAACCAATAATCAAAGAGGGGCATGTTAGGCCTTGAGGTGAGAGCCCCTGTTATTGTTGACGAGCCCCCTGCTGTCGGGTCCCTGTTGATGGGTTATTGTTGACAGGTCCTTGTGGACGAGTCCTTGTGGACAAGTCCTTGTGGACAAGTCCTTGTGGACAGGGCATTGTTGACGAGTCCTTGTGGACGAGTCCTTGTGGACAAGTCCTTGTTCCTTTGGACTGATCCCTTTGGACGGGTCCCTTTGGCCTGGTTCCTACGGACTAGCCCATGAATTCATTTAATTTATGTCAAAGGGCCTAACTACATTTGTGTGTGTTGAATTGACGTTGTTCACTAATCCCCCACTACTATAATGGGATAACGATATGAAAGGGAAGTGACGAAATACATGTGAACATACAAGGGATCTAACTTGGTGGATGGATGTGTTCTAACGAGTCATTTGTAGTTGAAAGAGAATAATGCATGTTCTTAAGATGTTAAAACTGAGGAGATGGCACGTGCAGTAAGACGTCTTGTTACTTCCTGTGTCATATTACAGACATGACAGAGAGCGCGCAGATTTGTTGCTATGACTAACACTGCAGTAATTTGAAACCGCAAGTGTTCATTAAGACAATGGATGATGATCATGCAAAGTTAGCAGTTATTGGATATTACACAGGTGTTCCTTCCGGTGTCATGTTGCTGACATACCAGAGAGCGCACACTGCTGTTGCTATGACTGACGCTGCAGTAATTTGAAACCCCACGTGTTGATTAAGACAATGGGTGATGATCATGCAAAGTCAGCAGTCATTGGATACCACACAGGTGTTCCTAGTGTACTTTGGACTCTCAACTGTATTGGGAAAGGAATTGCAATGATCTGCAAAAAAACTGCTGACACGAGCGATGAGAGTTTATATAAGAGGGGTGTCATATATCTCCCTACTGCCAGTCTTTATTACTCGCTTTGAGTGAACAGTGCTCTATTACTGCTCAAGAGTTGTAAAAAAAGCCGTTTTGGTAGAAAATCATTAAATTATTTTGCAAGGTAAGTACTTATTATTAATGGATTGTAGTCTTTTATTACTAATTGATGTTGAAGTTATTGATTGGAATGTATTTATTTATTGATTGATTGGTTGGTTGATTGATTGATTGATTGATTTGTTTAAAGATAATTGGGTACCTGTAGGTTACCAGAATCCTACAATCAGTTCATTCAGTGACAGCAGTTGATAAATTATAAAAAGGTAAGTGCCCCCTCTAATAACTTTTAAACAGTTAGAGTGATATTTTCCAATGTTCACCCCTACATGTTAGTGAAAATGGTATATTTGGCAGTCAAAAGATGGAACTACTTGACCATGGTGTGTAAAGCTAATTTTGTAGGTTAGATTTTGATTACCGCTCTATTAAGTCTGAATGTTCATTGCTAGGTGTCAGTGACAAAGGGAATATTTAAAGACTTAACCTCAGTTCACCTAACATAACCTAACTTTACCTAACTTAACCTTGTCATGTGACATGTTTTACAATTTTAAACTTGTTTTAAGACTGGCTTTGACGTTACACTTAGCTCACTTAACTGGCGATCGCTGGTTTCTATCACGTGACATGTTCTACAAGTTTAGACTTGTTTTAAGACTGGCTATGACGCCACACTTAGCTCACTTAACTGGCGACCCTTGGTTTCTACCACTCTATCAAGTTCCAATGTTCACTGCTAGGTGTCAGTGACAGTGGTATATAGTAACCCCCAGTTAGAATTACATAAAGTTAGACTTGCTAGGAGTTCACAGATCTATTTAAATACCCTGCTATAACCGTTGACTTGAATATAATTAAACTATTTATATTGTACTTTTTGTTTTATCTTTTATTAACATTGATGATTTCTTTCTTTTATAGATAACTTGGAAAGTAATCATCATGTTCAAGTGTGGTGACTGTAAGAAACAGTTCTCAAGACCTGACAGCTTTCAACGTCATGCAAGTACAAAACATAATCAGAAAATGTTTGTATGCAGTCATTGTGCTACAACATTTAACAGACAGGATAGTCTTACACGACATGTAAATTTAAAACATGTCAGTACTGTACCATTTTCGTGTTCAGTTTGCGAACTTGTTTTTTCTGCTGTAAATCGATATCAATTCCACATGGTTGAAGTGCATGGAGAACAACAGGAATTGAAATCTGTAAAACCATCAACTAGCACGGAACCTTTAAATGAATGTGATACTCAAAAGCGTAAACGTTCTCAAGATTGTGAAAATAGTTGTGCAACAAAAGGAAAAAAGAATGGTGAACCTTCAATAACACATTGTAATGTATGTAATATTGATATACCTTCTTCAATCATTCATGGACATTTACGCAGTATTCAACATAAAAATAACACTTGCCATGAAAGAAATTCTGGAAATATTCAACAAATTGGTAGTGCATTTAAAAGTCGAATTGCTAGTTATAGACTTTATAGTAAAGAAAAAACTCAAAGTATTGAATCATTTTTAAAAAATGTTCAACCTACTGTGTTTGGCTTAGTAGAAAATGTTTTAGTAGAGCATAAAACAATTAAAATGAATTTTGAACTTTTTGGCCTCTATGTAAAAACTGGGAGCGAAGGTGAAATTACGGATATCAAATCCTTTAATACAAAAAACATAATTGTTAGCGAATCAACTAATATTAGTGATATATACCAAAATATTTCAAGTGCTATCATTGTGAAGAGTGAAGAGTTCCAGGAAAGGGAGTCAGGCTGGGCGTTGGTTGAAGTACTTTATTTAGAAACCAACCTGAATAAATACAACCCCCTTCGAGCATCATCATACATTGATTTACCTGCATGGATTAAACGGAAGAAAGCTTGTGTAAACGTTATGAATAGTGACCATGCATGTTTTGCATGGGCTGTAACCTCAGCTCTCCATCCAGCAGCGATGAATGAAAAGAGAACGTCATCTTATCCTCACTATTCTTCAGTGTTAGATTTAAAAGAAATAGAATTTCCTATGGCGATAAAAGACATTCAACGTTTTGAAGAGCTGAACAATGTAAGTATTAATGTTTATGGAATTGAAAATAAGAGTATAGTTGGTTCTCTATATTATACTCAGGAAAAAAAGGATGCTCATGTAAATTTACTATACATAACCGAAGGTGAAAATGCTCACTATTGTTGGATAAAACATTTATGTAGACTTGTTGGTAGTCAACTATCAAAATACAAAGGTAAGAAGTGGTTGTGTGAGGGCTGTTTGCTCTATTTTACAAAAGAGAATCAACTAACTCAACATCAAAAATTGGGGTGTAATCATATTCGTACGGTATTACCGACTCCTAAAAATAACATTCTAAAATTTAAGGATTATGAGAAACAGTTTCGAGTACCAATTGTTATATATGCTGACTTCGAGGCTTTGCTAAAACCATTTAATACATGTTCATCGAATCCAGCCCTACCTTTCACCGACACTACTCACATTCATGAACCTTTTATCTTTGCATATTATATTAAATGTAGTTATGATGACCCTTTAAATAAGTTTGAGCTCTATAGAGGACCTGATGCACCTAAAGTTTTTATGGAAAGGCTTGAGAAATATGCCGTCCGTATATCCTCTATTTTAAATACGATCATTCCAATGGAGCCACTAACTTCATTAGAGCAAATGAATTTTGAAACTGAAACTAATTGTTTTATATGTGGTGAATGTTTATATACAGACAGGGTTCGCGATCATGACCATTTAACAGGAAAATATCGTGGTGCGGCTCACCAAGAATGTAATTTAAATTATAGAGTAAGTAAATTCATTCCGGTCATTCTACACAATGGTAGCAAATTCGATAACCACTTTATCGTTAAAGAATTTGGAGCTTCAGATGTGAAAATTGATGTTATTGCAAATAATAAGGAACAATACATATCGTTCACAAAATACATCAAAACTAGCAATAAAAAACCATTAAACTGCGATTTTTAGATTCATTCCGCTTTATGTCGAGTAGTCTTGATAAGCTGGCTAGTAATTTAAAATCAGATCAGTTTCATGAAATTCAACGTGTCTTTCATAAAGAAGATGATTTTAATTTGATTCGTCAAAAGGGTATATTCCCTTATGAATATATTAACTGTGTGGAACGTCTTGAGGAGTGTTCTTTACCACCGAAAGATGCATTTTACAGTTCCTTAAACACAAGTCATATCAGTGATCAGGAATATTTACATGCACAACGTGTATGGGCACAGTTTGACATTCAAACTTTAGGAGAATTTTCAGACATGTATTTGAAGACAGATGTGTTGTTATTAGCAATTACTAACATGTTTAAAGATCGCCATAAAGGAATTTCGAAACATTCGCCTTTATTCGTTCGTCAGAGAAAAATATTGGAAAGGGAAACCTCACCCTGTCGTTCTGCCATATATCACCCCGTCAAAATAGCCATTTGCTGTATTCACCATAGCCGGTGATAGCCTCGTCTTAACAGACGTCCAGCGATACCGACTTTCTGTCTATAACCACGTTTAATTTTAAAAAGTTTAGTTAATTATAATATTCATTATTTTCAGCGTTAGGCCCCTCCGTATCTTTTTTCAAAAAATTAAAAAATACATTCAAAAGTCACACCAAGTCCAACAACCCCTCATGCAAGTCCGTAGCCTTATTGGTTCACAAAATATTAACAAAAGTGCAGTTAGGCCCTTTTGACAAAAATGAATCATACATTCAAAAACAGGGCGTCATTATAAGTCCACCAACCCCTTATACAAGTCCATAGCCTTATTCGTTCTCAAAATATTAACAAAAGTGCACTTGGACCCATTTTTTGGTTAGATGGAGAAAAAATTACACTCATCATTTAATCAGTTTTCAAACAGCCCGCCCTCTTACAAAATCTTCAAGTGCGCCTGCTTAAAAAACGAAGTGATGATCTTTCGCAGCTCTGAGATGTCTGGTGGAAAAGGGTCTGGATTAGTTGTAACTAAATTTGAAATTGGAGTGAAAGTCGACTGCGGTGGATCACAGTTGAGAGGGTTTTTAAAGTATGTAGCTAAAATTTGACAGTAACCATTGTCACTGTGAGCGATCTGGTTGGTGATCAGGTCGCGGATGTACAAATTAGGAGAATTGTGTTTTGTTAGATTCCTCTTGAACGTTTGGTAGACATTTCTGGAGTTATCCTTTCGGAAACTGAACTCGATGTTGGTCAGATCGTTTTTGTGGAATTGTCTTCTTGCGTTCCGAAAACTCGAGAAGTCCTCTTTCTCGTTTCAACGAAGTGTTTATATTTATTCTCTGTTTTGTGAGATTTTCAGAGATGCCAAGCTCGTTTTCTGCCATTGAGGGCTTCATCACATTGTAAGTTCCACCGAGGGTATCAAAGTTTACGTGTTTGAGGCGCAATTTAGAGGGCTGTTTTTTATCTTGGAACACTCCAGTCGTTCAAGGTCTGGCGAGGTTTGAGTGGGGATTTTTTCTGAGAATTGATTCTGAAGTAATTTGAGTTTCTCTGTGTCGGGTCGAAGAAGTCGGTGTCTGCAGCTTTTCCGTGTGTTTTTCGGAATCAATTAAAACTTGATCTTAGACATGCAATTACCCGAGTCTAGATTCGCGCCTGGAAGGACTATGACATTCTGTATTTCTTTCGATGATCCGACTGAAATGACTACATGGTCAAGATGGAATTCTACTAGTAAAGTGTTTGGAGGTGTCCATGTCATTTGCTTCCATGGAAGATGTTTGAAAAACGTGTAAGTTAGCACTAGTTTGTTATTCCCACAGAGTTCAATTAAACGTTTGCGGTTGGTTCGGGAATGTACTATATGCCTGGATTTTCGTTCTTTACCAATTTGAGCATTGAAGTCGCCCAGGAGAAATGTGGCATGTGATTTAGGAATTTTTTGATGGGATTTAATCCAATTTTTCCCAGAAGATTTCCACAGTCTCTGCGTTCCATTTGTTGTCTTGGTTGATGGGTGCGTGAACATTCACAAACGTGTAGACTTTATTGGCACATTTGACACAACGAGTGGATAGCCTATTGGATATGGGGTTGAAGCTGATGATTGATCCGAGGAGTTTGTTACTAACAACGAAACCAGTGCCAAGATGAGGAGCTCCTTTGAAGATAATCTTGTCAGTTTTGCTTTTGAAGACTCTGAAACCTTGAGTTTCGAATGAATCGTTATCCGTGTAGCGTGTTTCTTGGATCGCAGCTATCCGATGTTTGGTGAGGGTGTCTGTTAAGTGTTTGGGTTTGCCGACTTTGAGAAGTGAATTGACGTTGAAGGTGACACAAAAGTTCACAACATTGCACTTGAGTTTGGATGTAACAGATAGTTCAAGAGACTCCGACTTCTCCTTCAAGCGTGAGGGTGCAGACTCCCCAGAATCCTATCTGCTTGCGACTTGGATTGTCTACCACCTGGAGTAATTTTTCCGTTTAATTCTTCATGTTGAGCAGTTGAGAAATGTGCTCAGATTTGGGAGTAGACCTTGCTCTAACCAAAGTACAACTAAGGATGTTAGCGTCAGAGGGCCTAAGTTATTATTGGCTACTGTTTTACGGCTTTAAGCCAACCCTCTTCTTTTCTCCAGGTTTGGGACCAGCAACAGCAACTGCTGAGTTACTCGATCCACCCCGCAGGTGCTGTTCGTCGTTATGCCCATTCAAAGAGCGCCTGGTGGTTTTCGCCTTCTTATCCTCCCAAAATCTCTTCATGAATGCACTGTGTTGCATCTTGCGTTCTGTTGACCACTTCCTACCAGTTTTCTTTATGTGTTTCTCCCATAATTTATGGTTGGCTACTTTTGTCCTAAAAGCTCCACGATTGTCTATGGTGTCGTCTGTGATATTCATTTCTTGGAGGTCTGCCTTAGTTCCTTCTAGCCATTTTAACTTGGCCTTCTTTGAGTTGATTACTTTGAATAATCTCTTAGTTAGTCTGTCGCTGTTCATTCTGTAGATATGGCCATAGCAATTCAGGCGTCGCTTCCGCACGGCGTCAGTGAGCCTGCCAGTGAAGGAGTAGAGGTCCGCTGTTCTCCTCTTAATCCACATTCCATTTTCTCTCGTGGGACCATAACATTTCCAGGGAATTTTCCTTTCATGTTTTTCAATGTCTGCAACTTTTAAGTGGCCACCCAGACACACGGTTGCTGTAGCATATAAAGCTTCCGGCAGTACAACTGTCTTGTAATGTCGTAATTTTGTATTACGCGATATGACTCTTTTGTTGTGGTAATTCCATGTCAGCCTCTACGCCTTATGAAGTTTGGTGGTTCTTTCTACATTGGCACTGCTGTCTAGTCCTGATGGTAGTATGATTTCTCCAAGATATTTGAAGGAGGAAACCTGTGAAATTGTGCCGTTCTTCAATTCTAGCGTAGTTCTTTTTCTACTTTGATGTAGATTTTCCATGTACTTGGTTTTCTCGTACGATGTCTGGAGGCCTGCCTTTGATGCTATATTGTGTGGTCTCTGTATGGCATATCTTGTTTCATTCTTGGTCTTAGTAATGATTGCTAGATCATCAGCAAATGCTAAACATTTCACATTGAACTTGCTTCCCAACTTTCCAATGTTCACACCTTTCATCATTTCCCATTCTCTAATAACTTTGTCTAGAACTGAGTTAAACAGAATAGGGGAGATGCCGTCTCCTTGACGAACGCCCGTACATATTTCAAAGGGCTCAGAGATTTCTCCAAGGAATTTCACTTTAGAGGTCGTATTCGTGAGAGTCTGCCGGATAAGAGCTCTGGTCTTCTTGTCCACTCCGAGTTCTTTTAGAGTATCAAAAACTGTCTGTCTGTCCACAGAGTCATACGCCTTCTTATAGTCCACAAAGTAACGAAAGTGCTGGCACTTCGGCGAATCCTTAATATCGTCTTCAAGTTCCATATTTGTTTTGGACATGATCGACCTTTCCTGAAAACCGTTTGGTACTCGCCAATCAGATGATTTATTATTATTTTCTTATTATTTATTATTATTATTATTGTTATTATTATTGTGTTTTATGTGTAATGCCACACGCTAAATAAAATTAGCCCTAAATACGTGAGTACCTGCTCCTCCTCAGCCTTAGTAATACTTTACCGTTGAGTTCATGCTCGTGAATGTAGTAGAAATCATTA
The DNA here is from genome assembly GCA_946902985.2 of Meconema thalassinum. Taxonomy (NCBI): domain Eukaryota; kingdom Metazoa; phylum Arthropoda; class Insecta; order Orthoptera; family Tettigoniidae; genus Meconema; species Meconema thalassinum. The sequence goes on along the minus strand of OX336398.1, from coordinate 5,521,510 downwards.
GCAGCAGTCGTATTCCAAAGACCTGAAATATATTGCGTGATTAAAACGATCACAGATCCGAATATCACCACCTCCCGTTTGGACAGGAAGTGTCTCTATACGTACCAGCGATACACCATGGCATTCAATAGCGAAGGTGGCTAAATCAAGCATTGCTGAAGTAACTTCAGGGATGATGTTAGGTAGAATGTTCGAACCCCGAGCTAGTAGATATTTCTTGTGATTAATTTCGTTTACAGTGGATTGAGTGTGTGTGTGCATATCCACCTGTTCCAACAAGTGATTTTTATTTGGTCCTGAAAAGGACCATTTTTATCTTATGCTGCGTAGCGAGGTTGGATGACAACATAATGATCTGTAGAACGATTGCAAGGTTCTTTGTATATTTAGGGTAGCAAGTGTTTGAAATGTTAACCAACTCGGTTTAAAGGAGAATGGGACTCACTCAGGCCGCCACACGTGTCAAGTCTGAACCCTCTGTAACACCGTGTTGTAAACCATTCATCATTCTTACGCTGTGTCATGTCAAAGCCCTCTGTAACCCCGAGATAAAACACAATCCGAATTATTACGTTTGACAAATATAAAATAGTATTAATTGATCCACTTAAGAGAAATACCATAGTGTATTGAGTTATTTACACTGGTAACATGACTTTTCTCACTAAATATATGCTGTGAGAAACTGATGTTAGTAGAAAAGAAGCTAACATTAGAATGAGCCTGCTGAATTAATTTTCAGTTTGGACTATTTTTATACAAACAAAATGAAGTGTGTTAATATGCTTGTGGAATTGATTTTCAAATCTTTATCATCTACTCGAGACCAACTTAAATCATCCTGGAAGTGGTTTTCCGTGGCATCCGTCTTCTACTCCAGATAATATGCCGCGAGAATATCACACGATTCGTAATTCTCATTACTCTATGACAAAATGTTGTTTCTGCTACTTATGATGCTCAGGTGAATAGCGCATGCGATCGAGCTGGCGGTGGCTACAAATTTTAATGCCATCACAACAAAAGAAAAGAACATAAAAATTTGTTTTTTCTCATGCCTGGCGACTAAAGATAAGTATTTGAACCCATAAGAACGTTTTAGATTAAAAAAACTCAAGTGTCCAGCGCATTAAGTTGTCACTTTCTATCTTTGCGTAGTGTGTAAGCATCCGTGGCTGAAATAGGAACGCGTTGGACTGCGGATGGAAAGACTTGGGGTTCGATACCTGTTAGGGGGAGTGGTTGATAATTTGTTTTCATTACGTGTTTTCTCTGTTACGACCGCTTTACCAATGTCTTACGACAGGAATGATACAAGATGTCACAGTAACCGTAATTATTGAGGATGGGGCACTAGTAATACAGCGAGTAGATGCATTTCCAGGTTGGATTCCATGAACGTTACTTAGTCTTCGAATCTGGTATTACACGAAACATCTTAACATGAACACCTCAAATATAATAACAAGATAATACCAAGGGAATTTCTCAGGAACATGTATACTGGAAAATCAGAATCTCCTTCGATATGTTCTTGTTTAATTTGAGGGGCTAGAACATCGGGGTCATTTAGCCCCATGTACTTGAGTCTGGTTGTGTAGAAGTTCTCTGATAACCTGTATTATAGCGGTGTCAGTATTAATGTGTCTATTAGCAATTAAGGTGATGATTGGGAAAGAGGCAAGATAGAAACCATCCCCGAAATAGCCTGGTGTAGAATAGGGGAACCACAGAAAACCACTTCCAGGCTGACTAAGGTGGGAATCGAACCCACCTCTTCTCTGTTTTGGCATACGAGGCTTAGTGTACCCCGTTCCACCCTTCAGAACAATATTAGATATCTTGTGTGAGCCGGGAATCGAACCCACCTCTTCTCTCTTTTGGCCTACGAGGCTTAGTGTACCCCGTTCCACCCTTCAGAACAGCATTAGATATCTTGTATGAGCCGGGAATCGAACCCACCTCTTCTCTGTTTTGGCCTACGTGGCTTAGTCTACCCCGTTCCACCCTTCAGAACAGCATTAGATTTCTTGTGTGAGCCGGGAATCGAACCCGGACTTCTGGAGCGACACTTCGATATTTTTGTTAATATCCATGTCAGATTTTTTAACTTTCTGCCATTACAGATCACGTGGCATAACCTGCTGATTCGATCGTATTCTCTCCATAAATCGGCAAAATTCAACGTAATCTTCACAGAAATACATCGTAAGTTAATAAATGTGACTTAGTAGGTGTAGCTCAATATTTCATCCCAACTAAAATAGAGCACGGACTGTCCTTCAAAAAAGTATGCCTACGGCTTAATTCGAAGTATCATTCTGCCTGTTCTCACCCACCGTGTATGGCAGCCCCAACCACGCGCACAAGTTACAATGGCCATCCCCCCTCAAACGTTATTATCCATGTATACATAGCAAGTGAACGATTATACATAACAAATAAACTGGAGTATTTACACAAAGCATCAGTCTTTTCTTAGCCTTGTAAGAGCTGAGTTAGCTGTTTGCAACCACAATGCTGATTCTCTTCATTCGCATGCAAAGAAAATTGTATAAGCCGTAGTTTTAACTTATCAGCCGGGTTTTAAATGTCTTTAGCTTTTGGGTCTTTATTATTTAAAATGCAAATTCAAGGTCTTATGTTTATATTTAGACAAATTAAAATCTTTATGCCCAACATCTTCAAACCAGGCAAAGGGCCAAAGGTACAATTATTGTCTAGAATCAGAAAGCAATTAATACGTGTCGCTTGTTACTGGTACAACATTTCATATTCTTTGATCCAAATTCACAACAAGTGCTTGTTGTTCTGCCATGCTTGTATACATCACGGATGAACTCCAGCTGTAGAGGACACACTTTGAGACTGATTCAAAGAGATCTGTTAGTTACTTCTGGAAGAGAATATACTACGTCCTGCCAAACAGATGCCAGAACAATCCAGGGATCGACTTGGAACCTAAGAGCGAATGGAGGATAGTATGGAAATAAAAGTTCTAATGCACCGTGTCTAGTTGGGCGTAGCAATCAACGCGTTAAACACTCCTTTATGTTTGGGAGAAGGCTCTACGATTGCAGCAGGTACGGAAATCCAGTTATAAAAGGCACGATTTACGTAAGAATATCGTTACGGCCCAGCCTTCAATCAGGAAAATCCAATTTACCCAAATCCCATAATAATAAACTGTACAGCGCAGTCAGTGCTTACATGTGAAGCAACATTACCTCACGATCATAACACTTAAGGCGCAAGCTTTCAACACTACTGCAAACAATTATACGAAACATTGGAAATACCGCTGACGACACATGACACACAAAGCAACTCACACTAAATAAGGAAGTATCCCACGAGGCAAAGACAGACCGAGTTGGAGGACGGACCAGAGGAGAGAGTGACGGCGGGCATCCTCCGATGTGGGTTGGAAGTCCCACGGGGTCCAACAGCAGCTCTTCTAGACATCAAAGGTGAGTGTTCTTCAGCTGTCCTTATTCCCGTCCCCCGAACCTCTCCCCACGGACCTGCATCTCGACTGTAAATGAACAGTCAAATACCTCTAGACCATGTGGTCTTATTCACTTATTTCGCATGTTGAAGTCAGCCAACCTTTCATCCTCTCGCCTTCGCAATCCACATGACCTTGCGTACAGCTGTTCGATTTCCAAGTCAGCATTCAACATGCACGGTTAGCGCTCGTGCGCTGACTATGCAGATATTTCCACCATGGATTTCCCTGTGACCTTTCCACCAGGCGCTACGCGTAGGTCCTTAAAGCATTTGAAGCGTCGTTTCTCTCTGGCGGAGTCGCAGGGGTTAATCCACAGAAAAATCCAGTTTAACACGATCTTGAAAACCTCTCGCACGCCAACAACAAATCTCCAAGAATCAAAGCGCCGTCCAAAACATTCCCAGAGCTTCTTCTTAGACTGCACTCATCCCGGCCTACCCCCCAAAGTCCTTAAAAACTTTCTAAACATCAAACCCGCATACCCCTCAAGAAGAGAACACACACCCGCTAGTTCCAAAACACTGATGGAATCGCACCTGGCCTGAACTGCGTTCAGTAGGATGCCGGATACATCTCTCCCCAGCCCCTTCATGCTCAAAGCACACCTGGACAAGAATCAAACAGGCTCCTTAAATATCATTCACAATCCGCCTCACACACAATTACATACGTCGACATACAACACTAATCAGGGATTCAACAATGAACAAAGAGCGCTGGAGTCATACTAGACCAACAGAGAAATCCAACACAATCTTGCAACCCCCTATAATCTCTCTTGCCCTTATTAAAGTCTAATACACACAATCCAGCCCCACACATGACAGGCAAACGACCCCTACACATTAAACACACTCCATATACGTCGCATTTCATACCAAGGCCCAGACACGAACACGAACGACAGCAAACACATAACATAAGGCCAAATTACATACACGCAAGATAGAACAAATAAGCTTCGAGAGAGAGACTATGAATCCTTGCTTTGTGTAAATGACCTATCATAATTTCTCCTATTCTCCCACAGAGCATTCCATTCCACTGGTTGGCTTTGCTATTTGGAAAAGCAAAGAACCTGTATTCGTCTCATGCTCTCTTAGGATATGATTGATGAACCTGAGAAGGGCTGTTGGACACCCAGGGGAGGGTGTGAGAGGATTGGTAAAAACCAAGGAACCTCTCATTTCTTCTTTGGAGCTACCTTCTTGGGCGAAGTCTTAGGGTAGGCAGCGTTCTTAGGCTTAGCTTTCACTGTCGGCACCTTTGCTGCCTTCTTAGCCTTGGAAGGAGATTCGTTAGGCTTAGGGGCAGGTGTAGCACGCTTCTTCTTCTCGGCGGGTTTCTTGGAGATGGCCTTCTTGGCGGCTGCATTCGGCCCGGACTTCTTTGCCTTTGGGAGGCTTCTTCTCCTTAGGGGCAGAAGCTCCCTTTACCATGGTCTGCACCAGTTCTCCGGAAAAACAGCAGCGTTCAGGTACTTCTTGAAGAATGGGCGAGCTTCTCAGAGTCTACCTTGTAGTTGACCGGGATGTATTTCTTGATAGCCTGTAGAGATGACCCACTGCGTTCCTTGAGACTCTTGATGGCGATGCCTATCATCTAGGAAGGTTGTGGATGGACGGGCTTGGTTTGCCGCTTCTTGGAGGCAGAAGCCTTTCAAGGTCTGGCCCTGAGTCGAGGTGGGAGCTGAGGCTGCTGATGCTGTGTCGGCCATGGTGAGCGAATGAGCGTGTCTACTGCTGTCAGTAAACTAAACAAAGGGGGGGGGGGGTTAATCTCAGGCAGGGACGTCGTTTATGGCGTCTGAAAAATGGGGACCTGGTCACATTTTGCCCCGTAATTTATTAAATTGTGTGTGAAATTTTTAATTTAATAGTGATTTTTGAGTGACTTATATATACGCTAACTGCTTGGAATTTATATTTCTTACAGTCGGCGTAGACTAGCGCAGTTTTTTGAACACGTATACATAAAATCTAGAATACCCTACTGTCAGTTGAGACATGGCGTAGGTAGACAGCTTCGTGGGCAAATGAGTCTAGAATTAGACCGCCCATTTAGCTAACCATGTGGTGTAAGAGTGCTGCAGCAGCATCTCAGGGTGGTCGCGAGAAGCGAGAAGAAGTTGTCAAGTGAAGCTCAAACGGTGTTATTTGGCTAAAAGCATTCCCATAGTTGTACCAGGTGTACAGTAATTGTTGGTAATTTATCTTTGGGGCCCCTTAGCAGGTTCGTAATTGTAGTGTGTGTAATGTTAGAAGCTAGTAGTAAGCACTGCTTTCGGTACTGGCTACATTGAGTGAGGTCTGGCGGGAATGGAGCGCTGTGATTGGTTGTTGTGTTAGTGGGGTGATTGGGTGGCATGAGAAATGGTATTTTATTGATTTTATGAATAATGAGTGATGTATATTGTGTATTTGACAATTGTAATGCTTGGAGAATAGTTTAGTCGGACGCCAGTCAGTGATCCAGCGTCCAACCACGTCCAGTGGGCCCTAACTGTTGCTTTGTACTGGTAGTGACTTTTGACTGGTGTTGTGAGGTTGAGTTATTGTTAATTACGTTTTTTGTTGTCTAGGTGTACTGTGGTGTCCGTATTAGATGTCTGCGTTTTGTAGGATCTGTTTGAGTATTAGTAGCCTATGTATTTTGGTTTTCGTTTACTAGTTGTGGTGGGATCACGGTCATATCTGCCTAGTCGGCGTATGAGTGGGTTGGTGATTAGGGCGGTTTTGAGGTAGAATTTTCGAGTGAGGTTTGCAACAAAGTCAAGGAGGTACGGGATCTCAATGTTTCTGTCCATGTCTGTAATACGTAGTATATATTCGGATCTTACTGCTCGGCGTAGATTGTAATCGTTTGAGGTCGGGGAATGAAAGAAAGCCCATTGCTGTGAATGCGAAAATGCGTTGGGTCGGATGAGTGCACTATATATGTGTAAGCCATTTTTGGTGTTCAGTTCACTTTAGGGATCGATCAATTGGTATGAAGTTCTGATCTGTGCCTTGGAGCGTTGAATTGTCGTTGAATAGCCATTTTTGGTGTTCAGTTTACTTAAGGGGTCGATCAATTGGCATAAAGTTCTGATCTGTGCCTTGGAGCGTTGAATAGTCGTTTTTACGTAAACAAAATGGTCAAGGCTCAGGTATAGACTAAACGGTAGGTTGGACCGCGCAGGGAACCACCGTGGCCGGCTGTCGGTGTGCCCGAGTGACGGGAAGTTGGGGACATGTTACCTAGACCCTTTAAGATGCTCCGTATGCCCCTCGGGGACGCCTAGGCATCCTGGTCTGGATAGGACTTCCCCTTACCCTAGAGTTTCCCTCTTAGTGTCTGCTGTCCTGGCTGAGGTGCCTTTGAAGGGTAGCATTTCACTGGTCGCCTCTCCTTGCCGACGTTCAGGGGTGTCCAGCACCGTCGCGACGCACCCTGGAGAGACCGCCGCTCACCTGCCCGAAGCTTCATCCTTCCTCTAGCCCGAGTAGGAGGTCAGCCACCGGTACCGACCCGATACTCGCGAAAGCGGCAGCCATTCGGCCTTCAGGTTGATTTCAACAGAGGGAAGGAAACCTACAATAATCTTCCTCTCGCAACAGTGCCTGAAAGGACCTACGAGATTAAGGACCTAAGGTTGGAAACATCCCCAGGGAGTTCCGGGACAATTGCTTCCTCGTTAGTCCTGTATCTTCCCGAAAGGGCCAGCCTCCTCATCAGGGCGAGCAAGCCTCATCTAGAGCTACTATCGTTCCTGAGGGTCCTCCTCCTTGATAAGAAACCCTTACTAAGACACTCATCATCATCATGTTTTTCAGTCGAACGTTTGGTCTGCCCCTACAATGAGTCTTTTCCACGTTGTTCGGTCTTGTGCTGTCCTTTTGACCACTTCATAACTTTGTAGGCCAGAGCTATCTAGGAAAGATCTAATGAAAGTGTTCCGTGGCGTCTCGCGAGGGCGTTTTCCAGGCATTTTGCCTTCTAGTATGTCAATCATCAGGCCACCATGTCGTAACCTGTGTCCAAGCCAGGTGGATCTCCTTCTACAGTATATATCTGGCGGATCATTTGCCGGTTTTCCTTTATTTGATCCAGCACCGTTATGTTGGTCATTTTCTCTACCCTGCTGATATTTTCCATTCGGCGCCAACACCACATCTCAAACGCTTCTAGTCGTTTAATATCACCACTATTCATTGTCCAGGTCTCACTGCAGTATATTGCAACTGGCCATATGTAGGTCTTAACCAGTTGTTATCTAAGTCTGAGGGACATCGAGCGTTGACAAATTAGAGAATGCTTTTCACGGAATGCCTGCTTGGCCATGGCTGTACGGCTCCTGATTTCAACTTCACATCGTAGGTCCTCTGTGAAGATCTGACCAAGGTATTTAAATCGCCTGACCTGTTGTACTGGTTCTTTATTTATGGTTATATTTAGTTGGTGTTGATGCTTACTTATCACCAGAATCTTGGTCTTCTTACAATTGATTTTCATTCCGTATTCTGTAGCTGTATCATTTAAACATTGCAACATGTTTGTTAATGTATGCGGATTTATTGCAAGTAATGCCAGATAATCAGCAAATTTAATATTCTGGATAAGTTTTCCACCAACTTTCACTCCCATATTAGAACGTTTAAAAGACCACTTTGTTATAGCTTCAGCAAAGGCATTGAACCATCCACGGGACAGCAAACAACCTTGTCGCACACCTTTTCGGATCTTAACGGGTTCTGATACGTCATTTCCAATCCGAACAACGGCAGTTTGATTTATTCACAGATCAGATATTAATCTGATTAATCGATGGGGACATCCTATTTGATTCAGAAGAGGAACAAGCTTGTGCCAGCTGACTTTATCAAATGCTTTTTCGAAGTCCACAAAGCACACGTAAAGGTTTCAGTTTACACTTAACATCTTTTCTCCAAGACATCGCAAGGACCCGATAGCATCACGTGAAGACATATTCTTTCGAAAACCAAAGTGAGAGTTGTCCAGATACTGTTCGATGTATATTTACATCCTTTTCCTCAAAATCTGCAGAAGTATATTTGATGCATGTGGGATGAGGCTAATGGTCCGATAGTCACTACGTTCATCTGGTACAGTCTTCCTTGGAATTGGAATAATGACGCTGGTATAAATTATCTGAGGCCATTTACCTTCTTCGAAGATTCTTACTACCAATTTGATTATCCATTCAAGTGTACTATCCCCAATATTCTTGATTAGTTCAGCAGGAACATGGTCAATACCAGGCACTAAAAGTAGTAAAGTTTTCTGGAGAAAAACTTAGCCCTGGGGGGGGACTGGCATATTTATCAGAGTCATATTTGGCCTGCAAGACGACCAAACACCATCCTTTACCTCGCCTTATTTAGAGAGCCTCCTCACACGTCCGATGCAGAGACACCGAATAAGGATTCGAACCAGGTCCTGAAAGAGTGAGATGAATACGTTAATATTCAGGAGTTACACTGCCACGAGAGGCCGAAGAGGCCTGCCAGCCTCTCAGTCAGCTGTTAAGGAGGAGTTTAAACCTGCATCTGCACCTCCCGGGTCACGAAGCTACATCCATCCTACTTGAAAGCTTAGGCCTTTTTAAGAGGTCCCCTAAGTGTGAGAACACCTCTCTACTCGTTTGTTTGGTCCATAGAACACTGATATGATATATAAAGAGCATTTCTGTAAATATGGTTAAGTGTAATGTAAGTAAGCACATGTAATGGTAAAATGTATGACTAAGTAGAAGGATGAATGAATGAATGAGTTAAGGAGGGTGATTAAGAACTGTCTAACTGATATTATTCCTGCTAGCTTAGTTTGTAAACAGCGTGTATATTCCCCCTCCCCAAATCCCTCCCTCTTTAAAATCTCCAGTCATAACCTTGTTATATTAAATAAAAGCATATCTCTAAATGCAAGTACTTTGTGGCACGTGTCTGCTGTTATACTCTAGTAAAGCCTTAACAATGACACAGGTTATCCGACAGCTCACAACCACACACAAACATTTAAATAGTAAGTATTGGAGTCCATGTCTAGTTGAACTGCTAATAATTCCTAAAACTCGACTGATTGGACAAGAGAGTAGTAGCCTCGAAGCTTGTAATTTAGATGTTGCTGTCCCAATTAATATGCAAGTACTTAGCAAGGAGCTAACCAAGGAAAACAAGTAGTTCCGTGAAGAACTATACAGCCTATTTTCATATATCCTACTAATGTTAACTGCCACTATCAGCATAAAAAAATTCAATTTGATTGCTGTAATAGATTCGTAGATATTGAGAACCGACTAAATATTTCGGATGGTCGCCATGTTGGATTTTATGTATGTATATCCTAGAGTTATGTACTGTTACATGAAGATTATTGTGTACGTGTAGCATTCAAATTTCAATCGCATGATTAGGACACAAGAAGTAAAAACGAGATTTTAAAATTTCGCACAGCTGCCATCTTGTGGTTATGGAAACAATTGAAATAAATTAGATGCCAGTGGATTAACATTCGTATCAGGATTTACTGTACCAAGTTTCACTGCACTCGGATGGTTAAATTGCGAAAAAAGTCTATGTGAATATTTATACTTCGCGTCGCCGCCATGTTGGATTTTTGAACACCAGGTTATTTAAAGTCCTATAGGTGAACTTAAGTTCATATCCCCTATGACTATAAAAAAAACAGTTTGATTGCTATAATAGATTCGTAGATATTCAGAGCCGTCTCAATATTTCGGATGGTCGCCATGTTGGATTGTTAAGTGTATAGGCCATAGAGTCATGTACCATTAAAGGAAAATTATTGCGTAGGTTCATTTTTGAAACTTTCACTTCGATCGCATGATTACGACACAAGAAATAAAAAATCAATTTTAAAATTCGCACAGCCGCCAACTTGAGGTTATGTAAAAACAATTGAACTAAATTAGATACCAGTGCATTACAGTGTGTATAAAAATTTCCTGTACCAGATTTCATTGCGTTTGAAACATTAAATCGCGAGAAAGGTCTATTTAAAATTTTCAAATTCGCTTGGCCGCCATGTTCGTTTTGTAGTTAACCGGTTTTTGATCGTCTTATAGATGAACTTCCAAAAGTGGCCTTTATCTCCGTACAAAATTTCAGGGTGATTTCGCTAATAGTTTCAGAGATATAGAATGCCGGTGAAATATTTCATACATCCGCCATCTTGTGATTATGTAAACAATTGAACAAAGTTAGATGTCGGTGCATTACAATGTGTATAAACATATACTGTACCACGTTTTATTGCGTTTGGTTGGTTAAATCGCGAGAAACGTCTATATAAAAGTCCCACATTCGCATGGCCGCCATGTTGGTTTTGTAGTTACCAGTTTTATAAAAGTCACATAGGTGAACTTCTAGTAGTTCCCCTTATCACCGCAAAAAATTCCAGGGTGATATCGGGAATAGTTTCGGAGATATTGAATGCTGGTGAAATATTTCGCACAGCCACCATGTTGAATTGGTGAGACGTAACAAAATTTGAAGGGCACGGTCGGGGTCGCCCGGGATAGTGCCATGAACTTGCCGAGTTTCATTGAAATCGCTCCAGCCGTTTAGAATTTATTAGGGGACACACACACACACACCTCTCTCACACACACACACACACACACACACACACACGGACAAAAGGTGATCTCATAAGCCTATTTTTTCAAAATTGAAAATATGCTAAAAATCAGTTCTTGCTTTCAGCTGACAGAACATATGGGAAGACCGTAACAAGGCCTGTGCCTCTTCCTCGCTTTACTGCGTCCAATTCTAAGCGATAGGGAAACAAATTAGAGCATCAATCATCTCACCGATAGGGAAGACTAGATCGAAGGTTTATTTAAAGCCTCGTTGGATGAATTGATACAAAGCGAGAGGTTAATTTATGCCCAGCAAGGCGATTAAAAACAACATAGGTATCTTAGACACGGACCGCATTGTGGTACCGAGTATTATTAAAATCGTTGCCTAGGACCTGACGTGTAAAAATATTCAAATTTGTCCTCACAAATACCGTATATCTGAGCACTCAGGTTTTATTTTCCATGATTTATATGCGGTTAATTACTCACGAATTGAACGACCATCTTCCTACGTGTGTTATTAGCTGCTAATCTCTGTCATGGCGCCATTTTTTAACGGCAGAAATAACCGTCACAAGCAGTGATTAGGTGCGCCTTTGTGTTTGAATTACCGGCTACTGAAAACGCAATTTGAAAAGTCATTCGCAATTCCTATGAAGACAGGAATTTACGAGTACATTTAAGATAAACCGATAAATAATGACGTGGGTATAAACCCCCAAGTATAGACATGATTTGACACTGTAAAGCTTCAGTGCTTTGAAACAAGGATCGGTAACACTCACTTAACAGCGAGTATAATGCTATATTATGATATCTCTCTCTTAAGGGGCAGATGACCTAGCTATTCTGCCCCCATAAAGCTTCAATAATTGTTATTTTCTTGGCAGAAAGATCCTCGTAACCCTTTCTATGTAAGCTTCTTCAGGGCCCTCAGGTCATCAGCCAGGTGCACTCGATTAATGCTCAAGCCAACGGTTGACCACCGGAGTAGTAACTTGTCGGAAGGCCCTTTCTATTGCTTGCCTCTCCTCTCCCCCTCCTTTCCCCTCTGTGTAGTAGTTCTGTGTGTATGAGTGATGATAACCTGCTTTATTGCGGTGTCTGTGTGTTTTGAAGTCAGATGAGGATTGGGAAGGACGCACTGGCCTCATGTTAAGCACCGTCACAATAACACAGTTTATCAAACAAAATTATTTACACACAGCCAAGTTTAAGGGGCTAATCGTCCTCCTTAGTCGATGTCCCTTTCATAATATATTTCAACTTCAAAGCTTATAATATTATTATTGAATCTACTGTGGGCCGAATGGATTGCTTTCTTACTATTTTTCAATTTTTTTTATCTTTCATTTTTCACCCTCATAATATAAGCTAATACATTCCTTGTCGGGTTGTCTGCGCAGTCTAAGGCGTTGGAATTAATTTCGAATTTTCTTCACAGGAAGCGAGGGTTTGAATCCCTCAACCGACAGCTCAGCATGGGTTGGCAACAGTCAATGTACCTTCCCTTTTCTTCCGATAGATTGAGCCCTCATGTCTCTTCCGCTCAGCTTGCCAAAGCTCGGAACGAACAGCCCCAGGAAAAGGCTCGGCACGACTCAGCTTGAGGAGGAGGGAGCACGAAGTGTCCCGAAAGAAGCCTTGGCTCGATTCGGCTTGTGGTGGGGGCACGAAGAGCTCCGTATGAAGCCTCGTTAAGAGGAGGGGGCATTATGAGCCCGGAAGGAAGCCTCGTTAAGAGGAGGGGGCACTATGAGCCTGGAAAGAAGCCTCGGTAGTAGACTTCGCCAGAATGCCGGCCACAACAGTCCGATACCTATTTGTCTGCTTTTCACGAGGGTCACCTGGGGCACGGGCACCTTCCGTGGCCATTTGGATGACCTTGCGTTCCATGCTAGAATCTTCTTAAAACTCAACAATTTGTCTAGGTATATGCTGTGTCTTGTGTGGGGTTTAGCCTAGGATCACCAAGCTGGCTCATCAGCGGGCTCTTGGTGTCAGTTAGCCGAACCCCACAGGAGTAGCGATCGGTGCACTTCCTCCCTTCTTATGGAACGCACCTGCGCCTATTTACTGCGAGAGCTAAGAACTCAAGCAGCCTTTAACCTCCCTATAAAGGCTTCCAAAATATGGTATATTGTATTTCACGACCAAGCAATTAAAACTCAACAACTTGTCTATTTCTATGCCGTGTCATGTGTGGGGTTTCGTCTGGGTACACCAAGCTGGCTCATCAGTGGGCTCTTGTCATGTTTCTTTCGCTCCTAGATTGAGCGCTCCATCAAGTGGCTGCAGGCTCAGGTCTTCAGAAAAACGACAAACCAGCCCCGCTGCATTAAATAGTCAAAGCGAATTACACAAAATGCCCAATAATTTTCCGATATATCTACTTTGTCTGAAATTCCACGCTTTGTATTCTTGCGATTCTTTTCTAGCACTCAATATCGACGATAGGAGAAAGCTCATTGCACAACATCATCGTTATTTAATTGTCTTTCGCCAAAACTTTCTGCGTCTAATAACCAATCCACTAGATTTTGTTTCCAATGCCAAAAGCCGCATCACACTTTGCTACTTCGTCACGAGAATCTGAAGTCATCTGCCACTTCACCTTCCAAATCAAAGAAAAGTGATGACGATGAAAGGTCGAATGCTTCCCGCTTCGTCCAGAATTCTAAATCTTGGCGCATTGCCCAGGTACTTTTATCCACAGTTCAAGTGGGCCTTCAAGGTAGGTTTGGTAATTGGATTCGAGCCAGAGGTCTTCTGGAATCCGCCGCCACACACGACTTCATGTCAACGTCATTAAAAGAATCTTGGTCCTCCCGTAATACCTACCTCCATAGAAGTATCTGGACTTAAACCCAAGCGACGGTACCATTCAAGTCGCTGGACAAAATCTAGTCAAGGCAGAATGCTTCAGGTACCTTGGATCTCGTCTTCAGAGTGATGGCAACTTCAATGATGAAGTAAGAGCCAGGGTAAGCGCAACCTGGTTGCGGTGGAAGGAGGTCACGGGTAGCTTTGCGACAAGAAAATGCCACTTCGTCTCAAATCGAAGATATATGGGACAGTGGTACGGCCAGTTGCGCTGTATGGCGTTGAATGTCGACCATCCGACAAAATTTCAGAACGTCGCCTGCACGCCATGGAAATGAGAATGCTTCGTTGGACAATGGGCATCTCCCTTATTGACCATGTCAGAAACGACACAATTCGGGAGCAAATGGGTGTCACCCCAATTGTGGACAAAATGAGAGAGAAACGGCTCCAATGGTATGGCCATGCCCTGCGTGCAGCGCCTGATACTGTTGCTAACTCTGTCCTTCATTTTGAGATTGAAGGCCTACGGCCCAGAGGACGACCGAAGCAGTGTTGGCAAGACACTATAAATGGTGACTTAAAATTACCGGCCTAAATCCAGCTGACGCACGAAACCGGACAAAATGGAGGTCAATGACCAAAAAAGCGGGCCCTGCACCAGCGGGACAACGCTAGGAAGAAGAAGATAGAAGTATCTGGCATTAATAATTCTAAAAGTCAAGCTCTACAATTTTCGAAGTTGCAACTCAAAAACATCTATATAACAAAGGAGAAACTGTTCTGCCTAGTCAATACAATTATTTACAACAAGTTATAAACTTGCTATTGTATGGTACATGATCCGGGGCCTCTAGTACGGGTCCCTTCTTCAGCCATAAATTAAGTTGCCAAATCCAGCATAATTAAAGATATAATAAAAAATACATAAAATGATGAGTGAATGGATGAAATGAGGCGAAAAATAACATATTAATCATGAGAAGTAACATGAGTGCACATCAGTAAAAAGTAACACCATTGGTAGTGCTAGGTTCTTGAGAATACACCTATATAGCACTGTGCTAATATTTGTGCATGTGGAAATCACTTCACTTGGGATGTATGGCCTGTTGTTTACAATGCTGTTGACTGAAACTTGCTGTTCAAGCTGGGGCTTCGGTGCTTATAGTCTTGTATTAGAGGGAAAAACTTTACTAAGTAAAGTATGTTTTTTCCATGCTTGGACGTCTCCTCATCATGATGATGTATTTCATTACATGACAATCGGTGTTTTTCCCTCTAATACAAGACTATAAGCACAGAAGCCCCAGCTTGAACAGCAAGTTTCAGTCAACAGCATTGTAAACAACAGGCCACACTTTAGTAAGTATAGTATGTTTTTCCATGATTGGACGCTTCCTCATAATGATGATGTATTTCATTACATGACAATCGGTGTTTTTCCCTCTAATACAAGACTATAAGCACAGAAGCCCCAGCTTGAACAGCAAGTTTCAGTCAACAGCATTGTAAACAACAGGCCATACATCCCAAGTGAAGTGATTTCCACATGCACAAATATTAGAACAGTGCTATATAAGTGTATTCTCAAGAACCTAGCACTAACAATGGTGTTACTTTTTACTGATGTGCGCTCATGTTACTTCTCATGATTAATATGTTATTTTTCGCCTCATTTCATCCATTCACTCATCATTTGATGTACTTTTTATTATGATACCTTCAATTATGTTGGATTTTGCAACTTAATTTATGGCTGAAGAAGGGACCAGTACTAGAGGCCCCAAATCATGTACCATACAATAGCAAGTTTATAACTTGTTGTAATTAAATGTATTGACTAGGCGGAACAGTTTCTCCTTTGTTATATAGTGAATCTGTCAATACGGAAAATGAACTTCTTTCAGAGCACAATTTTCGAAAACATCTGTCAGAGAAACACTTAAATTTAAATTGTCTCATCCTGCTTAACATAGGCGAGGATAACCGAAGTCACTCTGTCGATACTAACAACTAAAACATTACTGCTAATTTGAGACCCATTGAATCCTATATTATTCGTGCATTATGCTTACAATAAGCCAGTTGTATATTGCCCAACTATAAAGTGTCAAACGGACCCCGCTTGCCCGGATAAGTACCGTATACGAGACCGAAATTAGTACTTTGAATCGCACGCCTATCTGAGGGCTCAAATTACTAAATCATTTTTGGCATTGTTTAACGCATAGGAATGAACAAATTAATGGAATGTCTGTCCTTGCATGGCGAAAGATTCCATAATGCCGTTGGTCAAAATAACGGCAACTGGGTTCATCAGACCCTGATAAGGGTTAAGAAGTATCTTTTTCAACCGGAGAGGACGTGTGTCTATGAGCCAGGTACTTCTAAGTACCGTACATTTGGTTATAGATCAGTGCGATAACGCTTGACAACATGGATAGGCTACTGGTATCAAACATGGTAGACGATTTTGTTCCGTCTGTATTCTTTCAAATGGTTGCCGTTAGACGATATTTCGCATTTATATTTTGGATTGTGTAAATACTTGCAAATATAATAATTATAATCTTGCTAAGTCAAGCATTTCTGCAGATAGATATTAATAGATGTTAACTTTTCTCCAAATTTCAAAATAGTTATAGCCTACTCATGCCTTATAGATTTTGAAAAAATGAGGAAAATGTAGACTTAAGAGATCGATCGGGACAAATTTTTGTCTGCCTGTCTATCTGTCCTTCTGTCTGTCTGACTGTCTGTGTGCACCCCCCCCCCTATCAACTCCTATAACGGCTGCAGCAGTCGAATCTAAATTTGATATGAGTAAAGATCTGTACCTGAATATCTCAACACCATATTTGAAAATTATGTCAGTGCTGCCAACTGCTGAAAAACCGCAATTGAAATTTGAGTTCCATGTTGGATATCTTGGAAGGTATGCAAGGGAGCTATTTCAAAATTAGCACACGTATAGATAATAATATTTCAGTTTAATTTCCAGTAGGCCATGCATGGCAGTGTTGCCAGAATGATTCTAAGCCTGCTGATAACTCCAGTTTTAAATGCTTATAACTTCTATACTATAAATTGGATTTCAACCAAATTTTGTATGTATAATGTGTACATAAACAAATATGACAGCGTATTCTTAAGAGCCACCAGCGCTGCCAACTGTCAATAAATGTTCTCTCTTTTCTTTTATCCAAATACCAATATATCAGAAAGTGTGCAAGCCGACAGCTTTAAACTATGCATATGTATAGTACCTGACATTCTAGATTAATTCGGAGTAACTTATGTACGTCAGTGCTACCAAAATGATTCTAAGCCAGCGGATAAGACCAATTTTTAAATACATGTAACTCCTATACCATCAATTGAATTTCAACCAAATTTCGTATGTGCTATATGTACCATAACAGATATGATATGCTTATTCTTAAGAGCAACCAGGGCTGCCAACTGATAATAAATGCTGTCTCTATTTTTTTGTACCCAAATATTATTATATCTGGATGTATGTAAGCCAACAGCTTTAAAATTTGCACACGTATAGTACCTAACATTCTAGATTAGTTAGGAGAAACTAATATACTTCAGTTCTGCCAACATGACTATAAGCCTGCTGATAGGTCCAATTATAAAATAAATGTAACTTCTATACTAACAAATGGATTTCATCCAAGTTTGGCACAACAAGAGATCATAATATTTCAGATTATTTCTGACCAACGCATGCATGACATTGTTACCAACATGATTTTACGCGCGCTGTTAGATCCA
This sequence comes from Meconema thalassinum, assembly GCA_946902985.2. Taxonomy (NCBI): domain Eukaryota; kingdom Metazoa; phylum Arthropoda; class Insecta; order Orthoptera; family Tettigoniidae; genus Meconema; species Meconema thalassinum. The sequence goes on along the minus strand of OX336398.1, from coordinate 5,503,784 downwards.
ATGTCTAACTGCATGTAACGGACTTGGACCAAATATTGTATTCTGTACCTTACGAAATGTAACTAACAATATATTCAGCCACCAGGGTTGCCAACTGTAGTGCTCTATTAGGCTACAGGTATATTTCGAACTAATTAGAAATTTTGATATTACCAACTTAATTTCGCTATGTTTCTAGATAGGTCTATATAGATTGGCAAAAACTTAAATTTTAAGAAAAGTAGGCTCTTTAGTTCGTCACGAAACCTAGTCTATTGATGCAATTTAGGGTATGTCTCATGTGGAGAAAATCAACACAGCTCCAACCCATTAACGTACTGGTGAGTAAGACTTGAAAATGTGACCATAATCGGGATCGAACCTGCGTCTCTTGTGGCACGGCCAGGCACGCTAGGTCCTTGTATGAATGTAGATAGATAGATTTTATTAATTCCATTTGATCCAATACATGTATACAATAAATTTTTGATATAGGACACGTCAGAATTTACATCTATAAAATAAAAGTACTAATAGGTATATAATACTAATACTATAACTATTTATAACTTATTATAATAACAGATCTTAAGAGATACAATCTTACTGGAAAACTATTTACACCTTACTATATTATCATAATATGAAAACTTAATTCTATAAATACAACAACTTACATCTAGGTATTACAATTAAAGTAGAAAAGTATAATATAATTATAGATTTCAACGCCCCTATACACTAAGATATTCAACTACAGAGTAAAATCAATGGCACTGCAGATAAGCTTTCAACATTCTATCAAAGGTTTTTATTTTTGGGGCAAGTTTTATATACTGGGGTAGTATATTCTATAATTTAACTCCTGCATGAAAAGTTTTGGTATATGCTTATGTGTGTGTGTGAAATATGAATGTTTTGATTTTGTCTTGTGTTATGCCTATGAACATCATGGTTTGTTTTAAGAAAAGACATCCTTATTCATTAAATTATTTTTAAAAAACATAATACTTTCAAAGATGCAGGGCAGTGGGAGAATGTTTAAATCTTTAAACAGAGGTCTACATGATTGTCTAGTGTTTACATTTGCCATAATTCTAATCGCCCTCTTTTGTATCCTAAACGTGCTTAGTACATCTGGCGACATACCCCAAAATATGACCCCATATTTTAAGTATGAATGGAAATAAGCAAAATAAGTATTTCTTAATGCGTGCATGCTAGTGCAGGGATTCAAAATACGTAACGCAAAGCACATCGAGTTCAGTTTAGTATTCAGATATTGTATATGTTTATTCCATTTCAAGTCATGTTGTATATATAGTCCTAAAAACGTTGTTTCTGATTTATTTTCTATTTTATGACCATTTAATGTTATATTGGGCTTCGCTGGATTATATTCTGTATAGTGTGGAAATTTAGACATACTGTTATTTTATAGTTTATTATGAGGCGATTATCTTGTAACCATTTGGTTAACTCTCCTGTAACGAAGTCGGCAGACTGCTGTATGACCTGTTAAGTTTCACCTTTTATTACGAGTGTTGTATCGCCCGCAAACAAAATTTCATTATGTGAATGAACGTTCTGTCTTATATTATTGATATATAGAAGAAAGAGTAGTGGGCCCAAAACCAATCCCTGGGGTACTCCAAATTTAATAATTCCCTCATTGGACAATGTTTCATTAAGTAATTAGGTTCCATCATCCTTGTGTCTCAAGCTTACTATTTGTTTCGCCTTGTTAGGTAAGACTCTATCCATTTATTAGCTAGACCTCTAATACCATATTGATTTAGTTTTGTAAGGAGGATTGTATGGTCAACAAAATGAAATTCTTTCGATAAATCCAAGAATAGGCCAGTTACATGTTCCTTATTGTCAATTAATTTCAGTATACCTATTAATACATTCATAAATTGCTGTCTGTGTAGATTTTTCCGTTCTGAATCCATGTTGTGAGTTTGATAAAGTTTTATTTTTTTTCTATAAAACTTATCAGTATCTTATACATGATTTTTTCCACAATTTTTGCCATACCTGTTAGTAAGGTAATAGGACGATAGTTATCTAATTCATCTTTTGAACCGTTTTTGTGCACTGGAATTACTTTTGATAACTTCAAAATATCCGGGTAAGTCCCTGAGAGAATTGAACTGTTTATTAAGTGTGTAAGTGGATTTATTATATTTTCTGCACATTTCTTTAAAATTGCATCAGGGATGCCATCAGTGCCAGCACAGAATTTATTTTTTAGCTCTTTTATAACTATTCTTACCTCTTCACTTGTGACATGATTTATAAATGAAGTATCACTACATATATTTATTTTATTATTAGAATTTAGTGTATTTACCTGTGATTTATTTAATAATTTTTGTGGAATTTCCAGAAAATAGTCATTGAAAGTGATTGCTATTTCCTCTGTATTATTAATCATTTTATTATTTTTGGTCAGTGTAATGTTCCTTTGTATTTTAGCAGATTTTCCCGTTTCATTGTTTATCACGGACCACATAGCCCTGTTTTTATTAGATGATTGGGAAATAAATTTATCATTATGCATTTTCTTTGCTAGTCTTATAACCTATGCTAGTTTATTTTAAGTAGTATAAATTGAATTCAGGTGTTGTGTGGTATTGTTTATAATTTGTGTAGAAATTTCTTTCTTTGACATGAATTTCTAATCCCTGTTGTTATCCAATTGCTAGTTTTGTTATTTTGAACACTTCTTTGTCTAAAGGGGAATGGTGTTTCAAAACAGTGTTTTAGGGTACTCTTAATTGCATTAAATTTATCATTTACATTCTCTAGTTTCTAAATTTCAGACCATGTTTCCTTATTTAATAAGTCAGTGAAATATGTAACATTTGTTTCAGTGAATGACCTGCACTTTGATTTTACTCCATTATCATTATTATTGATTGTTTCGGATACTTCAAAACTCAGTATTTGTCCATGGTGGTCACTAAAACCCGGACAATAGACTTCTATTGAATGGTGATATTTATCAGTATTTAAAAAATATTTGATCAGGAGTGGTTTTACTAAATTGTGTTATTCCTTTTGGAGTTACTGTAGGTTTCAGTCCATAGGAAATTAGTAACTGTGTTAATAATTCACAATTTCTATCAAATTTTAAGAAATCCACATTTACATCCCCACAAATTATTATATCGAAATTTACTTTGCTCATGTTATTGAGTAACAATTCTAATTTATCTATAAATAAAGGAAACTTTCCTGACGGAGAACGGTATACGCATACAATTATTAACTTAAACTGCTGTATTTTTACGGCAGAGAATTCAAAATCCTGTTCCATAATTAGATAATCATAAGCTGTTAACTGTTGAAATGAAAATCCACAGCCTGCTTCCAGTCTCCGACCGGGTCAGGAATGGAATGAATGAAGCCCCCATCTAGCGGCGAGGATATGAACTGTGCCGGCTGCCGAGTCCTGACGCACTCCTCTGGGGCAATGATTAAATGAATGACAGATGAAATGATAGTGGAGAGTGTTGCTGGAATGAAATGTTGACAGGGAAAACCGGAGTACCCGGAGAAAAACCTGTCTGCCTCCGTTTTGTCCAGCACAGATCTCACATGGAGTGCCCGGGATTTGAACCACGGACCCAGCGGTGAGAGGCCGGCGTGCTGCCGCCTAAGCCACGGAGGCTAAGCTGTTAACTGTTCATGATCTAAATTATTTCTTAAGAAGATACAAGTACCACCTGGCTAATATTAGATCTACAGTTGTTATGACTACATTAGTCTAAAATATAGCAAGTAATATCAATGATAACTAATTATTTAATTTACAACATTATTAAAAAAAACATTAAGCATCCATAAATTTGCACTAAACACTGGACAGGTAAAATGATTGTTACGCTGCCCTGTTCATTGAAACTCTAAGTCAGCATCTCCATCTATGTCTCTCGCAAGTGTTTGGGATCTGCAGGTGTTAGTTAGGCTTCCCAGTTGGCTCAAAGGTTTCAATACCTGATGAAAGGAACTCTTCCCACCTCGTGGTGTAGCGACTAGTTCCGGGTTGGATTCCCGGCTCTGACAAGAAATATAATTGTGATTTGAGGAATGGAACGAGTGCATTCCGCATCGTGACGTACATCTGAGCAGGGTTCGATTCCCACCTCCGATATCTTGGAAATGGTTTCCCACACCCACTCCTGGCGGATGATTCCTAGCTTAAGCCACAGCTGTCCCCTTCAACATCCACAGTTACTGTATATAGCAATCATAATAACACAAGTTATCAGAAAAAAGGCCACATTCACTCAAGTACACGGGGCTGAGCGATACTCTAATTCTTGCAGTCTTTACTAGATTTCGCCTTTAAATTTGGTTTGACATATATGTTACAAAACCGTGACGTTTAGGCCTACAGCTGAATTTCCTTTACTTTTAGCCAGTTTATTTTGCAACAATTGACAATATAACGAGTGTTTTAATTTGTACGGTACCTATTTTGCGTCTCAAATGTTTTATTTGGGAGACATGACAAAACTTGTGTTATGATGACACGTTTTACAGCGGAGGTAATACTTAAGTGCCCAGTGCAGATTTTCAGTGACAGTCAATTCACAATATTTAATTGTTGAAGATACAGCTGTGTGGCTATTTAACTAGGAGCAGCCTTATGACGACAATATACAAGTTACCCTCATGCCAGTTGGAGTCGATGAGGATTCCTGCTTGAACTGCGTGGTTTGCAACACAATAATGAAATCTTGGTAAGTTGTGGATCCCGAGTGGCTGTATGCCAGTAGTGGCGATTAACAATACCTCTACAGTGTACGAAGTTCAATTTCACGTGCCCAATTAAGCGTATTGATAGAGTTTAACCGTTAGTACTATATTGTCTGACCGAATAATATTTAATCTACTCACCGCTAATCAAGTTTGTGTTTACATAGGAATAAGGAAACCGAATGTAGGATTTTTTGTTTCCCTGCTCTATAAGGAGCCACAATTACTTATTCATTTTATCAATTCAATCGCAATGATAACAACTTATTCGACCAGCGTCATGGTCGTATTTGTTTTACTGTTGTTGACAAACATATAACCGCTCCTTATCACTGTGCACTTCCTCATCTGATTTATTGTATATGAGAATGACTTGGCGTAGCCTACTGGTATAAGTAAGGTCTTTAAGTAATTCCTCGGTGCGTTTCTTGTGTTCTAGTTTCCTGAACACAATGGAGGAACAACAATTTATTAAAAGTGAGCCGGACTGGTTGACTCATACATTTGAAGTCTCTAACATTGTGAGTTGCATTTTGATTCGTATATGGTCTAACACTGCATTCTTAGTGATGTGCATGACAAGTGAGGTTTAGTGACTTAACACACTACTTAATGGTAAATGGCACGCTAACGTTTAGTAACGTAACTTAGTACTCATATTGTGTGTGCATATTTTTGATTGGGTCATACTTGTGTTACTTCGCAGGAGACAACTGTTCTGTTGCCCTCGGATAACTTGAAAGTCGAGGCTGCTGATATGTTTGAAAGAATGATAGCTGTTAAGGAGGAACATGAACTACAGGTAATTATCGTTTCTGCGTTATTTCTCTTGTAATAATATAATTGATTATTAGAATGAATATTGTGTGAGTTTGCATTCACAAATTCTCATAGTGTGTTTCTTTTGTTTTTGTATTTCTCATAGTGTTCTTCTTTTGTTTTTGTATACCGTACAAGTCAAATGTACTTTTTTGAATATAACCGTCTCTTTCCGGTTGTGACCAATGGATGTCGGTGTTTGTTTCTTCTCCCATCAATTTGGAGTTTAGGACTGTATTTAGTAAACCCTTTTTACTAATTATTTTATGACAGGTTATGAGCCCAGTTAAACGCTTATTGCTGTTAATGTGTGGACTTTGTGATGGGAGAATGTCGGTCGTTAAAAGGTGTTGATATGTGCGGCGCACATGTGGACGTCAGTTAAGTGTGCATCCAAGATAGTTTTTGGTGAATTTTGTGGACGATTTTTCTATTGTGAGGACTATTTGTACGCTTTAAGTATACATACTAACATGGATTCAGCTACGGGAAGCAGCGAGCGAGTAGTTGCAATAGTGAGGTTACAGGACGACAATTGGGAAGCGTGGAGCACCCGAACAAAGGCATTGCTTCAAACAAGGCGTCTGTGGGACGCGGTTCAAGGTTTCCCACGAAAGACCGATACAGGAGAGATAGAAGATACATCCGTTGAAGAGTACTCCGAGGCCCAACTGGGCAAAGATCAAGACGCGAAAAACTTGCTCATAGGTTTGGTCACCGACCCTTTCCTAGGTGATATCAAAGAAGCGGAGACAGCTAAGGAAGCATGGCAGAATCTGCTGACTTCATGTTGCGATACCGGAGTCCTTCAAATTGTGACGATGTTAGAAGAATTGTGTCTTTTTAAGAAAACTAGTGACATTAGCATGCGTACATTTGTTGATAAAGTGCTTACTTGGTGTGCACGGTTGGACGATGTAGGTATAAAATTTACGGATAAGGCCTAAGCTGCTTTTATTCTCCGAGGACTGGAAAAGCGGGAGTACGAATATTTGATACGTTCATTGGAAAGCAATGAAGAAAACTTAAGTGTAAAGGTAGTGCGAGCCAAACTATTGTTGGAGGAGAGAAAGAACAAGTTGGACACACTAAAGATGGAGCGAGAACAGGAGACTTATGCAATGCTGAAGAAGGAAGAATCTGAGGGTGAAAGCGTGAAGGCAATGGTGGCAGCCATGCGCTTAAATTCCAAGGAGGTCGTCAACAGCAGCAAAAGTGTCAACAAGCTAACAGGTAGTGGTGGATTCATGTGCTACAAGTGCCAAGAACAGGGGCATATTGCGAAGTTCTGTGATTTAGTTCATGAAGCAAGAAAGAAAGGTTCAGTTTTGTGTTTTAATTGTGCCAAGATAGGTCATACTTCCCGGAATTGTAGTAATGGACGCAAGGAAAATGTTAAGGTTAAGAATCGTGAGGTTATTGCCACGGTAAAGGACGATGAGGCGGCAAACGAATGTGTTCAGGTTAATGCTAGTAGTGTTAAGGTAAAGGCTTATGTGGCAACTGAAAGCAAGGATGATGCATCTGATTGTGTACGCAGGTGGTATGTAGATTCAGGAGCCACTGAGCACCTGACACCTTATAAGGATATTCTGTATGATTACACCCCAAAGGTTTCTGGTAGTGTAGACACAGCTGATGGATCCGTAGTTAGTGTATGTGGTATGGGAAGTGTGCTTATGAAGCTATCTGACAAGTGTGGAGGTTCTTTTCTGAAACTGAAAAGAGTGTTGTATGTCCCAGGTTTTCAAGACAATTTAATATCTGTAGGTCAATTTGACAGGAAAGGTGCAGTCGTAACCATTAAAGATAGCAAAGTTGTATTGTCAGATCATGAGGGTATATTCCTTACGGGTGAGATCGTTGGAAATATGTATGAGGTAAATTGTGATTATTTTATGGTAGAACAAGGGAAAGAATTTGCTTGTAATGGCGAGGTGGAGGTTGTGTATGCTAAGACCAACAAAGCTGTAACTAGCGGAATATGGCATCAGCGTTTTGGCCATGCTCTGAACATTCCAGATCGTGATTTTATACCCAAAGAAAAGAATCTTGATTGTGATACTTGTAAACAAGGTAAAATTAAAAGACTTAAATTTAATGAAAGAGATCATGTATCTCAGAAGCCATTAGATGTTGTGTTCTGTGGTGTATGCCAGCTAGAGCACCCATCGATTGGAGGTAGCAAATATTTTATTACATTTACTGATGATTGTACCAGATTCTCATATGTAAGGTTTCTTAAGCATAAGAGTGATGCATTTAATGAGTTTCTCAAGGTTAAAGCCCTAATGGAGACAGCACAAGGGACCAAGTTGAAATCTTTCCATTCAGACAACGGTGGAGAGTATTTAAGTACAGAGTCTTGTAACTATCTTGAAAAGGAAGGTATTGTTCGTAAGTTAACAATGGCTTACTCTCCCCAACAGATTGGCGTTGCTGAACGCCTCAACCAGCAACTTTTCACCACTAGTAGGTGCAAGCTCATTCAGTCAGGCATGCCAGTTCAATTTTGGGGGGAAGCCATCAACACAGCCTGCTATATAAAGAATAGGTGTGTGTCATCAACTGTAAAGAACATCCCATTTGAACTGTGGACGAGTAGAAAGTTGTCAGACCAGGAATTGCTTATGTTAAAATCATTTGGTTGTAAAGTTTGGATCCATAAACGTAATGTGGAAAAGTTAGTGCCAAGGGCAAATGTTGGTGCAATGCTAGGGTACCCCGATGACTCGAGGGGCTACCGTGTATGGGACATCGAGAAGAAATGTGTCATTAAATCCAGGAATGTAGAATTTTTTGAAGATGTATTTCCGTTTTCTGTAAAAGCCCAGGAAAAACCTGTAACTCAGATAGACTGTGAACCTAGAACAGTTGGAGAAGTGTTTTTCGAGCAGAAAGATTGTGGAGGTGACGTGTTTGAACACGAAGTAGCCGAATCAGGAAATGAAAATTCTGTAACAAGTGATAGTGATGCCCCTTTGTCAGATTCTGATGTCGTAATAGACTCTCCATTACAGCCTGAACACACAGTATTACGCAGGTCGAGTAGAGAGAGAAAAAGTCCCAGTAAGTGTGTGTGTTGTAATGAAGTCAAGGTCAAATGTCGCATGTCATGTTGAGGTCAGAATATAACGATCCGGTGTCTTTTCAAGAAGCCACCTCACGAGATGACAAAGATAAATGGTTTGAAGCAATGAACCAAGAGATTGCCCTCTTGAAAAAACATAATGTGTGGACACTTGCAGAAGATTCAGGTGGAAAGACTGTCATAGGCACCAAATGGGTGTATAAAACTAAACGAAACCAAGAAGGTGAAGTACTTAGGTATAAAGCACGTTTAGTAGCTCAAGGTTTCAGTCAGATAAAGGGTACTGATTTCCTTGAATCCTACAGTCCTGTGGTAAAAAGGAAAACTATTAGGACCCTTATAGCCATAGGAGTAGAGCGTGAATGGGATAAATGTCACTTGGACATTGTATCGGCATACCTTAATAGCAAAATTAAGGAAACTGTATTTGTAAATCAACCAGAAGGTTTTCGCAGTGTAGAATACCCAGAATATGTGCTAAAACTCAACAAGAGTATTTGCGGTTTATGTCAAGCTGGTAAAGATTGGCACAATTGTATCACTGCACAACTTGTCAAGCTTGGCTTAAATCAAAGCAAATGTGATCCATGTCTGTATTTTAGCCCTTTGCTACCATACAAGGAATGATATGTAAATGATTGTTGTTAGTGTAAGGCTAGTTATGTATTTTTTGTTTGTTTTAAGTTTGTTTTTTTGCAATTTGTGAATGGGGGGAAAGTGTGAGTTTGCATTCACAAATTCTCATAGTGTGTTTCTTTTGTTTTTGTATTTCTCATAGTGTTCTTTTGTTTTTGTATACCGTACAAGTCAAATGTACTTTTTTGAATATAACCGTCTGTTTCCGGTTGTGACCAATGGATGTCGGTGTTTGTTTCTTCTCCCATCAATTTGGAGTTTAGGACTGTATTTAGTAAACCCTTTTTACTAATTATTTTATGACATATTGTTTGCTAGATTGGAATACTTAGTCTTGTTTTCTATAAGAACACCAACAGTAGCTGATGTTATTGTATTGATACTGCAGTTCCACTCTGCTAGCACCCTGGATCCTATTATACGCTAATTCTACACAATGTGCCATGTTATAACTCTATCATATACGGCATTTGAGATATGATTGCTCTTCAGTGAATGGGCTGCTGGTTGCTATAGGCTAGTGGGGAAGAGGGAAGACTGCCACAGCAAAGCAAGCTCGTTACCGGCATAAAACAATGTTAAGTTTCTAACTTGAGCGTCAGCAATCGTGGCCATTTCTAATGAATAATGAATAATTGGTAGCTCTGATTGAAATTAGAACAAGCGATAACATGCTCTATTGTACATAAATTAGCCAACATACCTAATTAAACGACGAGAAATAAATCAGGGAATGATGATCCTCCTCCGTTGTCTGTGACCCACCCAGCCATCCAAAATAGGATTACAACTTACATAGGCAAAATTCCAGCTGTGGCTGCCATTGTTCACATCAATCATCATCAAAACAGTACTGCCAAACTTGTCTTTACGTTACTATGACGCACCAACACCTGGCCAGTCTAACCTTCGTTTCGTCCAATCTAATGGTTTTTGACACTGGATACAGCCTATCGCGTCCAGATCAATGGCTTTTGACAATGGCTACAGCCTAACGCGTCCAGATCAATGGTGTTTGACACTGGTTACAGCCTAACGCGTCCAGATCAATGGTGTATGACACTGGTTAGGGCCTAACGCGTCCAGATCAATGGCTTTTGACAATGGTTACAGCCTAACGCGTCCAGATCAATGGTGTTTGACACTGGTTGGAGCCTAACGCGTCCAGATCAATGGCTTTTGACAATGGTTACAGCCTAACGCGTCCAGATCAATGGTGTATGACACTGGTTAGGGCCTAACGCGTCCAGATCAATGGCTTTTGACAATGGTTACAGCCTAACGCGTCCAGATCAATGGTGTATGACACTGGTTAGGGCCTAACGCGTCCAGATCAATGGCTTTTGACAATGGTTACAGCCTAACGCGTCCAGATCAAAGGTGTTTGACACTGGTTGGAGCCTAACGCGTACAGATCAATGGCTTTTGACAATGGTTACAGCCTAACGCGTCCAGATCAATGGTGTTTGACACTGGTTAGAGCCTAACACGTCCAGATCAATGGTTTTTGACAATGGTTACAGCCTCCCTCGTCCAGATCAGTGGTTTTTGACAATGGTTACAGCCTAACACGTCCTGATCAATGGTTTTTGATAATGGATACAGCCTAACGTGTCCGGATTAAAGTTTTTTTTTTCATTAAACATTGATTTTGTATCCCACTTTTCTTTATCAACAGTGATTTTGTATCCCACATGTTGGCAACAGTTTGTGCGCCTCGGTATGTGCCGTTAGAGTGCGCCTTGTTGACAGTTCAATGAGATGCAAGCGCTCTCGGAACATTGCAGCCGTTCTTCAAGAGCAATAAATAACACATGTTTACGTACTTTAGCACATATATGAGGTGCAGTAGTGACCAGGGTTGCTAATTGCAATACGTTATATCGCCCACAAGATGAAACAAGGACACAAGGTATGTAAAAGTCACATTCATGTCTGAGGCAAGTGCATAATCCGCGTACTACTTTCATTCAGAATCAATGAATATTCTTCACCACATCTTTATTCATTTTCTTGAAAGCGTGACCGCCACGGGACAAACACAAAACCTTACATTCAGGCAATTGTGTGAAGCAATTACATAACTAATGCACTTTGCCTCTGGTAGTTCATTTGTCAACTCTTAATGTACTGGACCAGTTTGTAGAGTGCCTTGTTCTCTAAAATAATTTGCATAAATTCTTGTTTTAGACAGTTAAAGAGGGGCAGATGACGCCCCTCAAAACCTCCATGACTAACTTACTAACAGCTAATGTGCATTCAATAACCTGAGTATCAACTTACCACCACTATATCCATAGGAAGCTGCTTGACACCCACATGACCTGAGTATCAACTTACCACGACTATATCAATAGGAAGCTGCTTGACACCCACATGACCTGAATATCAACTTACCACGACTATATCAATAGGAAGCTGCTTGACACCCACATGACCTGAGTATCAACTTACCACCACTATATCAATAGGAAGCTGCTTGACACCCACATAACCTGAGTATCAACTTACCACCACTATATCAATAGGAAACTGCTTGACACCCACATGACCTGAGTATCAACTTACCACCACTATATCAATAGGAAGCTGCTTGACACCCACATGACCTGAGTATCAACTCACCACGACTATATCAATAGGAAGCTGCTTGACACCCACATGACCTGAGTATCAACTTACCACGACTATATCAATAGGAAGCTGCTTGACACCCACATGACCTGAGTATCAACTTACCACCACTATATCAATAGGAAGCTGCTTGACACCCACATCACCTGAGTATCAACTTACCACGACTATATCAATAGGAAACTGCTTGACACCCACATGACCTGAGTATCAACTTACCACCACTATATCAATAGGAAGCTGCTTGACACCCACATGACCAGAGTATCAACTTACCACGACTATATCAGTAGGAAGCTGCTTGACACCCACATGACCTGAGTATCAACTTACCACCTCTATATCAATAGGAAGCTGCTTGACACCCACGTGATCTGAGTATCAACTTACAACCACTATTTCAATAGGAAGCTGCTTGACACCCACATGACCTGAGTATCAACTTACCACCCCTATATCAATAGGAAGCTGCTTGACACCCACATGACCTGAGTATCATCTTATCACCACTATATCAGTAGGAAGCTGCTTGACACCCACATGACCTGAGTATCAACTTACCACGACTATATCAATAGGAAGCTGCTTGACACCCACATGACCTGAGTATCAACTTACCACCACTATATCAATGGGAAGCTGCTTGACACCCACATGACCTGAGTATCAACTTACCACGACTATATCAATAGGAAGCTGCTTGACACCCTCATGACCTGAGTATCAACATACCACCACTATATCAATAGGAAGCTGCTTGACACCCACATGACCTGAGTATCAACTTACCACCACTATATCAATAGGAAGCTGCTTGACACCCACATGACCTGAGTATCAACTTACCACCACTATATCTGTAGGATGTTGCTTGACTCCTACATGACCTGAGTATCATCTCACCACCCCTATATCAATAGGAAGCTGCTTTACACCCACATGACCTGAGTATCAACTTACCACGACTATATCAATAGGAAGCTGCTTGACACCCACTTGACCTGAGTATCATCTTACCACCACTATATCAATAGAAAGCTGCTTGACATCCACATGACCTGAGTATCAACTTACCACCACTATATCTATAGGAAGCTGCTTGACACCCACATGACCTGAGTATCAACTTACCGCTACTATATCAATAGGAAGATGCTTGACACCCACATGACCTGAGTATCAACTTACCACCACTATATCAATAGGAAGCTGCTTGACACCCTCATGACCTGAGTATCAACTCATCACTACTATATCAATAGGAAGCTGCTTGACACCCACATGACCTGAGTATCAACTTACCACGACTATATCAATTGGAAGCTGCTTGACACTGTACCCGATACCTAGTTTAAGCTATCGGCTACGCCAGCAGACATTAAGCCGTAGTTGAGGTTTTGGGAAGAGTTAGGAAAAGATAGCGCCCAGATCACGTCAAGAGGAATGTCAAGATGACGTAGGAGGTCTAGGATCAAGGAGGCACTGACGTCTGTAAGAAGATGGAATTATGGATAGAAATGTGAAACTTTATTAAGATATGTATGGAATATGGTATTTAAACATCTTAGAAGAGGATATATAACATGCATTATATGTGGAAATAATTTTAAGGAAGTTAGATAACCCTTAAGTTATTTTATAACGGAACAACCGAGATGATGAGGGTTCGAGACTAAAATTGTGACGCGAGAGCACAGTGGTGGGGGACAACACCACGTGTCTGCGCCAGGCAGATAGGAGTGAAGACAGTGCGAACAGATTCAGTGGAGCTCTGTCAGTCGAGCAAGAAGGATCGAGCTCTGTAGCGCAAGCCAGACGCAGGGTGAAGGTCGCGTAGCGTACCGAAACTGTCACGGCAGAGTGTAGGCGACAGTTTCAGCATCGCCGGGCAGCGAACGACAAGCAGGTCATTGATCCAGGCGGACTTGCCGAGCAGGCAATCACAGACGGCCGGGATATGTTAGAACAGCATTGCAAGCAGTTGGAGACTTTATTACAAGCTACATTTCAACGCAGTTTGAACACAGTTCTTCTGAATAATATTACGACTATGCTTTTCATAATGCATGTCAAAGTAGCTTTAACAATTTCAAGCAAGCGGAATGTTGTTAGCATATGCACTGATGAACATTAGATCGTGCATTAATGAAATTTATTTCTTATGCAGTTTCATGAATTACCAAATACCGACAACTACAGGGTGTTTCATAAACTTGGACACTCTCATGTAAAATTTTATTTTTTACGAAAGTGAGACTTAGCAGTTATTGGAGATTGATCTTTCAATACTCAAACTGAACATTTAATGGGACAGTGGCGTAACTTAGAAGAGGAATAGGGGGGTCCGCTGTTTCCATGAACTTTTTCGAGAGGAGTTGGACAATATCCGCTATGGGTAATCCGAAGTTCATCATGTCAGAGTAGACGCAGATAGAGACAAGATGGCACCGCAGAGCGATGGATTCGATTCCTGACGAGAGGAGGTCCACCAGCTGATTCACTTGGGATTTCGAAGGCAATCGTCATTTCATGGATGGAATGATATTCACGCCGATCTTTCGAGAAATTCATTATGTAGGGAAAATCGACGATCTTGGAAATTTAATAACAGCTGATTATGAAAGGTACTGTAAGAGTTATAACTACCTGATACGATTATTTTCAGGAATACTGGGCACACATGTATATTTTTCTAATAGGAGTGATACGATTATTTAGACATGGTTTGACTTTATATGCTTCGAATTTGCTAGAATATGGCGTGACCATATGCCATGGCAGGCATCATTATACGAAATTCTCACCATTGGTTGGCTTTATTAAGCAGATGTTTGGTCTTTTAGACATTTTTCCAGCTAGGATATTTTTCATGAATAGTTTTTTTTGTGTAACGAGTATTTCGAACTCGTGATCTGCAATTGATTATCTAAAATTACTTCGTCAGTTCATTGCATACTAGCGAGTGTGTATTATTCATCAGTAGGGATTTTTTCCATTGGATTGTTTGGAGATATTAAGAAGTTATTCACTTTAGTGAATGAACATCGCTTTTATATGTCAACTAGAGACTTGTTGATTCCTATCTGGTACATTCACTCATATAGTCTACGAGATGGGGTCTTTCGTATTTATACGATTGTATGGTGGTACTCATTTTACCCATCGTTCAGGGCACTATCATCTTAGACGACGGGGCGAGGTCTTTCGTATTTATACGACTGTACGGTGGTTACACATCTTACTTGCCATTGAGGGACTCATTTTTATCATCCGAGTGTACATGAGATTGTAAGTGAATCAAACAAGGAACTACTAGTCACATATCAGTCGAAATTTTGTTAAATAAAGTAACGATAAATGTCAGCAGGATTGCGTTTAGTAATTCTTGTTTGCCAATCCAATATTTTGTTGCTATACTCTTTTGAGAGTAATTTCAGTTTAACAGCTGTTACAGCTGATGCTTTTGATGAGTTTTATAGTTGTGTTTGATACCTTTGAGAAGGATTTAAAGTAATTGAATCTTGTAAGATCAATCATTAATGGTCAGATTTATTTTAAGGCAGATCAGTATTGCAGATTTTGATATGAGATATTATAGCACATTGGTGTTTTTCTGTGATGTGAGTTATGAAAATTGTAAGAGAATTTATGCTATTTGAAAGCAGATCTTAAATTACTGAGGTAATATATTTTGTCCAATTGTTTAAGAAGTTGTCTAGATGTCATCAGAGTAATTACAGTTATTGGAGATTGTGTGCGTTGATAATTTGAAGCCAGTTATATATTTTTTGTAGATCATGCAACATGGTTAAGTGGAGTTTGTGATAGGCATTTTGTGGAAGTTGCCATGTGATAGTTGCAACGTTGATAATGTATTTTGAGGCAGACATGAGGTCGTCGTACCCAGTCTAGCGTATTTGTTGAGATTCATGCTGTATGTGCTGAATATTTATGGAGTTTGGTGGAATAATTGTTGTATTCAAATGTGATACTTGAAGTATTGAGGAAATATAATGTCGTTGTGGATAGTTAGATCCAACGTGATGTCGTGGAGACAATAATATTTTTGGCGATGAAAATTAAATACGAGATATAACTTGGAAGTAATAAAACTGTAAGACAACGTTCTATAAACCATATTAAACAATTTGTTAGGAAATTAAACAAATAAATAAAGTTGATAATACAAGATTTTCTGAAAATAATAATTAATGAAATAATAATCTGAGATTTAAGCATATTAACGATCTGACCTAATGAAATAAAAATCAGAATGACTAGATGAAATAATAAAAATCTAAATAACCAGAAGATTGAAATTTAAATAAGTTGATAAATTAAATTTTGGAATAAATCAATGAATTAAATAAATGGATGAATTAAAGATTGGATAATTAAACTGATTGAAATAAATTAATAGACGATTGTAATGATGATGAATAACTGAATTAGAAAATGATAATTAACTAAAGAAGCTGATGATTAATGAATTTATATGGAATTAAATAAATTTAATTGAGAGATAATTTGAGGAATTGCAACTTGAGTTGAGAATTTAAATGATTAAATGGTGACGAATTAACGATTCTGACAGGAATATGTAGAATTTTGAAGTAAGAATTAATGTGAGAAATGTTTAATTTTGATGATGACGATAACGATGACCAATGAGCCGTGAATTTTCTGTAATTCACAGATAAATAATTGTGAATGACAATGTAAATAGTGTAAATTAATTATTCGATGTTTATGAGCATTTGACTAACATGTTCAACATTTAAATTATGCCATGCAAGCCATAAAATACTTGATGTTTAATATATGTGATTATAATATGTGTAGGTTTAGACAGATTAATAACTTTTTCAAATCCACATTTATGATGTTAAATTAAAGAGAAATTAGGTCTGAGGTTTCACAAATGTCAGTGACGAAAGACATAGTGCTACAGTGATCCTGAGAACCCAAGAGAACTTGAGAGATTTTTCTTGTTATGTGGATAAAATAAACTTTGGATTAGAAAAGAGATGGTTCGATTTTTGGACAATGACAATTTAACGTTGGCATTCGACCATACTCTCAGGTAGGAGATTTATTTAAAATGTCTGTCTGACTATCAAAGTGAAATAAATTTGTTTTTATCTTAGTTGTGATCTGATGATGGTGTGATTTTCCTTTTTCTTTCCTTGTCTTGAGTAAGGCTTATCCGGAAAGGAAGTGGTTTGCTAGGAATTCAGTTGATCGCACCCATTTATATTTGCATTATTTCTATTAAACTTAAGCCCGTAACGACCCTAGAGATACTTTGTCTCGTGTTACCCACTGCTTTTTCGATAACTCAGCTGAATTTCCGACACATTCCTTATTTGACTAGAGGTTCATTTAACTCCGCTCTGTCCTGGAACTCCAGGAATGCGATGTTATAGCAGATGGGTCATCGCATCCCCAGGACGAACGGGTACAGAGAGAGAGGGAGAATTGGCGCCCAACGTGGGGCTTCGATTTTGTTTGTTCTATGGAATCACATCAGATTTAGATTACTGAGAGATTGATCTCAAGTTCATTTAATTGTGTTACAAAATTTATTAAACTTAGTCAGACAATGTACTTGTGTGCCCATTCCAGTGTTCATGTTAATCGTATTAGTATAATATCATGTTAGTTATAAGACATTTTTCCTATACCCAAGTGAATGCAGGAATTGAGACATTGTGATGTGTTGTTGTCTAACGTCTCTGTATAAAACGTATATTGAAAATATAATTATGTTGCCGGAAGATTTAGCTAAGGTGTTAGGAGAGTTACAGACGGGTATGTCTGGTATTGCAGAAACTATTTCTAAGATGGAAACGGAAGTTAAAGAACAAATTAATAATTCAGAAGCTAGATTAGAAGCTAAATGTAAAGAAAATGTGCAATCATTGCAGACTAGTAATGAAGATATTTAAAATCATTAGAGACTAGGCTACAGTCAAATAATTAAGATAATTTAAAGTCATTAGAGACTAGGTTACAGTCAAATAGCAAAGATGAGTTGATGTTATTAGAGACTAGGCTACAGTCAAATAGTGAAGACAATTTTAAGTCATTAGAATAAAAATTACAATCAAATTGTGAGGATAACTTTAAATTATTGGAAGAGAAATTACAAGCTCGTAGTGAAGAAACTAACACTGAATTAGAAAACAAGTTAACTAGATTAGAGAATAGCTTAACTTTAAAGAATAATGAAATGCTGAAGCCTTTACAATTAGACATAATTGCAGTAAATATGATAGGAGAGGAAAATGTTCAAATATTAAGAAAAAATATTATTGAATTAGAAAGTAGAGGAGAAGAAAATATTTTTACTTTAAGAACAGACGTTATGTCCATACAGAAAGACATTAAATCAGATGTATCGAAGTTGAGATTCGACATCGATGGTTTAGTGGCAGATGTAGGCAAAATTCAAGAGTGGTCTACCGAAGTATCTTTCGAGACTAAAATCAAAGGTCTAGAAACGAATCTAGGTAATGAGATTGAAGATTTAAAGTCAGTAATTGGGACCATTAAAGAGGAAGTCTTAGGAGAGGTTAATTCTAATTTAAAATCATTAGAAAATCAATTGCAGAAAGATATTAGGAAGATGGATGACGATATAGAGCAAAAGGTTAATGAAAACTTAGCTTTATTCAAAACTAGAGTCGGTGCAATTGTGGAAGAACGGTATAGTGAGGTCGATGCCGAAGCAAAAGAGAAACGTGAAGGGTTAGATGAAAGATTAATCGCAGGTATGGCAAACTTAGAAGCGAGGTTTACGGAGAACAAGGAAGCGATGAAGATAGATTCAACTCTATTTAGAACAGATGTTGATCTGTTAAAGGAACAAGTCGCGTTAGTAAAGAATACGTGCGAAGGCAAAATTGACAAGTTGAAAAACGATTTAGACGAGAGTAACAAAACGCAGAATGTTACGTCGCTAGATGAGTTGAAGACGCAGGTCAAGACCGTGGAGAAATTAGCAGAAGACAGGATAACTAAACTAGAATCCATGTTTAACAGTTTCACCAGTCAGAATATAACATCAGGGGAAACATTGATAAATCAGACAGCGATAGACCGCAGTATGAGTAATCAAGAAGCTAGCATGGGAGAAGACCGTCAAATGCAACCGAATGTGACATTCGAAAGGGCCAGTTCAACCCCTCAGGATAATCCAAGTTCGAATAGGAGTACGTTGGGTCCAAGCGAACGATACTCAGGTCCAGTCACCATTATTAGAAATCTGGATGACAAGCCGAGGAAGTTTTCGGGAAATACAGGAGTCACACCAGTCGAATTTCTGCGAGATATTCGAGACTACATGGCGGAACATAGGGTAGCCAAAGAAAGAGAGCTAAGGATAGTCGAACGCGCCTTAGATGGGTCTGCGCTAACTTGGTTTAGAGCGTTCAGAAGCAATTTTGCGAACATGGAGCAATTTGCAATAGCTTTCTTGAGGAGATTTTGGAGTGCCGAGGATCAACTGAACGTAAGAGCGGAAATGTACTCAAAGCGCTATTCTACGTCACATCCGACGCATTATGCCTATTATTTCACGTCACAGCTGGCTAAATTACAGTTTCTGATTCCTCCATTGCCAGAAGAAGAGCTTTTGCAAGCTATAGCGAGACAGTTACCGATTGAGGTACAGCGATCACTAATAGCGTCGGGAGCCAACACACTTGAGCACTATGACGACATTTTACGGCGATTGGACTATACAAGCGCTCAAGTTACGCCTAGAAATACCAGAAATGACAATAGAAACACGCAAGAGGTGAATGCGGTAGTCGTAGACAACGCAGCTCAAACGGACAGAAGGGATTCCTGGGAAAACAGAAGGAACGAAGGGAATCGAGGAAACATCCGTAACGCTCGAGGAAATGATCGATATAGAGGACTATATGAGAGGCCATACGATCATGAAGCAAGAGATAGCCGATATAGAAATTATAACCAGAATTCCAGATATCATGACAGGAATCGATATAACAATAGATATCGGGGCAGAAATAACTGGAGCCAAGGTCAACAGTATAATGGGAACGACAGGCAGGATGGCCGAAGAAACGATCCTAACGACAGACGAGATAATCGTGGACATAAGAGGTCGAGGCAAGAAGATAGACAGCCTAGTGCACCACTCGAGGAGACAGTGAGAGATGTCAATCGAGCAAGCACGAGTGGCGAAGGAAAAAAAAAAACGTCAAATTAACTCTAGAGAAAAATGCTAATCATTGGGAATCGATCATCATTATGGAAACATATCAGGTCAAGGACGAGGATTTAATCGAGGAGGAAGACATAGTACGTCGGGAAAATAGACATGAATTGCCAGTTATTAGTGTGGAAGTCATGGGAAAAGAAATAAAGACACTTGTAGACACGGGGGCTATGGTGAGCTTGATATCCGTAGGTTGCCTGGATGAATTGAAATTATTAGGAGAAATTACAATGTTGCCAACTGTTGTTAGCAAAATTCAAGGGGTGATCCCAGACAGGAGTATGAAATGTAAAAGTCAGGTACTTTTAGATGTTGGGATTGGAACCAGAAGTTTTGAACAGATGTTGCTAGTAGTGGGTCAACTACATTTTGACATGATCCTAGGAGTGGATTTCTTAAGTGAGAGTGGCCTGATCATAGATATGCAGAGCAGGCGCATGTACTTTCAAGAAGGGGTCATGGAAAATCAGGAATCGGAGATGACATTCTTTAGAGAGGATATATTGGATGAGATTGTATGCAGCGTTGAAAGGTCTATAGAAGATAAAACTGGCATGACAGGTAAAATAAATCCAGAAATTAAGGAGCAGTTTGATCAAGTAATTTCAGAATATGAGGACATATTCAGTGACAAACCAGGTCTCATAGAAAATTTTACCTACAGCATCAAGTTGATGGATGACAAACCATACCATAAAAATTTATATCCCATTCCGGATAAATGGAAGGAGGAAGTTAGCATAATGATAAGCGATATGGAGAAAGATGGAATAATTAAGAAAATGCCAACTGCTTATTTGAATCCTTTAGCTGTTGTCAAGAAACCTAATGGTAAGCTGAGGATATGTCTAGATGCTAGAGCCCTTAATGAAAGAGTTCTTCCTGAACATGACAGACCACCTGTTATTCGTGAATTGTTACGCAGATTCAGAGGAAAGAGTTTCTTTTCGACAATCGATCTGACTAGTTCTTATTATCATGTTGAGCTAGCAGAAGACTGCAAACAATACACAGGGTTCTTGTTTGACCATAAAACATATGTATTCAATAGGTTACCTTTTGGAGTGAAAAATTGTGGTCCGGTGATGATCCGAGCACTAGATGAAAATTTGTCAGATGCAGTTAAGGAGCATGTGGTAAGCTATATTGATGACCTGATTATAGCGTCTGAGACAGCGGAAGAACATATCAGGCACCTTCAAATGCTTTTTGAAGATCTTAGGAGGACGAACTTCAAGCTGAATTTCAATAAATGTCAGTTCTTTCATGACGAAATTGAATTTCTTGGACATAGAATCGATGGAGATGGTTATAGGCCCAATCCAAAGAAGATCATGGCAATTTCAGAGAAACTAATATACTTCAGTTCTGCCAACATGACTCTAAGCCTGCTGATAGGTCCAATTATAAAATAAATGTAACTTCTATACTAACAAATGGATTTCATCCAAGTTTGGCACAACAAGAGATCATAATATTTCAGATTATTTCTGACCAACGCATGCATGACATTGTTACCAACATGATTTTACGCGCGCTGTTAGATCCAATGTCTAACTGCATGTAACGGACTTGGACCAAATATTGTATTCTGTACCTTACGAAATGTAACTAACAATATATTCAGCCACCAGGGTTGCCAACTGTAGTGCTCTATTAGGCTACAGGTATATTTCGAACTAATTAGAAATTTTGATATTACCAACTTAATTTCGCTATGTTTCTAGATAGGTCTATATAGATTGGCAAAAACTTAAATTTTAAGAAAAGTAGGCTCTTTAGTTCGTCACGAAACCTAGTCTATTGATGCAATTTAGGGTATGTCTCATGTGGAGAAAATCAACACAGCTCCAACCCATTAACGTACTGGTGAGTAAGACTTGAAAATGTGACCATAATCGGGATCGAACCTGCGTCTCTTGTGGCACGGCCAGGCACGCTAGGTCCTTGTATGAATGTAGATAGATAGATTTTATTAATTCCATTTGATCCAATACATGTATACAATAAATTTTTGATATAGGACACGTCAGAATTTACATCTATAAAATAAAAGTACTAATAGGTATATAATACTAATACTATAACTATTTATAACTTATTATAATAACAGATCTTAAGAGATACAATCTTACTGGAAAACTATTTACACCTTACTATATTATCATAATATGAAAACTTAATTCTATAAATACAACAACTTACATCTAGGTATTACAACTAAAGTAGAAAAGTATAATATAATTATAGATTTCAACGCCCCTATACACTAAGATATTCAACTACAGAGTAAAATCAATGGCACTGCAGATAAGCTTTCAACATTCTATCAAAGGTTTTTATTTTTGGGGCAAGTTTTATATACTGGGGTAGTATATTCTATAATTTAACTCCTGCATGAAAAGTTTTGGTATATGCTTATGTGTGTGTGTGAAATATGAATGTTTTGATTTTGTCTTGTGTTATGCCTATGAACATCATGGTTTGTTTTAAGAAAAGACATCCTTATTCATTAAATTATTTTTAAAAAACATAATACTTTCAAAGATGCAGGGCAGTGGGAGAATGTTTAAATCTTTAAACAGAGGTCTACATGATTGTCTAGTGTTTACATTTGCCATAATTCTAATCGCCCTCTTTTGTATCCTAAACGTGCTTAGTACATCTGGCGACATACCCCAAAATATGACCCCATATTTTAAGTATGAATGGAAATAAGCAAAATAAGTATTTCTTAATGCGTGCATGCTAGTGCAGGGATTCAAAATACGTAACGCAAAGCACATCGAGTTCAGTTTAGTATTCAGATATTGTATATGTTTATTCCATTTCAAGTCATGTTGTATATATAGTCCTAAAAACGTTGTTTCTGATTTATTTTCTATTTTATGACCATTTAATGTTATATTGGGCTTCGCTGGATTATATTCTGTATAGTGTGGAAATTTAGACATACTGTTATTTTATAGTTTATTATGAGGCGATTATCTTGTAACCATTTGGTTAACTCTCCTGTAACGAAGTCGGCAGACTGCTGTATGACCTGTTAAGTTTCACCTTTTATTACGAGTGTTGTATCGCCCGCAAACAAAATTTCATTATGTGAATGAACGTTCTGTCTTATATTATTGATATATAGAAGAAAGAGTAGTGGGCCCAAAACCAATCCCTGGGGTACTCCAAATTTAATAATTCCCTCATTGGACAATGTTTCATTAAGTAATTAGGTTCCATCATCCTTGTGTCTCAAGCTTACTATTTGTTTTGCCTTGTTAGGTAAGACTCTATCCATTTATTAGCTAGACCTCTAATACCATATTGATTTAGTTTTGTAAGGAGGATTTTATGGTCAACAAAATGAAATTCTTTCGATATATCCAAGAATAGGCCAGTTACATGTTCCTTATTGTCAATTAATTTCAGTATACCTATTAATACATTCATAAATTGCTGTCTGTGTAGATTTTTCCGTTCTGAATCCATGTTGTGAGTTTGATAAAGTTTTATTTTTTTTCTATAAAACTTATCAGTATCTTATACATGATTTTTTCCACAATTTTTGCCATACCTGTTAGTAAGGTAATAGGACGATAGTTATCTAATTCATCTTTTGAACCGTTTTTGTGCACTGGAATTACTTTTGATAACTTCAAAATATCCGGGTAAGTCCCTGAGAGAATTGAACTGTTTATTAAGTGTGTAAGTGGATTTATTATATTTTCTGCACATTTCTTTAAAATTGCATCAGGGATGCCATCAGTGCCAGCACAGAATTTATTTTTTAGCTCTTTTATAACTATTCTTACCTCTTCACTTGTGACATGATTTATAAATGAAGTATCACTACATATATTTATTTTATTATTAGAATTTAGTGTATTTACCTGTGATTTATTTAATAATTTTTGTGGAATTTCCAGAAAATAGTCATTGAAAGTGATTGCTATTTCCTCTGTATTATTAATCATTTTATTATTTTTGGTCAGTGTAATGTTCCTTTGTATTTTAGCAGATTTTCCCGTTTCATTGTTTATCACGGACCACATAGCCCTGTTTTTATTAGATGATTGGGAATTAAATTTATCATTATGCATTTTCTTTGCTAGTCTTATAACCTATGCTAGTTTATTTTAAGTAGTATAAATTGAATTCAGGTGTTGTGTGGTATTGTTTATAATTTGTGTAGAAATTTCTTTCTTTGACATGAATTTCTAATCCCTGTTGTTATCCAATTGCTAGTTTTGTTATTTTGAACACTTCTTTGTCTAAAGGGGAATGGTGTTTCAAAACAGTGTTTTAGGGTACTCTTAATTGCATTAAATTTATCATTTACATTCTCTAGTTTCTAAATTTCAGACCATGTTTCCTTATTTAATAAGTCAGTGAAATATGTAACATTTGTTTCAGTGAATGACCTGCACTTTGATTTTACTCCATTATCATTATTATTGATTGTTTCGGATACTTCAAAACTCAGTATTTGTCCATGGTGGTCACTAAAACCCGGACAATAGACTTCTATTGAATGGTGATATTTATCAGTATTTAAAAAATATTTGATCAGGAGTGGTTTTACTAAATTGTGTTATTCCTTTTGGAGTTACTGTAGGTTTCAGTCCATAGGAAATTAGTAACTGTGTTAATAATTCACAATTTCTATCAAATTTTAAGAAATCCACATTTACATCCCCACAAATTATTATATCGAAATTTACTTTGCTCATGTTATTGAGTAACAATTCTAATTTATCTATAAATAAAGGAAACTTTCCTGACGGAGAACGGTATACGCATACAATTATTAACTTAAACTGCTGTATTTTTACGGCAGAGAATTCAAAATCCTGTTCCATAATTAGATAATCATAAGCTGTTAACTGTTGAAATGAAAATCCACAGCCTGCTTCCAGTCTCCGACCGGGTCAGGAATGGAATGAATGAAGCCCCCATCTAGCGGCGAGGATATGAACTGTGCCGGCTGCCGAGTCCTGACGCACTCCTCTGGGGCAATGATTAAATGAATGACAGATGAAATGATAGTGGAGAGTGTTGCTGGAATGAAATGTTGACAGGGAAAACCGGAGTACCCGGAGAAAAACCTGTCTGCCTCCGTTTTGTCCAGCACAGATCTCACATGGAGAGCCCGGGATTTGAACCACGGACCCAGCGGTGAGAGGCCGGCGTGCTGCCGCCTAAGCCACGGAGGCTAAGCTGTTAACTGTTCATGATCTAAATTATTTCTTAAGAAGATACAAGTACCACCTGGCTAATATTAGATCTACAGTTGTTATGACTACATTAGTCTAAAATATAGCAAGTAATATCAATGATAACTAATTATTTAATTTACAACATTATTAAAAAAAACATTAAGCATCCATAAATTTGCACTAAACACTGGACAGGTAAAATGATTGTTACGCTGCCCTGTTCATTGAAACTCTAAGTCAGCATCTCCATCTATGTCTCTCGCAAGTGTTTGGGATCTGCAGGTGTTAGTTAGGCTTCCCAGTTGGCTCAAAGGTTTCAATACCTGATGAAAGGAACTCTTCCCACCTCGTGGTGTAGCGACTAGTTCCGGGTTGGATTCCCGGCTCTGACAAGAAATATAATTGTGATTTGAGGAATGGAACGAGTGCATTCCGCATCGTGACGTACATCTGAGCAGGGTTCGATTCCCACCTCCGATATCTTGGAAATGGTTTCCCACACCCACTCCTGGCGGATGATTCCTAGCTTAAGCCACAGCTGTCCCCTTCAACATCCACAGTTACTGTATATAGCAATCATAATAACACAAGTTATCAGAAAAAAGGCCACATTCACTCAAGTACACGGGGCTGAGCGATACTCTAATTCTTGCAGTCTTTACTAGATTTCGCCTTTAAATTTGGTTTGACATATATGTTACAAAACCGTGACGTTTAGGCCTACAGCTGAATTTCCTTTACTTTTAGCCAGTTTATTTTGCAACAATTGACAATATAACGAGTGTTTTAATTTGTACGGTACCTATTTTGCGTCTCAAATGTTTTATTTGGGAGACATGACAAAACTTGTGTTATGATGACACGTTTTACAGCGGAGGTAATACTTAAGTGCCCAGTGCAGATTTTCAGTGACAGTCAATTCACAATATTTAATTGTTGAAGATACAGCTGTGTGGCTATTTAACTAGGAGCAGCCTTATGACGACAATATACAAGTTACCCTCATGCCAGTTGGAGTCGATGAGGATTCCTGCTTGAACTGCGTGGTTTGCAACACAATAATGAAATCTTGGTAAGTTGTGGATCCCGAGTGGCTGTATGCCAGTAGTGGCGATTAACAATACCTCTACAGTGTACGAAGTTCAATTTCACGTGCCCAATTAAGCGTATTGATAGAGTTTAACCGTTAGTACTATATTGTCTGACCGAATAATATTTAATCTACTCACCGCTAATCAAGTTTGTGTTTACATAGGAATAAGGAAACCGAATGTAGGATTTTTTGTTTCCCTGCTCTATAAGGAGCCACAATTACTTATTCATTTTATCAATTCAATCGCAATGATAACAACTTATTCGACCAGCGTCATGGTCGTATTTGTTTTACTGTTGTTGACAAACATATAACCGCTCCTTATCACTGTGCACTTCCTCATCTGATTTATTGTATATGAGAATGACTTGGCGTAGCCTACTGGTATAAGTAAGGTCTTTAAGTAATTCCTCGGTGCGTTTCTTGTGTTCTAGTTTCCTGAACACAATGGAGGAACAACAATTTATTAAAAGTGAGCCGGACTGGTTGACTCATACATTTGAAGTCTCTAACATTGTGAGTTGCATTTTGATTCGTATATGGTCTAACATTGCATTCTTAGTGATGTGCATGACAAGTGAGGTTTAGTGACTTAACACACTACTTAATGGTAAATGGCACGCTAACGTTTAGTAACGTAACTTAGTACTCATATTGTGTGTGCATATTTTTGATTGGGTCATACTTGTGTTACTTCGCAGGAGACAACTGTTCTGTTGCCCTCGGATAACTTGAAAGTCGAGGCTGCTGATATGTTTGAAAGAATGATAGCTGTTAAGGAGGAACATGAACTACAGGTAATTATCGTTTCTGCGTTATTTCTCTTGTAATAATATAATTGATTATTAGAATGAATATTGTGTGAGTTTGCATTCACAAATTCTCATAGTGTGTTTCTTTTGTTTTTGTATTTCTCATAGTGTTCTTCTTTTGTTTTTGTATACCGTACAAGTCAAATGTACTTTTTTGAATATAACCGTCTCTTTCCGGTTGTGACCAATGGATGTCGGTGTTTGTTTCTTCTCCCATCAATTTGGAGTTTAGGACTGTATTTAGTAAACCCTTTTTACTAATTATTTTATGACAGGTTATGAGCCCAGTTAAACGCTTATTGCTGTTAATGTGTGGACTTTGTGATGGGAGAATGTCGGTCGTTAAAAGGTGTTGATATGTGCGGCGCACATGTGGACGTCAGTTAAGTGTGCATCCAAGATAGTTTTTGGTGAATTTTGTGGACGATTTTTCTATTGTGAGGACTATTTGTACGCTTTAAGTATACATACTAACATGGATTCAGCTACGGGAAGCAGCGAGCGAGTAGTTGCAATAGTGAGGTTACAGGACGACAATTGGGAAGCGTGGAGCACCCGAACAAAGGCATTGCTTCAAACAAGGCGTCTGTGGGACGCGGTTCAAGGTTTCCCACGAAAGACCGATACAGGAGAGATAGAAGATACATCCGTTGAAGAGTACTCCGAGGCCCAACTGGGCAAAGATCAAGACGCGAAAAACTTGCTCATAGGTTTGGTCACCGACCCTTTCCTAGGTGATATCAAAGAAGCGGAGACAGCTAAGGAAGCATGGCAGAATCTGCTGACTTCATGTTGCGATACCGGAGTCCTTCAAATTGTGACGATGTTAGAAGAATTGTGTCTTTTTAAGAAAACTAGTGACATTAGCATGCGTACATTTGTTGATAAAGTGCTTACTTGGTGTGCACGGTTGGACGATGTAGGTATAAAATTTACGGATAAGGCCTAAGCTGCTTTTATTCTCCGAGGACTGGAAAAGCGGGAGTACGAATATTTGATACGTTCATTGGAAAGCAATGAAGAAAACTTAAGTGTAAAGGTAGTGCGAGCCAAACTATTGTTGGAGGAGAGAAAGAACAAGTTGGACACACTAAAGATGGAGCGAGAACAGGAGACTTATGCAATGCTGAAGAAGGAAGAATCTGAGGGTGAAAGCGTGAAGGCAATGGTGGCAGCCATGCGCTTAAATTCCAAGGAGGTCGTCAACAGCAGCAAAAGTGTCAACAAGCTAACATGTAGTGGTGGATTCATGTGCTACAAGTGCCAAGAACAGGGGCATATTGCGAAGTTCTGTGATTTAGTTCATGAAGCAAGAAAGAAAGGTTCAGTTTTGTGTTTTAATTGTGCCAAGATAGGTCATACTTCCCGGAATTGTAGTAATGGACGCAAGGAAAATGTTAAGGTTAAGAATCGTGAGGTTATTGCCACGGTAAAGGACGATGAGGCGGCAAACGAATGTGTTCAGGTTAATGCTAGTAGTGTTAAGGTAAAGGCTTATGTGGCAACTGAAAGCAAGGATGATGCATCTGATTGTGTACGCAGGTGGTATGTAGATTCAGGAGCCACTGAGCACCTGACACCTTATAAGGATATTCTGTATGATTACACCCCAAAGGTTTCTGGTAGTGTAGACACAGCTGATGGATCCGTAGTTAGTGTATGTGGTATGGGAAGTGTGCTTATGAAGCTATCTGACAAGTGTGGAGGTTCTTTTCTGAAACTGAAAAGAGTGTTGTATGTCCCAGGTTTTCAAGACAATTTAATATCTGTAGGTCAATTTGACAGGAAAGGTGCAGTCGTAACCATTAAAGATAGCAAAGTTGTATTGTCAGATCATGAGGGTATATTCCTTACGGGTGAGATCGTTGGAAATATGTATGAGGTAAATTGTGATTATTTTATGGTAGAACAAGGGAAAGAATTTGCTTGTAATGGCGAGGTGGAGGTTGTGTATGCTAAGAGCAACAAAGCTGTAACTAGCGGAATATGGCATCAGCGTTTTGGCCATGCTCTGAACATTCCAGATCGTGATTTTATACCCAAAGAAAAGAATCTTGATTGTGATACTTGTAAACAAGGTAAAATTAAAAGACTTAAATTTAATGAAAGAGATCATGTATCTCAGAAGCCATTAGATGTTGTGTTCTGTGGTGTATGCCAGCTAGAGCACCCATCGATTGGAGGTAGCAAATATTTTATTACATTTACTGATGATTGTACCAGATTCTCATATGTAAGGTTTCTTAAGCATAAGAGTGATGCATTTAATGAGTTTCTCAAGGTTAAAGCCCTAATGGAGACAGCACAAGGGACCAAGTTGAAATCTTTCCATTCAGACAACGGTGGAGAGTATTTAAGTACAGAGTCTTGTAACTATCTTGAAAAGGAAGGTATTGTTCGTAAGTTAACAATGGCTTACTCTCCCCAACAGATTGGCGTTGCTGAACGCCTCAACCAGCAACTTTTCACCACTAGTAGGTGCAAGCTCATTCAGTCAGGCATGCCAGTTCAATTTTGGGGGGAAGCCATCAACACAGCCTGCTATATAAAGAATAGGTGTGTGTCATCAACTGTAAAGAACATCCCATTTGAACCGTGGACGAGTAGAAAGTTGTCAGACCAGGAATTGCTTATGTTAAAATCATTTGGTTGTAAAGTTTGGATCCATAAACGTAATGTGGAAAAGTTAGTGCCAAGGGCAAATGTTGGTGCAATGCTAGGGTACCCCGATGACTCGAGGGGCTACCGTGTATGGGACATCGAGAAGAAATGTGTCATTAAATCCAGGAATGTAGAATTTTTTGAAGATGTATTTCCGTTTTCTGTAAAAGCCCAGGAAAAACCTGTAACTCAGATAGACTGTGAACCTAGAACAGTTGGAGAAGTGTTTGTCGAGCAGAAAGATTGTGGAGGTGACGTGTTTGAACACGAAGTAGCCGAATCAGGAAATGAAAATTCTGTAACAAGTGATAGTGATGCCCCTTTGTCAGATTCTGATGTCGTAATAGACTCTCCATTACAGCCTGAACACACAGTATTACGCAGGTCGAGTAGAGAGAGAAAAAGTCCCAGTAAGTGTGTGTGTTGTAATGAAGTCAAGGTCAAATGTCGCATGTCATGTTGAGGTCAGAATATAACGATCCGGTGTCTTTTCAAGAAGCCACCTCACGAGATGACAAAGATAAATGGTTTGAAGCAATGAACCAAGAGATTGCCCTCTTGAAAAAACATAATGTGTGGACACTTGCAGAAGATTCAGGTGGAAAGACTGTCATAGGCACCAAATGGGTGTATAAAACTAAACGAAACCAAGAAGGTGAAGTACTTAGGTATAAAGCACGTTTAGTAGCTCAAGGTTTCAGTCAGATAAAGGGTACTGATTTCCTTGAATCCTACAGTCCTGTGGTAAAAAGGAAAACTATTAGGACCCTTATAGCCATAGGAGTAGAGCGTGAATGGGATAAATGTCACTTGGACATTGTATCGGCATACCTTAATAGCAAAATTAAGGAAACTGTATTTGTAAATCAACCAGAAGGTTTTCGCAGTGTAGAATACCCAGAATATGTGCTAAAACTCAACAAGAGTATTTGCGGTTTATGTCAAGCTGGTAAAGATTGGCACAATTGTATCACTGCACAACTTGTCAAGCTTGGCTTAAATCAAAGCAAATGTGATCCATGTCTGTATTTTAGCCCTTTGCTACCATACAAGGAATGATATGTAAATGTTTGTTGTTAGTGTAAGGCTAGTTATGTATTTTTTTTTGTTTTAAGTTTGTTTTTTTTGCAATTTGTGAATGGGGGGAAAGTGTGAGTTTGCATTCACAAATTCTCATAGTGTGTTTCTTTTGTTTTTGTATTTCTCATAGTGTTCTTTTGTTTTTGTATACCGTACAAGTCAAATGTACTTTTTTGAATATAACCGTCTGTTTCCGGTTGTGACCAATGGATGTCGGTGTTTGTTTCTTCTCCCATCAATTTGGAGTTTAGGACTGTATTTAGTAAACCCTTTTTACTAATTATTTTATGACATATTGTTTGCTAGATTGGAATACTTAGTCTTGTTTTCTATAAGAACACCAACAGTAGCTGATGTTATTGTATTGATACTGCAGTTCCACTCTGCTAGCACCCTGGATCCTATTATACGCTAATTCTACACAATGTGCCATGTTATAACTCTATCATATACGGCATTTGAGATATGATTGCTCTTCAGTGAATGGGCTGCTGGTTGCTATAGGCTAGTGGGGAAGAGGGAAGACTGCCACAGCAAAGCAAGCTCGTTACCGGCATAAAACAATGTTAAGTTTCTAACTTGAGCGTCAGCAATCGTGGCCATTTCTAATGAATAATGAATAATTGGTAGCTCTGATTGAAATTAGAACAAGCGATAACATGCTCTATTGTACATAAATTAGCCAACATACCTAATTAAACGACGAGAAATAAATCAGGGAATGAAGATCCTCCTCCGCTGTCTGTGACCCACCCAGCCATCCAAAATAGGATTACAACTTACATAGGCAAAATTCCAGCTGTGGCTGCCATTGTTCACATCAATCATCATCAAAACAGTACTGCCAAACTTGTCTTTACGTTACTATGACGCACCAACACCTGGCCAGTCTAACCTTCGTTTCGTCCAATCTAATGGTTTTTGACACTGGATACAGCCTATCGCGTCCAGATCAATGGCTTTTGACAATGGCTACAGCCTAACGCGTCCAGATCAATGGTGTTTGACACTGGTTACAGCCTAACGCGTCCAGATCAATGGTGTATGACACTGGTTAGGGCCTAACGCGTCCAGATCAATGGCTTTTGACAATGGTTACAGCCTAACGCGTCCAGATCAATGGTGTTTGACACTGGTTGGAGCCTAACGCGTCCAGATCAATGGCTTTTGACAATGGTTACAGCCTAACGCGTCCAGATCAATGGTGTATGACACTGGTTAGGGCCTAACGCGTCCAGATCAATGGCTTTTGACAATGGTTACAGCCTAACGCGTCCAGATCAATGGTGTATGACACTGGTTAGGGCCTAACGCGTCCAGATCAATGGCTTTTGACAATGGTTACAGCCTAACGCGTCCAGATCAATGGTGTTTGACACTGGTTGGAGCCTAACGCGTACAGATCAATGGCTTTTGACAATGGTTACAGCCTAACGCGTCCAGATCAATGGTGTTTGACACTGGTTAGAGCCTAACACGTCCAGATCAATGGTTTTTGACAATGGTTACAGCCTCCCTCGTCCAGATCAGTGGTTTTTGACAATGGTTACAGCCTAACACGTCCTGATCAATGGTTTTTGATAATGGATACAGCCTAACGTGTCCGGATTAAAGTTTTTTTTTTCATTAAACATTGATTTTGTATCCCACTTTTCTTTATCAACAGTGATTTTGTATCCCACATGTTGGCAACAGTTTGTGCGCCTCGGTATGTGCCGTTAGAGTGCGCCTTGTTGACAGTTCAATGAGATGCAAGCGCTCTCGGAACAATGCAGCCGTTCTTCAAGAGCAATAAATAACACATGTTTACGTACTTTAGCACATATATGAGGTGCAGTAGTGACCAGGGTTGCTAATTGCAATACGTTATATCGCCCACAAGATGAAACAAGGACACAAGGTATGTAAAAGTCACATTCATGTCTGAGGCAAGTGCATAATCCGCGTACTACTTTCATTCAGAATCAATGAATATTCTTCACCACATCTTTATTCATTTTCTTGAAAGCGTGACCGCCACGGGACAAACACAAAACCTTACATTCAGGCAATTGTGTGAAGCAATTACATAACTAATGCACTTTGCCTCTGGTAGTTCATTTGTCAACTCTTAATGTACTGGACCAGTTTGTAGAGTGCCTTGTTCTCTAAAATAATTTGCATAAATTCTTGTTTTAGACAGTTAAAGAGGGGCAGATGACGCCCCTCAAAACCTCCATGACTAACTTACTAACAGCTAATGTGCATTCAATAACCTGAGTATCAACTTACCTCCACTATATCAATAGGAAGCTGCTTGACACCCACATGACCTGAGTATCAACTTACCACGACTATATCAATAGGAAGCTGCTTGACACCCACATGACCTGAATATCAACTTACCACGACTATATCAATAGGAAGCTGCTTGACACCCACATGACCTGAGTATCAACTTACCACCACTATATCAATAGGAAGCTGCTTGACACCCACATAACCTGAGTATCAACTTACCACCACTATATCAATAGGAAACTGCTTGACACCCACATGACCTGAGTATCAACTTACCACCACTATATCAATAGGAAGCTGCTTGACACCCACATGACCTGAGTATCAACTTACCACGACTATATCAATAGGAAGCTGCTTGACACCCACATGACCTGAGTATCAACTTACCACGACTATATCAATAGGAAGCTGCTTGACACCCACATGACCTGAGTATCAACTTACCACCACTATATCAATAGGAAGCTGCTTGACACCCACATCACCTGAGTATCAACTTACCACCACTATATCAATAGGAAACTGCTTGACACCCACATGACCTGAGTATCAACTTACCACCACTATATCAATAGGAAGCTGCTTGACACCCACATGACCTGAGTATCAACTTACCACGACTATATCAGTAGGAAGCTGCTTGACACCCACATGACCTGAGTATCAACTTACCACCTCTATATCAATAGGAAGCTGCTTGACACCCACGTGATCTGAGTATCAACTTACAACCACTATTTCAATAGGAAGCTGCTTGACACCCACATGACCTGAGTATCAACTTACCACCCCTATATCAATAGGAAGCTGCTTGACACCCACATGACCTGAGTATCATCTTATCACCACTATATCAGTAGGAAGCTGCTTGACACCCACATGACCTGAGTATCAACTTACCACGACTATATCAATAGGAAGCTGCTTGACACCCACATGACCTGAGTATCAACTTATCACCACTATATCAATGGGAAGCTGCTTGACACCCACATGACCTGAGTATCAACTTACCACGACTATATCAATAGGAAGCTGCTTGACACCCTCATGACCTGAGTATCAACATACCACCACTATATCAATAGGAAGCTGCTTGACACCCACATGACCTGAGTATCAACTTACCACCACTATATCAATAGGAAGCTGCTTGACACCCACATGACCTGAGTATCAACTTACCACCACTATATCTGTAGGATGTTGCTTGACTCCTACATGACCTGAGTATCATCTTACCACCCCTATATCAATAGGAAGCTGCTTTACACCCACATGACCTGAGTATCAACTTACCACGACTATATCAATAGGAAGCTGCTTGACACCCACTTGACCTGAGTATCATCTTACCACCACTATATCAATAGAAAGCTGCTTGACATCCACATGACCTGAGTATCAACTTACCACCACTATATCTATAGGAAGCTGCTTGACACCCACATGACCTGAGTATCAACTTACCGCTACTATATCAATAGGAAGATGCTTGACACCCACATGACCTGAGTATCAACTTACCACCACTATATCAATAGGAAGCTGCTTGACACCCTCATGACCTGAGTATCAACTCATCACTACTATATCAATAGGAAGCTGCTTGACACCCACATGACCTGAGTATCAACTTACCACGACTATATCAATTGGAAGCTGCTTGACACTGTACCCGATACCTAGTTTAAGCTATCGGCTACGCCAGCAGACATTAAGCCGTAGTTGAGGTTTTGGGAAGAGTTAGGAAAAGATAGCGCCCAGATCACGTCAAGAGGAATGTCAAGATGACGTAGGAGGTCTAGGATCAAGGAGGCACTGACGTCTGTAAGAAGATGGAATTATGGATAGAAATGTGAAACTTTATTAAGATATGTATGGAATATGGTATTTAAACATCTTAGAAGAGGATATATAACATGCATTATATGTGGAAATAATTTTAAGGAAGTTAGATAACCCTTAAGTTATTTTATAACGGAACAACCGAGATGATGAGGGTTCGAGACTAAAATTGTGACGCGAGAGCACAGTGGTGGGGGACAACACCACGTGTCTGCGCCAGGCAGATAGGAGTGAAGACAGTGCGAACAGATTCAGTGGAGCTCTGTCAGTCGAGCAAGAAGGATCGAGCTCTGTAGCGCAAGCCAGACGCAGGGTGAAGGTCGCGTAGCGTACCGAAACTGTCACGGCAGAGTGTAGGCGACAGTTTCAGCATCGCCGGGCAGCGAACGACAAGCAGGTCATTGATCCAGGCGGACTTGCCGAGCAAGCAATCACAGACGGCCGGGATATGTTAGAACAGCATTGCAAGCAGTTGGAGACTTTATTACAAGCTACATTTCAACGCAGTTTGAACACAGTTCTTCTGAATAATATTACGACTATGCTTTTCATAATGCATGTCAAAGTAACTTTAACAATTTCAAGCAAGCGGAATGTTGTTAGCATATGCACTGATGAACATTAGATCGTGCATTAATGAAATTTATTTCTTATGCAGTTTCATGAATTACCAAATACCGACAACTACAGGGTGTTTCATAAACTTGGACACTCTCATGTAAAATTTTATTTTTTACGAAAGTGAGACTTAGCAGTTATTGGAGATTGATCTTTCAATACTCAAACTGAACATTTAATGGGACAGTGGCGTAACTTAGAAGAGGAATAGGGGGGTCCGCTGTTTCCATGAACTTTTTCGAGAGGAGTTGGACAATATCCGCTATGGGTAATCCGAAGTTCATCATGTCAGAGTAGACGCAGATAGAGACAAGATGGCACCGCAGAGCGATGGATTCGATTCCTGACGAGAGGAGGTCCACCAGCTGATTCACTTGGGATTTCGAAGGCAATCGTCATTTCATGGATGGAATGATATTCACGCCGATCTTTCGAGAAATTCATTATGTAGGGAAAATCGACGATCTTGGAAATTTAATAACAGCTGATTATGAAAGGTACTGTAAGAGTTATAACTACCTGATACGATTATTTTCATGAATACTGGGCACACATGTATATTTTTCTAATAGGAGTGATACGATTATTTAGACATGGTTTGACTTTATATGCTTCGAATTTGCTAGAATATGGCGTGACCATATGCCATGGCAGGCATCATTATACGAAATTCTCACCATTGGTTGGCTTTATTAAGCAGATGTTTGGTCTTTTAGACATTTTTCCAGCTAGGATATTTTTCATGAATAGTTTTTTTTTGTGTAACGAGTATTTCGAACTCGTGATCTGCAATTGATTATCTAAAATTACTTCGTCAGTTCATTGCATACTAGCGAGTGTGTATTATTCATCAGTAG
This sequence comes from Meconema thalassinum, assembly GCA_946902985.2. Taxonomy (NCBI): domain Eukaryota; kingdom Metazoa; phylum Arthropoda; class Insecta; order Orthoptera; family Tettigoniidae; genus Meconema; species Meconema thalassinum. The sequence continues at coordinate 5,467,145 of OX336398.1, read as the reverse complement.
GGATTTTTTCCATTGGATTGTTTGGAGATATTAAGAAGTTATTCACTTTAGTGAATGAACATCGCTTTTATATGTCAACTAGAGACTTGTTGATTCCTATCTGGTACATTCACTCATATAGTCTACGAGATGGGGTCTTTCGTATTTATACGATTGTATGGTGGTACTCATTTTACCCATCGTTCAGGGCACTATCATCTTAGACGACGGGGCGAGGTCTTTCGTATTTATACGACTGTACGGTGGTTACACATCTTACTTGCCATTGAGGGACTCATTTTTATCATCCGAGTGTACATGAGATTGTAAGTGAATCAAACAAGGAACTACTAGTCACATATCAGTCGAAATTTTGTTAAATAAAGTAACGATAAATGTCAGCAGGATTGCGTTTAGTAATTCTTGTTTGCCAATCCAATATTTTGTTGCTATACTCTTTTGAGAGTAATTTCAGTTTAACAGCTGTTACAGCTGATGCTTTTGATGAGTTTTATAGTTGTGTTTGATACCTTTGAGAAGGATTTAAAGTAATTGAATCTTGTAAGATCAATCATTAATGGTCAGATTTATTTTAAGGCAGATCAGTATTGCAGATTTTGATATGAGAGATTATAGCACATTGGTGTTTTTCTGTGATGTGAGTTATGAAAATTGTAAGAGAATTTATGCTATTTGAAAGCAGATCTTAAATTACTGAGGTAATATATTTTGTCCAATTGTTTAAGAAGTTGTCTAGATGTCATCAGAGTAATTACAGTTATTGGAGATTGTGTGCGTTGATAATTTGAAGCCAGTTATATATTTTTTGTAGATCATGCAACATGGTTAAGTGGAGTTTGTGATAGGCATTTTGTGGAAGTTGCCATGTGATAGTTGCAACGTTGATAATGTATTTTGAGGCAGACATGAGGTCGTCGTACCCAGTCTAGCGTATTTGTTGAGATTCATGCTGTATGTGCTGAATATTTATGGAGTTTGGTGGAATAATTGTTGTATTCAAATGTGATACTTGAAGTATTGAGGAAATATAATGTCGTTGTGGATAGTTAGATCCAACGTGATGTCGTGGAGACAATAATATTTTTGGCGATGAAAATTAAATACGAGATATAACTTGGAAGTAATAAAACTGTAAGACAACGTTCTATAAACCATATTAAACAATTTGTTAGGAAATTAAACAAATAAATAAAGTTGATAATACAAGATTTTCTGAAAATAATAATTAATGAAATAATAATCTGAGATTTAAGCATATTAACGATCTGACCTAATGAAATAAAAATCAGAATGACTAGATGAAATAATAAAAATCTAAATAACCAGAAGATTGAAATTTAAATAAGTTGATAAATTAAATTTTGGAATAAATCAATGAATTAAATAAATGGATGAATTAAAGATTGGATAATTAAACTGATTGAAATAAATTAATAGACGATTGTAATGATGATGAATAACTGAATTAGAAGATGATAATTAACTAAAGAAGCTGATGATTAATGAATTTATATGGAATTAAATAAATTTAATTGAGAGATAATTTGAGGAATTGCAACTTGAGTTGAGAATTTAAATGATTAAATGGTGACGAATTAACGATTCTGACAGGAATATGTAGAATTTTGAAGTAAGAATTAATGTGAGAAATGTTTAATTTTGATGATGACGATAACGATGACCAATGAGCCGTGAATTTTCTGTAATTCACAGATAAATAATTGTGAATGACAATGTAAATAGTGTAAATTAATTATTCGATGTTTATGAGCATTTGACTAACATGTTCAACATTTAAATTATGCCATGCAAGCCATAAAATACTTGATGTTTAATATATGTGATTATAATATGTGTAGGTTTAGACAGATTAATAACTTTTTCAAATCCACATTTATGATGTTAAATTAAAGAGAAATTAGGTCTGAGGTTTCACAAATGTCAGTGACGAAAGACATAGTGCTACAGTGATCCTGAGAACCCAAGAGAACTTGAGAGATTTTTCTTGTTATGTGGATAAAATAAACTTTGGATTAGAAAAGAGATGGTTCGATTTTTGGACAATGACAATTTAACGTTGGCATTCGACCATACTCTCAGGTAGGAGATTTATTTAAAATGTCTGTCTGACTATCAAAGTGAAATAAATTTGTTTTTATCTTAGTTGTGATCTGATGATGGTGTGATTTTCCTTTTTCTTTCCTTGTCTTGAGTAAGGCTTATCCGGAAAGGAAGTGGTTTGCTAGGAATTCAGTTGATCGCACCCATTTATATTTGCATTATTTCTATTAAACTTAAGCCCGTAACGACCCTAGAGATACTTTGTCTCGTGTTACCCACTGCTTTTTCGATAACTCAGCTGAATTTCCGACACATTCCTTATTTGACTAGAGGTTCATTTAACTCCGCTCTGTCCTGGAACTCCAGGAATGCGATGTTATAGCAGATGGGTCATCGCATCCCCAGGACGAACGGGTACAGAGAGAGAGGGAGAATTGGCGCCCAACGTGGGGCTTCGATTTTGTTTGTTCTATGGAATCACATCAGATTTAGATTACTGAGAGATTGATCTCAAGTTCATTTAATTGTGTTACAAAATTTATTAAACTTAGTCAGACAATGTACTTGTGTGCCCATTCCAGTGTTCATGTTAATCGTATTAGTATAATATCATGTTAGTTATAAGACATTTTTCCTATACCCAAGTGAATGCAGGAATTGAGACATTGTGATGTGTTGTTGTCTAACGTCTCTGTATAAAACGTATATTGAAAATATAATTATGTTGCCGGAAGATTTAGCTAAGGTGTTAGGAGAGTTACAGACGGGTATGTCTGGTATTGCAGAAACTATTTCTAAGATGGAAACGGAAGTTAAAGAACAAATTAATAATTCAGAAGCTAGATTAGAAGCTAAATGTAAAGAAAATGTGCAATCATTGCAGACTAGTAATGAAGATATTTAAAATCATTAGAGACTAGGCTACAGTCAAATAATTAAGATAATTTAAAGTCATTAGAGACTAGGTTACAGTCAAATAGCAAAGATGAGTTGATGTTATTAGAGACTAGGCTACAGTCAAATAGTGAAGACAATTTTAAGTCATTAGAATAAAAATTACAATCAAATTGTGAGGATAACTTTAAATTATTGGAAGAGAAATTACAAGCTCGTAGTGAAGAAACTAACACTGAATTAGAAAACAAGTTAACTAGATTAGAGAATAGCTTAACTTTAAAGAATAATGAAATGCTGAAGCCTTTACAATTAGACATAATTGCAGTAAATATGATAGGAGAGGAAAATGTTCAAATATTAAGAAAAAATATTATTGAATTAGAAAGTAGAGGAGAAGAAAATATTTTTACTTTAAGAACAGACGTTATGTCCATACAGAAAGACATTAAATCAGATGTATCGAAGTTGAGATTCGACATCGATGGTTTAGTGGCAGATGTAGGCAAAATTCAAGAGTGGTCTACCGAAGTATCTTTCGAGACTAAAATCAAAGGTCTAGAAACGAATCTAGGTAATGAGATTGAAGATTTAAAGTCAGTAATTGGGACCATTAAAGAGGAAGTCTTAGGAGAGGTTAATTCTAATTTAAAATCATTAGAAAATCAATTGCAGAAAGATATTAGGAAGATGGATGACGATATAGAGCAAAAGGTTAATGAAAACTTAGCTTTATTCAAAACTAGAGTCGGTGCAATTGTGGAAGAACGGTATAGTGAGGTCGATGCCGAAGCAAAAGAGAAACGTGAAGGGTTAGATGAAAGATTAATCGCAGGTATGGCAAACTTAGAAGCGAGGTTTACGGAGAACAAGGAAGCGATGAAGATAGATTCAACTCTATTTAGAACAGATGTTGATCTGTTAAAGGAACAAGTCGCGTTAGTAAAGAATACGTGCGAAGGCAAAATTGACAAGTTGAAAAACGATTTAGACGAGAGTAACAAAACGCAGAATGTTACGTCGCTAGATGAGTTGAAGACGCAGGTCAAGACCGTGGAGAAATTAGCAGAAGACAGGATAACTAAACTAGAATCCATGTTTAACAGTTTCACCAGTCAGAATATAACATCAGGGGAAACATTGATAAATCAGACAGCGATAGACCGCAGTATGAGTAATCAAGAAGCTAGCATGGGAGAAGACCGTCAAATGCAACCGAATGTGACATTCGAAAGGGCCAGTTCAACCCCTCAGGATAATCCAAGTTCGAATAGGAGTACGTTGGGTCCAAGCGAACGATACTCAGGTCCAGTCACCATTATTAGAAATCTGGATGACAAGCCGAGGAAGTTTTCGGGAAATACAGGAGTCACACCAGTCGAATTTCTGCGAGATATTCGAGACTACATGGCGGAACATAGGGTAGCCAAAGAAAGAGAGCTAAGGATAGTCGAACGCGCCTTAGATGGGTCTGCGCTAACTTGGTTTAGAGCGTTCAGAAGCAATTTTGCGAACATGGAGCAATTTGCAATAGCTTTCTTGAGGAGATTTTGGAGTGCCGAGGATCAACTGAACGTAAGAGCGGAAATGTACTCAAAGCGCTATTCTACGTCACATCCGACGCATTATGCCAATTATTTCGCGTCACAGCTGGCTAAATTACAGTTTCTGATTCCTCCATTGCCAGAAGAAGAGCTTTTGCAAGCTATAGCGAGACAGTTACCGATTGAGGTACAGCGATCACTAATAGCGTCGGGAGCCAACACACTTGAGCACTATGACGACATTTTACGGCGATTGGACTATACAAGCGCTCAAGTTACGCCTAGAAATACCAGAAATGACAATAGAAACACGCAAGAGGTGAATGCGGTAGTCGTAGACAACGCAGCTCAAACGGACAGAAGGGATTCCTGGGAAAACAGAAGGAACGAAGGGAATCGAGGAAACATCCGTAACGCTCGAGGAAATGATCGATATAGAGGACTATATGAGAGGCCATACGATCATGAAGCAAGAGATAGCCGATATAGAAATTATAACCAGAATTCCAGATATCATGACAGGAATCGATATAACAATAGATATCGGGGCAGAAATAACTGGAGCCAAGGTCAACAGTATAATGGGAACGACAGGCAGGATGGCCGAAGAAACGATCCTAACGACAGACGAGATAATCGTGGACATAAGAGGTCGAGGCAAGAAGATAGACAGCCTAGTGCACCACTCGAGGAGACAGTGAGAGATGTCAATCGAGCAAGCACGAGTGGCGAAGGAAAAAAAAAAACGTCAAATTAACTCTAGAGAAAAATGCTAATCATTGGGAATCGATCATCATTATGGAAACGTATCAGGTCAAGGACGATGATTTAATCGAGGAGGAAGACATAGTACATCGGGAAAATAGACATGAATTGCCAGTTATTAGTGTGGAAGTCATGGGAAAAGAAATAAAGACACTTGTAGACACGGGGGCTATGGTGAGCTTGATATCCGTAGGTTGCCTGGATGAATTGAAATTATTAGGAGAAATTACAATGTTGCCAACTGTTGTTAGCAAAATTCAAGGGGTGATCCCAGACAGGAGTATGAAATGTAAAAGTCAGGTACTTTTAGATGTTGGGATTGGAACCAGAAGTTTTGAACAGATGTTGCTAGTAGTGGGTCAACTACATTTTGACATGATCCTAGGAGTGGATTTCTTAAGTGAGAGTGGCCTGATCATAGATATGCAGAGCAGGCGCATGTACTTTCAAGAAGGGGTCATGGAAAATCAGGAATCGGAGATGACATTCTTTAGAGAGGATATATTGGATGAGATTGTATGCAGCGTTGAAAGGTCTATAGAAGATAAAACTGGCATGACAGGTAAAATAAATCCAGAAATTAAGGAGCAGTTTGATCAAGTAATTTCAGAATATGAGGACATATTCAGTGACAAACCAGGTCTCATAGAAAATTTTACCTACAGCATCAAGTTGATGGATGACAAACCATACCATAAAAATTTATATCCCATTCCGGATAAATGGAAGGAGGAAGTTAGCATAATGATAAGCGATATGGAGAAAGATGGAATAATTAAGAAAATGCCAACTGCTTATTTGAATCCTTTAGCTGTTGTCAAGAAACCTAATGGTAAGCTGAGGATATGTCTAGATGCTAGAGCCCTTAATGAAAGAGTTCTTCCTGAACATGACAGACCACCTGTTATTCGTGAATTGTTACGCAGATTCAGAGGAAAGAGTTTCTTTTCGACAATCGATCTGACTAGTTCTTATTATCATGTTGAGCTAGCAGAAGACTGCAAACAATACACAGGGTTCTTGTTTGACCATAAAACATATGTATTCAATAGGTTACCTTTTGGAGTGAAAAATTGTGGTCCGGTGATGATCCGAGCACTAGATGAAAATTTGTCAGATGCAGTTAAGGAGCATGTGGTAAGCTATATTGATGACCTGATTATAGCGTCTGAGACAGCGGAAGAACATATCAGGCACCTTCAAATGCTTTTTGAAGATCTTAGGAGGACGAACTTCAAGCTGAATTTCAATAAATGTCAGTTCTTTCATGACGAAATTGAATTTCTTGGACATAGAATCGATGGAGATGGTTATAGGCCCAATCCAAAGAAGATCATGGCAATTTCAGAGAAACTAATATACTTCAGTTCTGCCAACATGACTCTAAGCCTGCTGATAGGTCCAATTATAAAATAAATGTAACTTCTATACTAACAAATGGATTTCATCCAAGTTTGGCACAACAAGAGATCATAATATTTCAGATTATTTCTGACCAACGCATGCATGACATTGTTACCAACATGATTTTACGCGCGCTGTTAGATCCAATGTCTAACTGCATGTAACGGACTTGGACCAAATATTGTATTCTGTACCTTACGAAATGTAACTAACAATATATTCAGCCACCAGGGTTGCCAACTGTAGTGCTCTATTAGGCTACAGGTATATTTCGAACTAATTAGAAATTTTGATATTACCAACTTAATTTCGCTATGTTTCTAGATAGGTCTATATAGATTGGCAAAAACTTAAATTTTAAGAAAAGTAGGCTCTTTAGTTCGTCACGAAACCTAGTCTATTGATGCAATTTAGGGTATGTCTCATGTGGAGAAAATCAACACAGCTCCAACCCATTAACGTACTGGTGAGTAAGACTTGAAAATGTGACCATAATCGGGATCGAACCTGCGTCTCTTGTGGCACGGCCAGGCACGCTAGGTCCTTGTATGAATGTAGATAGATAGATTTTATTAATTCCATTTGATCCAATACATGTATACAATAAATTTTTGATATAGGACACGTCAGAATTTACATCTATAAAATAAAAGTACTAATAGGTATATAATACTAATACTATAACTATTTATAACTTATTATAATAACAGATCTTAAGAGATACAATCTTACTGGAAAACTATTTACACCTTACTATATTATCATAATATGAAAACTTAATTCTATAAATACAACAACTTACATCTAGGTATTACAACTAAAGTAGAAAAGTATAATATAATTATAGATTTCAACGCCCCTATACACTAAGATATTCAACTACAGAGTAAAATCAATGGCACTGCAGATAAGCTTTCAACATTCTATCAAAGGTTTTTATTTTTGGGGCAAGTTTTATATACTGGGGTAGTATATTCTATAATTTAACTCCTGCATGAAAAGTTTTGGTATATGCTTATGTGTGTGTGTGAAATATGAATGTTTTGATTTTGTCTTGTGTTATGCCTATGAACATCATGGTTTGTTTTAAGAAAAGACATCCTTATTCATTAAATTATTTTTAAAAAACATAATACTTTCAAAGATGCAGGGCAGTGGGAGAATGTTTAAATCTTTAAACAGAGGTCTACATGATTGTCTAGTGTTTACATTTGCCATAATTCTAATCGCCCTCTTTTGTATCCTAAACGTGCTTAGTACATCTGGCGACATACCCCAAAATATGACCCCATATTTTAAGTATGAATGGAAATAAGCAAAATAAGTATTTCTTAATGCGTGCATGCTAGTGCAGGGATTCAAAATACGTAACGCAAAGCACATCGAGTTCAGTTTAGTATTCAGATATTGTATATGTTTATTCCATTTCAAGTCATGTTGTATATATAGTCCTAAAAACGTTGTTTCTGATTTATTTTCTATTTTATGACCATTTAATGTTATATTGGGCTTCGCTGGATTATATTCTGTATAGTGTGGAAATTTAGACATACTGTTATTTTATAGTTTATTATGAGGCGATTATCTTGTAACCATTTGGTTAACTCTCCTGTAACGAAGTCGGCAGACTGCTGTATGACCTGTTAAGTTTCACCTTTTATTACGAGTGTTGTATCGCCCGCAAACAAAATTTCATTATGTGAATGAACGTTCTGTCTTATATTATTGATATATAGAAGAAAGAGTAGTGGGCCCAAAACCAATCCCTGGGGTACTCCAAATTTAATAATTCCCTCATTGGACAATGTTTCATTAAGTAATTAGGTTCCATCATCCTTGTGTCTCAAGCTTACTATTTGTTTTGCCTTGTTAGGTAAGACTCTATCCATTTATTAGCTAGACCTCTAATACCATATTGATTTAGTTTTGTAAGGAGGATTTTATGGTCAACAAAATGAAATTCTTTCGATAAATCCAAGAATAGGCCAGTTACATGTTCCTTATTGTCAATTAATTTCAGTATACCTATTAATACATTCATAAATTGCTGTCTGTGTAGATTTTTCCGTTCTGAATCCATGTTGTGAGTTTGATAAAGTTTTATTTTTTTTCTATAAAACTTATCAGTATCTTATACATGATTTTTTCCACAATTTTTGCCATACCTGTTAGTAAGGTAATAGGACGATAGTTATCTAATTCATCTTTTGAACCGTTTTTGTGCACTGGAATTACTTTTGATAACTTCAAAATATCCGGGTAAGTCCCTGAGAGAATTGAACTGTTTATTAAGTGTGTAAGTGGATTTATTATATTTTCTGCACATTTCTTTAAAATTGCATCAGGGATGCCATCAGTGCCAGCACAGAATTTATTTTTTAGCTCTTTTATAACTATTCTTACCTCTTCACTTGTGACATGATTTATAAATGAAGTATCACTACATATATTTATTTTATTATTAGAATTTAGTGTATTTACCTGTGATTTATTTAATAATTTTTGTGGAATTTCCAGAAAATAGTCATTGAAAGTGATTGCTATTTCCTCTGTATTATTAATCATTTTATTATTTTTGGTCAGTGTAATGTTCCTTTGTATTTTAGCAGATTTTCCCGTTTCATTGTTTATCACGGACCACATAGCCCTGTTTTTATTAGATGATTGGGAATTAAATTTATCATTATGCATTTTCTTTGCTAGTCTTATAACCTATGCTAGTTTATTTTAAGTAGTATAAATTGAATTCAGGTGTTGTGTGGTATTGTTTATAATTTGTGTAGAAATTTCTTTCTTTGACATGAATTTCTAATCCCTGTTGTTATCCAATTGCTAGTTTTGTTATTTTGAACACTTCTTTGTCTAAAGGGGAATGGTGTTTCAAAACAGTGTTTTAGGGTACTCTTAATTGCATTAAATTTATCATTTACATTCTCTAGTTTCTAAATTTCAGACCATGTTTCCTTATTTAATAAGTCAGTGAAATATGTAACATTTGTTTCAGTGAATGACCTGCACTTTGATTTTACTCCATTATCATTATTATTGATTGTTTCGGATACTTCAAAACTCAGTATTTGTCCATGGTGGTCACTAAAACCCGGACAATAGACTTCTATTGAATGGTGATATTTATCAGTATTTAAAAAATATTTGATCAGGAGTGGTTTTACTAAATTGTGTTATTCCTTTTGGAGTTACTGTAGGTTTCAGTCCATAGGAAATTAGTAACTGTGTTAATAATTCACAATTTCTATCAAATTTTAAGAAATCCACATTTACATCCCCACAAATTATTATATCGAAATTTACTTTGCTCATGTTATTGAGTAACAATTCTAATTTATCTATAAATAAAGGAAACTTTCCTGACGGAGAACGGTATACGCATACAATTATTAACTTAAACTGCTGTATTTTTACGGCAGAGAATTCAAAATCCTGTTCCATAATTAGATAATCATAAGCTGTTAACTGTTGAAATGAAAATCCACAGCCTGCTTCCAGTCTCCGACCGGGTCAGGAATGGAATGAATGAAGCCCCCATCTAGCGGCGAGGATATGAACTGTGCCGGCTGCCGAGTCCTGACGCACTCCTCTGGGGCAATGATTAAATGAATGACAGATGAAATGATAGTGGAGAGTGTTGCTGGAATGAAATGTTGACAGGGAAAACCGGAGTACCCGGAGAAAAACCTGTCTGCCTCCGTTTTGTCCAGCACAGATCTCACATGGAGTGCCCGGGATTTGAACCACGGACCCAGCGGTGAGAGGCCGGCGTGCTGCCGCCTAAGCCACGGAGGCTAAGCTGTTAACTGTTCATGATCTAAATTATTTCTTAAGAAGATACAAGTACCACCTGGCTAATATTAGATCTACAGTTGTTATGACTACATTAGTCTAAAATATAGCAAGTAATATCAATGATAACTAATTATTTAATTTACAACATTATTAAAAAAAACATTAAGCATCCATAAATTTGCACTAAACACTGGACAGGTAAAATGATTGTTACGCTGCCCTGTTCATTGAAACTCTAAGTCAGCATCTCCATCTATGTCTCTCGCAAGTGTTTGGGATCTGCAGGTGTTAGTTAGGCTTCCCAGTTGGCTCAAAGGTTTCAATACCTGATGAAAGGAACTCTTCCCACCTCGTGGTGTAGCGACTAGTTCCGGGTTGGATTCCCGGCTCTGACAAGAAATATAATTGTGATTTGAGGAATGGAACGAGTGCATTCCGCATCGTGACGTACATCTGAGCAGGGTTCGATTCCCACCTCCGATATCTTGGAAATGGTTTCCCACACCCACTCCTGGCGGATGATTCCTAGCTTAAGCCACAGCTGTCCCCTTCAACATCCACAGTTACTGTATATAGCAATCATAATAACACAAGTTATCAGAAAAAAGGCCACATTCACTCAAGTACACGGGGCTGAGCGATACTCTAATTCTTGCAGTCTTTACTAGATTTCGCCTTTAAATTTGGTTTGACATATATGTTACAAAACCGTGACGTTTAGGCCTACAGCTGAATTTCCTTTACTTTTAGCCAGTTTATTTTGCAACAATTGACAATATAACGAGTGTTTTAATTTGTACGGTACCTATTTTGCGTCTCAAATGTTTTATTTGGGAGACATGACAAAACTTGTGTTATGATGACACGTTTTACAGCGGAGGTAATACTTAAGTGCCCAGTGCAGATTTTCAGTGACAGTCAATTCACAATATTTAATTGTTGAAGATACAGCTGTGTGGCTATTTAACTAGGAGCAGCCTTATGACGACAATATACAAGTTACCCTCATGCCAGTTGGAGTCGATGAGGATTCCTGCTTGAACTGCGTGGTTTGCAACACAATAATGAAATCTTGGTAAGTTGTGGATCCCGAGTGGCTGTATGCCAGTAGTGGCGATTAACAATACCTCTACAGTGTACGAAGTTCAATTTCACGTGCCCAATTAAGCGTATTGATAGAGTTTAACCGTTAGTACTATATTGTCTGACCGAATAATATTTAATCTACTCACCGCTAATCAAGTTTGTGTTTACATAGGAATAAGGAAACCGAATGTAGGATTTTTTGTTTCCCTGCTCTATAAGGAGCCACAATTACTTATTCATTTTATCAATTCAATCGCAATGATAACAACTTATTCGACCAGCGTCATGGTCGTATTTGTTTTACTGTTGTTGACAAACATATAACCGCTCCTTATCACTGTGCACTTCCTCATCTGATTTATTGTATATGAGAATGACTTGGCGTAGCCTACTGGTATAAGTAAGGTCTTTAAGTAATTCCTCGGTGCGTTTCTTGTGTTCTAGTTTCCTGAACACAATGGAGGAACAACAATTTATTAAAAGTGAGCCGGACTGGTTGACTCATACATTTGAAGTCTCTAACATTGTGAGTTGCATTTTGATTCGTATATGGTCTAACATTGCATTCTTAGTGATGTGCATGACAAGTGAGGTTTAGTGACTTAACACACTACTTAATGGTAAATGGCACGCTAACGTTTAGTAACGTAACTTAGTACTCATATTGTGTGTGCATATTTTTGATTGGGTCATACTTGTGTTACTTCGCAGGAGACAACTGTTCTGTTGCCCTCGGATAACTTGAAAGTCGAGGCTGCTGATATGTTTGAAAGAATGATAGCTGTTAAGGAGGAACATGAACTACAGGTAATTATCGTTTCTGCGTTATTTCTCTTGTAATAATATAATTGATTATTAGAATGAATATTGTGTGAGTTTGCATTCACAAATTCTCATAGTGTGTTTCTTTTGTTTTTGTATTTCTCATAGTGTTCTTCTTTTGTTTTTGTATACCGTACAAGTCAAATGTACTTTTTTGAATATAACCGTCTCTTTCCGGTTGTGACCAATGGATGTCGGTGTTTGTTTCTTCTCCCATCAATTTGGAGTTTAGGACTGTATTTAGTAAACCCTTTTTACTAATTATTTTATGACAGGTTATGAGCCCAGTTAAACGCTTATTGCTGTTAATGTGTGGACTTTGTGATGGGAGAATGTCGGTCGTTAAAAGGTGTTGATATGTGCGGCGCACATGTGGACGTCAGTTAAGTGTGCATCCAAGATAGTTTTTGGTGAATTTTGTGGACGATTTTTCTATTGTGAGGACTATTTGTACGCTTTAAGTATACATACTAACATGGATTCAGCTACGGGAAGCAGCGAGCGAGTAGTTGCAATAGTGAGGTTACAGGACGACAATTGGGAAGCGTGGAGCACCCGAACAAAGGCATTGCTTCAAACAAGGCGTCTGTGGGACGCGGTTCAAGGTTTCCCACGAAAGACCGATACAGGAGAGATAGAAGATACATCCGTTGAAGAGTACTCCGAGGCCCAACTGGGCAAAGATCAAGACGCGAAAAACTTGCTCATAGGTTTGGTCACCGACCCTTTCCTAGGTGATATCAAAGAAGCGGAGACAGCTAAGGAAGCATGGCAGAATCTGCTGACTTCATGTTGCGATACCGGAGTCCTTCAAATTGTGACGATGTTAGAAGAATTGTGTCTTTTTAAGAAAACTAGTGACATTAGCATGCGTACATTTGTTGATAAAGTGCTTACTTGGTGTGCACGGTTGGACGATGTAGGTATAAAATTTACGGATAAGGCCTAAGCTGCTTTTATTCTCCGAGGACTGGAAAAGCGGGAGTACGAATATTTGATACGTTCATTGGAAAGCAATGAAGAAAACTTAAGTGTAAAGGTAGTGCGAGCCAAACTATTGTTGGAGGAGAGAAAGAACAAGTTGGACACACTAAAGATGGAGCGAGAACAGGAGACTTATGCAATGCTGAAGAAGGAAGAATCTGAGGGTGAAAGCGTGAAGGCAATGGTGGCAGCCATGCGCTTAAATTCCAAGGAGGTCGTCAACAGCAGCAAAAGTGTCAACAAGCTAACAGGTAGTGGTGGATTCATGTGCTACAAGTGCCAAGAACAGGGGCATATTGCGAAGTTCTGTGATTTAGTTCATGAAGCAAGAAAGAAAGGTTCAGTTTTGTGTTTTAATTGTGCCAAGATAGGTCATACTTCCCGGAATTGTAGTAATGGACGCAAGGAAAATGTTAAGGTTAAGAATCGTGAGGTTATTGCCACGGTAAAGGACGATGAGGCGGCAAACGAATGTGTTCAGGTTAATGCTAGTAGTGTTAAGGTAAAGGCTTATGTGGCAACTGAAAGCAAGGATGATGCATCTGATTGTGTACGCAGGTGGTATGTAGATTCAGGAGCCACTGAGCACCTGACACCTTATAAGGATATTCTGTATGATTACACCCCAAAGGTTTCTGGTAGTGTAGACACAGCTGATGGATCCGTAGTTAGTGTATGTGGTATGGGAAGTGTGCTTATGAAGCTATCTGACAAGTGTGGAGGTTCTTTTCTGAAACTGAAAAGAGTGTTGTATGTCCCAGGTTTTCAAGACAATTTAATATCTGTAGGTCAATTTGACAGGAAAGGTGCAGTCGTAACCATTAAAGATAGCAAAGTTGTATTGTCAGATCATGAGGGTATATTCCTTACGGGTGAGATCGTTGGAAATATGTATGAGGTAAATTGTGATTATTTTATGGTAGAACAAGGGAAAGAATTTGCTTGTAATGGCGAGGTGGAGGTTGTGTATGCTAAGAGCAACAAAGCTGTAACTAGCGGAATATGGCATCAGCGTTTTGGCCATGCTCTGAACATTCCAGATCGTGATTTTATACCCAAAGAAAAGAATCTTGATTGTGATACTTGTAAACAAGGTAAAATTAAAAGACTTAAATTTAATGAAAGAGATCATGTATCTCAGAAGCCATTAGATGTTGTGTTCTGTGGTGTATGCCAGCTAGAGCACCCATCGATTGGAGGTAGCAAATATTTTATTACATTTACTGATGATTGTACCAGATTCTCATATGTAAGGTTTCTTAAGCATAAGAGTGATGCATTTAATGAGTTTCTCAAGGTTAAAGCCCTAATGGAGACAGCACAAGGGACCAAGTTGAAATCTTTCCATTCAGACAACGGTGGAGAGTATTTAAGTACAGAGTCTTGTAACTATCTTGAAAAGGAAGGTATTGTTCGTAAGTTAACAATGGCTTACTCTCCCCAACAGATTGGCGTTGCTGAACGCCTCAACCAGCAACTTTTCACCACTAGTAGGTGCAAGCTCATTCAGTCAGGCATGCCAGTTCAATTTTGGGGGGAAGCCATCAACACAGCCTGCTATATAAAGAATAGGTGTGTGTCATCAACTGTAAAGAACATCCCATTTGAACTGTGGACGAGTAGAAAGTTGTCAGACCAGGAATTGCTTATGTTAAAATCATTTGGTTGTAAAGTTTGGATCCATAAACGTAATGTGGAAAAGTTAGTGCCAAGGGCAAATGTTGGTGCAATGCTAGGGTACCCCGATGACTCGAGGGGCTACCGTGTATGGGACATCGAGAAGAAATGTGTCATTAAATCCAGGAATGTAGAATTTTTTGAAGATGTATTTCCGTTTTCTGTAAAAGCCCAGGAAAAACCTGTAACTCAGATAGACTGTGAACCTAGAACAGTTGGAGAAGTGTTTGTCGAGCAGAAAGATTGTGGAGGTGACGTGTTTGAACACGAAGTAGCCGAATCAGGAAATGAAAATTCTGTAACAAGTGATAGTGATGCCCCTTTGTCAGATTCTGATGTCGTAATAGACTCTCCATTACAGCCTGAACACACAGTATTACGCAGGTCGAGTAGAGAGAGAAAAAGTCCCAGTAAGTGTGTGTGTTGTAATGAAGTCAAGGTCAAATGTCGCATGTCATGTTGAGGTCAGAATATAACGATCCGGTGTCTTTTCAAGAAGCCACCTCACGAGATGACAAAGATAAATGGTTTGAAGCAATGAACCAAGAGATTGCCCTCTTGAAAAAACATAATGTGTGGACACTTGCAGAAGATTCAGGTGGAAAGACTGTCATAGGCACCAAATGGGTGTATAAAACTAAACGAAACCAAGAAGGTGAAGTACTTAGGTATAAAGCACGTTTAGTAGCTCAAGGTTTCAGTCAGATAAAGGGTACTGATTTCCTTGAATCCTACAGTCCTGTGGTAAAAAGGAAAACTATTAGGACCCTTATAGCCATAGGAGTAGAGCGTGAATGGGATAAATGTCACTTGGACATTGTATCGGCATACCTTAATAGCAAAATTAAGGAAACTGTATTTGTAAATCAACCAGAAGGTTTTCGCAGTGTAGAATACCCAGAATATGTGCTAAAACTCAACAAGAGTATTTGCGGTTTATGTCAAGCTGGTAAAGATTGGCACAATTGTATCACTGCACAACTTGTCAAGCTTGGCTTAAATCAAAGCAAATGTGATCCATGTCTGTATTTTAGCCCTTTGCTACCATACAAGGAATGATATGTAAATGTTTGTTGTTAGTGTAAGGCTAGTTATGTATTTTTTTTTGTTTTAAGTTTGTTTTTTTTGCAATTTGTGAATGGGGGGAAAGTGTGAGTTTGCATTCACAAATTCTCATAGTGTGTTTCTTTTGTTTTTGTATTTCTCATAGTGTTCTTTTGTTTTTGTATACCGTACAAGTCAAATGTACTTTTTTGAATATAACCGTCTGTTTCCGGTTGTGACCAATGGATGTCGGTGTTTGTTTCTTCTCCCATCAATTTGGAGTTTAGGACTGTATTTAGTAAACCCTTTTTACTAATTATTTTATGACATATTGTTTGCTAGATTGGAATACTTAGTCTTGTTTTCTATAAGAACACCAACAGTAGCTGATGTTATTGTATTGATACTGCAGTTCCACTCTGCTAGCACCCTGGATCCTATTATACGCTAATTCTACACAATGTGCCATGTTATAACTCTATCATATACGGCATTTGAGATATGATTGCTCTTCAGTGAATGGGCTGCTGGTTGCTATAGGCTAGTGGGGAAGAGGGAAGACTGCCACAGCAAAGCAAGCTCGTTACCGGCATAAAACAATGTTAAGTTTCTAACTTGAGCGTCAGCAATCGTGGCCATTTCTAATGAATAATGAATAATTGGTAGCTCTGATTGAAATTAGAACAAGCGATAACATGCTCTATTGTACATAAATTAGCCAACATACCTAATTAAACGACGAGAAATAAATCAGGGAATGAAGATCCTCCTCCGCTGTCTGTGACCCACCCAGCCATCCAAAATAGGATTACAACTTACATAGGCAAAATTCCAGCTGTGGCTGCCATTGTTCACATCAATCATCATCAAAACAGTACTGCCAAACTTGTCTTTACGTTACTATGACGCACCAACACCTGGCCAGTCTAACCTTCGTTTCGTCCAATCTAATGGTTTTTGACACTGGATACAGCCTATCGCGTCCAGATCAATGGCTTTTGACAATGGCTACAGCCTAACGCGTCCAGATCAATGGTGTTTGACACTGGTTACAGCCTAACGCGTCCAGATCAATGGTGTATGACACTGGTTAGGGCCTAACGCGTCCAGATCAATGGCTTTTGACAATGGTTACAGCCTAACGCGTCCAGATCAATGGTGTTTGACACTGGTTGGAGCCTAACGCGTCCAGATCAATGGCTTTTGACAATGGTTACAGCCTAACGCGTCCAGATCAATGGTGTATGACACTGGTTAGGGCCTAACGCGTCCAGATCAATGGCTTTTGACAATGGTTACAGCCTAACGCGTCCAGATCAATGGTGTATGACACTGGTTAGGGCCTAACGCGTCCAGATCAATGGCTTTTGACAATGGTTACAGCCTAACGCGTCCAGATCAATGGTGTTTGACACTGGTTGGAGCCTAACGCGTACAGATCAATGGCTTTTGACAATGGTTACAGCCTAACGCGTCCAGATCAATGGTGTTTGACACTGGTTAGAGCCTAACACGTCCAGATCAATGGTTTTTGACAATGGTTACAGCCTCCCTCGTCCAGATCAGTGGTTTTTGACAATGGTTACAGCCTAACACGTCCTGATCAATGGTTTTTGATAATGGATACAGCCTAACGTGTCCGGATTAAAGTTTTTTTTTTCATTAAACATTGATTTTGTATCCCACTTTTCTTTATCAACAGTGATTTTGTATCCCACATGTTGGCAACAGTTTGTGCGCCTCGGTATGTGCCGTTAGAGTGCGCCTTGTTGACAGTTCAATGAGATGCAAGCGCTCTCGGAACAATGCAGCCGTTCTTCAAGAGCAATAAATAACACATGTTTACGTACTTTAGCACATATATGAGGTGCAGTAGTGACCAGGGTTGCTAATTGCAATACGTTATATCGCCCACAAGATGAAACAAGGACACAAGGTATGTAAAAGTCACATTCATGTCTGAGGCAAGTGCATAATCCGCGTACTACTTTCATTCAGAATCAATGAATATTCTTCACCACATCTTTATTCATTTTCTTGAAAGCGTGACCGCCACGGGACAAACACAAAACCTTACATTCAGGCAATTGTGTGAAGCAATTACATAACTAATGCACTTTGCCTCTGGTAGTTCATTTGTCAACTCTTAATGTACTGGACCAGTTTGTAGAGTGCCTTGTTCTCTAAAATAATTTGCATAAATTCTTGTTTTAGACAGTTAAAGAGGGGCAGATGACGCCCCTCAAAACCTCCATGACTAACTTACTAACAGCTAATGTGCATTCAATAACCTGAGTATCAACTTACCACCACTATATCAATAGGAAGCTGCTTGACACCCACATGACCTGAGTATCAACTTACCACGACTATATCAATAGGAAGCTGCTTGACACCCACATGACCTGAATATCAACTTACCACGACTATATCAATAGGAAGCTGCTTGACACCCACATGACCTGAGTATCAACTTACCACCACTATATCAATAGGAAGCTGCTTGACACCCACATAACCTGAGTATCAACTTACCACCACTATATCAATAGGAAACTGCTTGACACCCACATGACCTGAGTATCAACTTACCACCACTATATCAATAGGAAGCTGCTTGACACCCACATGACCTGAGTATCAACTTACCACGACTATATCAATAGGAAGCTGCTTGACACCCACATGACCTGAGTATCAACTTACCACGACTATATCAATAGGAAGCTGCTTGACACCCACATGACCTGAGTATCAACTTACCACCACTATATCAATAGGAAGCTGCTTGACACCCACATCACCTGAGTATCAACTTACCACCACTATATCAATAGGAAACTGCTTGACACCCACATGACCTGAGTATCAACTTACCACCACTATATCAATAGGAAGCTGCTTGACACCCACATGACCTGAGTATCAACTTACCACGACTATATCAGTAGGAAGCTGCTTGACACCCACATGACCTGAGTATCAACTTACCACCTCTATATCAATAGGAAGCTGCTTGACACCCACGTGATCTGAGTATCAACTTACAACCACTATTTCAATAGGAAGCTGCTTGACACCCACATGACCTGAGTATCAACTTACCACCCCTATATCAATAGGAAGCTGCTTGACACCCACATGACCTGAGTATCATCTTATCACCACTATATCAGTAGGAAGCTGCTTGACACCCACATGACCTGAGTATCAACTTACCACGACTATATCAATAGGAAGCTGCTTGACACCCACATGACCTGAGTATCAACTTACCACCACTATATCAATGGGAAGCTGCTTGACACCCACATGACCTGAGTATCAACTTACCACGACTATATCAATAGGAAGCTGCTTGACACCCTCATGACCTGAGTATCAACATACCACCACTATATCAATAGGAAGCTGCTTGACACCCACATGACCTGAGTATCAACTTACCACCACTATATCAATAGGAAGCTGCTTGACACCCACATGACCTGAGTATCAACTTACCACCACTATATCTGGAGGATGTTGCTTGACTCCTACATGACCTGAGTATCATCTTACCACCCCTATATCAATAGGAAGCTGCTTTACACCCACATGACCTGAGTATCAACTTACCACGACTATATCAATAGGAAGCTGCTTGACACCCACTTGACCTGAGTATCATCTTACCACCACTATATCAATAGAAAGCTGCTTGACATCCACATGACCTGAGTATCAACTTACCACCACTATATCTATAGGAAGCTGCTTGACACCCACATGACCTGAGTATCAACTTACCGCTACTATATCAATAGGAAGATGCTTGACACCCACATGACCTGAGTATCAACTTACCACCACTATATCAATAGGAAGCTGCTTGACACCCTCATGACCTGAGTATCAACTCATCACTACTATATCAATAGGAAGCTGCTTGACACCCACATGACCTGAGTATCAACTTACCACGACTATATCAATTGGAAGCTGCTTGACACTGTACCCGATACCTAGTTTAAGCTATCGGCTACGCCAGCAGACATTAAGCCGTAGTTGAGGTTTTGGGAAGAGTTAGGAAAAGATAGCGCCCAGATCACGTCAAGAGGAATGTCAAGATGACGTAGGAGGTCTAGGATCAAGGAGGCACTGACGTCTGTAAGAAGATGGAATTATGGATAGAAATGTGAAACTTTATTAAGATATGTATGGAATATGGTATTTAAACATCTTAGAAGAGGATATATAACATGCATTATATGTGGAAATAATTTTAAGGAAGTTAGATAACCCTTAAGTTATTTTATAACGGAACAACCGAGATGATGAGGGTTCGAGACTAAAATTGTGACGCGAGAGCACAGTGGTGGGGGACAACACCACGTGTCTGCGCCAGGCAGATAGGAGTGAAGACAGTGCGAACAGATTCAGTGGAGCTCTGTCAGTCGAGCAAGAAGGATCGAGCTCTGTAGCGCAAGCCAGACGCAGGGTGAAGGTCGCGTAGCGTACCGAAACTGTCACGGCAGAGTGTAGGCGACAGTTTCAGCATCGCCGGGCAGCGAACGACAAGCAGGTCATTGATCCAGGCGGACTTGCCGAGCAAGCAATCACAGACGGCCGGGATATGTTAGAACAGCATTGCAAGCAGTTGGAGACTTTATTACAAGCTACATTTCAACGCAGTTTGAACACAGTTCTTCTGAATAATATTACGACTATGCTTTTCATAATGCATGTCAAAGTAACTTTAACAATTTCAAGCAAGCGGAATGTTGTTAGCATATGCACTGATGAACATTAGATCGTGCATTAATGAAATTTATTTCTTATGCAGTTTCATGAATTACCAAATACCGACAACTACAGGGTGTTTCATAAACTTGGACACTCTCATGTAAAATTTTATTTTTTACGAAAGTGAGACTTAGCAGTTATTGGAGATTGATCTTTCAATACTCAAACTGAACATTTAATGGGACAGTGGCGTAACTTAGAAGAGGAATAGGGGGGTCCGCTGTTTCCATGAACTTTTTCGAGAGGAGTTGGACAATATCCGCTATGGGTAATCCGAAGTTCATCATGTCAGAGTAGACGCAGATAGAGACAAGATGGCACCGCAGAGCGATGGATTCGATTCCTGACGAGAGGAGGTCCACCAGCTGATTCACTTGGGATTTCGAAGGCAATCGTCATTTCATGGATGGAATGATATTCACGCCGATCTTTCGAGAAATTCATTATGTAGGGAAAATCGACGATCTTGGAAATTTAATAACAGCTGATTATGAAAGGTACTGTAAGAGTTATAACTACCTGATACGATTATTTTCATGAATACTGGGCACACATGTATATTTTTCTAATAGGAGTGATACGATTATTTAGACATGGTTTGACTTTATATGCTTCGAATTTGCTAGAATATGGCGTGACCATATGCCATGGCAGGCATCATTATACGAAATTCTCACCATTGGTTGGCTTTATTAAGCAGATGTTTGGTCTTTTAGACATTTTTCCAGCTAGGATATTTTTCATGAATAGTTTTTTTTTGTGTAACGAGTATTTCGAACTCGTGATCTGCAATTGATTATCTAAAATTACTTCGTCAGTTCATTGCATACTAGCGAGTGTGTATTATTCATCAGTAGGGATTTTTTCCATTGGATTGTTTGGAGATATTAAGAAGTTATTCACTTTAGTGAATGAACATCGCTTTTATATGTCAACTAGAGACTTGTTGATTCCTATCTGGTACATTCACTCATATAGTCTACGAGATGGGGTCTTTCGTATTTATACGATTGTATGGTGGTACTCATTTTACCCATCGTTCAGGGCACTATCATCTTAGACGACGGGGCGAGGTCTTTCGTATTTATACGACTGTACGGTGGTTACACATCTTACTTGCCATTGAGGGACTCATTTTTATCATCCGAGTGTACATGAGATTGTAAGTGAATCAAACAAGGAACTACTAGTCACATATCAGTCGAAATTTTGTTAAATAAAGTAACGATAAATGTCAGCAGGATTGCGTTTAGTAATTCTTGTTTGCCAATCCAATATTTTGTTGCTATACTCTTTTGAGAGTAATTTCAGTTTAACAGCTGTTACAGCTGATGCTTTTGATGAGTTTTATAGTTGTGTTTGATACCTTTGAGAAGGATTTAAAGTAATTGAATCTTGTAAGATCAATCATTAATGGTCAGATTTATTTTAAGGCAGATCAGTATTGCAGATTTTGATATGAGAGATTATAGCACATTGGTGTTTTTCTGTGATGTGAGTTATGAAAATTGTAAGAGAATTTATGCTATTTGAAAGCAGATCTTAAATTACTGAGGTAATATATTTTGTCCAATTGTTTAAGAAGTTGTCTAGATGTCATCAGAGTAATTACAGTTATTGGAGATTGTGTGCGTTGATAATTTGAAGCCAGTTATATATTTTTTGTAGATCATGCAACATGGTTAAGTGGAGTTTGTGATAGGCATTTTGTGGAAGTTGCCATGTGATAGTTGCAACGTTGATAATGTATTTTGAGGCAGACATGAGGTCGTCGTACCCAGTCTAGCGTATTTGTTGAGATTCATGCTGTATGTGCTGAATATTTATGGAGTTTGGTGGAATAATTGTTGTATTCAAATGTGATACTTGAAGTATTGAGGAAATATAATGTCGTTGTGGATAGTTAGATCCAACGTGATGTCGTGGAGACAATAATATTTTTGGCGATGAAAATTAAATACGAGATATAACTTGGAAGTAATAAAACTGTAAGACAACGTTCTATAAACCATATTAAACAATTTGTTAGGAAATTAAACAAATAAATAAAGTTGATAATACAAGATTTTCTGAAAATAATAATTAATGAAATAATAATCTGAGATTTAAGCATATTAACGATCTGACCTAATGAAATAAAAATCAGAATGACTAGATGAAATAATAAAAATCTAAATAACCAGAAGATTGAAATTTAAATAAGTTGATAAATTAAATTTTGGAATAAATCAATGAATTAAATAAATGGATGAATTAAAGATTGGATAATTAAACTGATTGAAATAAATTAATAGACGATTGTAATGATGATGAATAACTGAATTAGAAGATGATAATTAACTAAAGAAGCTGATGATTAATGAATTTATATGGAATTAAATAAATTTAATTGAGAGATAATTTGAGGAATTGCAACTTGAGTTGAGAATTTAAATGATTAAATGGTGACGAATTAACGATTCTGACAGGAATATGTAGAATTTTGAAGTAAGAATTAATGTGAGAAATGTTTAATTTTGATGATGACGATAACGATGACCAATGAGCCGTGAATTTTCTGTAATTCACAGATAAATAATTGTGAATGACAATGTAAATAGTGTAAATTAATTATTCGATGTTTATGAGCATTTGACTAACATTTTCAACATTTAAATTATGCCATGCAAGCCATAAAATACTTGATGTTTAATATATGTGATTATAATATGTGTAGGTTTAGACAGATTAATAACTTTTTCAAATCCACATTTATGATGTTAAATTAAAGAGAAATTAGGTCTGAGGTTTCACAAATGTCAGTGACGAAAGACATAGTGCTACAGTGATCCTGAGAACCCAAGAGAACTTGAGAGATTTTTCTTGTTATGTGGATAAAATAAACTTTGGATTAGAAAAGAGATGGTTCGATTTTTGGACAATGACAATTTAACGTTGGCATTCGACCATACTCTCAGGTAGGAGATTTATTTAAAATGTCTGTCTGACTATCAAAGTGAAATAAATTTGTTTTTATCTTAGTTGTGATCTGATGATGGTGTGATTTTCCTTTTTCTTTCCTTGTCTTGAGTAAGGCTTATCCGGAAAGGAAGTGGTTTGCTAGGAATTCAGTTGATCGCACCCATTTATATTTGCATTATTTCTATTAAACTTAAGCCCGTAACGACCCTAGAGATACTTTGTCTCGTGTTACCCACTGCTTTTTCGATAACTCAGCTGAATTTCCGACACATTCCTTATTTGACTAGAGGTTCATTTAACTCCGCTCTGTCCTGGAACTCCAGGAATGCGATGTTATAGCAGATGGGTCATCGCATCCCCAGGACGAACGGGTACAGAGAGAGAGGGAGAATTGGCGCCCAACGTGGGGCTTCGATTTTGTTTGTTCTATGGAATCACATCAGATTTAGATTACTGAGAGATTGATCTCAAGTTCATTTAATTGTGTTACAAAATTTATTAAACTTAGTCAGACAATGTACTTGTGTGCCCATTCCAGTGTTCATGTTAATCGTATTAGTATAATATCATGTTAGTTATAAGACATTTTTCCTATACCCAAGTGAATGCAGGAATTGAGACATTGTGATGTGTTGTTGTCTAACGTCTCTGTATAAAACGTATATTGAAAATATAATTATGTTGCCGGAAGATTTAGCTAAGGTGTTAGGAGAGTTACAGACGGGTATGTCTGGTATTGCAGAAACTATTTCTAAGATGGAAACGGAAGTTAAAGAACAAATTAATAATTCAGAAGCTAGATTAGAAGCTAAATGTAAAGAAAATGTGCAATCATTGCAGACTAGTAATGAAGATATTTAAAATCATTAGAGACTAGGCTACAGTCAAATAATTAAGATAATTTAAAGTCATTAGAGACTAGGTTACAGTCAAATAGCAAAGATGAGTTGATGTTATTAGAGACTAGGCTACAGTCAAATAGTGAAGACAATTTTAAGTCATTAGAATAAAAATTACAATCAAATTGTGAGGATAACTTTAAATTATTGGAAGAGAAATTACAAGCTCGTAGTGAAGAAACTAACACTGAATTAGAAAACAAGTTAACTAGATTAGAGAATAGCTTAACTTTAAAGAATAATGAAATGCTGAAGCCTTTACAATTAGACATAATTGCAGTAAATATGATAGGAGAGGAAAATGTTCAAATATTAAGAAAAAATATTATTGAATTAGAAAGTAGAGGAGAAGAAAATATTTTTACTTTAAGAACAGACGTTATGTCCATACAGAAAGACATTAAATCAGATGTATCGAAGTTGAGATTCGACATCGATGGTTTAGTGGCAGATGTAGGCAAAATTCAAGAGTGGTCTACCGAAGTATCTTTCGAGACTAAAATCAAAGGTCTAGAAACGAATCTAGGTAATGAGATTGAAGATTTAAAGTCAGTAATTGGGACCATTAAAGAGGAAGTCTTAGGAGAGGTTAATTCTAATTTAAAATCATTAGAAAATCAATTGCAGAAAGATATTAGGAAGATGGATGACGATATAGAGCAAAAGGTTAATGAAAACTTAGCTTTATTCAAAACTAGAGTCGGTGCAATTGTGGAAGAACGGTATAGTGAGGTCGATGCCGAAGCAAAAGAGAAACGTGAAGGGTTAGATGAAAGATTAATCGCAGGTATGGCAAACTTAGAAGCGAGGTTTACGGAGAACAAGGAAGCGATGAAGATAGATTCAACTCTATTTAGAACAGATGTTGATCTGTTAAAGGAACAAGTCGCGTTAGTAAAGAATACGTGCGAAGGCAAAATTGACAAGTTGAAAAACGATTTAGACGAGAGTAACAAAACGCAGAATGTTACGTCGCTAGATGAGTTGAAGACGCAGGTCAAGACCGTGGAGAAATTAGCAGAAGACAGGATAACTAAACTAGAATCCATGTTTAACAGTTTCACCAGTCAGAATATAACATCAGGGGAAACATTGATAAATCAGACAGCGATAGACCGCAGTATGAGTAATCAAGAAGCTAGCATGGGAGAAGACCGTCAAATGCAACCGAATGTGACATTCGAAAGGGCCAGTTCAACCCCTCAGGATAATCCAAGTTCGAATAGGAGTACGTTGGGTCCAAGCGAACGATACTCAGGTCCAGTCACCATTATTAGAAATCTGGATGACAAGCCGAGGAAGTTTTCGGGAAATACAGGAGTCACACCAGTCGAATTTCTGCGAGATATTCGAGACTACATGGCGGAACATAGGGTAGCCAAAGAAAGAGAGCTAAGGATAGTCGAACGCGCCTTAGATGGGTCTGCGCTAACTTGGTTTAGAGCGTTCAGAAGCAATTTTGCGAACATGGAGCAATTTGCAATAGCTTTCTTGAGGAGATTTTGGAGTGCCGAGGATCAACTGAACGTAAGAGCGGAAATGTACTCAAAGCGCTATTCTACGTCACATCCGACGCATTGTGCCTATTATTTCACGTCACAGCTGGCTAAATTACAGTTTCTGATTCCTCCATTGCCAGAAGAAGAGCTTTTGCAAGCTATAGCGAGACAGTTACCGATTGAGGTACAGCGATCACTAATAGCGTCGGGAGCCAACACACTTGAGCACTATGACGACATTTTACGGCGATTGGACTATACAAGCGCTCAAGTTACGCCTAGAAATACCAGAAATGACAATAGAAACACGCAAGAGGTGAATGCGGTAGTCGTAGACAACGCAGCTCAAACGGACAGAAGGGATTCCTGGGAAAACAGAAGGAACGAAGGGAATCGAGGAAACATCCGTAACGCTCGAGGAAATGATCGATATAGAGGACTATATGAGAGGCCATACGATCATGAAGCAAGAGATAGCCGATATAGAAATTATAACCAGAATTCCAGATATCATGACAGGAATCGATATAACAATAGATATCGGGGCAGAAATAACTGGAGCCAAGGTCAACAGTATAATGGGAACGACAGGCAGGATGGCCGAAGAAACGATCCTAACGACAGACGAGATAATCGTGGACATAAGAGGTCGAGGCAAGAAGATAGACAGCCTAGTGCACCACTCGAGGAGACAGTGAGAGATGTCAATCGAGCAAGCACGAGTGGCGAAGGAAAAAAAAAACGTCAAATTAACTCTAGAGAAAAATGCTAATCATTGGGAATCGATCATCATTATGGAAACGTATCAGGTCAAGGACGAGGATTTAATCGAGGAGGAAGACATAGTACATCGGGAAAATAGACATGAATTGCCAGTTATTAGTGTGGAAGTCATGGGAAAAGAAATAAAGACACTTGTAGACACGGGGGCTATGGTGAGCTTGATATCCGTAGGTTGCCTGGATGAATTGAAATTATTAGGAGAAATTACAATGTTGCCAACTGTTGTTAGCAAAATTCAAGGGGTGATCCCAGACAGGAGTATGAAATGTAAAAGTCAGGTACTTTTAGATGTTGGGATTGGAACCAGAAGTTTTGAACAGATGTTGCTAGTAGTGGGTCAACTACATTTTGACATGATCCTAGGAGTGGATTTCTTAAGTGAGAGTGGCCTGATCATAGATATGCAGAGCAGGCGCATGTACTTTCAAGAAGGGGTCATGGAAAATCAGGAATCGGAGATGACATTCTTTAGAGAGGATATATTGGATGAGATTGTATGCAGCGTTGAAAGGTCTATAGAAGATAAAACTGGCATGACAGGTAAAATAAATCCAGAAATTAAGGAGCAGTTTGATCAAGTAATTTCAGAATATGAGGACATATTCAGTGACAAACCAGGTCTCATAGAAAATTTTACCTACAGCATCAAGTTGATGGATGACAAACCATACCATAAAAATTTATATCCCATTCCGGATAAATGGAAGGAGGAAGTTAGCATAATGATAAGCGATATGGAGAAAGATGGAATAATTAAGAAAATGCCAACTGCTTATTTGAATCCTTTAGCTGTTGTCAAGAAACCTAATGGTAAGCTGAGGATATGTCTAGATGCTAGAGCCCTTAATGAAAGAGTTCTTCCTGAACATGACAGACCACCTGTTATTCGTGAATTGTTACGCAGATTCAGAGGAAAGAGTTTCTTTTCGACAATCGATCTGACTAGTTCTTATTATCATGTTGAGCTAGCAGAAGACTGCAAACAATACACAGGGTTCTTGTTTGACCATAAAACATATGTATTCAATAGGTTACCTTTTGGAGTGAAAAATTGTGGTCCGGTGATGATCCGAGCACTAGATGAAAATTTGTCAGATGCAGTTAAGGAGCATGTGGTAAGCTATATTGATGACCTGATTATAGCGTCTGAGACAGCGGAAGAACATATCAGGCACCTTCAAATGCTTTTTGAAGATCTTAGGAGGACGAACTTCAAGCTGAATTTCAATAAATGTCAGTTCTTTCATGACGAAATTGAATTTCTTGGACATAGAATCGATGGAGATGGTTATAGGCCCAATCCAAAGAAGATCATGGCAATTTCAGAGTTTCCAACCCCACGAAAGATTAAAGAGGTACGGCAGTTTTAGGCATGTGTCAGTTCTTTTCAACACATTGTCCTGAATATACTGAGACGATGGCACCTCTGCAGGATTTACTAAGAAAGGGAAATCGATGGAAATGGGACGATAGATGCAATCAAGCGTTTTTAGCGGCCAAGAAAATGTTGATCCAAAATATCAAGCTTCAGTACCCTGATTTTACAAGAAGATTTTTTGTAGAGACAGACGCATCCAAAATAGGTATTAGTGGGATCCTATATCAGTTGGATGATAACAAGAAACATAGGTATTTAGCTTTCACCAGTCGCAAGCTTAGGAATTGTGAGAAGAATTACTATGCAACAGAGTTAGAGGCATTAGCAGAGGTTCATGCTCTTAAAACGTGGAAGAAGGTGTTGTTTGGACATGACATAACAGTGATCACAGATCATAAAGCCCTCCAATTTATTATGAAGACAGACTTAGCGAGTGACCGCATCACCAGATGGGCTCTGTTCTTACAGCAATTTAACCCAGCTGTTGTACATAGACCTGGGAAGTTAAATCTGTTAGCAGATGTGTTGAGCTGAAACCCTTGTGAGGAAGTAATTGTCAACCATATAAATTTGATTCAAGAGGATACTGGTACTCTAGAAAAGTTGAAGTTGTTAGCGCAAACTCAGAAGAGATATGCACCTTTGCGAAGAATTTACCGTTTTTTGACACGCAGGATGGACAACGCTGATCCGGATTTTCAAAGAACTGAGATAGAGGCTAGAAAATATCATATTATGGGAGGTGTTATATGCCAATATATCGACCAGGATCATACTAAACTTAGAGTAGTGATCCCACCCAAGCTTGTCAAACCAGTTATTTGGATGATACACCGAACTGCAGCTCATGTAGGTGTAGACAAGACTTTGGCTCTCGCTCAAGAAACTTTCGTTTGGAGACAAATCGGACAAACGATTCGCGACGTCATAAAGACCTGTGACAGTTGTCAGCGAAGTAAATACTCATCTAAGTTAATGAAAGAAGTTCCTAGATCAATATTACCCAGCAAGCCAAGATAACTTTTCGCGACGGACATTTTCGGTCCGATTCCTCGTTCGACGAAAGGAAATCAGTTCGTTTTGGTAACAGTTGACGTATTTTCAAAATACGTATCTCTATGCCCTATACAGAAAGCTACATCCAAGTACGTGATAAACAGACTTGAGAAAACAGTTATTCCGAGCATGGGGAAACCTGAAGTTTTGTTGAGTGACCATGGATCGCAATTTACTAGTATGGAATTTTCTGCTGCTATGGAACGTTTAGGAATAAGGCATGTGTTTAATTCTGTACGGTATCCAGAGGGAAATCCAGCCGAAAGAATTATGCCGGTGATCAGTAAGATGTGTCGCTTATATGTGTCAAGGCAACACCATAGATGGATGGAAGTGATACCCATCATTAGCCAATGCTTGAATTCCACAGTACATGAAAGCACAGGACAGATTCCGTCCATGCTTCATCATGGATTGAAACCGGATAGACCATGGGACCGAGTCGTGAGGGCACCAGTAGATCCTCAACCCACACAAGAAAGAAGAGTCGAGATGGCAGGAGAGAGACTCAGAAGACAGGCGGAGAAGAGAGCCAGGAGACAGGCAGGAAGGAGGTTCCACGAGCCATTTCAAGAAAATGATGAGGTGCTGATTAGGAAGCCAGTCACTTCGAACCTTCAACTGAAGATCTACCATAAATTTGCTCCATTGTACACTGGTCCGTTCCGTATTGAACAAACATACCAGAATAATAGCTACAAGATTGTCAGAATGGATACTGATGAAGTTGTAGGAACTTTTAATGCAGCTAGCATTAGGAAATACCATCATGCTGAGTAAGGGAATTGTAGAGCTACCGTGTACATGTATTATATATAGAATGCCTGAGAGTGTATTTTTTTTCTCAATCCTGATAAAAAAAGGAGATGTACGGGAGAGATGTACCCGATACCTAGTTTAAGCTATCGGCTACGCCAGCAGACATTAAGCCGTAGTTGAGGTTTTGGGCAGAGTTAGGAAAAGATAGCGCCCAGATCGCGTCAAGAGGAATGTCAAGATGACGTAGGAGGTCTAGGATCAAGGAGGCACTGACGTCTGTAAGAAGATGGAATTATGGATAGAAATGTGAAACTTTATTAAGATATGTATGGAATATGGTATTTAAACATCTTAGAAGAGGATATATAACATGCATTATATGTGGAAATAATTTTAAGGAAGTTAGATAACCCTTAAGTTATTTTATAACGGAACAACCGAGATGATGAGGGTTCGAGACTAAAATTGTGACGCGAGAGCACAGTGGTGGGGGACAACACCACGTGTCTGCGCCAGGCAGATAGGAGTGAAGACAGTGCGAACAGATTCAGTGGAGCTCTGTCAGTCGAGCAAGAAGGATCGAGCTCTGTAGCGCAAGCCAGACGCAGGGTGAAGGTCGCGTAGCGTACCGAAACTGTCACGGCAGAGTGTAGGCGACAGTTTCAGCATCGCCGGGCAGCGAACGACAAGCAGGTCATTGATCCAGGCGGACTTGCCGAGCAAGCAATCACAGACGGCCGGGATATGTTAGAACAGCATTGCAAGCAGTTGGAGACTTTATTACAAGCTACATTTCAACGCAGTTTGAACACAGTTCTTCTGAATAATATTACGACTATGCTTTTCATAATGCATGTCTAAGTAACTTTAACAATTTCAAGCAAGCGGAATGTTGTTAGCATATGCACTGATGAACATTAGATCGTGCATTAATGAAATTTATTTCTTATGCAGTTTCATGAATTACCAAATACCGACAACTACAGGGTGTTTCATAAACTTGGACACTCTCATGTAAAATTTTATTTTTTACGAAAGTGAGACTTAGCAGTTATTGGAGATTGATCTTTCAATACTCAAACTGAACATTTAATGGGACAGTGGCGTAACTTAGAAGAGGAATAGGGGGGTCCGCTGTTTCCATGAACTTTTTCGAGAGGAGTTGGACAATATCCGCTATGGGTAATCCGAAGTTCATCATGTCAGAGTAGACGCAGATAGAGACAAGATGGCACCGCAGAGCGATTGATTCGATTCCTGACGAGAGGAGGTCCACCAGCTGATTCACTTGGGATTTCGAAGGCAATCGTCATTTCATGGATGGAATGATATTCACGCCGATCTTTCGAGAAATTCATTATGTAGGGAAAATCGACGATCTTGGAAATTTAATAACAGCTGATTATGAAAGGTACTGTAAGAGTTATAACTACCTGATACGATTATTTTCATGAATACTGGGCACACATGTATATTTTTCTAATAGGAGTGATACGATTATTTAGACATGGTTTGACTTTATATGCTTCGAATTTGCTAGAATATGGCGTGACCATATGCCATGGCAGGCATCATTATACGAAATTCTCACCATTGGTTGGCTTTATTAAGCAGATGTTTGGTCTTTTAGACATTTTTCCAGCTAGGATATTTTTCATGAATAGTTTTTTTTGTGTAACGAGTATTTCGAACTCGTGATCTGCAATTGATTATCTAAAATTACTTCGTCAGTTCATTGCATACTAGCGAGTGTGTATTATTCATCAGTAGGGATTTTTTCCATTGGATTGTTTGGAGATATTAAGAAGTTATTCACTTTAGTGAATGAACATCGCTTTTATATGACAACTAGAGACTTGTTGATTCCTATCTGGTACATTCACTCATATAGTCTACGAGATGGGGTCTTTCGTATTTATACGATTGTATGGTGGTACTCATCTTACCCATCGTTCAGGGCACTATCATCTTAGACGACGGGGCGAGGTCTTTCGTATTTATACGACTGTACGGTGGTTACACATCTTACTTGCCATTGAGGGACTCATTTTTATCATCCGAGTGTACATGAGATTGTAAGTGAATCAAACAAGGAACTACTAGTCACATATCAGTCGAAATTTTGTTAAATAAAGTAACGATAAATGTCAGCAGGATTGCGTTTAGTAATTCTTGTTTGCCAATCCAATATTTTGTTGCTATACTCTTTTGAGAGTAATTTCAGTTTAACAGCTGTTACAGCTGATGCTTTTGATGAGTTTTATAGTTGTGTTTGATACCTTTGAGAAGGATTTAAAGTAATTGAATCTTGTAAGATCAATCATTAATGGTCAGATTTATTTTAAGGCAGATCAGTATTGCAGATTTTGATATGAGAGATTATAGCACATTGGTGTTTTTCTGTGATGTGAGTTATGAAAATTGTAAGAGAATTTATGCTATTTGAAAGCAGATCTTAAATTACTGAGGTAATATATTTTGTCCAATTGTTTAAGAAGTTGTCTAGATGTCATCAGAGTAATTACAGTTATTGGAGATTGTGTGCGTTAATAATTTGAAGCCAGTTATATATTTTTTGTAGATCATGCAACATGGTTAAGTGGAGTTTGTGATAGGCATTTTGTGGAAGTTGCCATGTGATAGTTGCAACGTTGATAATGTATTTTGAGGCAGACATGAGGTCGTCGTACCCAGTCTAGCGTATTTGTTGAGATTCATGCTGTTTGTGCTGAATATTTATGGAGTTTGGTGGAATAATTGTTGTATTCAAATGTGATACTTGAAGTATTGAGGAAATATAATGTCGTTGTGGATAGTTAGATCCAACGTGATGTCGTGGAGACAATAATATTTTTGGCGATGAAAATTAAATACGAGATATAACTTGGAAGTAATAAAACTGTAAGACAACGTTCTATAAACCATATTAAACAATTTGTTAGGAAATTAAACAAATAAATAAAATTGATAATACAAGATTTTCTGAAAATAATAATTAATGAAATAATAATCTGAGATTTAAGCATATTAACGATCTGACCTAATGAAATAAAAATCAGAATGACTAGATGAAATAATAAAAATCTAAATAACCAGAAGATTGAAATTTAAATAAGTTGATAAATTAAATTTTGGAATAAATCAATGAATTAAATAAATGGATGAATTAAAGATTGGATAATTAAACTGATTGAAATAAATTAATAGACGATTGTAATGATGATGAATAACTGAATTAGAAGATGATAATTAACTAAAGAAGCTGATGATTAATGAATTTATATGGAATTAAATAAATTTAATTGAGAGATAATTTGAGGAATTGCAACTTGAGTTGAGAATTTAAATGATTAAATGGTGACGAATTAACGATTCTGACAGGAATATGTAGAATTTTGAAGTAAGAATTAATGTGAGAAATGTTTAATTTTGATGATGACGATAACGATGACCAATGAGCCGTGAATTTTCTGTAATTCACAGATAAATAATTGTGAATGACAATGTAAATAGTGTAAATTAATTATTCGATGTTTATGAGCATTTGACTAACATGTTCAACATTTAAATTATGCCATGCAAGCCATAAAATACTTGATGTTTAATATATGTGATTATAATATGTGTATGTTTAGACAGATTAATAACTTTTTCAAATCCACATTTATGATGTTAAATTAAAGAGAAATTAGGTCTGAGGTTTCACAAATGTCAGTGACGAAAGACATAGTGCTACAGTGATCCTGAGAACCCAAGAGAACTTTAGAGATTTTTCTTGTTATGTGGATAAAATAAATTTTGGATTAGAAAAGAGATGGTTCGATTTTTGGACAATGACAATTTAACGTTGGCATTCGACCATACTCTCAGGTAGGAGATTTATTTAAAATGTCTGTCTGACTATCAAAGTGAAATAAATTTGTTTTTATCTTAGTTGTGATCTGATGATGGTGTGATTTTCCTTTTTCTTTCCTTGTCTTGAGTAAGGCTTATCCGGAAAGGAAGTAGTTTGCTAGGAATTCAGTTGATGGCGCCCATTTATATTTGCATTATTTCTATTAAACTTAAGCCCGTAACGACCCTAGAGATACTTTGTCTCGTGTTACCCACTGCTTTTTCGATAACTCAGCTGAATTTCCGACACATTCCTTATTTGACTAGAGGTTCATTTAACTCCGCTCTGTCCTGGAACTCCAGGAATGCGATGTTATAGCAGATGGGTCATCGCATCCCCAGGACGAACGGGTACAACACCCATATGACCTGAGTATCAACTTACCACGACTATATCAATAGGAAGCTGCTTGACACCCATATGACCTGAGAATCAACTTACCACCACTATATCAATAGGAAGCTGCTTGACACCCACTTGACCTGAGTATCAACTTACCACCACTATATCAATCGGAAGGTGCTTGACACCCACATGACCTGAGTATCATCTAACCACGACTATATCAATAGGAAGCTGCTTGACACCCACATGACCTGAGTATCAACTTACCACGACTATACCAATAGAAAGCTGATTGACACCCACATGACCTGAGTATTAACTTACCACCACTATATCAATAGGATGCTGCTTGACACCCTCATGACCTGAGTATCAACTTACCACGACTATATCAATAGGAAGCTGCTTGACACCCTCATGACCTGAGTATCAACTTACCACCACTATATCAATAGGAAGCTGCTTGACACCCACATGACCTGAGTATCAACTTACCACCGCTATATCAATAGGAAGCTGCTTGACACCAACATGACCTGAGTATCAACTTACCACCACTATATCAGTAGGAAGTTGCTTAACGCCCACATGACCTGAGTATCAACTTACCACGACTATATCAATAGGAAGCTGCTTGACACCCACATGACCTGAGTATCAAGTTACCACCACTATATCAATAGGAAGCTGCTTGACACCCACATGACTTGAGTATCAACTTACCACCATTATATCAATAGGAAGCTGCTTGACAACCACATGACCTGAGTATCAACTTACCACGACTATATCAATAGGAACCTGCTTGACTCCCACATGACCTGAGTATCAACTTACCACGACTATATCAGTAGGAAGCTGCTTGACACCCACATGACCTGAGTATCAACTTACCACCACTATATCAATAGGAAGCTGCTTGACACCCACATGACCTGAGTATCAACTTACCACGACTATATCAGTAGGAGGCCGCTTGACACCCACATGACCTTAGTATCAACTTACCACCACTATATCAATAGGAAGCTGCTTGACCCCCACATGACCTGAGTATCAACCTACCACTACTATATCAATAGGAAGCTGCTTGACACCCACATGACCTGAGTATCATCTTACCACCACTATATCAATAGGAAGCTGCTTGACACCCACATGACCTGAGTATCAACTTACCACCACTATATCAATAGGAAGCTGCTTGACACGCACATGACCTGAGTATCAACTTACCACGACTATATCAATAGGAAGCTGCTTGACACCCTTATGACCTGAGTATCGACTTACCACCACTATATCAATAAGAAGCTGCTTGACACCCACATGACCTGAGTATCAACTTACCACCACTATATCAATAGGAAGCTGCTTGACACCCACATGTCCTGAGTATCAACTTACCACCACTATATCAGTAGGAAGTAGCTTGACACCCACATGACCTGAGTATCATCTTACCACCACTATATCAATAGGAAGCTGCTTGAAACCCACATGACCTGAGTATCAACTTACCACGACTATATCAATAGGAAGCAGCTTAACACCCACATGACCTGAGTATCATCTTACCACCACTATATCAATACAAAGCTGCTTGACACCCACATGACCTGAATATCAACTTACCACCACTATATCAATAGGAAGCTGCTTGACACCCACATGACCTGAGTATCAACTTTCCACTACTATATCAATAGGAAGCAGCTTGACACCCACATGACCTGAGTATCAACTTACCACCACTATATCAATAGGAAGCTGCTTGACACCCACATGACCTGAGTATCAACTTACCACCACTATATCAATAGGAAGCTGCTTGACACCAACAAGACCTGAGTTTCAACTTACCACGACTATATCAATAGGAAGCTGCTTGACACCCACATGACCTGAGTATCAACTTACCACGACTATATCAATAGGAAGCTGCTTGACACCCACATGACCTGAGTATCAACTTACCAAAACTATATCAATAGGAAGCTGCTTGACACCAACATGACCTGAGTATCAACTTACCACCACTATATCAATAGGAAGCTGCTTGACACCCACATGACCTGAGTATCAACTTACCACCACTATATCAATAGGAAGCTGCTTGACACCCACATGACCTGAGTATCAACTTACCACGACTATATCAATAGGAAGCTGCTTGACACCCACATGACCTGAGTATCAACTTACCACGACTATATAAGTAGGAAGCTGCTTGACACCCACATGACCTGAGTATCAACTTACCACCACTATATCAATAGGAAGCTGCTTGACACCCACATGACCTGAGTATCAACTTACCACGATTATATCTGTAGGAAGCTGCTTGACACACACATGACCTGAGTATCATCTTACCACGACTATATCAATAGGAAGCTGCTTGACACCCCATGACCTGAGTATCAACTTACCACCACTATATCAATAGGAAGCTGCTTGACACCTGGGTAGATTATTGGCTGAGGAATAACCCACCCACCAAGGGAAGATGATTAAGAAAAGGAAGTAGATTTTGGATTGGAGAAAAAGGATAGAAAAATAGGAGGAGGGTCCCACAAAATTTATAAGTTTAACCTTAAACACACTTAGAGGCGGTTGCCACCGCAAATCCGCTCTCGGATACCTAAAATGAGTAAGGGCTTGGTCTAAGCTGACGGGAAACAATGCTAGCACTTGGGCGGTTTGCAAGAGAGTGGCTTTAGTATAATCCCTCTCAAGCATGTATAACACTACTATGGCGAAGAGTGATGGTCTGGCAAGACTGAGAGTAACAAATTTGTTGTATGTTTGTTCAAAGAAATTCGTTTTTGCAAAATAATTCGAAGAATGCCAATAATTTAAATCAGGTTTGGTATTTCCAATTTTCAAAGTTATGGAGTTTCTGAAAAGGCGACCAAGTGTTTCCAAGAAGGAAAATGATAAAAGATTATACCCTGGGGAGTAATTTTGTTGAATGAACCAATGGTTGCATTTAGAAATGGCTAAGCTTTGACTCAGCGAGGAGCCGGCTAAAAGTTTAGACAAAAAGAAACACTTATCTTTTGGAAAACTGACCATAATTTTTGGAGAGGATCTCCACAAGCAGGTAGCTGGCGTAGCGAGCTTTACTTGCCTTACTGGCCAATTAGAATTAGCTATTAAAGCTAAAAGAATCTTTAGTGAGGTTACTACTTAGAGTTCTTGCTCAAATGCAACGAGTGGTGAAAGCCCTATTAATGGTTTTAATGGTATTAAGTAGGGAGAGCCAAGGAAGACAGGATTTTGCCTAAACTTTGTATTAGAAAAATGAGAAAGCGAAAAGAAACGCTTAATTTATTTAACAATTCAAAGAAGTTTAAGGAAATTAACAAGTATGTAATATATTTTTGACAAACATAGTTCGTTTAAACTTTTTAACAAATGGGGTCGCAGACCTCCTCAAATTAAATGGTTGCTCCAGGCAATTAACAATTTATGAGGTTTCAAACCTTATACATACTAAAATCTTAGTAAGATTTTAAAAGGACAAATGAAGTAATCAAAGATAAACATTAAATTGAGTACAAAAGTGTACCTTGAGAAATTCCTGAGAGAATGTTCTAGAGAGAGTAACAACTTCGAAAATAACAATAAGGAAAACATGAAGAATAAGATAGAAGTTCCTACAACTTCTTATATTTAAGCTGAATTACTATATAACAATTATACAAAAGAGAACAGGTCACTTACGGTGAAACCTGAAGGAAAAGTCAAAAGGAAGGTTCTAGACTTCCCACGTTTAAGTAGGAATCACGAGCCAAATGGGGCAGTTTCCATTTCGTGACACCTAGAAACAACTCACGCAAGAGTTGAAAGAATTGTTTTCCCTGATTATAGGGAAGAAACAATGTAAGTTTAAATCGTGTTTAAAACAGGTAGTTACACAGTAATTAATTAATGTTAAACAAGAAAAAATGGAAGGGCACTTCGAGAGTGACACCTTATAGAAAAGTTACAATTTTATTAATCTGGGTTGTTAGTAGAAGGTTGAGGAAAGATCATTGGAATATAGGATCAATGTTCATGGCCGTTTTTAATATAAACGGACGATCGCGACGCGGTAGGAAAGTGGAGCAAGCACTGGTTATCACTATAGTCTGTAAAGATGGATGCAAAGTTCACTGTAGAAACACGAAAGTTTATGAGAAAGAAAGTTATTGCAATGAGGAAAATAACTGATTGCACTAGATAGGCGAGAGTCTATTTCTTGAGAAAGTTGGGAGTTACAATTAAATGTACCATAGAACATCCCAGCGGTTCCAGCGGTGGATGAAAGTTAGCTATTAAGCTTTTAATTCAGAAATGAGATTTTTCAATTTTAAATAGTATTCTCACGAGTGAGGAAAAATACATGACGACAGGACTTGTAGATCAAGTACAGACTCTGGAAGGTTCCAGAACGATCTTTATAGAAAAATGGGGTCAAGAAAATCCAACGGAGGAACTAGCTTGGTGAATTATAGACAGCGGGTATTAGATAATATCCCACGTAGTGAGAGGATTTCTCATTTGAATAGCTTAAGAAAAGCTCTTTTTTAGTAAGGTTGGCTTATACGAACAAATGCTCAACATGGCAAATCCCACGAAGAATGATTTTTGCCCCAAAATAAATAATCTCACACTGTCTATAAAAGTATCGTTAAAGCACGTGAAAGTTAAAACCATGAAGATGAGGTTAAAACTTTAAGATGGTACTTATCGTGATTTCATGTTGAAGGTGAAGTTCCTTTTGACGATAACTACTTTGCCAACATGGCGTAGAAGAGAGTATGCCTCTTGGGTTGAGGAGACTGGCTCTAGTTGAGCCCTGACTGTTCGAGTCAACTGCCGACTTAGAAGTGAGACCTGCTCAACGGAGCACGGAGGGTCTAAGGAAGGGGAAAAGAGTGGGGGGTAGGAGACAAAAGGAGAACATATAAACATTGCCAACGTTAAAACAAAAAAAATTATTTTCTCTTGATGAGCTGGTCTTCAAAGAGTTGATAACAGGCGATACTAGCGCAGCATGGTGAGTAAAAAAGTAGACGTAGTTCTCTTGCTCACGGATAAAATAGCTGGCGATGGTAACATGATCTGGTGGCCAGATGGATAAGTAAATCCTCTTGCACCAGGAAGAATTGAGGAGCTGCAGAGATTCGCTGCTAGGTGAGTCATGGAACATATATATCTAGAACAGACTCATAAAAGATATAAGCGACCTGATCACCTATGAGAAAATAGAAGATCACTGTTGGTGTTTGACAAGGAGGAAGGAATAAACATGCAAAAGCATTAAAAATTTCATATCTCTCGTACCGTGTATTCCAAGAATACACCATACTGGGAGGGAAAAACACCAACAGAGAACAAATAAACAGTTACACATTCAAAGGCAACGGAGCGATCAAAGACAGTGGTCTTGTGATCGGACCATTAGTGGTCAAAATTTGGGCCACCCTGACTCTCCCATCTCTTCCAGGATAACAGTCGGTCACTCTACCAGAGATCCATACTAGAGGGGGTGAAACATCCCTAACTAAGACCAAGTCCCCCACTTTAATGTCGGGACTGGAAAGAAACCACTTCTGTCTCCGTTGCAAGGAAGTTAAATATTCCAAGTTCCACCTCTTCCAAAAGGAATTGCGGAGGGCTTCAAGTTTACGCCAAACAATAGGTAAATTAGAATCCCTGTAAGAATTGGGAAGAGGAGGAGGGGCAGAAAGAGAAGTACCGATAAGGAAGTGACCAGGTGTAAGTGGAAGCAGGTCATCAGGGTCATTGGAAAGCGGAGTTAAAGGGCGAGAATTCACAACACCTTCAATCAGAACAGACAGTGAATTGAATTCTTCATAAGTCAGAATGCGATTACCTAAGACTTTTCTTAAATGACGTTTAGTAAGCTTTACACAAGATTCCCACCTACCGTCGTGATGAGGAGCGTAGGGAGGTATAAAGCGCCATTTGAAACCCTTTGAATAAGAAAAATTAGAAATTTGTTCCATGGCAGGAGAGGAAGTGAGAGCTTTCTTCCACAGGGAAGCTGCGCCCTGAAAAGTGGAAGCGTTATCAGAGAACATCTCTGAAGGAACACCACGCCTAGCAGTGGAGCGAGAGACCGCTGATAAAAAGTAGGAAGTAGAAGCATTCGTTACTAGTTCCAAATGGATAGCGCCAGTAACCATGCAAACAAAGAGAGAAACATAAAGCTTACCAAACAATTTGCGTTTAGCTTCAGGTGAATTGCGTTGATATTGGAACGGACCCATATAGTCCACACCAGTTAAAGCAAATGGGCGTATAGGAGAAGAGCGAAAAGAGGGAAGATCGCTCATTAATTGAGTATTGATTTTAGGTTTCGCTTTAAAGCAAGGAATGCACTTATGAATTACAGAAGAAACTTCGTGAATTCCATTTATGATCCAGTACTTTTCCCTTAAGAGGCAAAGCAGAGTGCGTGTGCCAACATGCAGATTGCGATAATGAAAGTCACGTATAATTAAAGAAGTTACGTGATGTTTAGAAGGCAAAATAACGGGATGCTTTTTGTCCTCAGAGAGCAAAGATTGCGAGAGCCTTCCACCTACCCTGAGTAACCCATGGTCATCAAGGAACGGAGATAAAGCACGAAGACGACTGGATTTGGGAAGATCCCTTTTAGAAGAAAGTGAAGACAATTCAGAAGAAAAGGCTTCTTGCTGTGTCAGTTGTAAAACCTTAATGGTAGCGAGATTCAATTCATGATTGGTAAGGTGTGGTTTGGGGAGAAGAGGTTGGTCAACCACAAGATATTTCCATCGAAGGAGATAAGCAACAATTCGAATTAATCTGTGAAAGGAAGGGTAGCGGGACAACATGGGATGAGAAACGTTGGAAACAAGACACGAAGCAGTAGGTAAAGATACTTTAGCGTCAGGCACGTTGGAGTTTGTAGCTGGAGGTTTAGAAGGCCATGAAGAAGAGTCTTCGATTAACCACGAGGGCCCATGCCAGTACAATTGGGAAGCTGCCAATTGAGAGGGTAAACAACCACGAGAGATAATATCGGCTGGATTATCAGCACTGGGCACATGCCTCCATTGACATCCAGAAGAAAGACTTTGAATTTTGGAAACCCTGTTTGCAACAAAAGTTTGCCCGTGAGAGGGGTTCTTGGCGATCCAAGAAAGGGTGATCATGGAATCGCTCCAGAGATAGATTTGCGAGAATTCGACTTTTAATACTTC
The DNA here is from genome assembly GCA_946902985.2 of Meconema thalassinum. NCBI lineage: Eukaryota > Metazoa > Arthropoda > Insecta > Orthoptera > Tettigoniidae > Meconema > Meconema thalassinum. Next base: position 5,425,459 of record OX336398.1, on the reverse strand, counting down.
CCGTAATTTCTTAACAAGTTCTGCAGCCATGAGTGCAGCGCACAGTTCGAGCCTAGGCAAAGTGATAGTTTTAAGAGGAGCGACCTTCGATTTGGCACAAACAAGGTTGGAAACTGAAGATCCATATAATGAACCGTGATAAACTAAATATGCGCAGCAACCGTAAGCTTTTTCGGAACTGTCCGCGAACACATGAAGGAAGAAGGGTGTATTAGAATGAGAGCTAATTTAATTCCTCGGGATTTCGATAAGGGAAAGATCCGGCAAATTGCTGCGAAACGAGAGCCAACGATTAAGAAAAGAAAGAGGGACAGTGTCATCCCATTCACATTTGAGCGACCACAGCTCTTGCATGAAGAGTTTGGCTATAACGATAACTGGGGCAAGGAATTGAAGCGGATCAAAAATTTTTGCAATTTCAGAGAGGATTTGTCTTTTTGTGTTAGGAAGCTCTTCTGCGAGCGAAACTTTATAGATGAGAGTGTCAGTGCTAGTGCACCAATGAACTCCTAGAGTTTTTATAGATTCGGAGTTTCCACAAATTTCGACAGAAGAAGGATCTACGTCTTCGATGGGAAACTGGGCGAGAAACTCAGGGGAGTTGGAATTCCACTTATGGAGTGGGAAACCTCCATTCCTTAGCAATGCTTGAAGTTCTAACGACACAAAAGAAGCTTCCTCCAAAGTGGGGAAGGACTGCAAATAATCGTCAACATAGAATGACGTAGTTAGTGCTTCAGAGGCTTTGGAATTAAATAAATGACCATCTTGTGAGGCTAACAAGTGTAGAGATCGAATAGCAAGGAAAGCAGAGGGTTTTAAGCCATAAGTAACCGTTTTTAAGCGAAATACCTTAATGGGCTTACTGATTTCATCACGCCACAAAATTCTTTGGAGATCTCGTTGTTCCGGTTGAATTAAACCTTGACGGTACATCTGTTTTATATCAGCTATGACAGCTATGGGAAATAATCGAAAGTTTAAGAGTATAGCAGATAGATCTGATTGAATAGCAGGACCAGAGTAAAGAGTGTCGTTAAGGCTGTTGCCATTAACGTCGGGTGATGAACCATTGAAAACAACTCGAATTTTATCTTTTACAAGGTGGTTTTTCCACACAGGATGATGATTTAGATAAACCGTTTCAAGTGGGGGGTGCAATTCATCCTCAGATTTGTTAACAACTTCCATGTGATCCAAGCTTTCATACTCATCCATGAAATCAGTGTACTGCTGTTTAACAAGAGGTTCTTTCTTGAATTTGCTCTCGATAGCAAAGAGAGCTTTTCGAGCTTTGGGCTGAGAATTAATAAGTTTTGGAGGATTATGTAATCTTGGCATTTGAACAACGAACCGGCCATCAGAAGAACGAGTAGTGGTGTTCAAAAAAAGTAGCTCACAGAATTCATTTTCTGAAGAGGTTACATTAGGAGGATCAACGCTTTCAAGCCTCCAGAACTGTTCCAGATCAGTATTGGAGAAGTAACATTGCGATGCGGATTGGGGAGAATAATGGGGAAGTTGACCTGTGACAATCCATCCAAAATTAGTGTCTCTGGCGACCAAGTTTGAGGATAACTTACGAACCTGTTTACGTAGGCAATTCCAGAAAACATTGGCACTAAAGAGTATGTCAATAGGATTTTGCATGTTGAACAAAGGATCGGCTAGCCTTAAATGCGAGGGAATATTTAACCCTGAAATATCCACAGAGTGACTGGGAGTATCTTCTCCAATGCTATTGAGAATGAGACAATTAAGTTTAAAGAAGTTGTTTCTATGACAAATATCTCTTATGGTTAGCTTCGAGAATTGTAAAGCTTGCGATTTTGAGCTGTTGATGCCCGACACATTGATAGAAGTGGGGTTTACAGGTAGACCTAGTTTTCTAATTAAGGAATTAGACACAAAATCATGAGTTGCCGCTGAATCTAGAAGACCGCGTGCACGAACCTAGTTGCCAAAGTTATCCTGAACTTCGATTTGGACGGTAGACAACAATACTTGAGCACTGCGAATGGACTTGGCATTTTGAATATACGATGAAGCATTAGAACTGTTAGCACTATCATTTTTCGGAGAAGTAGATGCTGTCGATGACCTTGCCTGATCATGACGATGTAGCAAAGTATGATGAGCCTTTTCACAATGGTAGCAAAGTCTTGTGGACTTGCAATTAGAAGCAGAATGCGTAGGCGCTAGGCAATTGAAGCAATGTTTGTTCTGGGAAACTAATTTTCTTCTGTCGTCAACCGACATTTCTTTAAAGGATTTACAGAGGTATAGGGCATGGGGATCTTTACAAAGTATGCACTTTAAAGGTTCATTTAAACTCTTACGGGGTTCGCTTTGAGTGTTTAAAACAATAGAGCTAGCAACACGACGTTCACTAGACCTAGTTGGGTAACCAGTAGTATTTGATTTAAATTTAGATGAACTAGACCCGGGTTTTTGGGTATTAGACGCTAAGCGATCGCTTTTAGGTTTGATAGACATTAATTCAAATTTGGAACTCGGGGAAGAGGGTTCACTTTGATTAGCTAAAGCGGTTAAGAGCTGGCATCTGGCATTTATGAAAGTGACTAAATGCTCGTAAGAATAGTCGTCTTCTTTAGAAAGTTCAATTTCCCAAGCTTTGAGAGTAGCAGCATCAACTTTAGAAACCACTAAATGTATTAGGAAAGTATCCCAGTGTTCAGTGGGTTGATCTAATTGGGACAAAGCCTTAACGTGAAGTTGTGTAGTGTCAACTAGAGTACGCAAACTGGTGACGTCATTGTGCTGTGACGCAGGTAGATTGAAGAGAGCCTTCATATGGCGTTGAATACGTAACCGTAAATTTCCATATCTTTCTTTTAATAAGTTAAAGGCAATGGGGTAATTTTGGGCACGTAGAGGAAGTGCTTCGACTAACTGCAAAGCTTGTTCTCGGAGAATAGATCTCAAGTAATGAAACTTGTAAATGACTTGAATGTCTTCATTGTCATGAACAAGGGAGCAAAATAATTCATAGAAAGAATCCCAAGTAGATTCATCTCCAGAAAATTGGGGTAAATCAATTTTCGGTAAAATTGGTTTGGGCTTGTGAGTACCATCACGGAAAGAAGTTTGTGGTTCGTGAAGGGAACAAAGAACAGAAGCGTCCTTTTTCTGCTCCTCTTCGAGTTGGCGTATTATTTTGAAAGCAGAACCTATACCTTCGTAATATTGGTTTTCTACTTCGACACGATCTTCGGTTTGATTGAGCATGCAAGTTTCTATTTCAGTTTGAATGTTACAATAGTTTTCATAAGAACGTTCAAAATCCCTTACACGATGTTTCAACAAGTCTAATTGAGCTTCTGAGGGATCTAACTCTTTTATGTATTTTCTAAAACGGGTAATTTGCCCTTTGTAGGATGCTCGTTTAGAAGCAAGTTTTTCATCCTTATCTTTTTCAGTAGGAGCCATATTAGAGAAAATAGATGAAAATGTAACTCACGAAACTTTGGAACCTTGGAAATCAAGCTGGCAACAGCAATAAGTAGAGAGAACGGGACACACCAAAGGAGACAGGAGCGGCCTCTTTCCCCTTCACAGGCTTTGCACGATGTGGTTATAGCTGAAAGATTCAAAACAGATATTGATAATTTGCAAAATATTGCCAAACAGAAAAATGACAAATGGACTCTCCCGGGTTTCCGGGACCAAATTTTGGGTAGATTATTGGCTGAGGAATAACCCACCCACCAAGGGAGGATGATTAAGAAAAGGAAGTAGATTTTGGATTGGAGAAAAAGGATAGAAAAATAGGAGGAGAGTCCCACAAAATGTATAAGTTTAACCTTAAACACACTTAGAGGCGTTTGCCACCGCAAATCCGCTCTCGGATACCTAAAATGAGTAAGGGCTTGGTCTAAGCTGACGGGAAACAATGCTAGAACTTGGGCGGTTTGCAAGAGAGTGGCTTTAGTATAATCCCTCTCAAGCATGTATAACACTACTATGGGGAAGAGTGATGGTCTGGCAAGACTGAGAGTAACAAATTTGTTGTATGTTTGTTCAAAGAAATTCGTTTTTGCAAAATAATTCGAAGAATGCCAGTAATTTAAATCAGGTTTGGTATTTCCAATTTTCAAAGTTATGGAGTTTCTGAAAAGGCGACCAAGTGTTTCCAAGAAGGAAAATGATAAAAGATTATATCCTGGGGAGTGATTTTGTTGAATGAACCAATGGTTGCATTTAGAAATGGCTAAGCTTTTACTCAGCGAGGAGCCGGCTAAAAGTTTAGACAAAAAGAAACACTTATCTTTTGGAAAACTGACCATAAGTTTTCGGAGAGGATCTCCACAAGCAGGTGGCTGGCGTAGCGAGCTTTACTTGCCTTACTGGCCAACTAGAATTAGCTATTAAAGCTAAAAGAATCTTTAGTGAGGTTACTACTAAGAGTTCTTGCTCAAATGCAACGAGTGGTGAAAGCCCTATTAATGGTTTTAATGGCATTAAGTAGGGAGAGCCAAGGAAGACAGGATTTTGCCTAAACTTCGTATTAGAAAAATGAGAAAGCGAAAAGAAACGCTTAATTTATTTAACAATTCAAAGAAGTTTAAGGAAATTAACAAGTATGTAATATATTTTTGACAAACATAGTTCGTTTAAACTTTTTAACAAATGGGGTCGCAGACCTCCTCACATTAAATGGTTGCTCCAGGCAATTAACAATTTATGAGGTTTCAAACCTTATACATACTAAAATCTTAGTAAGATTTTAAAAGGACAAATGAAGTAATCAAAGATAAACATTAAATTGAGTACAAAAGTGTACCTTGAGAAATTCCTGAGAGAACGTTTTAGAGAGAGTAACAACTTCGAAAATAACAATAAGAAAAACATGAAGAATAAGATAGAAGTTCCTACAACTTCTTATATTTAAGCTGAATTACTTTATAACAATTATACAAAAGAGAACAGGTCACTTACGGTGAAACCTGAAGGAAAAGTCAAAAGGAAGGTTCTAGACTTCCCACGTTTAAGTAGGAATCATGAGCCAAATGGGGCAGTTTCCATTTCGTGACACCTAGAAACAACTCACGCAAGAGTTGAAAGAATTGTTTTCCCTGATTATAGGGAAGAAACAATGTAAGTTTAAATCGTGTTTAAAACACGTAGTTACACTTTAATTAATTAATGTTAAACAAGAAAAAATGGAAGGGCACTTCGAGAGTGACACCTTATAGAAAAGTTACAATTTTATTAATATGGGTTGTTAGTAGAAGGTTGAGGAAAGATCATTGGGATATAGGATCAATGTTCATGGTCGTATATAATATAAACGGACGATCGCGACGCGGTAGAAAAGTGGAGCAAGCACTGGTTATCACTATAGTCTGTAAAGATGGATGCAAAGTTCACTGTAGAAACACGAAAGTTTATGAGAAAGAAAGTTATTGCAATGAGGAAAATAACTGATTGCTCTAGATAGGCGAGAGTCTATTTCTTGAGAAAGTTGGGAGTTACAATTAAATGTACCATAGAACATCCCAGCGGTTCCAGCGGTGGAAGAAAGTTAGCTATTAAGCTTTTAATTCAGAAATGAGATTCTTCAATTTTAAATAGTATTCTCACGAGTGAGGAAAATACATGACGACAGGACTTGTAGATCAAGTACAGAATCTGGAAGGTTCCAGAACGATCTTTATAGAAAAATGGGGTCAAGAAAATCCAACGGAGGAACTAGCTTGGTGAATTATAGACAGCGGGTATTAGATAATATCCCACGTAGTGAGAGGATTTCTCATTTGAATAGCTTAAGAAAAGCTCTTTTTTTTAGTAAGGTTGGCTTATACGAACAAAAGCTCAACATGGCAAATCCCACGTAGAATGATTTTTGCCCCAAAATAAATAATCTCACACTGTCTATAAAAGTATCGTTAAAGCACGTGAAAGTTAAAACCATGAAGATGAGGTTAAAACTTTAAGATGGTACTTATCTTGATTTCATGTTGAAGGTGAAGTTCCTTTTGACGATAACTACTTTGCCAACATGGCGTAGAAGAGAGTATGCCTCTTGGGTTGAGGAGACTAGCTCTAGTTGAGCCCTGACTGATCGAGTCAACTGCCGACTTAGAAGTGAGACCTGCTCAACGGAGCACGGAGGGTCTAAGGAAGGGGAAAAGAGTGGGGGGTAGGAGACAAAAGGAGAACATATAAACATTGCCAACGTTAAAACAAAAAAAATGATTTTCTCTTGATGAGCTGGTCTTCAAAGAGTTGATAACAGGCGATACTAGCGCAGCATGGTGAGTAAAAAAGTAGACGTAGTTCTCTTGCTCATGGAGAAAATAGCTGGCGATGGTAACAAGATCTGGTGGCCAGATGGATAAGTAAATCCTCTTGCACCAGGAAGAATTGAGGAGCTTCAGAGATTCGCTGCTAGATGACGCTAGGTGAGTCATGGAAGATATATATCTAGAACAGACTCATAAAAGATATAAGCGACCTGATCACCTAACAGAAAATAGAAGATCACTGTTGGTGTTTGACAAGGAGGAAGGAATAAACATGCAAAAGCATTAAAAATTTTATATCTCTCGTACCGTGTATTCCAAGAATACACCAACACCCACATGACCTGAGTATCAACTTACCACCACTATATCAATAGGAAGCTGCTTGACACCCACATGACCTGAGTATAAACTTACCACCACTATATCAATAGGAAGCTGCTTGACACCCACATGACCTGAGTATCAACTTACCAGACTATATCAATAGGAAGCTGCTTGACACCCACATGACTTGAGTATCATCTTACCACCACTATATCAATAGGAAGCTGCTTGACACCCACATGACCTGAGTATCATCTTACCACGACTATATCAGTAGGAGGCTGCTTGACACCCACATGACCTGAGTATCAACTTACCACCACTATATCAATAGGAAGCTGCTTGACACCCACATGACCTGAGTATCAACTTACCACGACTATATCAGTAGGAGGCTGCTTGACACCCACATGACCTGGGTATCAACTTACCACCACTATATCAATAGGAAGCTGCTTGACACCCACATGACCTGAGTATCAACTTACCACCACTATATCAATAGGAAGCTGCTTGACACCCACATGACCTTAGTATCATCTTACCACCACTATATCAATAGGAAGCTGCTTGACACCCACATGACCTGAGTATCAACTTACCACCACTATATCAATAGGAAGCTGCTTGACACCCACATGACCTGAGTATCAACTTACCACGACTATATCAATAGGAAGCTGCTTGACACCCACATGACCTGAGTATCATCTTACCACCACTATATCAATAGGAAGCTGCTTGACACCCACATGACCTGAGTATCAACTTACCACGACTATATCAATAGGAAGCTGCTTGACACCCACATGACCTGAGTATCAACTTACCACCACTATATCAATAGGAAGCTGCTTGACACCCACATGACCTGAGTATCATCATACCACCACTATATCAATATGAAGCTGCTTGGCACCCACATGACCTGAGTATCAACTTACCACCACTATATCAGGAGGAAGCTGCTTGACACCCACATGACCTGAGTATCATCTTACCACCACTATATCAATAGGAAGCTGCTTGACACCCACATGACCTGAGTATCAACTTACCACCACTATATCAATAGGAAGCTGCTTGACACCCACATGACCTGAGTATCAACTTACCACCACTATATCAATAGGAAGCTGCTTGACACCCATATGACCTGAGTATCAACTTACCTCCACTATACCAATAGGAAGCTGCTTGACACCCACATGACCTGAGTATCAACTTACCACCACTATATCAATAGGAAGCTGCTTGACACCCACATAACCTGAGTATCATCTTACCACCATTATATCAATAGGAAGCTGCTTGACACCCACATGACCTGAGTATCAACTTACCACCACTATATCAATAGGAAGCTGCTTGACATCCACATGACTTAAGTATCAACTTACCACCACTATATCAATAGGAAGCTGCTTGACACCCACATGACCTGAGTATCAACTTACCACCACTATATCAATAGGAAGCTGCTTGACACCCACATGACCTGAGTATCAACTTACCACCTCTATATCAATAGGAAGCTGCTTGACACCCACATGACCTGAGTATCAACTTACCACCACTATATCAATAGGAAGCTGCTTGACACCCACATGACCTGAGTATCAACTTACCACCACTATATCAATAGGAAGCTGCTTGACACCCACTAGACCTGAGTATCACCTTACCACCACTATATCAATAGGAAGCTGTTTGACACCCACATGACCTGAGTATCAACTTACCACCACTATATCAATAGGAAGTTGCTTGACACCCACATAACCTGAGTATCATCTTACCACCATTATATCAATAGGAAGCTGCTTGACACCCACATGACCTGAGTATCAACTTACCACCACTATATCAATAGGAATCTGCTTGACACCAACATGACCTGAGTAGAGATCGCTATTGTTTCTCCTTACTTGTCTCGGGATCACCTGTTCCATTATTCTTCATTTGATCACCCCTAGTTTAACTCCCCCTCAATTCTGATCCTGAATTTATAGGTACCGTAATCATGATTTGTTGTACCTTAATCGACAGTTCTCTTTAGTAAGTTACCTGATAAATGTTCCTAATGTCTTTAGGTTTCACACCTCTTCCTAACCTTCATGGTATAATGGTGTAATTGCTTAGAACAACTGCCTGGAAAATAAGGTATTCTGACATAAAAATTAACAAAAATTTCGGTGATAATGAAGACACGATTTCCCCCAACGTGAATGGTTTTAGTGATATCACGAACATTTTCTCCATGATGCACTGCTTCTACACTTCTTTTGATGTGTTAAATAATTGCCATGCTTTGAGTCTGAGACTGATTTCTTCCCTATTGCACTTGTTAATATTTTTACACAACACAGCCGCCTACTCCACGTCAACTAATAGATGATTTTAATACTGTAATTCACCAAAAAGTGTGTGAAATATTCGACGCGTAAATAAATGTTCTCCACTGTATCATAAATGATTTAAATAAATGTTTACAGCTTTCAGTACCATGCAGCCCAATGCACTAATCTCCGCACTCAAGCTGTTTAGCGTTCGACAAGTGCTGTACAGTAATAAGTAAGCGTTTCTGGCGTCTTCCGTCTGTGACCAGTCAGGTTGCTTCTTCACCATGTCCTCCTACATCATTCCAAATATTTGTTACTGGCGCCGATAACTTAGATGTTAGGCCCCTTAAAGCAACAATTATCATCACCATGTTTATTATTCCCACATAGAATAATGCCTAATATCATGCAGTAAATTTCCAACTCAGTTTATTGTGTTGTTTGAGTCAACTGTTATTTAAATATTTGTTTCCATCTCTTAAGTCTGATGAAGTTTACAGCTCACTCGATCCTTCCACAGCACCCTCATGCATATGTCTCCATGGAATATCTCAGCTCGCAATTTCTGCGCCTAATTTGATGTAACGTGGTCTGACGTAGAATTCAGATATAGGCGCGCTTAATGATTATGATGTGCCCATATTGATCCGAGATACCTCTGAGTCAAGAGCCAAATCAACTCTCGTGAGATCTCTTCACCAGCATCACACATGGATTTGAGCTGGTCCCACACGAGGCCGTTAATCTCAGGCTTTGGGTGTGGTTATGAAGCTAGTCCAAGCACATGCTAATTAATAAACAGAAGGTTCAAAATCTACTACATATAACCCCACATTATAGGATAAGAACTTGTGTCCTTGAGTGATTTATTCACCAAAGGTCCCTAGCTTACTCTTTATTGTTGGTTAGTCCACAAGCTAACTTGAAAATAAACACTCCTGAAAATAAATTTCATCTTACATAACTGTCCGAATATCACCTTCAGAAGTCCTATATTCCGAAACGTCATTAAATTACTAGCTAATAAATGGTGCACTAATGGTTCCAACGCAAATATAAATGTCAATTATTCATCAGATCTAATTACATTGCTCCTATCTTCGGTAGAGGCCTAAGCCCCTGTCGTTCCACAACGAACAGTATCATCTGACAAAGAAACCAGAATAAAAATAAAAAGTTCAAATGGAACCACATCCACCATTTATATTAATTAAATTAAATCCAGCTAGCCAAATCCTGTACAAAGTATCCTACAAAACGTCGCATCTGAAATTCCTTCCTAGGCTGTAAAAGAAACAAATTACAATCAGGGAAAATAATATGTACAAGAATAAACATGATCTCGACTGGCTTGTCGTATTGTTGACATCTCATCTATTCCCTCAGAAAGTCGTCTTGCAGTCAGTGAAGTCTCATATTTCTTATCTAAGTCTTGTATGTCACATTGTGTTTGGATGGTGTTCAAAATGATGGAACACTGTGGATGATTTATTTCAACCTTTGTAAAGGAACGTGTTTGTAAAACAAGTAATTTCTCTGCAGGATAATACTGATCTGACTGAGGACATCAAGATAGAAGAGTTTTCGATACCAGAGCTTGTTCCAAGAAGGGAAGAAATTGAAACTCCTCCTGTAGCGAGCGAAGGTGATTTGAAACAGGTAAGAACTAATTGTTGCGCCTGATAAGGGACATCACCTGATCACCATCTTCCTCTGTCCATCGCAACTAAGGTAATACAAAATGGTGTATTCAGACTGTACTGATGACTGTTATTAGGTTGGGTTTGGTATAGAAGGTACAAGTCGTGTAGAAGAGTGGCTTCTGCTAGCTTAATAATAAAGATGATAATAATTATGACACATGAAATTTACTTCCACGAAATTGTATTTGAAATGATATGGGGGAGGAAATATGATAAATATTCCTTCTGATCCTCTCCTTACTACTACAATACATGAGAAATGATCGGTGACAACTGCTATTTATTTATAAGTGGGCGAATCAGAAACACATTATATTATTTACTGTACCGTGAAATATTGTCAAATATCAAATTATGAGGATTAACCACCATAATAGACGGGTGAGTGTGTAAAGTCCGTTATGTCACAATGTTCAAGTTCAATTCAAAACCAAAATCGAGTTGTGGAATATAAGTAATTTGAATTAAGTCTCCAGTAGCCTAATACTGTTCACAACAGAGGGATAACTCGTCATAATAAATTCCATATAAATTCAAGTACCGGTAGTTACCAAACAACACGAGGTGTCTCATAAATTATGACTTGACACACTTTGCACACCCACATCCCGCCTATATAGGCTAATATAAAGCTCAATGTTGGTTTGTCTGTCTGTCTGTTATTTATTCAAATCTACACCGTTTCACCGATCTGAACCAGATTTTACCTAGTTATCCTTTGGAATCCTGCGGGTAACACTATCCTCTTGGAAGTTTCAAACAGACCTCTCCATTCCCTGCATTTAGGACCCTTGGCACAAATCGACACCATTTCACAGATCTGGACAACATTTTACGCACTTTCCCTTTGGAACCCGACGAGTAACACTGTCCATTTGAAATTTTCCACAGATCTCTCTATTCCCTGCATGTAGGTCCTTTGGCACAAATCTACACCGTTTCACCGATCAGAACCAAATTTCCGACCGCCTTCTCCATTCACTGCATTTAGGCCCTTTGGCACTAATGTACACCGTTTCACCGAACTGAACCAAACTTTACGCACTTACCTTTCGGAACCTAGCAGATAACACTGTGTACGTGAAATCCGGACATCCCTATCCATTTCCTGGATTTAGGCCGTTTGGCACATAGTCGAAGGATCGAATTTGTAGTTGAAGGACCAATCTAGGCTCATTGTAAGCCTCGCAACGCAAGAAACAATAATAATAATAATGTGATTAGTTTTATGTCCCTTTTAACTAGCTGGGGGCGTGGTGGCTCAGCGGTCTAGCTGTATGCCTCTCACCAAGGTGGTCCGGGTTCGATTCCCGGTCAATGCATGTGAGATTTTCGAAGTGAAATGCCATGTCCTGTGGTTCGGATTCCACGTAAAAAGGAGGTCCCGTGGCTCATGATCTCGAGATTAACGGTCACGTTAAACTACAAGCTTGCTTTTTTCCTTTTAACTACTGCGGCTTTTTGAGACGACGAGCGGCGGAATGCCGGAATTTTGCCCCGAAGGGGATTTTAAACGTGCCAGTAAAGCTCCCGCGTATTTGCGCACCCCAAATGCCTGGCTGAAGCAAGAAACAAAACTCGGGTCGTAAACTTAAGTTAGTTTGGTGAAATGGTGCAGATTTGTATACATAACAGGCAAACCGAACTGAAAACCACGTTTTGAAGCCATAGAGCCATTCGTGTCGGAAGTAGTATAACTGAAAGAATATTTACAAAGTCTCTTGTTGACTGGCATGTACAAGGATTAGGAACGTATGATCAATGCTTATTAAGGCTAATAAAAATCTTTTCGGCTCTGGAAGACATAATGCATTTTAACTAACCTCATAACATACACTGTGAATAGCTCCTGTCAGCAAAGCAATAGGTACCGCAATTAGGCATGTCACTATCCAACAAGCAGAATAGCTGGGAAATGACGACTGACAATGGACTACCTGACCTTCCAGTTGGCAGGAATTTAGTATAATAATCACACAGTGATAATGAGTGATGCTGGGTGTAAGAATTCTTTAATTCTATTGTTGGGCAACTACACGAGGAGCGCGAATGTGTAATGCGCTTAGTCACTACCAAACTGAAATAACGCACTTTACACGCACAGAATGAAGTGTTGGATAATGTTCAGTGTGGTAAGTCATGACGGGAAGGACATAACGCACTTTGCACGCACAGAATGAAGTGTTGGATAGTGTTCAGTGTGGTAAGTCATGACGGGAAGGACATAACGCACTTTGCACACCCGAAGTCTGGCCGAAGTCAACATAACACGCAATACACAACTCAATAACTTCGTAACCGTTCACAATATGACAAAAAGTATCCTTACTGGGCTATGTTATATTTACATTCTCAAAGCCTCTTCCATAAACGACAAAGACATATAGCCAACTTATAATGTTTTCTTCCCCCTCCGTAGTTTATAGTGACGGGCCACGGACAGCCCCTTCCATAACGACTAATTCATAGTTATAAAGTCGCTACTCATTTCATGATGTCTTACGTCTTGCTCACATTTGTACACATTACAATTTGTTTCATAGTAATATTTTAAATTATCATGCCCCATTAATATGATACACAAACTGTGGGCTCCACCATTTATACACTCCCTAGCCACTGCGGTCATGTGACTGGATTCTCTAATGTCGTTTGTTCTCCTCGCGCATGGATATTGTGTCTATTTTCTACATAAAATATTCTGTTTACTTGGTGTTTTACATGAACAAATGACTTCATAATACTTGCCTGTATATATTTATAAAATTCTTCAAGTACCATATTTTCCATAGAGTCAGTATATTTTTCTAATTTGTCATATGAATGGGCGTGTTTTCGCTGTTCTAGGAAGCGCCCCATGGAATTCCGTAGCCTGGGGATTCACCGAATCGACACCTGCCAAGGAGTGCTCGGTACGCAACTCTGCTGTCCTGGCCTTCATCTTATGTATAGGTGACCTTTTTTTCCAGTCTCCCTTGTCAATATGTATTGTGATATTCTACCTTACTTTTTGCAGTGAAAACTTTTGCTTGAAATTAAAACTTATCCATGTAATTAGTTGTCGAGCGTAATATTGATTCAAAGTTGCCTCATATCAAATTTTTAATTTTGTCAAGTATTTGGCCTCGATCATAATTCATAGACTAAGGGGCACAGCACGTTCCTGCCGATTACTGAGATAACTATGTTAAGCAGAGGACATTGATTTATAACTATGAAGTACAAAGGAAATGTATATACACTTAAAGCTGGGAGTTAAGCCCCTAATACATGGAAAAGAACGGATAGATGCAGAAATTTGACGTACAAGGCCTTTCATGTTCACCGTCGATATATATCAGCTACACTTTTATTTGTATGTTAACACTGACAAATCTGTATTACTGTATTTTACATTTCTTATAACTGATTAAGATGTGTGAAAGTATTTCTACCCTTATTATTCCCGTTTCCACAGTGTTGGGAAGGAGATTGAGAGAGTTCCTATGGAGCAACGGTTCTTTCTTACAGCCGGAGTTTATGAGAACAAAATTCTTGTGTAGAAGTGACGCTCCCAGCAAACGTTAATATGTTTCTGTTTATTGGTGTTTCCTGTTTGTCGTTTTTGTTCTTTGCCATCAGTGATCCATCATGTGTGATATTTCTCAATATGTACGTTGATGTTTCTTGATTAAACCCACTTTGTTACCTCTATGTACTGTTTAATTATAATGAAATATGGTGAAGAGTTGATAAGAAGTGTCCATGGTCTATTAAGACGTACAATCCCGTATTCGCCTTGATTTAAAAATAAGAAAAAATACTGAACCGGTTTATAGAAAGACGGCGGTGGGTTTCAAACCCTGTAGTCTTCAGAGCGGGGAAGTAACCTGACGACATGGCCTGGATCCCGAAGTTTTGTGATATTTTAAATATGCTGAGCTACTTTCCTCAAGCCATTTTTTATGATACAGACTACATTTATGTTAGCTTTTGAAGCAGGCAACGAGTTGTTAGCGAAGCTATTGACATGTAATTCAATAACACTGCAGTCAGAACTGCTCCAGGCTTTATTTTGTCTGTTGAACTCTACCGGTGAATCCTCAGGGAAATAGAAACACTGGATCGTGTCCTTGAATATTTTCCAGTTTTGCAACGATGATATCCCGGCAACATAAAATCATGCCCTGCATTGTTGTCAGAAAAAAGGATATATCGTCCAAGAATAAGTCGGCGTCATATCATATATCGCAGTTTAAGGTGCCTGGAGATGATTGCCGCCAAACACAAGAAAGGTTTCCTAATAAATCCAACCGGGAGGCCTAAAAACCACGTGGGCCAGCCTTAGAAGGAAACACATGATGGCTTATCGCATTACATTTCACCTTTGTTGGCAGCCGGGACAAACGGAAAGTTTATTTCTAGAACACTTATGCTGTTTCGCAGTACCGCAGGAACCGTAATAACTATTGTTGATATATAATGTAAATACAGTCTGCCTACTGCTTGCAGTAGAAGCATTATGTAGTGGCAAAATGTAGGTTAAATAGTCTATTCAACGCTCTATCCAGTTGCGCTTAATGCAATTGGCTTACACAAAGTTGTGTTTCTTGAAAATATTCATGTGGAATATTTTTTATATGACATCAAGTGAGTGATTTATACGTTCATTGTTAAAAGCTGTCAGGTAGAACTGTTGAGGGCTAAGACACTTATAAGTGACCTGTGGGACTGAAATGGGACAAGAGGTTGAATTAGCCCCTTATTGTCTTACTGCTATAAATTGCTTATTACGTATTATTTCTTCAGCCCTTGAACCTATTACTTCCTTTATTGCACTGTTCACCATATTTTCTATCATAGACCTATCAAGGAAGGATGGCTTTTTTAAGATAAGACTTGTATAATGCAGCAAGATACACTGGAGAATAAGAAAATTGGGACAGATAACCTCGTTGTTCCGTCTCTTAAAGCCTCAATAACTTGCTAACTAAATCAAGAAAGTAATTTCAGTCAGTGCAATAGCTAGTATATCCTGACTTCCAGTTGAGCTTTGCTTTAATGTAACATTATTTATTGTGTAGAAGCGTAAGATAATACCTCAGAAACTAATGATTCATTTTTGTCGCAAGGTTATAAAAGAAGAAACCCATGATAATGAGAGGGATGTAAATAGAAATCATCCTTACAATGAGTAAGTAGACAACAAAATAAGGATTAGCACACAGGAAATAAGAGCGGGATTTAAAAATTTCGCTCAGCCGCCATTTTGTCGTTATGAAAATAATGTAAATGAATTAGATGCCTGTCGATTAAAATTTGTATAAGCATGTACCGTATCAAGTTTCTCTGCGCTCGGATGGTTAAAACGCAAGAAACGTCCATTTGAATATTTAAATTTCGCCACCCTGTTGGATTTGTGCTTACCAGGTTATTGAACGTCCCTTAGGTGAACTTATGCTTATAGCGTCTATACTCTTACAAAATTTCAGTGTGATTGCTGTAGTAGATTAATAGATATTGAGAACATTCTAAATATTTCAGATGGTCGCCATGTTGCATATTATTATATGTAGGCCATAGATGTATGTACTATTAGATGTAGATCATTGTATGGTTAGAACACATGATATAAAAACTTAATTTTCGAAATTCGCACGGCCGCCATCTTGAGGTTACGTAAACAATTGAACAAAGTTAAATACCACTGCATTACAATGTGTATAAACATTTGCTGTACGAAGTTTCATTGTGTTTGGATCATAAAATCGCGAGAAAAGTTTAGTTAAAACTTTCAACTTCGCATGGACGCCATGTTCGTTTTGTAGTTAAACGCTTCCTGAAAGTCTCATAGATGAACTTCCAGTAGCGCCCTTTATCTCCGTACAAAATTTCGTGGTGATACCAGTAATAGTTTCAGAGATATAGAATGCCGGCGAAATATTTCGCACAGCCGCCATCTTGAGGATATGTAAACAATTGAACGAAGATAGATGTCGGTTCTTTACAATGTTTATAAACATATACCGTACCATGTTTTATTGCGTTTGGTTGGTTAAATCGCGAGAAACGTCTATTTAAAAGTCGCAAATTCGCTTGGCCACCATGTTGGTTTTTTAGTTACCAGGTTTTCAACAGTCCCACAGGTAAACTTCTAGTAGTCCCTATATCACCGTACAAAATTCCAGGGTGATATCGGTAATAGTTTCGGAGATATTGAATGCTGGTGAAATATTTCGAACAGCTGCCATGTTGGATTGGTGAGACGTAACAAATTTTGAAGGGCACGGTAGGGTCGCCCGGAATAAACTTACCGAGTTTCATTGAAATGGCTCTAGCCATTCAAAAGTTATTAGGGGGACACACAAAAATCCATCACACACACACGCACACTCAAACAGACACACGGACAAAAGGTGATTTCATAAGCCTATTTTTTTTATTAATTAAAAGTAGTTTAGAAATGATGATTCCCTGCCGGCGAGAGAAAAATATAGCAGATTTGATTACTTGCAAATATTAAGAGAGCTGTTTAACTTATCTACGCATGTTGGTTGGCCGACTCGCGGTCAATGCATGTCAGATTTCCGAAGTGAAATGTCATGTCCTGTTGTTCGGATTCCACGCAAAAAGGAGGTCCCGGTGGCTCATGATCGCATGATTAATGGTCACGTAAGACTAAAAGCTTATTTGACTGGCGGTGCTGATAGAAGAATTATCACCACATGGCTTTCACAAAATGTCGGACGAGTGACGGCAGTCCCTTGTAGATAGGCCGAGCGAGTCTGCTGGCGGCCGTCAGAAGAGTAACAAGTGAGAAGGCTCCCGGCTAGCAAGGCGATCGAGGGGGGAGAAGGTAGTGGGAGAGAAGGAGGACATAAAGGTCACAAACGTAGAAACCATAAATCATTAAAGCCCACACATTTATTTTCTTGAGGCAGAGTTCAAATAATGTAAAAGTGTGTCGGTTGCCTTCTGTAGAGACGAGTCGAACATCCAAGCGTCATAAGTAGTCGGTGACACCGAGTTCTTATTGACCGCAGGAGATGAGAGAATGCCGCGTGAGGTCACACGAAGGAGAAGCTAGATGATTTTGTTGAAAGAAGGGTCATGAATCTCGTTCACAAGAACACACTAAACACTGGCATGAGCAAAAGCAAAAGGAAAGAGCGGAAACACTCAGACATCTCTGTTGGTGGCTTTCAAGGAATAAAAAGATAAGCGAGAGCGAAAAACTAGAATACCCATTTAGGGTACAAACTATGTAAAGTGTATATTCAAGGAATATACCAACATCGATTGTCAGAAGAAGCGCTAAAGGAAGTTGGTGCCTCCTGGTACTTAGGAAGCAATATGGACAAAGCGGAGAAGATACATAAAAGATGGGTTGACATATGGTAACATCATATATATATATTTCCTGAAGGACATCCGCCCGGCATTCCGGGAGACCATAAATGTCCAAATAATCTACAGTGTAGGTACATTGTTGGTTCTACAGTACATAATTCATTACGATTTACCATATAAATGGTTATGTAGCATGTTGTTTGAAGCTCTCAAAATGCCCAAGCAGATCTTTTCAAGATCATCCTCGATGATGCTACGCTTCTTGAGGATATCCACGACGAACTTGTAAGATGTTCCACGAGCTCCGAATAGAAGGCCACTCACTTTCCATGCATTTTTAGCCTATTTTCAATTTTGAAAAAATAGGCTTATGAGATCACCTTTTGTCCGTGTGTGTGTGCGTGTGTGTGTGATTCGTGTGTGTGTCCCCCCCTAATAAAATCTAAACGGCTGGAGCGATTTCAATGAAACTCGGTAAGCTCATAGCACTATTCCCGGCGACCCCGACCGTGCCCTTCAAATTTTGTTACGACTCACCAATCCAATATGGCGGCTGTGGGAAATATTTCACCAGCATTCAATATCTCCGAAACTATTACCGATATTACCCTGACGTTTTGTATGGTGATAAAGGGAACTACTATAAGTTCACTTATGTGACCTTTGACAACCAGGTAACTACAAAACCAACATGGCGGCCAAGCGAATTTGCGACTTTAAATAGACGTTTCTCGTAATTTAACCAACAAGACGCAATTAAACTTGGTACAGTATATGTCTATATACATTGTAATACACCGACATCTAACTTCGTTCAATTGTTTACATAACCACGAGATGGCGGATGTGCGAAATATTTCACTGGCATTCTATATCTCTGTAACTATTAGCGGTATCTCCCTGAAATTTTGTACGGAGATAAAGGGCACTACTGGAAGTCCATCTATAAGACTTTCAAAAACCGGTTAACTACAAAACGAACATGGCGGCCAAGCGAATTTGAAAATTTTAAATAGACGATTCTCGCGATTTAATGTTCCAAACGCACTGAAATCTAGTACAGGAAATATTTATACACATTATAATGCACTGGTATCTAATTTAGTTCAATTGTTTACATAACCTCAGGATGGCGGCTGTGCAAGTTTTAAAATTGAGTTCTTATTTCTTGTGATGTAGTCATGCGATCGAAGTGAAAGTTTGAATAATGAATCTACGCAATAATTTTCCTTTAATGGTACATGCCTCTATGGCCAATACATTTAACAATCCAACATGGTGACTATCCGATATATTTAGACGGCTCTGAATATCTACCAATCTATTATAGCAATCAAACTGAATTTTTTAATGTTCATAGGGGCTATGAACTTAAGTTCACCTATAGTACTTTAAATAACATGGTGATCTCAAATTCAACATGGCAGCGACGCGAAGTATAAATATTCACATGGACGTTTCTCGCAATTTAACCATCCGAGTGCAGTGAAACTTGGTACATTAAATCCTTATACGAATGGTAATCCACTGGCATCTATTTTATTTCAATTGTTTCCATAACCTCAAGATGGCAGCTGTGCGAAATTTTAAAATCTCCATGTTACTTCTTGTGTCCTAATTATGCAATTAAAGTTTGAATACTACACGTACACAATAATCTGCATGTAACAGTACATAACTCTAGGACCTACATATATAAAATCCAACATGGCGACCTTCCGAAATATTTAGTCGGTTCTCAATATCTACGAATCTATTACAGCAATCAAACTGAAATTGTGTATGTTGATAGTGGCAATTAACATAAGTAGGATATATGAAAATAGGCTGTATAGTTGTTCACGGAACTACTTGTTAAGTAAGTTATATCTCTCACTCAAGTGAAGTATGCATGGTCGGTAAATAGCCTCTTTCTCCTCGTTGACTCTTACGGCTTGCGGAATGTCCACTTCCATTCGTACCGTGTGGTCCAGGACCAAACCCCTTCCGTTCTTCCTGTCAATGGCAACGATATCTTCTCTACGGTGACTACCATTTTCCGAAATGCAGTGTACTTCCTCATAAACTTCCCGTTTCAATTTCCTCAGGGAAGAAGCAATTGATGATCGAACTCTGTGATGGTGGGAATTTCGTAACAGTTCTCCATTAGAACATTGGCCCAGGACATGTCCTAGCGTCCCTGGTTGGTCACATCCTGGTAGCTAGTGGGAAGTCATTTTTGAGGCCGAGGTCTGGAGTGTGGTGCTTTAAGTATGTGAAACTTGGTTTATTCTCTCTGCAGGATTGGGAAAATAGGAGCATTTGAATGTGGTGTTATGGGAAAATGTTGGAGATTGGGTGGCTAGATGGAGTAAGAAATGAGGGGTAATGAGATGAATGGGATTAGATGATTCTGGTGAGTGGTAATGAAACGAAGATATTGATAGAGTTCATATTTAGGCACCAAGAATAGCAAAATTTCAGTAGTAATGGAAGCAAGAATAAAGGACATGAACCATAGGCGTTAAGCAAGGTTAGAATATGTTAAATATATAGCTTTGCTTGTAGGGTTTGCAGGCAATGTAAAGACGAATTATTTATCTTAACAATGGGAGAAATGGAGTGCAGCAATGAAAGTCAAACATCAACGACAATAAAAACTAACACAACGACATCAGTAAAGTATTCTTTTCACTCTGCATTTTAGCCGCTTTTCGAGTCTTCTGGTCAATGATGCGCAAGAAGAGACGCTATTACATAAATTTGCTCTTTGGTGATCCATAGGCGATGGTCAGCAGGGATGCGAAGGGTGCAAACTTAAACACCTTGTCCTTTATTGCATGCGGCATGCAGGAATCTAACGCCTATGGATCGGAATAATGTGGTGGCTAAGAAACAATCCCAGCACACTCATGCTCACAGAGCTATGACTCCAAAGTTTCCAACAACACCACTATATTGTCTGTCAAAAAAATGCAATTGCAAAACATTCACACTGTGTAAAAAGAATATAATTGAGCAATGAAAACGGAAACAGTTTCCAATGTTTCTTAATGACTTATTTCCTGGTAGTGATATTAATGAAAGTTTCTCCAATTATAATTTCTTTACTTTGAACTCTACACCTCGACAATTATTTCACTTCCTATAATAATGTACCATACTTCAAACTGTTTGTACTGACTATTTCAGGCCGACATGTCCTGATACGTTGAATCCGGCTGCAATGAAGATATATGATGTTGGTAATAGTGGTAGACAATATACTAACACTTCCTCGACAGAAAAATATTGTATAAAGCAAAATTTAAAAAAAAAAAATCTTATAGAGTATGCGAAGCTTACTTTCCTCGGAGAGGAAATTTGAACAAACGCGCCATTATCCATAGCAGCAAGAAGCCGCATTCATGTAGCGTCAGCGATGCCAAATTTAGACGGAAACACCATATGAACCAACACATGATAATCCATAGCGGCGTGAAGCCGCATTCATGTAGCGGATGCGATGCCAAATTTATTCGGATAGGTGATTTGAAACAACACATGCTAATTCATAGCGAGGATAAGCCATTTTCCTGTGCCATGTGCGAAGCTACAGTTTGTCGAAAGGAAGTATGTAGTCACACATCTTTATCCATACAGGAGATACGCCATATTCCTGTAACCTGTGCGATGCCAAATTTACCCAAGGACGACATTTGAAGGAACACTTGCTAAGCCACAGCCACGAGAAGCTTGACTAAAGTACCAATTGCGAAGAAGTTATTCTCAAAACAAGATTTATGAACATACAATAAAGGACGAAGGAAATTCTCATGTAGTAAATGCGAAGTCAACCAAGACACATCATCATATATATTATTTCAGTAGTATAGATTCCTCCTGCGGCACTCACAAGCGACCGATCGCGATAGTGAGCCTTCAAATGAAAGAGAATATACATTAGCAGTGACGAATTGCATTTTAATTCCATAAATATCAATAGTTTCTTTAAAAAAAATACTTTTAGAAAACTGTACGAAGTGTGCGATTTGCAGATTGTGTTTGTGCATGAAGATACGGTCCATAATTTCTGTCCACGTCACATTTTGGTCGCTGTGACGTCCGTTTTATGTCATTTTAAAAATCTGCGGTCTTTCCTTATCATTTTGCATGGATTTCAGAAACAGCAAGCGAAGGGAAAGTGTAGGCCCGGCTCAAATCGCATAATTTCGTAAAATAGCAGTGAGGAATTGCATTCTAATTTCATTATATCAATTTTTGTAAAAGTGTGCGATTTGCAAATACCGATGCTCAAACATGCTGCAATAGTTAATTCTTTTACAGGTGTTTCTTCTGTCATATCCCATGGTTTTCAGGATTAGTAAATCAATGGATTGAGTACTCAAATCATATAACCGGCGAGTGTTACTGCGAAGCTTTCAGTCAATGGACTCAGCACACACATAATTGAAACTCATTCGTCCAAACAATGGATTTATGGAATTTCATGTTTGTTAAATTCTAGGTTTGTTAATATGCCGCGATACAGGTTTTTCTTCTGCATTCTAATTTCACAAATCTCGATTTTTGTAAGAGGTGTGCTATTTGCAAATATTGTTGCTGTAACATGCTGCAATTATGAGTTGTCATCTAAAACCTTAAAAATATTGAACGTTAATTCTTTTACAGTTTTTCTTCTATCATTTCGCATGGCGTTCGGAAACAGTAAATCAATGGATTCAGTACCGGTACTCTAATCGTATAACCGATGACTCTTACGTCGTCTAAAAGCTTAGAACTACCGGTATTAAACATTAGTTCATTTACAGTTCCTTCTTCTATTATTTCCCATGGTTTTCAGAATAAGTAGGCTAAATCAATAGAATGGGTACTCAAATTGTATAACCGGCGAGTGTTACTGCTAAGCTTTCAATCAATGGACTTAGCACACACATGATTTAAGCTCATCCGTCTAAACAATGGATTTATTAAATTCCAGGTTTGTTAATAGGCCTATGCCGCGATACAGGTTTTTCTTCTGCATTCTAATTCCATAAATATCGATTTTTGTAAGAATTGTGCTTTTTGCAAATACTGTTGCTCTAACATGCCGCAATTATGAGTTGTCATCTAAAACATTAAAACTATTGAACGTTAATTCTCTTGCGGTTTTTCTTCCATCATTTCGCATGGTTTTCAGAAACAATAAATCAATGGATTCAGTACTTGAATCGTATAACCGTTGAGTGTTACGTCGCCCATAACCTTAGAACTATTTACAGTTCTTTCTTTTATCATTTTCTATCATTTCCAGGTTCGTCAATATGCCGCGATATAAGATTTTCTTCTGCATTCTAATTCCAAAAATATCGATTTTTGTAAGAATGTTGCTTTTTGCCGATACTGTTGCTCTAACATACTGCAATTACAAGTTGTCGTCAAAAACCTTAAAACTTTTAAACGATAATTCTCTTACAGTTTTTCTTCTATCTGGTTTTCAGAATCAGCAATTCAATTGATTGGTTACAGGTTTTTCTTCTGCATTCTAATTCCATAAATATCAAGTTTTGTAAGAAGTGTGCTTTTTGGAAATACTGTTGCTGTATCATGCTATAATATGAGTTGTCGTCTAAACCCTTAATACTATCATCATCATATAGGCCTCATAAATTAGCAGTGACGAATTGCATTCTAATTTCATAAATAACAATTTTCGTAAGTAGTGTGCTATTTGCAAATACTGTTGCTGCAACATGCTGCAATTATGAGTTGTCGTCTAAAACCTTAAAACTATTGAATGTTCATTCTCTTTCAGTTTTTCTTCTATCATTTCGGATGGATTTCAGAAACAATAAATCAATGGATTGAGTAATCAAATCGTATAATTTCATAAATATCGAAAAACCGATGAGTGTTTTGATGATCCAATTTTCTGTGATTGCCTTCTAAGGTTAGGGAGCATACAACTTGAAATTCTGACTGAAATGTATCGAATAACCGGTGAGTGTTACGACTAAGCTATCAATGGACTCAGCACACAAATGGCATTAACAGTGACGTTTGCATTTTAATTTCATAAATATCAGAGAAAGAAACCAGCCACAGTACGCTCTCATGCTGACGCTACACTCGGGAAAGTGAAAGCTCCCCTGTAGGTAACGTGCAAAGGAGCTAAGCGCCGAGCGCTCCCACACATGATCGGGAATGCTGCCCTGCAGGCAGTGTGCGAAGGAGTTTAACGCTGGTCGTTGCACTTAGGAACAAGGAAGCCTCACTATATGTGGGGCGTGAGGCAGTTATCCAACGGGGCTGTCCTGATAAGGGAGAAAGAGGCTCCTCAACAACAAGATAAAACCGGAAATCTTGACCAAGATGCTTTCTGCCCGGAGTGTGCCCAGAAGCAACAAAAAGGAATTCTGCCCGATATGTCAGAGGCAATGCACTAATGAGGACAGCACAATCGAATGTGATAGGTGCAGATAAAAGACCCACGAGAACTGTACTGGCCTCATTGGTTAGGAATTCAGAGACCTTGAAAGAAAGAACAGGGAACTGATATGACTGTGTGAAACATGTAAACCTGAGGCACTGGACATGGATAAATCCTGTGGGGTGGTAATAGCCACCCTTGCCGAAAAGGTCGACGACCTAACACTATACATCAAAACCCGACTTCAGGACAACTTGGAAAATGAGATCAAAGAAGCAGTATACAATGCTCACAGAAATAAACCAGCTACAGCACGCTCTCATGCTGACGCTCCACTCTAGAAAGCGAAAGCACGCCTGTAGGTAACGTGCAAAGGAGTTTAGCGCTGAGCGCTACCACACAGAACCGGGAAAGCTGCCCTTCAGGCAGTGTGCGAAGGAGTTTAACGCTGATCTTTGCAATTAGGAACAAGGAAGCCTCACTGTAAGTGGGGCGTGAAGAAGTTTTCTAACGAGGGCTGTCCTGATAAGGGAGAAAGAGGCTCCTCAGCCTACAAGGTAAAGCAGGAAATCTTGACGAAGATGCTTTCATAAAATATATCGAATAACTGGTGAGTGTTATGATGATCGAATTTTCAGTGATTGCCTTCTAAAGTTAGAGAACGTACAGCTTGGAATTCTAACTGAAATGAAAATGGTGTTCTATAATCATTTGGTTGAAATATAAATATAACAACCTTCCTCCTTAAGTCACTCATTATAAACCTATTGGGGAAAGTGTGACTTATGAACATGCGAGATTTCTCGCGCGGGTCCGCTACTTTTCTAATAATAAGCATATTCATGTAGCAAATGATATCTGAAGCATCGCATATTTACTCATGATGTTGTTTTTTCCTACTTAAAATTCCTCTGTTTATTAGCCGTTTTCAGAAACATTTCTCCTTACTACCTCTTTTTTGTAACTCCATATTCCCTTTTTATATTCATTATTCTCCTGAACACCACACTTCTGGAGCATCTTTCTCTTATTTTCTGCTGTGGACAATCCAAGTTTCAAATCGTAAGGAGTGCCACTACCCAGATAATTCAAAACTAATTCTTTAAAATTTGAAATCTATATTTAATATCGCCATTATTTTATGTATAAATGTCTTCCTTGCCCGAGCGAAACTACTTGTTTCATCCATATAACGTAGGAAACAGAAGGTGTTATTGGAAGCTTATAGTACAATCAGCGTGATCGCTCATGCTTTAAGGAACAAGACTAAAATGATTCACAAGATGGAAAGACGAAAAAGCAAGTTTGACGAGGATGAACTTTGTCTGAGGAGAAACGTCGGAACTAAGGAATCCGTAGTAAGTCTCAGATTGAACTTTGAAGGTAGAATAAGAAAACATTGAAGAACGTTCATGACATTTGAGACAGTGAAAAGGCTTTTAATAACGCTGATTTGAGTAAGTTGTTCGACATACTGAAAAGGATTCGAATAATGTAATCATCTTCAATCTATACAGAATTCAGACGGCAGTTATACAAGCTGAAGAACATAAGAGAGCCTCTGGTATTGATAAAGATGTAAAACAAGGGTGCAGCTTATTACCCATAATTTTCAACCTAAACATTGAAGAAACAATGATGAAAACTAGAAAAAAGGTCTTTCCTCCTCTTGTTCGCCTATGAAATTCCTTAGATCGTCTCTGATCACGTTTCTAAAATCCGTCTTCGCATTCCATAGGTTAGCAGCTTCTCGTCGAGTTAATGCTCATAGTCTGATGTTAATTGCTTGAATTTTGGACTCTTGGTTCTGTTTGGAATTACCTATTTCAGTCATTAATCCGTCTCTCGCATCATTAATTTCTACTATAACAGCTAATTTATCAGGGTCAGATTTAACCGTGATTTCAGAAACATTGACAACACTAGCCTGCTGCACATGATTAATTTTCTTAGTCAGTTCATCCATTAAAGTAGTCATATCCACAATCATATTATACTATACTAATTATACCCAATCTTATTAATATCAACTAATCCTTTATTGCATTCAGTAATATGATCCTGATCACTCTTTAACATATCTCTTTTCACAACATCTACATCTTTTATAGCACTCGCTGTAATATCGATACCTTCTTCAATCACTTTCTTTTGATCAGGTACTTGCAACTGTAATTCACTAACAATGGCATTGAGATTACTAAACTTACAACTTAAAGTGTCATGGCATTCGTTTAACTGGTTTAAGGTGGTTTGTGTTAGGAAGTGACCATCCTCAATGTCCTTCTCCATTTCCTGTATGCTCTGTTTATTCTCCTCTTTGGCTTCATCTAAGCTACTCTAAATTTTTTCTGTAGCTGATTAATGTTTTCACAAGTGTCTATCTGTGCCTGTACTAACCTTTTAGTAACATCTACCTTTAATGTGGTGACATCTGTTTAAGTCTAGTGAGGTCAGCTTGTAATGTGAAGTGTAGTAACATTGTGATTTACTCTCTCAACACCAGCCTTCGTTTCCCCCTTAGTTTTACAACTATCTTCCTGAGCTATTCTAACCTCTCCCTGTGTTTTCTCCTGAGATTTTCTATTTCCATCCTTAACAGTTTTAAGCTCCTCCTGTACATGTTTCTATTTTTTAATAGTGTCACATTATTTCTATTAACAATTTTCATTTGTGTAAGTTTTGTGGTTAAACTACCTTTAACCAAATCAACATTGCTTTTACCTCTTCCTTTATTAATTTAGCATTCTTCTCGGCGGCTTTTTGCAATGTCTCAACCTTAGTTTTGACAGCCACCTGGCTTTCCTGAGTGACCTTCAGTAAGGCACGAATTGCCTCAGCATCTTCTGCAGACATATCTTCTTCTTGGAGAAAAACAGGGAGCCATCACCAACTATATTAATGTGGATACTTTGACTGACCATTTTCTAACAAATTCAATTGGGAAATTTTACGACAATACTATACTACCTTATATTTATGCCTGTCCGTATACTTATTTATTTCCCCTTAGTGATCCAAAATTACATGTTTTTGCTTACATCCGAACTTCTTCATTCAATAACATTTCCTTTTGCTAATAATTAGAACAATTACATTTACCTTTAAAATTTACAGTAACATGACTTAAAATAGCCATCAGCTGGTATAACGAACAGTTGAAAGTCCCCCTGAGTCCAACAATTAAGCATTGTCGAGCCTCATTTGGATATAGACAGTTAAACATATATAGGCGTCAACAACCTGTCGAAAATCCCCACTTGGGAAAGCCAATTGAACATACTCCCATGTACCCGAATTCACTTAACTACCAACCATTATCCGAAGATGGAGCGGATCGCACAAGTCGTTGATCCACAGCTAGATAAACCAACTGTTCCCTGCTGGCTGGCGAAGCAAAGGAACTCGCCTCACAGATGTTTACGAAGAGACGAATGTTCTACAATCTAGGTACTTGGGTTCACATATATCGACACAAGGAGAATGAGATTCTAGAAACCTCGGGGAGTGACGGGTGTGGGAAAGGGTTGGGTGCCTATAACTACACTATACAGAGTACACACGTAGCATACGCCATGAAATATGGCATTCGTGGATTAATATAAAATGGAACAGGCAATCTAAAGAGGTTTATTAACTAAGGAAAAAATACAATAAGAAACAGAGCCTCCTGAAACGTAATATCGAAAAATAAATAAATTAAATAATAGTAATAATCTCTCAAAATAAACAAATTAAATCATCGTGAATTCGTTCTATCAATCCTAATTAATGAGTTTCAAATACAAAACCTATCCTCGGGACTTCCCCGATTTCTCTATCACATCTACAAATATTTATAACCTGTCAACAGCTGACTTCTCCATGCTGCGACATACTACTCCTGATTCTCTTTACAGACACATCTTGAAATGTGTACAACATTAACTCCTTAATCCTGTCTATCGCTTTATTAACAACTAGCTGAAGTACCCGTTCTTCGAACGGCTTTTAGTACTTACTGGCCTAAATCATTAATATATATATTCACACATTCCTAATGTAGTTATGTTATTTTCATGTTACCAACTACATGTGTAGACTACTTGCATTTTCACTCAGCAAATTATTAATCAGAGGTAGGAAAGTGAAAATCCTTAGCCTGCTTTCAGTCGACCGACTGGGTCAGAGAATGGAATGAATGAAATCCCCATCTAACAGCGAGAATATGAACTGTGCCGGCTGCCGAAGCCTGTCGCACTCCCCTGGGGCAATGATTAAATGAATTACAAATGAAATGATAGTGGAGATTGTTGCTGGAATGAAATTGAGACAGGGAAAACCGGAGTACCCGGAGAAAAGCCTGTTGCCTCCACTTTGTAGGTTAGAAAGTGCGTTTAAATACTGGAAATAAATATCAGTTTCTATGTAGTAAAAGTTAAATAACCTGTCTTAAATATTGAACACCTATCGTTTAACGTCTTCATGCTATATTTAAACATATAAACATTATGCTAAAAATACATCAAACTTGATAGCAATTATCATATCCGCAATAAGTAATATTGCGGAAAGTACGTACCATGTCATGATAAAGAGTAACAGTAACGGAACAAACTTCAATCATCCCAAGTAATAATAACAAAAACAAATTAATCACAGAAACATTTTCTAAGTTTATGCCGTGTCTTGTGCGAGATTACGCCTAGTAACTCCGATATGGTTCATCAGCGGGCTCTTGTGGTCTATTTGCGGACTACCTAAGTAGTGGCAAACTGTGCGATACCTCAATTGTTATTTAGAACACCTCAGCTACTTTACTGCGAGTGCTAAAAGTTAAAACAGTCTTTCACCTCCCTATAAAGGCTTCCAAAATGATTGTATATTCAATTTCAGAGCCAAGCAATTAAAACTCAGCAACTTTTCTAGGTTTACGTCGTCTTTCGTGCGGGTTTTTTATTGGCCGCGAAAGTAAAAATACTACTTTGTTAAAATAAATTTGCCCACTTCTGCAGTAAGATTAATATGAACACTAAATAAACGAATGTGACAGTCGTTAGTCTTCGACACATTCGCCTGTGAATTTGGGTTTCTGATCATGGTAAAAGACGAAAAAAAGCAGATAAATATTGGCCAACTGAAATATTCACTTAACGAAAAACAAATCGATAAAAAGGATGAAAGCCTACCGTGCAAAGTACAAAGCCCTATACCATTGTGAAACAGCGTAAAGATCCAAATACTCACATACAATAACCGGCACAAAGAGTATAAAATTAGACTCAAAATCACGTCTAGTTTCGGACCCTACAAACTACCTCTATAAATAAAACAGTTCATGTAGAGACTAACATTGCACGGCGCTGACCGTGTTTTATAAGACATATTTAGGTTTTACTCGCTAACCGTTGGAGATACACGAAAATTGATAAGGACCTTTCAGATAGAAAATTAAATTTTAAAGCTCGTAGTGCCATCAAAAGTTCGCTATTTCTTAGCGATCTCTTTTTATTTGAAATGGAAATATGAAAAAGTCGCCATATTGAATTAGTGCAAAATATCGAAATCAAAAGTAGTCTATATGTAATCCTGGTGAATCAGCTACGTCCATGCAAAATTTCATTTAAATCGAACAGTGGTTCTTGTGTTATTGAGTAACACACAGACACACACCATCTCATTTTTATATATTAGTATGATAATTATTTCTAAACATATCCCAAATAACTATCATTTTATCTACACTATTTACATCCTTCGAAGCTAAGAAACACTCGTCAATGCTCTTATCGACACTCTCGTATAATTATCTCTACTATTATCTTACATTGCCTACATTCACTTCGATCTCTGTTGTTTCTTTTCCTGCCACGTCCAATTAACTTCAGAACAAACGATTAAGTTAATTCAAGTTATTAAAAAGGTCACATCCTTGATAGAACAGATTGATAATAATAATGTTTCATAGAGAATCCTTCCTCAATCTACACTTGTTCTCAATCATAGAGGTATTACATTAGATCTTAAACTCTGATCAGCTGTTACTTCCATAAAGAATCATATTACTTTCCAAATCACTAATTACATCTCATAAATTATATATAGA
Source organism: Meconema thalassinum (assembly GCA_946902985.2). Taxonomy (NCBI): domain Eukaryota; kingdom Metazoa; phylum Arthropoda; class Insecta; order Orthoptera; family Tettigoniidae; genus Meconema; species Meconema thalassinum. The sequence goes on along the minus strand of OX336398.1, from coordinate 5,395,016 downwards.
CTTCACCATGTCCTACTCAAACTGTGCCAAAGTCACACATGCTTCCTCGTCGACTCAAAACCTTCATAATTCCTGATAACAATTCAAATTCCGTCTTATTGTTAGGAAGAACAAAGAGAGTCTTTACATAACAGTTGGCAAAACCAAGAATACTGCTTACTTAATCTTCGTCATGTCAATACCCTGTGTGACTTCAATACTCGGCTGTTCTCAGCAGTCAGCTGTTCCTACTTTAACAATGTTGTGGTTCGTTTCCTTGAAAATACCACATGCTACGATATCAACTTTACAATTGTTGATCTTTAAAATATGCCTATTTACATCATACGTAATAATAATATATTGCTTGTCTCTCCTCTCTGATCAATCTTACTTACTTACTTCTTGCGTTACAACAACACACTCATTGTTAAGGTTGGCATAGTGCTAGAGTTGTCAAAACTTCGCAAACCCACGATATAATTGCCTGAAAACGAATACTGCCTCTTCATTATCATGTTAAAATGTTGGAATAAATCCAATTCAAATCTTAAGTATCAGATAACTTCACAAATTCTGATTTAAAAATCTAACAAATCTCGCTAAATAAATTCTACTAAGACGAATAACACTATATCTAAACATTGTCAATAAAATGTCCCATTCGTCGTAAAACAGAAAAAATAAAAAATAAATAACGTGGCTGAAATAACCTGAAATTCCTTGTCCTACAGGGAAGCAGTGGAGCAGTCACGAAGACCAAGGTTAACGGCCTAGGGGACTCGACGCGCTGACCACGCTTCACCTCATAATCTGCTTGCCAAATGGCTTGACAGCGGTTGGTTCGTAGACCTGCGGCCTTCATGGGCTCTATAGTCACGGGTTATTGTTTATTCGTGCGCCATTACATTCTACTCCATAAATTAGCTTCAAAGAAGATTGATTGAAGAGTCATTTTTGGATCCAATAATTTTTGACGGGTGGTTTTCAAAAGATAAATTCGAGTGCATATTCTCAGACTAAATTGCCGTAACGTCAATTATCCATCAGGTTAGCGTGTTCGGACCCTTGTTACTCTTGGTGTAACTTAGAAACCGGTATTCACAGTGACTGTCGATTGTTTGCGGATGATTGTGTAATATATCGAAAAATACATTGTTTACTGAACAACGCTGAACCTGCTCAATATGTGGGCGATAGAAAATTAAATGAAAATGAAGACAAGAAAACGTAGTCTCATAAGAATAAAGAAAGGTAAGAATTTTAATATAATTTACGGTCGGAAATACTTGTAAAAAGGATTCATTCAAAATATTTGAGCGATCATGTAAGGAATGATATGCCATAGTGTAGTCATGTGGGATGTGTCGTTTCTAAACCTTACAAATCTCTGCGTTTTGTAATGATTGTATAAGAAGGAAGTAGTACCTCTGCCAATGAATTAGGAATTTGTCTCTCGTAAGATTTATTCTGTAACATGTATCGGCGGTTTGGGATCAATATCAAGTAGGGAACTTACTTGAAACAATGAAAGGCCACTTGATTTGTGCTCAATGACTTTAATTCTAGGAGCAGTGTGGCCCTATCACAAAGAAAGATGGGCGTTAATCACTAGAGGCTAGGATACCGAAATATTGACTCATCTCTATGTACAACACGTGTACAAATCAACTAGCATGCGGTAAACTTAGTAAACGTATGGAAAAGCCTACCTTAATAAGTGGGATTTATCATTCTTTCAAAGTTTACTTTCAATCACGGCGTAAAAATTATATTTCATATTGTCTCGCAAACCGTGCCATTGATAACTGGAACTCTAGACATGCTGCTCTCAAAGGTCTTTTTATTAGAGCAATATTCTCCATTTTAGGTCCGAATTGAATATATTCACACTAATAAAACAATTAATAATCCCCGTCTTTTCAATACAAAGTTGTTGATAGTCTATTTATACAACTGGGTACATACTGTACATTATGTTTTAGGAGTGCAAGGTTTTACAGCATGAGTTGCGATGTTTCCATAAGTTGGTTAGTTTATTTTTCAGAATTTTCTTAAAATCTGATTATCTTTTTCATTTTAACGTAATTTGGGAGCTTTACCAGTTTTGCTTTTTATGTAATGAATTGTGTGTGCGAAAATAGTTTTTAGTGGTATTTGGAACGATAGGCAGAGTAATTCAGTACTAATTTGACATTATATTACATTTCGTTATGTACAAACCTTGTTTGAGTGGCAAAACAGCACCAGAGGAATTCGATTTTATGGCGAATTAGGCTCAAAGTTTGGCAACACTGTTATGATTTCACAAAGTTCCTCAGGTAAGAAAAGTGTTCGAATTTCAGCTGCAAAGCTTGAATCAGCAATAAAATAGGCTACTTCAAAGGTAATAAAAACGGAGAGAAGTTGAGTCAAAGGTGCAAACAAATGATTTTAAATGTATTTAGGTTGAGAGATGACTATCTCGAGTTTCCTTGAATGTATTTACGTTGAGAGATGACTATATCGAGTTTCCTTGAATGTATTTACGATGAGAGATGACTATCTCGAGTTTCCTTGAATGCATTTACGTTGAGAGATGACTATCTCGAGTTTCCTTGAATGTATTTACGTTGAGAGATGACCATCTCGAGTTTCCTTGAATGTATTTACGTTGAGAGATGACTATCTCGAGTTTCCTTGAATGTATTTACGTTGAGAGATGACTATCTCGAGTTTCCTTATCGGGGAAAAAAGGAGGAACAAAGAGAGAAGATACGCGGAGGACTTGACCTGACGTTTGGTTTAGAGTCGACGCCGTAGACAAAGAGGAGCCATATCAGCACTGCCCTTACCGATATAGGGCAAACCATTCTGAGGATAGTAAGTTTTAAAATCACAGGCTCCCCCAAGTTGTTGAACTGTACTTGTTGCGTTTAGATAGTATCCAAGGACACTTTCTTGTGAAGGGAACGAGTAATTTATCAATAGCATTTCTTTGAAACACGTAGAAGCATCCCCCGTTAGAGAGTCCCATTGTATAATATAGATATCATGCATTATGCTTACAAAGAAGCCGGTTGAATATCGTCCAACTATAGAGGGTGAAACGGACCCCGCTTGCCCGGTTAAGTACAGTACACGAGACCAAAATTGTACTTTGAATCCCAGGCCTACCTGAGAGCTCAAATTGAAAAAAAATGGGCATTGTTTAACGCTAAAAATGTTAAAACATAATTGAATTTCTGTCCTTGCATGGCGAATGATTCCATAATACCGTTAGACAAAAGTAACGGCAACTGGGTCCATCAGACCAGAGTAAGGGTTAAGAAAAAGGACGTGTCTCTATGAGCCTGGTACTATCGACTTCGTTGTAGATCAGTGCGATAACGCTTGAGAATATGGATAGGCTACAGGTATCAAACATGGGATACGATTTTGTTCCGTTGGCAGTCTTTCAACTGGTTACCCTACCGATATAAGATATTGGTGTTTGAATTTTGGATTATTTCTCAATACTTGCAAATATAATATAATCTTGCTAAGTCTGGCATTTATGCAGATGGATATTAATAGATGTTACTTTTCTTCAAATTTCAAAATTGCTTTTCTCATGGCTTACCGTATAGATTTTTTATAAAATGGCGCCAAACCTACTAATAGAATTTAGAGTAGGCCTATTTCTCTTGTGGAGAAAATCAACACAGCTCCAACCCATTAACGTAATGGTGTGTAAGACTTGACAATGTGACCATAATCGGGATCGAATCCGCGTCTTTTGTGGCATGGCCAGGCACGCTAGGTCCTTGCACGAATGAGGTTATGATTACATTAGTCTAAAATAAAGCAAGCAATATCAGTGACAAAATATTATTTAATTAACAACATTATAAATAAGGATCATTATGCAGCCATAAATTTCCACAAAACACTGGACAGGTAAAATGCTTGTTACGCTGCCCTGTTCATTGAAACTCTAAGTCAGCATCTCCATCTCTGTCTCTTGCAAGTGTTTGGGATCTGCAGGTGTTAGTTAGGCTTCCCAGTTGGCCTCAAAGGTGTCAATACCTGATGAAAGGAACTCTTCCCACCTCGTGGTGTAGCGACTAGCTCCGGGTTCGATTCCCACCTCAGATATCTCGGAAATTGATTCCCATTTCTACTCCTGGCGGATGGTTCCTAGCTTAAGGCCACGGCTGCCCCCTTCCACATCCTCCCCTGAATTACATTACACAGACTTATATAGCAATCAGAATAACACAGGTTATCAGACAAACGGCCACGTTCTACTCAAGTACACGGGGCTGAGTGGCATGAAGTCAACGCCCCTTTAATGAAACTTTAAGTCTTAACTTGATTTCGCCTTTAAATTAGGTTTGACATACATGGTACAATGCTGTGACGTTTACAGCTGAATTTCCTTTAGTTTTAGCCAGTTTATTTTGCAACAATTGACATTATTTTTACGATTTATGACAACCTTTTCTAGTGCTACTGAACTGAAGCGTCATTGTTGTTGAAGCTTGCAATATAACCTGCTTTGTAATTCGTATTGTGTTATAATGACATGTTTTACAGCGGAGGTAATACTTAAGTGCCCAGTGCAGATTTTCAGTGACAGTCAATTCTCAATTTTTAATTGTCGAAGAAACAGAGCTGTGGCTACAGAGCTAGGAACAGCCTTTTGACGACAATATACGAGTTACCCTCTTGTTAGTTGGGGTAGATAATGATTCTCCTTTGAACTGCGTGGTTTGTAATACATGGAGATCTTGGTAATTTCTGGATTCCGAATGGCTGATTCCTGTAACTAGTGGCGATTTACAATACCTGTACAGTAGACTAAGTTCAATTTCACGTGTCTAATTAAGCGTGTTGATAGATCATTACCGTCGGTACTTTATTGAGTGACAAAATAATATTTAATCTACTCACAGCAAATCAAGTTTTTGTGTACATAGGAATTAGGAGACCTAAGTTTAATGTAGGATCTTTTGTTTCCTTGCAGTTTAAGCAGCCACAATTACTTATTCATTTTATCAATTCAATCGCAATGATAACAACTTATTCGACCAGCTTCATGGTCGTATTTGTTTTACTGCTGTTGACAAACATATAACCGCTCCTGATCACTGTGCACTTCCTCATCTGGTTTATGAATGATTTGGCGTAGCCTACTGGTATATTTACGGTCATTAATTAATTCTTCAGTGTTTTTTTATTTTGTATTCTAGTTTCCTGAACACAATGGAGGATCAACTATTTTTTAAAAGTGAGCCAGACTGGTTGACAGATACAGTTGAAGTCTCTAACACTGTGAGTTGCATTTTGATTCGTATATGGTGTAACATTGCATTCTTAGTGATATGCATGACAAGTGAGGTTTAGTGACTTAACACACTACTTAATGGTAAATGGCACGCTAACGTTTAGTAACGTAACTTAGTACTCATATTGTGTGTGCATATTTTGGATTGGGTCATACTTCGCAGGAGACAACTGTCCTGTTGCCCTCGGATAACGTGAAAGACGAGGCTGCTGATATATTTGACGAAGAAAGAATACCAGTTAAGGAGGAACATGAACTACAGGTAATTATCGGTTCTGCGTTATTTCTCTTGAATATGGTAGCACTGAACGAAAGTAGAACAAGCAATAACATCCTCGATAGTACATGGATTAGCCAAAATACCTTATCAAACGACGAGAAATAAATCAGGGCATGAAGTTTAAATAGATGTTTCCTCCTCGGCTGTCTGGGACCCACCCAGCCATCCCAAATAGGATCACAACTTATATAAGCAAAATTCCAGCTTTGGCCGCCATTGTTCACATCAATTATCATCTAAACAGTACTGCCAACATTGCCCTAATGGTACTATGTCGCACTAACACCTGACCATTCTAACCTTCGTTTCATCCAATCCAATGGTTTTTGATAATGGTTACAGCCTATCGCGTCCCCATTTTTTACTTTTTTTATTAACAGTGATTTTGTATCCCACTTTCCTTTTTTCAACAGTGATTTTGTATCCCACATGTTGGCAACAAATTTTGCGCCAGCGGTATGTGCCGTTAGAGTGGGCCTAGTTGACAGTTGAACGAGATGCAGGCAGCTTCGGAACATGACAGCCGTTTTTTTAAACAGCAATAAATAACACATGTTGACGTAATTTAGCACTTATATGAGGTGCAGTAGTGACCAGGGTTCCTAATTTCAATACGTAATATCGCCCACAAGATGAAACAAGGACACCAGGTATGTAAAAGTTACATTCTTGTCTGATGCAAGTGTATAAGCCGCGATCTACATTCATTCAGAATTAATGAATAATCTTCACCACATCTTTATTCTTCATTTTCTTGAAAACGTGACCACTAACGGAACAAACAGTTTATCTTACATTCAGAAAATTGTGCTAAGCAATTACTCGACTAATGCACTTTGCCTCTGGTTGTTCATTTGTCTACTCTTGATGTACTGGACCAGTTTGTAGAATGCCATGTTCTCGAGAATAATTTGTATCAATTCTTGTTTTAGACTGCTTAAGTGCGTAAAATAACCTGAGTATCGACTAAACATGACAACATTGATAGGAAGTTGCTGGAGACCCACATGACCTGAGTAGAGAACGTTATTGTTTCTGTTTACTTGTGTCGGGATCCACTTTTCCATTATTCTTCCTTTGATCACCCCTAATTTAGCTCTCTGTCAAATTTGATCCCGAAATTTATAGGTACCGTAATCATCATTTTTCGCAAATTAATTGACAGTTCTCTTTAGTACCGGATAAATATCCTAATTACTTTAGGTATCAGACCTCTTACTAACCTTCTTGGTATAATGGTGTAATTGCTTAGCACAACTGCCTGCAATATAATGTATTCTGACGTATTCCACTTGCCATAAAATTTAACTAAAAGGGCGGTGATCATGAAGACATGTTTTCCCCCAACGTGAATGGTTTTAGTTGGCTGCGACGTGATTTAGAACCAGTGATATCACGAACAATTTCTCCTTGATGCACTGCTTCTACACTTATTGTGATGTGTTAAATAATAGCACTGCTTTTAATCTGACACTGATGTCTTCCCTATTGCACTTGTTAATATTTTTACACAACACAGCCGCCTCCTCGTCAACTATTAGATGATTTTATTACTGCAATCTGGCCTTCAATAACGCAGTTACACTGCACACAGTTTTATAGAATATTATTTCTCCTCTTTAGCTCTGATATTGAACTTTGCAATTTTCAGCACGATTTCCCACAGCACGACGACTGACCATGCAGTTAACAGTTCGCAAGTGTTTCATTAATTCTCCAAAAAGTGTGTGAAATATTCGACGCGTTACTAACGTATTCCGCTTGGCAAATAAATGTTCTCAACCGTATCATAAATGATTTCAATAAAAGTTTGCAGCTTTCAGTTCCATGTTGTCCAACGCACAAATCTCCGCACTCACGCTTTTTAGCGTTCGACAAGTACTGTACAGTAATAAGTAAATGGTTTCCTGCTTCTTCCCTCTGCGACCAATCAGGTTGCTCTACACCATGTCCTTCTACATCATCATACCAAGTATTTGTTAATGGCCTAAATATTAGGCCCCTTAAAGCAACAATTACCATGACCATATGTGTTATTCCAATATAGAATAATGTCTAATATCATGCAGTAAATTTTCAACTTAGTTTAAGGTGTTGTTTGTGTCTACTGTTATTTAAATATTTGTTTCCATGAAGTTCACAGCTCACTCGATCCTTCCACAGCCCTCTCATGCATCTTTCTCCATGTAAAAGCTCAGCTCCCAATCTCTGCGCATAATTTGATGTTACGTGGTCTGGCGCTTAAGATCAAGTGAACGGGGGGATATATTGTGCCCATATTGATCCGAGATACCTCTGAGTCGAAAGCCAAATCAACCCTCGTGAGAACCCTTCACCAGTAAACACGCATGGATTCGAACTGGTCCCACACGAGACCGTACTCTCAGGTTTTGGGTGTGGTTATGAAGCTAGTCCAAGCACATGCTAATTATTAAACAGAAGGTTCAAAATCTACTTCAAATAACCACACTTTTTAAGATAAAAATTCGTGTCCATGAGTGATTTATTCACCAAAGATCCCTAGCTTACTCTGTATTGGGGATCAGGTGGTTAGTCCACAACCTAACTAGAAAATAAACACTCCTGAAAATTAATTCCATCTTACATTACGGTCCAAATATCCCCTTCAGAAGTTCTATATTCCGAAACGTTATTAAAATGCAAGCTATGGAATGGTACAAAAATAGTTCCAACGGAATTACAAATGTCAATAATTATCAGATCTAGTTACATTGCTCCTATCTTTGGCAGTAGATGCCCAATCCCCTGTCGTTCCACAACGTTCAGTAACATTTGACAAAGAGACCAGAAAAAAACACAAGTAGTTCCGTGAAGAACTATACAGCCTATTTTCATATATCCTACTTATGTTAATTGCCTCCATCAATATACAAAATTTCAGTTTGATTGCTGTAATAGATTCGTAGATATTGAGAACCGACAAAATATAGCGGATGGTCGCCATGTTGGATTTTTACATATGTAGGTCTTAGAGTTATGTACTGTTACATGAAGATTATTGTGTACGTGTAGTATTCAAACTTCAATCGCATGATAAGGACAAAGAAGTAAAAACGAGATTTTTAAATTTCGCACAGCTGCCATCTTGAGGTTATGGAAACAATTAAAAAAATTAGATGCCAGTGGATTAACTTTTGTATCAGGATTTACTGTACCAAGTGTCACTACACTCGGCTGGTTAAATTGCGAGAAACGACCATGTGAATATTTATACTTCGCGTTGCCGCCATGTTGGATTTGTGTTCACCAGGATATTGAAAGTCCTAAAGGTGAAATTCTATTCATAGCCCCTATGAACATTAGAAAATTCAGTTTGATTGCTGTAATACATTCGTAGATATTGTGATCCATCTAAATATTTCAAATGGTCGCCATGTTGGATTGTTATACGTATAGGCCATAGAGTCATGTACCATTAAAGGAAAATTGTTGCGTAGGTTCATTATTTAAAATTTCACATCGATCGCATGATTACGACACACGAACTAAAAACTTAATTTTAAAATTCACCCACCCGCCATCTTGAGGTTATGTAAACAATTGAACTAAATTAGGTACCAGTGCATTACAATGTGTATAAACATGTCCTGTCCCAAGCTTCATTGCGTTTGGATCATTAAATCGCGAGAAAGTTCTATTTAAAATTTCAACTTCGCTTGGCCGCCATATTCGTTTCGTAGTCAACCGGTTTTAGAAAGTCGTATAGATGAACTTCCAGTAGTGCCCTTTATGTCCGTAGAAAATTTCAGGGTGATACCGCTAATAGTTTCAGAGATAATGAATGCCGGTGAAATATTTCTCACAGCCGCCATCTTGAGGTTATGTAAACAAGAACGAAGTTAGATGTCGGTGTATTAAAATGTTTATAAACATATACTGTTCCAAGTTGCATTGCGTTTGGTTGGTTAAATCAAGAGAAACGTCTATTTAAAAGTCGCAAATTCGCTTGGCCGCCATGTTGGTTTTTTATTTACCAGGTTTTCAAGAGTCACATAGGTGAACTTCTAGTAGTTTCCTTTATCACCGTAAATATTCCAGGGTGATATCGGTAATAGTTTCTGAAATATTGAATGCTGGTGAAATATTTCGCACAGCCGCCATGTTGGATTGGTGATACGTAACAAAATTTGAGGGGCACGGTAGGGGTCGTCCGGAATAATGCTATGAACTTACCGAGGTTCATTGAAATCGCTCCAGCCGTTTAGAAGTTATTTGGGGGGACACATACTATCACACACACCATCACACGCACACACAGACAGACGCACGGACAAAAAGTGATCTCATAAGCCTGTTTTTTCATAAATGAAAATAGGCTAATAATAAGTTACGATGGAACCACATCCACCATTTATATTAATTCCAGCTTTCTAAATCCTGTACAAAGTATCCTACAAAACGTCGCGTCTGAAACTCATTCTTAAACTGTACAAGAAACAAATGACATAGAAGAAAAATATGTACAAGAATAAACATGATCTCGACTGGGTTGCCGTATTGTTGACAGCTCATCTGTTCCTTCAGAAAGTCGTCTCACAATCAGTGAAGTCTCATATTTCTTATCTAGTTCTTGTATGTTACACTGTGTTTGGATGGTATTCAAAATGATGGAACACTGTGTATGATTTATTTCCACCAATGTAAAGGAACGTGTTTGCAAAACAAGTCATTTCTCTGCAGGATGAAACTGATCTCACTGGGGATATCAAGATAGAGGAATTTTCAATACCAGAGCTTGTTCCAAGAAGTGAAGAAATAGGAAGTCCTTCTTTAGTGAGTGATGGAGATTTGAAAGAGGTAAGTACCTTTTGGGTTACTACTTGTTGCACCTCATAAGAGACATCACCTGATCGCCATCTTCCTCTCACCATTGCAATTAAGGGAATAACAAATTGTGTATTCAGACCGTACTGTTGACAGATGGAAGCTTTCTGTTGTTAGGTTGGGTTTGGTACAGAAGGTACAAGTCGTGTAGAAGATTGCTTGCTGCTGGCTTAATAATAAAGATAATAATAATAACTTTGACACATGAAATTTGCTTCCACGAAATTGTTCTTGAAATGATACGGGGGAGGAAATGTGATAAATATTCCTTCAAAACCTCTCCTCACTACTACAATGCATGAGAAATGATTGGTGACAACTGCTATTTATTTATAAGTGGGAGAATGATAAACACATCGTATCATTTACCATGCATTAATCTTAAATATCAAGCTATGACTATTAACCACCTTATGCACTTAGTATTAGTACAAATATTGCGAGATGAGTCTACAGGATCAAACAAAACCTGAATACTGAACATCAAGTCAATCAAAATTCTACAAAACGAACGTATCACTTCTATCACCGATTATATCATACGCTCATCAAAATCAAACGTCGACAATCCTGTACAGAAAGGCATGGCATAAAATCAAACTAATGAAAAATCTTACTCGAAATACTTGACTTTTCGGATTATTTACATTAGCCTCGACTCGAACCTGTGCCCCTTTACTCTACAATGGTGGAATCAGCATGTGTGGATAGACCGATGAACCAGGATCTCATAATCTATATATACGTATTAAAATAACGTTCCCGTCGAATATGAGTTAAAAAAACCAGAAAAGTCTACCTCGAAATAAATAAATTCACCAATTCTAAATTCGTTTTCAAATAACTTACCCTTCCAGTGAACTATACTGAACAATCAAAATCTAAACTTCAAACCCAAAAATCTTATCTGAACTGGAAACGCATAGGGGAAAATACTTGCTAACAGTCAGCAGATCCGATGTTAACGGCCACTCAAATATTGGACTTACTAATGCCTCAGTGAGCCTCAAATATCAAACTCAATATCTATCCCCAACACATCTGTTCACTTCAGGATGATAAGTGTGATTCATTTCTCGCTGAGGCTCCAAGATCACATGTATCTCCGTTGAACAATCAAAATGCCGTTGTATGAGGTTATGCATATCATTTGTATATCTAAGTGAAAACCCAACTCACTCGAACCTCAACATAAACAATCGCCTCTCAGATAGTCTCTCATTGGCCTATTGTCGAATATTCACATATTATAGGTTTACCTGCCTCGAAGAACATCATTATGGGTTTACCTGCCTCGAAGAACATCATTATGCCTCGATGATTATCACAAACTATGGGCGGTAAGTGGCTACACCTGTCACCACTCGTCGATATGCACTTATCACATGGCTTAACTTAAAAAGGCACATTGTTCATAACACACATATATTGCATGCGAATTTCACACATTATAAACCTAACCTTTCGAATCACTAATATTCCACCTCAAATAATATCACGTGATCAATCTTGCTGATCATCGCCTGCTGGTATTTTCAGAGACTTTCTTGGGGAGAATGACCTGGGTGTCTCAACATTATTAATCATATTCCATCACTGGTCATGAAATCATGTTATCTCCCTTCATCCTGACGTCTATCCGTGATTTCAAACTCAATATACATGGTTATGTTGCAACATAAACTTCATTTAATGAACCGGTGACCAGAAATAAATAACATCCTATAATCTAAATGGTAACTTTCTTTACTTCTAACTATTCGTGATACGCTGTTTCTACTGAATAAGACGCCACCAAATCGCTACTTTAGCCTATCACAAATATCAAAAAGTAAGGGCAAAGAGGTATCCTAAATGGACTGTGTAATATTTACATTCACAAATCCTCTTGCATAAACTGGAAATGACAAATAAATATAGAAAATTTAGGATGTTTCTTCCCTCTCCGTAGTTTATGGTGACGGGCCACGGACAGCCCCTTCCATAACGACTAATTCATAGTTATAAAGTCGGCACTCATTTAATGATGTCTTACGTTCTGCTCACATTTGTACACATTACAATTTGTTCCATAGTAATATTTTTAAAATTATTATACCCAATTAATATAATACACAAACTACGGGCCTCACCATTTGTACACTCCCTAGCCACTCCGGTCATGTGACTGGATTCTCCAATGTCGTTTGTTCTCCTCGCGCATTGATATTGTGTTTATTTTCTACATAAAATATTGTGTTTACATGAACAAATGACTTCATAATTCTTGCCAGTATATTTATAGTTCCCTTCAAGTACCATATTTTCCATAGAGTCAGTATATTTCTCTAATTCGTCATATGAATGGGCGTGTCTTCGCTGTTCTATGACGCACCCTTCAGATTTGTGTAGGCTGGGGATTCACCGAATCGACACTTGCCAAGGTGTGGTCGGTACGCAACCTTGCTGTCCTGAATTTCATCCTATGTTTTGGTGATCTATTTTGCCAGTCCCCATGGCAATATGTATTGTGAAATTCTACATATCTTTTTGCAGTGAAAACTTTTGCTTGTAATTAAAACTTCATGTAATTTGCTGTCGAGCATAATATTGATTCAAATGTTGCCTAATATCAAATTTTTAATTTTGTCAAGTATTTGGCCTCGATCTTAAATCATAGACCAAGGGGCACAACACGTTCCTGTCGATTGCTGAGACAACTATTGTTAAGCAGAGGACATTGATTTATAAATATGAAGTTCAAAGGGAATGTATATCCACTTCAAGCTGGGAGTTAAGCCCCAAATACATGGAAAAGAACGGATGGGTGCAGAAAGGTGGCGTACAAGGCCTTTGATGTTCACCGTCGATATGTATCAGCTTCACTTTTATTTGTATGTTAACAATGAAAAATCTTTATTTCTGTATTTTACATTTCTTATAACTGATTAAGATGTGTGTAAGTATTTCTACCCTTATTATTCCTGTTTCCACAGTGTTGGGAAGAAGATTGAGAGAAATCCTATGGGGCAACGATTCTTTCTTACAGCCGGAGTTTATGAGAACATAATTCTTGTGTAGAAGTGACGCTCCCAGAAAACGTTAACATGTTTCTGTTTATTGGTGTTTCCTGTTTGTCGTTTTTGTTCTTTGCTGTCAGTGATCCATAAAGTGTGATATTTCTCAGTATGTACGTTGATGTTTCTAGATTAAACCCTCTTTGTTACCTCTATGTACTGTTTAATCAGAATGAAATATGGTGAAGAGTTGGTAAGAAGTGTCCATGGCCTATTAAGACGTACAATCCCGCATTCGCCGGGCATAATAAATGAGAAAATATACCAAACCGTTTCATAGAAAACCGACGGTCGGTTTCAAACCCAGTTCTCATCAGAGCGGGGAAGTACCCTGACCACGTGGCCTGGATCTCGAAGTTTTGTGATATTTTAAATAAGCTCAGCTCCTTTCCTCAAGCCATTTTTAGCCTACTTTTAACATTTTGCAAAAATGAGGAAAATGTCTGTCTGTCCTTCTGTCTGTCTGTATGGCTGGGTGTGTGTGCCCCCCCCCCCCCTCCTATCAACTCCTAAACGGCATTAACAATCGAATCCAAATTTGGTATGAGTAAAGATCTATACCTGAATATCTCAAGCCCATATTTGAAAATTGTCAGTCCTACCAACTGCTGAAAAACCGCAATTGAAATTTGAGCTCCAGATCCGATATCTTGGAAGGTATGCATGGTAGCTATTTCAAAATTGGCACACGTATATATAATAATGTTTCAGTTTAATTCTCAGCAGACCATGCATGGCAGTGTTGCCAAAATGATTCTAAGCCTGCTGATAGGTCCAATTTTTAAATGCATATAACTTCTATACTATCAATTGGATTTGAACCACATTTTGTATGTAATATGTGTACATAAACAGATATGACTGAGCGTATTCCTAAGAGCCATCGGAGCTGCTAACTGTCAATAAATTTTCTCTCTATTCTTTTATCCAAATACCAATATATCAGAAAGTATGCTAGCCTACAGCTTTAAACTATGCACACGTATAGTACCTGACATTCTAGATTAATTTGGAGTAACTTATGTACGTCAGCGCTACCAACATGATTCTAAGCCTGCTGATAGGACCAATTTTTAAATACATGTAACTTCTATACTATCAATTGGATTTCAACCAAATTTCGTAAGTGCTATGTGTACCATAACAGATATGACTATGCTTATTCTTAATAGCAACCAGGGCTGCCAACTGTTAATAAATGCTGTCTCTATTTTTTACCCAAATATTAATATATCATAAAGTGTGTAAGCCGACAGTTTTAAAATTTGCACACGTATATTAGGCCAGGTGGCATGTCGGAAAAAAGCCTCAGTAAGGAAATAATTAGTGGAAATCGGGAAATTGCTTTAATCGCTTTATTTGGACCCAGATATTACTCTCCCAAGTTTTCCCCCTCGAGCGAAGTCGGCGTTGGCCCTTTTGGCCCTAAGAAGGTACAATATTTCTGTTTGTTGCAAATATCTCCGAAACCATCAACTTTATCAACCTATTATAAAAATAATCTAGAGTAAATTTCCTACAAAAATGTTCTGTCCCTTTTGTCTCTAATGTGAACGGTTACGATGCTACGACCATTCGAATTGGAGCCCTTTTTGGTTCTCGCGGAAAAGCTATGGAAATGATATGCCATATGAAAGTCTCTACATGTTATAAATATTTGTCAGCATTCCAGATGCACAAGCTGTTAACTTGTTACAAGTATAACAGCTTTCCAATGTAAACAGCTGTGGCAAAGTACCTACCATTAGTATTATTATTGCGTAGTATTGGCATAAAATCACTCTTTTCCACGCCACCTGGCGTTAAAGTTGGCTTGTTTTTTTAGGAGGCCTAATCCACTGTTGAAATATTTTAAACCGAGTTGATGAAGGCCTTAATTTCTCCGTCATCGCTTTCATCGTCTGTATCGGTATATTTGTCCGACGTCACAGGGCGCTCAAGATTAACATCGATGTCTACGTCACAATCAACCATATCATCTTCCTCGGCAGCGTTTGTACATGACCATCCCATACAATTCATGCAGATCCTGAAGCATTGGAGGCCCGTTTTCCTGCAACCACACGCTGCATTACATCCTTTCGAACAATTGCAGGACACTCTGTTTATTTATTTATTTATTTATTTGTTGATGGTACACAACAGGGCTCAGTGTGCGCCCCAAAAATAGTGCACCTACACAGTAAGATACATTTCTTGATATGCCTGCATTAAGTATTAATATCTTAATGTAATTCATAAAACTAAGAAGTTCACACAGATCAAATGCATAGTAGTAAAAGATAATATAAAAACTACATCTAAATTTGATCTAATGCCAAAATATAAAAGCAGGTTTTGAAATTATTACATAATAAACTAAAAGTTAACATTAATAACTAGGGAACAGGCCTATCCACATATATACATTGTTGATTCTGTTATGTGTGATAATTTTATTTCAAGTGTGAATTAGAGTGACTGGATTATAATTTCCAAGAACGGTCTGATTGAGAGACAGAAATCTAGTTTCCAGTTTACACGAACCGCATCGTTGTAAATACTGCAAAGCCTCCATACAGGTGAATTGTTATGTGAAGTAGTATTGGTTATATCATTTTTGAATGTTATGGTTGATCTTGTAGTTAAGCGTGGGATGTTGAAATTTAAGAGCGATAGGAAAAATGAGTTATCAATTTGACCGTTAATGACTTTATCAAGGAATTTCATATCATTCACTTGCCTTCGAGACTCCAAACTAGTCATGCCGAAAATCAACAAAAGTTCACCGTAGGGTACCATGTGTGGGTAATTGCCCGTTGTTTTGAGGTGTAAGTATCTGAGGAATTTCTTTTGAACTTGCGTTTGTGGCGCCGGATCCCTCGTCGTAGATATGGGAGCCAAACCACATTGAGAATTTTTCCAGCCCCAATCCAGTGGATTTCAAGACTGCCAGCCTTCATCAAAACGGTTTGAATTCGACTAACTTTGACAGTTGAACAGTGGATTAGGCCTCCTGGTGACACCACAAAAAAAGCGCCATTTACTCTACCGCCAGGTGGTGTGGAAAAGAGTGATTTTATGCCAATACTACATACTAATGGTAGGTACTTTGCCACGGTTGTTTACATTGAACAGCTGTTAAAGTTGTAACAAATTAACAGCTTGTGCACCTGGAATGCTGACAAATATTCATAACATGTAGAAACTTTGATATGACATATATTTCCAAAGCTTTTCCGCAAGAATCAAAAAGGGCTCCACTTTGAATGGTCGTACCATCGTAATGGTTCACATTAGAGACAAGATTATTTTTATAACAGGTATGTTCGTGATAAAGTTGATGGTTTGGGAGATATTTGCAAAAAAAACGAAAAATTGTACCTTCTTAGGGCCAGAAGGACCTACGCCGACTTCGCTCAAGGGGGAAAAGTTGGGAGAGTAATATCTGGGTCCAAATAAAGCGATTAAAGCAATTTCCAGCTTTCCACTAATTATTTCCTTATTGAACTACCTGTCGCCTGGCCCATAGTACCTAACATCTAGATTAATTAGGAGAAACTAATATACGTCAGTGCTGCCTACATGACTCTAAGCCTGCTGATAGGTCCAATTTTAAAATACATGTAACTTCTATACTAACAAATGGATTTCATCCAAATTTGGCACAACAAGAGATCAAAATATTTCAGATTATTTCGGACCAACGCATACATGATTTTACGCGCTGATAGATCCAATGTCTAACTGCATGGTGCGTTCATGCTATCCATTGGACTTCAACCAAATATTGTATTCTGTACCTTAAGAGATGGAACTAACAATATATTCAGTCACCAGGGCTGCCAACTGTAGTGCTCTATTAGGCTACAGGCATATTTCGAACTAATTAGAAATTTCGATATTACCAACTTAATTTCGCTACTTTCCTAGATAGATCTATTATGTAGATTGGCATGAATCTTAAATTTTAAGAAAAGTAGGCTCTTTAATTCGTCACTTCTTGTTTATGATACAGACTACATTTATGATAGCTTTTGAAATACGCAATGACATGGAGCGAAGTTATTGAAATGTAAGTCAATGTCACTGCAGTCAGTACTGCTCCAGGCATTCTTTTGTCTGTTGAACTCTACCGGTGATTCCTCAGTGATGGCTCATGTCCTTGAATATTTTCCAGTTTTGCAACGGTGATATCCCAGCACCATAAAATCATGTCCTGCATTGTTGTCAGAAGAAAGGATATAACGTCCAAGAATAAGTCGGTGTCATCTCATATATCGCAGTTTAAGGTGACTGGATGATTGTTGCCAAGAAAGGTTTCCTAATAAATCCAACCAGGAGGCCTAAACACCACCTGGGCCAGCCTTAAGAAGGAAACACATGATGGCTTATCGCGTTACATTTCACCTTTGTTGGCTGCCCGGGAAAACGGAAAGTTTATTTCTAGAACATTTATGCTGTTTCGCAGTACCACAGTAACTCTAATAACTACTGTTGATATATAATGTAAATACAGTAGCCTACTGCTTGCAGTAGAAGCATTACATAGTGGCAAAATGTATGTTAAATAGTCTACACTACACTCTATCCAGTTGCGCTTACTGAAATTGGCTTACTCGAAGTTTTAAAAAATTTAGCAGCCGTAATCATAAATTCTGTTGTGTTTTTTTTAATATTCATGTAGAATATTTCTTATATGACATAAAGTGAGTGATTTATACGTTCATTGTTAAAAGCTGTCAGGTGGGACTGTTGAGGGCTAGGACACTTATAAGTAACCTGTGAGACTGAAATGGGACAAGAGGTTGAATCCCTTATAGTCTTACTGCTAGAAATTGCTTATTACGTATTATTTCTTCAGCCGTTAAACCTATCACTTCCTTTATTGCACTGTTCACCATATTTTCTATCATAGGCCTACCAAAGAAGGAAGGCTTTTTTAAGATAAGAATTGTATAATGCAGGAAGATACGCTGAAGTAGGGGCAGATAACCTCGTTGTTCCGTCCCTTAGAGCCTCAATAACTTACTAACTAAATCAAGAAAGTAATTTATGTCAGTGCAACAGCTAGTATATCCTGACTTCCAGTTGAGCTGTGTGGTAAAGTTACATTATTTATTGTGTAGAATCGTAAGATAACACCTCAGAAATTCATGATTTATATTTTTCGCTAGGTTATAAAAGAAGAAACCCATGATGGCGAGAAGGATGCAAATAGAAGTCATCCAAATGAGTAAGTAGACTATCAAATAAGGAGAAATATTGTTCATTTGCGAATTAAAAAAAAAAATTGTTAGCTTTGAATAAGTTTTCCTCTTTTTATATTTGCCATTGAATATATTTATTTGTGTTATTGTCTGACATAAGTGGATAATGATGTTAAGGTTTTATTTAGCAGCCGAAAAAACTAACCATTCTCATTCAGAGTTTTCACTGTACAAAGTATTTCAGTATATATATGGTATCCAGTATGGATGTTTATGAGGAGATGAATACCGCACTTATAAGCTATTTGCGATTGGAACTGTTTCTGATGTGTGGAAAACCCTATCACGTGTTAAGAAAAGTTCTGTGATGTGAGTTTGTAAAGGAAAATCCGCTACTTCGAACTTCCCCTATTGTGTTCCTGTATCCAGTGGATTTGTTTTCAATCCCATATCTGTCTTCTGTTGCTGATTCACCTAAATCTGTGAATGTAAACAGATTTCTTCTCACCCGATGGTTCTACATGTAGCAACCACATCAAAATTCAATCACAAGTAATCTAAGCCACAAAATAAAATAATACAGTATACAGAAAATATAAACAAGAATATACAGACAATGAATTGAAATACGGTTGATACAATACAAAACCACTCATGACAATACAACCATTACTCTCTTTTTCAGTACGATACAGAATCACTGTTGTAATACAATATACTGAACCTTGTGTGGCAGAACCCCAGCCATTCTAAAAATGGTATTTGGTTTTTTCCCCACGTCTACTCTAAGCAATTGCTGGGATGGTGCCTAAATTCAGATCACGGCCGCCTCCTACCCCAACCTTTGTCTCAAATACAAATACTCTAGTTTAGCCATCACAATGACACTGGTCATGGGATGTGTAAAAGGGGCTCGTTGACCATGATATCGTAAAGCACTTAAATGAATCATCATTAAACAACAGGAATGTATTGTATTTACTCTTCTACAAATCAAAACGTGATGTTATTCGAGTGACGTCATCGTTTTATATACTCAGTGTGGGTAAATTTCTATGTTGGTCATATTGTCTAATACTAGGGGGTGGTCCGTGGCCATTTACAAGCATTGGCATTAGTTACAAATATAATCAAGTTCAAAGCTTATATGAAGAAAAATGATTGTTGTGCTCAAAAAGAAAAACTAAATCCCTCACAAGATAAGTATTAAGAGTTTTAGCGAGATTAGACAAAGTCTTGATTATGAAAACACAGTAATCACGATGCATAGATTGATAACGACCCTAGGTAGGAAACTAGCTGAGCGACCTTTACTATCGACATTCATCTAAAGAGATCTGTAAAATGTCATAACCTGACAAAAAGTAGCTTAGCAAGTTCTGGTAAGAGCGCAACAAACGAAAGAAATAATGGCCAAAGTTCACGAGGCGCATCTCAAGTTGCTGCCATAAGTGAAGATCAACTACAGGAATAGCTAGAATAGTATTTAGTTGTAAATATGTAAAATAAACGCTCAAACAGTAAATGACTAGAGACGATATAAAATACGGAGCAGGGAACTACCGTGACTAAGCATTTTAAGCTACGCAACTGATATAATTTTAAAGAAATTTGATTGCTGATTTTCCCACAATACAAAATGTAGCAGTGGCTAGCAAATTGTTGGTCTCAGAACGAAGTTGGGCTTAAAGACAAATAATGAAAAATTGCAATTATTGAATAGGCTTGATTTGATATGTGAGAATATCACAAGTAAACGTTCCCCATTAGACACAATGAAGATTTACTGGAGTTAAAATAGTTATTCATTTGCCTATCCCAACAACTTGGAAACAGCAAGCGTCACCGTGAAAATTTGAAATATCATTTATAAATGGGAATAGAGGGCTTGCAACAGGGCCTAGACAGCACAAGGATGATATGAGCTTGGGCCTAGACTGCAGAAGGATGATATGAGCTTGGGCTTAGACTGCACAAGGATGATATGAGTTTGGGCCTAGACTGCACAAGGATGATATGAGCCTGGGCTTAGACTGCACAAGGATGATATGAGCTTGGGCCTAGACTGCACAAGGATGATATGAGCTTGGGCCTAGACTGCAGAAGGATGATATGAGCTTGGGCCTAAACTGTACAAGGATGATATGAGCTTGGGCCCAGACTGCACAAGGATGATATGAGCTTGGGCCCAGACTGCACAAGGATGATATGAGCTTGGGCCCAGACTGCACAAGGATAATATGAGCTTGGGCCCAGACTGCACAAGGATGATATGAGCTTGGGCCCAGACTGCACAAGGATGATATGAGCTTGGGCCTAGACTGCCCAAGGATGAAGCTTGGATCTAGACCGCACGAGGATGATATGAGCTTGGGCCTAGATGGTGCAAGGATGATATGAGCTTGGGCCTAGACTGCACAAGGATGATATGAGCTTGGGCCCAGACTGCACAAGGATAATATGAGCTTGGGCCCAGACTGCACAAGGATGATATGAGCTTGGGCCGAGACTGCACAAGGATGATATGAGCTTGGGCCTAGACGGTGCAAGGATGATATGAGCTTGGGCCCAGACTGCACAAGGATGATATGAGCTTGGGCCCAGACTGCACAAGGATGATATGAGCTTGGGCCTAGACTGCACAAGGATGATATGAGCTTGGGCCTAGACTGCACAAGGATGATATGAGCTTGGATCTAGACCGCACGAGGATGATATGAGCTTGGGCCGAGACTGCACAAGGATGATATGAGCTTGGGCCCAGACTGCACAAGGATGATATGAGCTTGGGCCGAGACGGCACAAGGATGATATGAGCTTGGGCCTAGATGGTGCAAGGATGATATGAGCTTGGGCCCAGACTGCACAAGGATGATATGAGCTTGGGCCTAGATGGTGCAAGGATGATATGAGCTTGGGCCCAGACTGCACAAGGATGATATGAGCTTGGGCCCAGACTGCACAAGGATGATATGAGCTTGGGCCCAGACTGCACAAGGATGATATGAGCTTGGGCCCAGACTGCACAAGGATGATATAAGCTTGGGCCCAGACTGCACAAGGATGATATGAGCTTGGATCTAGACCGCACGAGGATGATATGAGCTTGGGCCTAGATGGTGCAAGGATGATATGAGCTTGGGCCTAGACTGCACAAGGATGATATGAGCTTGGGCCTAGACTGCACAAGGATGATATGAGCTTGGGCCGAGACTGCACAAGGATGATATGAGCTTGGGCCTAGATGGTGCAAGGATGATATGAGCTTGGGCCCAGACTGCACAAGGATGATATGAGCTTGGGCCCAGACTGCACAAGGATGATATGAGCTTGGGCCTAGACTGCACAAGGATGATATGAGCTTGGGCCTAGTCTGCACAAGGATGATATGAGCTTGGATCTAGACCGCACGAGGATGATATGAGCTTGGTCCTAGACTGCACAAGGATGATATGAGCTTGGGCCCAGACTGCACAAGGATGATATGAGCTTGGGCCCAGACTGCACGAGGATGATATGAGCTTGGGCCTAGACTGCACAAGGATGATATGAGATTGAGCCTAGACTGCACAAGGATGATATGAGCTTGGGCCTAGACTGCACAAGGATGATATGAGCTTGGTCCTAGACTGCACAAGGATGATAGGAGCTTGGGCCCAGACTGCACAAGGAAGATATGAGCTTGGGCCCAGACTGCACAAGGATGATATGAGCTTGGGTCCAGACTGCACAAGGATGATATGAGCTAGGGCCCAGACTGCACAAGGCTGATATGAGCTTGGGCCCAGACTGCACAAGGATGATATGAGCTTGGGTCCAGACTGCACAAGGATGATATGAGCTTGGGCCCAGACTGCACAATGATGATATGAGCTTGAGCCTAGACTGCACAAGGATGATATGAGCTTGGGCCCAGACTGCACAAGGATGATATGAGCTTGGGCCCAGACTGCACAAGGATGATATGAGCTTTGGCCCAGACTGCACAAGGATGATATGAGCTTGGGCCCAGACTGCACAAGGATGATGTGAGCTTGGATCTAGACCGCACGAGGATGATATGAGCTTGGTCCTAGACTGCACAAGGTTGAAATGAGCTTGGGCCCAGACTGCACAAGGATGATATGAGCTTGGGCCTAGACTGCACAAGGATGATATGAGCTTGAGCCTAGACTGCACAAGGATGATATGAGCTTGGGCCCAAACTGCACAAGGATGATATGAGCTTGGGCCTAGACTGCACAAGGATGATATGAGCTTGGGCCTAGACTGCACAAGGATGATATGAGCTTGGGCCTAGACTGCACAAGGATGATATGAGCTTGAGCCTAGACTGCACAAGGATGGTATGAGCTTGGGCCCAGACTGCACAAGGATGATATGAGCTTGGGCCTAGACTGCACAAGGATGATATGAGCTTGGGCCTAGACTGCACAAGGATGATATGAGCTTGGGCCTAGACTGCACAAGGATGATATGATCTTGGGCCTAGGCTGCACAAGGATGATATGAGCTTGGGTCTGGATGGTGCAAGGATGATATGAGCTTGGGCCTGGATGGTGCAAGGATGATATGAGCTTGGGTCTGGATGGTGCAAGGATGATATGAGCTTGGGCCTGGATGGTGCAAGGATGATATGAGCTTGGGCCTAGACTGCACAAGGATGATATGAGCTTGGGCCTGGATGGTGCAAAGATGATATGAGCTTGGGCCTAGATGGTGCAAGGATGATATGAGCTTGGGTCTAGATGGTGCAAAGATGATATGAGCTTGGGCCTAGACTGCACAAGGATGATATGAGCTTGGGCCTAGACTGCACAAGGATGATATGATCTTGGGTCTAGACTGCACAAGGATGATATGAGCTTGGGCCTAGGCTGCACAAGGATGATATGAGCTTTGGCCTAGATGGTACAAGGATGATATGAGCTTGGGTCTAGATGATACAAGGATGATATGAGCTTGGGCCTAGACTGCACAAGAATGATATGAGCTCGGGCCTAGATGGTGCAAGGATGATATGAGCTTGGGTCCAGAGGGCACATAGATGAAACGGGGCCTAGACGCCAATATAATCATGAGAGCTTGGAAGCTTGTAAAGTTACAATATATTTAAAGTATTTAAACTAATCTTCCAGAAAGCTCCAACTATCCACCAGTAGGTCCTAGGGACGTGGTTGGCAAATACCATTGATTTAATGCAAAAATGCAGTTAATTACAAATTCAAAAATCGGGAGGACCTCTCATGGATGGAAACTCAAATTTACCAAAAAAGAAACAGCAATGATTATGTAATATACTTAATTTAAATCTAATAGTAGAGGGTGAAGTGAGGACGAAAGGAAATTACGGTCTTCTTACTGTTTGTGTGTGGGATCCCAACACTGGAACTGATTGTACGGCAAACCAGATTGTTTTTAGGCGTTATGCACTGTTTAGTTTTGAAGTTGTTGATATATATTTTTATGTCACTGATTAACATGGTGAACTATTTCCGTGTTGAGAATTTGAGTAGTTTCAAAGCTATTTCAGTCTCTAACATTGATGTAATTGCTTGAGGTTGAGAGTCCAGTTATATCATTAGTGTTGACCCATTAGACAGTTAGACACAACGTTACAAAATTCCCACGATGTCTAGTTATTGACTTTCAGAGGGTATAGATGAGAAACAAGTAGTTCCGCGAAGAACTATACAGTCTATGTTCATATATCCTATTCATGTTAATTCCCTCGATCAATATCAATTCATAGATATTGAGAACCGTCTAAATATTTTGGATGATCGCCATGTTGGATTTTTATATATGTAGGTCCTAGAGTTATGTTATCGATATTTAAAAATTTTGCACACTTGCCGTCTTGTGGTTATGAAAACAATTGAAATAAATTAGATGTCTGTGGATTAAAGTTTCTATACGCATTTTCCGTACCAAGTTTTACTGCGCTGGGATGGTGAAATCTCGAGAAAAGTATATTAAAATGTTTCAACTTCACTTGGCCACCGTGTTTGTTTTGTGCTTTACAGGTTTTTCAATGATACATAGTTACATGTTGGATTGGTGAGACGTATACAATTTGAAGGGCACGGTACTATGACCTCACCGAGTTTCATTGAAAACGCTCCAGCAATTTGGAAGTAATTAGGGGGAAACACATACGCACACACACACACACACGGACAAAAGGTGATCTCATAAGCCCATTTTTTCAACAATGAAAATAGGCTAAATAGAGTAAATCCCCCGTTTCGCGTAACCAATAGTTGTACTTTCTAATCTAACATAGATTCTCGCGGTGTGGGAATTGGTGTTTGTCATCAAAACAAGTAGTTCCGTGAAGAACTAAATAGCCTATTTTCATATATCCTACTAATATTAATAGCCTCTATAAACATACAAATTGTCAGTTTGATTGCTGTAATAGGAGAACCCTTGATAATGCCGGACGCAGTTTCCGGTGTAACGTAGGGAGAAATCCTGTCTGCACCACGACCTACAAGCCCGAAAAACTTGTACTTAATTATATTGAGAACCGTCTAAATATTTTGGATGGTCACCATGTTGAATTTTTATATTATAGGCCTTAGGGTTATGTACTATTACATGAAGATTATTCTGTAGGTGTTTTATTCAAACTTCAATCGCATGATTTTAAAATTTCGCTCAGCCTCCATCTTGTGGTTATGAAAATAATTTAAATGAATTAGATGACAGTCGATTAAAATGTGTATAAGCATATACCGTATCAAGTTTCCCTGCGCTCGGATGGTTAAAACGCAAGAAACGTCCATTTGAATATTTAAATTTCGCTTTGCCGGCATGTTGGATTTGTGCTTGCCAGGTTATTGAACGTCCCTGAGGTGAACTTATGATTATGGCCTCTATACACTTACAAAATTTCAGTTTGATTGCTGTAGTTGATTAATAGATATTGAGATGGTCGCCATGTTGGATTTTAATATATGTAGGCCATAGAGTTATGTACTATTAGATGATGATTATTGTTAACGTTCATTAGGCTCATGTGATATTTTCCCACAAGGCTCAGATCATCAGATTTCGTCATTCTGTATCATCGAAACATTGTGGTGAATGTAACTTATTTTTTCGGTATGGTATTATCATCGCAGACACGCGAACCGGAAGGAATCAGTCGCTGCACGACTAAAGTATTTGCTAGATCCATCGACGAGGGACGGCGCTCCAGGCACTCAAGTTTGATTTTCCGTCCTTGTAGGACGCGTGTTTAAGTCCGTCTTGGAAAGACGATGAGAATAGTCCACCAGTAGGCGATGAAATTTATCAAGTCGCATCGTGCATTAATTAGCACTAATTTGTGTGTGCACCGAGTTACATTTAAAGCCAGTGTGAGCTAGTGCAGTAATTATTTCGAATTTATCGAAAAGAGTGAATATTTTCATACCGTGGATCACCACATTTTTTTACCACGTGATTGTGAGAAAATCTATGTCCTCGTGTAAAACGAAATATGATAGCAACAGTGATTTAACATTTATGAATGTGCATTATTTCAACAGTAAAAATTGTGAATATTACTATGGCCGCAAATGTGAGTGAATTTCACCATGGATCACATAGATGCCACGAGATTTAGTAATCATAGAATCTGTGAAGTGAAAGCAGATAAGTGCATGGGCAATTTTTACAATAATCTGCGCCTTGTAACTTCTGTGAGCTTATTACCAAAATTAATACTAGCTTCAGTGAAAGCAGTGCAACGAATTACATTATTTGCAAGTGGTTATTTTCTGCAACCAAGCACCATTATTCTAACCACGTGTTCGACGCATTTCACCGCTTATCATCCATGGGAATGATGAGATAAATACCCTATGATTTGATGGAGCGTTCTTAGGAACCACAGCATGACAGAAGATCCAGTAATATCGCACGAGAGTAGGAGAGGAACGTGCCAAACCAAGTAATATGACCGCTACCATGATGGGAAGGAGTCAGATGACATCACGAGGTCAACGTCGAGGACGCATTAAGACCCTGGTTACGGATAGAGCCTACGACGAAGGCCTAGTTTGGACAACCCTTATCCAGAAGACAGAGGTGGATTTGTATCATTCGATTCGTTGGGATAAGCGAGATGTAGACGTCCTAATCTTGTGAGTTTGTTCATTCCTTTCCATGTAAGGCTCTTTTGTGGTATAGCATAGATTAGAGTAGAATTGTAGAATCAACCGAACTTCTTGACAGCCATATAAGTAGGATTTGTCATTCACTTTCAGTATTTGTGAGACACCCTGTGATTGAACTCTTTTCAATCAGGTGCATTGTGGTGGACGTCTTATAGATGTCAAGTCAATCTGCTACTAAACGTGACTGTAGTCTTTCGCACTACTTTGTCTAACCCTGTTACGGGTTATTTTGTGTTGAGTTTACTTTGACATGGCGACTGGACGTCATGGTCAGTGTTATTTTATAACACCCTTTTTATTTAAATGTTTGTCACGCCACTAATCTTCTTTAGATGAGACCGTATCGCTTGATGGTCGAATGGAACCATCAGTTATGTAAATTTATTAGTACCTTTCATTCAGATGAGCTTTGAAGCCATCCTATTCAAGAGCAGAACACAGTCAGGGATGTAATATTTCTATGCAGTTTAGCATCGAACCCTGTACTCATCGTATCGTTAGCAAACTCAGCAAATATGAGATTTTGCGCCCTTTATTATGTTTATTTGTGTCAGGTGATTCGACACATATTTGTTTGGTTATTAAATACAGAGCAGTTATGAAGTGACTTATCTGCAGATTGCAAAGACTTTCAGAATGAGTGAGATAACTATATTTTACTTTCTTTGATTTGAAAGACATGCTACGTCTTTGTGTATATTTTTATGGCATGCTTTTAAGCTTTATATTTGTGATAATTTAAATGTTATACTGGGTTTAATAACAAGGCCAGTTTTCTAATGGACTTTCTTTGGAGAGAACTGCGCATTCAGTCTAGTATGTTGGTATAACCGTCCGAGGTGACTGTAAGTTAGGAGCTTAGCTCAACGTCACGGACAGGTGATAGAGGTTCCCAGCCGGCAACGAGAGCACACTCATAATGTGAGACAGATTTATCAGACCTTTGACAGACGCTTGAAGCATTATATACTGTTAGATTTTGTATTTCATTTGTAGGTCAAGGTCTAAGCAGCCATTTTGTGACAACCACTTGTTTTCTGTTATGATGAATTATTGGCAAACGCCACACGCTTTCATCGCTACTACAGAGAATACCTTTTAACACTGTTTGAGAGTGTAATTACATTTTATATTGAGGTTTATTTATTATGGTAAGGCTTGTGATAGACGCCTGTGTTAGAGGCTATCCATGTATTTAGTGCGGGTAATGCACAGAGTCCAGAATTCGTTCTGTAGACTTGTTATTTAAGGGAGATAACTGATGTGTTTCCCAGGCCTACCCAAGGTTATTTAAGTGAGCCGCGAGCCACTAATAACTTGTGTGCCATCAGAGATTTGATCTCGCACAAGACGCTACTGCTGAGCCCAGGTAGTCAGGATTATCAGCACTATTTTCCATAAACCAACGATAAATTAAACCGACAAATGAATAATCAAGCGCATAATTATTATAAACAAAATGATAACTAATTTTTTATTGCTTTTAAACTTGATCATTTTGCATTTTGGACTTGCTGACCGACGCCTTGCTGATGTTTACATTCCTGATGGAAATAATCTAGGACAGATGACACTATTTTTGATCGACGGAGTGTTGCTTAACCTTTAGTTCCTAGCTTGTGGAGCTTGACCCTCATGCGACATAAGTCGTGGTTTTTACTAGGCAACCGCCAACATAAATGACACACACTTAGATGACACTGATTTACAAAGTGTAATCCAAGGTGCAGGCAGGAATATGACATAAACTTGGTCTTGTGTTTCATTCATTTTTGTATTGTATAAATCCCAATGTTTACCTTGTGTACGCTGATGAGCACTTTGTTCATAAGAGTGTATTTAATGTTTTTTATGGCTTTTCATGTAGATTTGTTGTAATTGTTTTGTCTTACGGACGTCATCGCCGTAAATTTTGTATTAATTGTCAGGACTTAGCTAAATTGATTAACATTAAATGTAAATAAGGAAATGGTGTCATCCTAACTTGTTCTGGCCACCCTGTTCAATGTAAATTCCGTCATTAGCTTGATCTTTGTAACTTGACTTAGGGTTCATTTTCGTACCATTTTCCTAGCGTTGCTGTTGTTGCTTGTCTTTGTAAATCCGATCTTTTGCGATGGTTTACCGTAGTTTACAGGTAGGGCCCTGTTCTTTATTTTTATTTATTTATTAGTTTGCGCATAGCCGATATAAACCCTCCGAACTAGGATAGATGCTTGCATATTTTAAAATAAATATCTTTACAAGTTTTACATAAGTCTGTATGTTTCCTTTCACAGTCTAGCGTTTTAAGGTGTGCCTTTCTTAGGCCGTCTATGACCTTAGCTACCATGTTACCACGGATCCCTTAAGTTCCTTATGGATTGCTCCTTCTGTTTCTCATTGAATTGTACTAATTATTATGGATGAGGAGACGATTCGTCGTGTGATGGGGGAGATGTTGGCTGGTATGAACACCAATCTCCAACAAATCAGAACAGACGTAGAGGCGAATACTGCCGCTTTAGGTGAAGTTAGACAAGAAGTTGGAACTGGTAGTGGTAATGTTGAAAAAGTCCGGGGTGACTTAGGTGATGTCCGGGGTGACTTGGGTGTGAACACTAAAACTGTTATTGATGTCAGAGCCGATTTAGAGGGTAATACTCAAGTCGTAAATGAAGTCAGAACTGATTTAACCAATTTTAGGAAGGATGTTAATCAAGTCCGAGGTGACTTAACAAATGTTAGGGCTGATCTAACGCAGGTCAGGGCTGACATAAACGCACATAGAGAGGAGGCTAGGAATAACCTTACAGCAGGTTTAGCCGCGGATAGGGTTGATGTCTAGTGACACCAACAGAATGCAAACCGTCGCATAGATAACTTGACAGATCAAATGAATCGAGATAGAGAGGATGTACAAACCAAGTTAGACGATCACACCGGTCAACTTCAGGCTCCGATGAACCGAGTTCAAATCGATATGAGGGCTGATTTGGAGCACACAAGAGAGGAATTTGGTAACCAACATACACGTCGAGGGATTCATGAATACAGTCAAGAATGACATCGCTACTGTAAACGTAGGTTTGACGTCAATGAGAGGGGCAGCCTACGCCGTGAATCAGAACGTTAAAGCCATTGCTGATGACATTGTTTTATTTATGGAAGAGCTTGCGGCTAACACGAAGAACGTTACTCAGTTAACGGACACCGTGGGAGAGCTACGCGAAACCGTGAATACTCACCGAGAGGAGACCAAAGCAGACATCATGCTTTTAAGAGGTGATTTCACAGACCATAAGAACGTTGTAGAAGCACAGGAAGCTAGCGTTCGCGACGAAGTCCGAGAAGTTAGAGGGGACGTCGCTGAAGTAAAAGATGAAGTATTCGAGGTCAAAGATAACGTATCGAAATTCGAGGCAGAGGTCGATTCGATGAAAAAGAGATTAGAAGAAGTTGCCGTAACTGAACGTCTGCAACTCAGTTACAATCTACGGACAGCTATCCGAGAGGTCGACACCAATCTCAAGGGAAAGATCGATAGAATCGAATTACAGCTTAACGATCTAGGAAGTAACGCTGACGCAAGAGCTATTCCAGGCCTAGAGCTAATAGAGAGGCGTCTTGACAAATTAGAAGCTGAACCAAAAGAGACACACACTTCTATGTTTTCGGCAGAAGCTCAAACAACACCAGGACCTCACTTCGCTCAATCGACACCGTCCTGTACTCAACCGAGCGCACCTCCTGAACCGCTACCATTCCAGTTTACGAATACCATGCCTAACCAGATGTCAGCATCACCGTTCTCAGAACAACATTTCGGCGAAACCCTGAACAGAGTCGACGCACAAACGCTGAATTACTCTGCAAACCCATTTCAACCTGCACACGTACAGCAAAATCAAGGGACAAACGTGCCAACACCCAGTTATGCTGCAAATCCTTTTAGACCAGCACAGACATACCAAAACCAAGGAAACGTCATGATGATATGTTCCAGAGGAGAACAACCAGCTCGTTTCTCAGGCACTGGAAGTGGTATAACCCCAGTGGAGTTTTTGGCGAATGTTGAGAGCTATTTACGAGACACTATGGTAACACCGGAGAGAGAGCTCAGAGTCATAGAGCGTCATCTCGAAGGGCAAGCCAGTACGTGGTTTAGGGCCTTCCGATACTCCTTCACAGGCTAGCAAGATTTCAGAGAAGCCTTGCTCCGAACGTATTGGTCAAGGGACATTCAGCAGAGTATCTGTGCTGAAATGTACACTCGCCAAGATATCTCCAACACACCGACACGATATGCAAATTACTTCGCTATCCAATTAGCGAAACTACGCTGTCTCCAACCCCCATTGTCGGAATAGGATCTCGTCAACACAATCGTTTGCCAATACCCAGCTGATGTTAGCGAGTATTGATTGCTGCAGGAGCATCAACATTCCAACAATGCGATCAGATTATGAGACGATTAGACGCGGAAACATAGCAATTCGCAACTCACCGTCCAGCAAAAGGAGAGACACGCCCCGTGAACTTGACTACTGTAGACAAAGTCATTCAAGCGCCACAGCAGACGCAAACACAGAACGACCAACACCAGCGTGGAAATTATAACCAGAACCAACGTAACTGGAACAATACTCCATACGCTAGAGGTAGACAAGGTGACAATCGAAGTTATTGGAACCATTGATTTAATCAAGGGACGAATGAGAACCGTCGACACGACAACGAACGCCATGGGAATAGGAATGATCCACGAGGAGGAGGACACATTCGTCGGGACTACTGCTACAGCGGAGGATATCGACGCGATCGAGACCCCAGATATAGGGCAGATCAATATTGGCGTGGACGTTCACAGGAGAGTCAAGAATATTTCCGACAGCTCCATGAACAGCGGGAAGAGGTTGACCAGAACCATACGCCGAGGGATGCACGTGAAGTTCCAGAGGAAGTGATTGAGCAAGACCAGCCCAGTACTTCCCGAGGGAAAAAACGCCGAAATCGAAATAGATTTTGACCTGATTGATCACAGAGTAACAGCCACCATCTTACTCTGGGAGCCAATCCAGGAAGATCTTTTGGACGAACGGCGATTGACGAACCACATCTACGAATTGACACGTCTACCCAAAATAACAGCCACTTTAAGTGAATGTCCAGTAGTTATTCTGATTGATACGAGCGCAATGGTAAGTGTTATTTCTGCTGATTGCCATGCCTGACTGAAAGCAAACTCTGAGGTGACAGAGCTGCCAGTTTCTTCAGTAAATGTCAGAGGAGTCATACCTGACCGTGTTTTAACGTGCAAAATTCAAATTCTTTGCACTTTGAAAATTTCGAGCCACTTGTACATGCACCAATTTTTTGTTTTGAAGGGCTTGCATCATGATGCAAATACGCAAATACCATGGAATCATTGATATGGGACGTAATACTGTGGAATTTATGCCGAACGAGCCCATTCATATGAATTTATTGCAGGAGGATCCGGAATTTGAATCCGAAGTCAACATTGTTGAAGAGTTGAATGGCAAGCGAAATGGTAAGACACAAGATACTGAGGGAGAGGCAGAGCAGTTACCAGCACCCGTACTGAAGAAACTAGATGCATTATTAACCGAATTCAAAGATATCTTTGACGCCACAGCTGGTGAGATATTAGACTACGAGTACGATTTGGTTGTACTGGACGATTCTCCGTTTCAGAAGAAGGTTTATCCTATCGCGGAGAAACACCGAGATGAATCTGTTAAGAAGATCCATGAGATGGAAGCAGCTGGTATCATCAAGAAGGCACCAACTTCTTATGTGAATCCTATAACACCTGTGGTTAAGGTGGATGGAAGTCTGAGGCTTTGTCTAGATGCCAGGGCTTTGAATAAACGCCTAGCTCCTGAGCAAGAAAGACCGCCAAAGATCAAAGATATCCTCAGAAAATTTAAGGGAAAACGAGTATTTTCATCATTGGACTTGATGCAATCGTACTACCATATTAGATTTTCCGAGCATATTCAAAAGTATACAAGGTTTTTGTTTGATCAGACCACTTATGTTTTCCGAAAACTACCCTTTGGATGGAAAAATGCCGGTGCTGCATTAATCAGAGCACTTGACGCGAAGCTAACTCCTGAGGTGAAGGAGAAGGTTATATGTTACGTGGACGACATTATAATAGCTTCGGAGACAGAAGAGGAACATTTAGCCACTTTACGCCTTGTATTTGAAAATCTTCGACAGGCTAATTTCAAGGTAAATTTGACAAGTGTCGATTCTTCCAGAAACAAGTCAAATTCGTAGGACACGTAATTAATGGAGATGGATATAGGCCGAATCCGGCGAAGATCAGAACCGTCGCAGCATTTCCAACACCGACCCGTGTAAAACATGTGAGACAGTTTTTGGGAATTCTCCAATTCTTTTCTGCTCATTGTGAAATGTATTCTGAGACTGTTGCTCCACTTCAAGGTCTACTTAAGAAGAATTGCCGATGGGCATGGGACGATAAGTGCGAGGAAGCTTTTAGGAAAGCTAAACAGATGCTTCTGGACTCAGTTCATTTGGAATATCCGGACTACTCCCGGAATTTCATCCTGGAAACTGACGCATCTGCCATTGGAATTGGTGCCATCCTATTGCAGGAGGATGATGAGAAGAAACGCCGTTATATCGCTTTCTTAAGCAGAGGTCTGAGAGCCCATGAAACTCACTACTTTACCACGGAGATCGAAGCACTTGCCTTTGTCTACGCTTAGGAATACTGGCAGAAACTTCTGTTAGGCCAGAAAATCATAGTGAGGACCTACCATCACGCATAGACCTTCATTTTACGAACAAGACTGGCAAGCGACAGGATCACACGTTGGACACTGTTTTTCCAACAGTTTGACTTGGAAATTGTTTACCGTCCTGGCAAAGAGAATGTGTTGGTCGACATTCTCAGCCGGAATCCTGAAGCCACTGTAAATGCCATTGAAGTCGAAGGATTATGCGAAGAACACCTTCGCCGACTTCGTCATCTCCCAGAAGTGCAACGACGTGAGGAGGAACTGAGGAATATCATTCGTTTTCTGGAGAACCGAATGGATGCCCAGGATATCCATTATGCCCAGACAGCTGCTATCGCCAATGCCTACTTGATCTAACATCGTGTTCTGTATAAATTTGTTGACGAGGACCACACTCAGCTTCGTGCAGTAATTCCAAGAAAATACCAAGAAACTGTCATTCTTTTGGTAAACTTATCCCCTGAAAAATGGAAGCTACATGATTGAAGACCTTCAAACTGGAGAGCGTATTGGCATCTTCCACGCAGCTAAACTGAAAAAATATCACCCAGTTTGAATTGGAACTTGAGTCAAATAAAAATGCATTCCTTCATTTTTATTTGAAACGACGGTGAGGCCGATTAGCCCGCTGAGCTTAGGCTCATGTGATATTTTTCATTGCAACACATTTTGATAAAGGGATGCATCATTTTAGAACGCACCCACAGACAGCCATGCTGCTGTCATACTTTGAAGATATTAATGGTTGCACTTTTGACTTTGGAGAAATCCAACTTTCCACAAGGCTCAGATCATCACATTTCGTCATGCTTTATCATCGAAACATTGTGGTGAATGCTACTTATTTTTTCGGTAAGGTATTATCATCGCAAACACGCGAACCGGAAGGAATCAGTCCCTGCACGACTAAAGTATTTGCTATATCCAGCGACGAGTGACAACGCTCCAGGCACTCAAGTTTGATTTTCCGTCCTTGTAGGACGCGTGTTTAAGTCCGTCTTGGAAAGACGATGGGAATAGTCCGCCAGTAGGCGAAGAAATTTATCAAGTTGCATCGTGCATTAATTAGCACTAATTTGTGTGTGCACTGAGTTATATTTAAAGCCAGTGTGAGCTAGTGCAGTAATTATTTCGAATTTATCGAAAAGAGTGAATATTTTCATGCCGTGGAACACCACATTTTTAACCATGTGCTTGTGAGAAAATCTATGTCCTCGTGTAAAACGAAATATGATAGTAACAGTGATTTAACATTTATGAAAGTGCAATATTTCAACAGTAATAATTGTGAATATTACTATGGCCGCAAATGCGAGTGAATTTCACCGTGGATCACATAGATGACACGAGATCTAGTAATCATAGAATTTGTGAAGTGAAGGCAGATAAGTGCATGGGCAATTTTTACAATAGTCTGCGCCGTGTAACTTCTGTGAGCTTATTACCATAATTAATATTAGCTTCAGTGAAGGCAGTGCAACGAATTACACTATTTGCAAGTGGTTATTTTCTGCAAACATGCACCATTATTCTAACCAGGTGTTCGACGCATTTCACCGCTTATCATCCATGGAAATGACAAGATAAATATCCCTTGATTTGAAGGAGCGTTTTTAGAAACCACAGCATGACAGAAGATCCAGGAATATCGC
The DNA here is from genome assembly GCA_946902985.2 of Meconema thalassinum. Taxonomy (NCBI): domain Eukaryota; kingdom Metazoa; phylum Arthropoda; class Insecta; order Orthoptera; family Tettigoniidae; genus Meconema; species Meconema thalassinum. The sequence continues at coordinate 5,359,763 of OX336398.1, read as the reverse complement.
ACGAGAGTAGGAGAGGAACGTGCCAAACCAAGGAACATGACCGCTACCCTGATATGAAGGAGTCAGATGACATCACGACATCAACGTCGAGGTCGCATTAAGACCCTGGTTACGGATAGAGCCTACGACGAAGGCCTAATTTGGACAACCCTTTTCCAGAAGACAGAGGTGGATTTGTATCACTCAATTCGTTGGGATGAGCGAGGTGTAGACGCCCTAATCTTGTGAGTTTGTTCATTCCTTTCCATGTAAGGTTCTTTTGTAGTATAGCATAGATTAGAGTAGAATTGTAGAATCAACCGAACTTCTTGGCAGCCATATAGGCAGGATTTGTAATGTTAGCACTAACTTATTGTCATTCACTTTCAGTATTTGTGAAACACCCTGTGATTGAACTCTGTTCAATCAGGTGCATTCTGGTGGACGTCTTATAGATGTCAAGTCAATCTGCTACTAAACGTGACTGTAGTCTTTCGCACTACTTTGTCTAACCCTGATACGGGTTATTTTGTGCTGAGTTTACTTTGACATGGCGACTGGACGTCATGGTCAGTGTTATTTTATAACACCCCTTTTATTTAAATGTTTGTCACGCCACTAATCTCCTTTAGATAAGACCGTATCGCTTGATGGTCTACTGGAACCATCAGTTATGTAAATTTATTAGTACCTTTCATTGAGATGAGCTTTGAAGCCATCCTATTCAAGAGCAGAACACAGTCAGGGATGTAATATTTCTATGCAGTTTAGCATCGAACCCTGTACTCATCGTATCGTTAGCAAACTCAGCAAATATGAGATTTTGCGCCCTTTATTATGTTTATTTGTGTCAGGTGATTCGACACATATTTGTTTGGTTATTAAATACAGAGCAGTTATGAAGTGACTTATCTGCAGATTGCAAAGACTTTCAGAATGAGTGAGATAACTATATTTTACTTTCTTTGATTTGAAAGACATGCTACGTCTTTGTGTATATTTTTATGGCGTGCTTTTAAGCTTTATATTTGTGATAATTTAAATGTTATACTGGGTTTAATAACAAGTCCAGTTTTCTAATGGACTTTCTTTGGAGAGAACTGCGCATTCAGTCTAGTATGTTGGTATAACCGTCCGAGGTGACTGTAAGTTAGGAGCTTAGCTCAACGTCACGGACAGGTGATAGAGGTTCCCAGCCGGCAACGAGAGCACACTCATAATGTGAGACAGATTTATCAGACCTTTGACAGACGCTTGAAGCATTATATACTGTTAGATTTTGTATTTCATTTGTAGGTCAAGGTCTAAGCAGCCATTTTGTGACAACCACTTGTTTTCTGTTATGATGAATTATTGGCAAACGCCACACGCTTTCATCGCTACTACAGAGAATACCTTTTAACACTGTCTGAGAGTGTAATTACATTTTATATTGAGGTTTATTTATTATGGTAAGGCTTGTGATAGACGCCTGTGTTAGAGGCTATCCATGTATTTAGTGCGGGTAATGCACTGAGTCCGGAATTCGTTCTGTAGACTTGTTATTTAAGGGAGATAACTGATGTGTTTCCCTGGCCTACCCAAGGTTATTTAAGTGAGCCGCGAGCCACTAATAACTTGTGTTATTGTTTGTACGAGCGTTGGGAGCTCGATGAAGGTGTTTTCGACTTGTAAGTCGACGTGACAGCAGAGATTTGATCTCGCACAAGACGCTACTGCTGAGGCCAGGTAGTCAGGAATGTCAGCACTATTCGCCATAAACCAACGATAAATTAAACCGACAAATGAATAATCAAGCGCATAATTATTATTAACAAAATGATAACTAATTGTTTATTGCTTTTTAACTTGATCCTTTTGCATTTTGGCCTTGCTGATGTTTACAATCCTGATGGAAATAATCTAGTACAGATGACACTATTTTTGATCGACGGAGTGTTGCTTAACCTTTAGTTCGTAGCTGGTGGAGCTTGACCCTCATGCGACATAAGTCGTGGTTTTTACTAGGCAACCGCCAACATAAATGACACACACTTTGATGGCACTGATTTACAAAGATTAATCCAAGGTGCAGGCAGGAATATGACATAAACTTGGTCTTGTGTTTCATTCATTATTGTATTGTATAAATCCCAATGTTTACCTTGTGTATGATGATGAGCACTTTGTTCATAAGAGTGTTTTTAATGTTTTTTATGGCTTTCATGTAGCTTTGTTGTAATTTTTTGGTCTTACGGACGTCATCGCCGTAAATTTTGTATTAATTGTCAGGACTTTGCTAAATTGATTAACATTAAATGTAAATAAGGAAATGGTATCATGCTAACTTACATTTGTTCTTGCCACCCTGTTCAATGTAAATTCCGTCATTAGCTTGATCTTTGTAACATGACTTAGGGTTCATTTTCGTACCATTTTCCTAGCGTTGCTGTTGTTGCTTGTCTTTGTAAATCCGATCTTTTGCGATGGTTTACCGTAGTTTACAGGTAGGGCCCTGTTCTTTATTTTTATTTATTTATTAGTTTGCGCATAGCCGATATAAACCCTCCGAACTAGGATAGATGCTTGCATATTTTAAAATAAATATTTTTACAAGTTTTACATAAGTCTGTATGTTTCCTTTCACAGTCTAGCTTTTTATGGTGTACCTTTCTTAGGCCGTCTATGACCTTAGCTACCATGTTACCACGGATCCCTTGGATCATGGATTCTCGTGCCGCTTTGGCCTATAAGAAATTCACCTGATCCTCTACGCACATGGGTCCGGCAGGTGAGGTGTTCGGGAAGTCATTTCGGTTGTTGGCAACCCTAACAGCTCCTCTGACGGGCACAATACAAATGTTGATTTCGATTAGAACACAAGAAATAAAAAATATATTTTCGAAATTCGCACAGCCGCCATCTTGAGTTAACGGAAACAATTGAACTAAATTGGATACCAGTGCGTTACAATGTGTATAAACATTTGCCGTACAAAGTTTAATTGCGTTTGGATCAATAAATCGCGAGAAAAATGTATTTAAAACTTTCAACTTCGCTTGCCTGCCATGTTCGTTTTGTACGTAGTTAACCGGTTTTTGAAAGTCTCATAGATGAACTTTCAGAAGTGCCCTTTATGTCCGTACAAAATGTCATGGTGATACCGGTAATAGTTTCAGAGATATAGAATGCCGGTCAAATATTTCGCACGGCCGCCATTTTGAGGTTATGTAAAAAATGAACAAAGTTAGATGTCGGTGCATTAAAATGTGTATAAACATATACTGTACCAAGCTTCATTGCGTTTGGTTGGTTATATCACGAGAAACGTTTTTTCGAAAGTCGCAACTTCGCTTGGCCACCATGTTTGTTTTGTAGTTATCAGGTTTTAAAAAGACACATAGGTGAACTTCTAGTAGTTCCCTATATTACCGTACAAAATTCCAGGGTGATATCGGTAATAGTTTCAGAAATTATGAATGCTGGTGCAATATGTCGCACAGCCGCCATGTTATATTGGTGAGACGTAACAACATTTGAAGGGCACGGTCGGGTTTGCCCGGAAAAGTGCTATGAATTTACCGAGTTTTATTGAAATCGCTCTAGCCATTAAGAAGTTATTAAGGGGGGGGGCGCACAAAAATCCACCACAAACACACGCACACACAGACACACGGACAAAAGGTGATCTCTTAAGCCTATGTTTTCATCAATGAAAATAGGCTTAAGATGATGATACCCTGCCGGCGAGATAAAAAATATAGCAGATTTCATTACTTGCAAACATTAAGAGAGCTGTTTAACTTATCTATGTATGGTGGTTGGCTGACTCGCGGTCAATGCATGTCAGATTTCTGAAGTGAAATGCCATGTCCTGTTCGGATTCCAGGCAAAAAGGAGGTCCCAGTGGCTCATTATCGCATGATTAACGGTCACGTAAGACTAAAAGCATACTTTGACTGGCGGTGCTGGTAGACCAATTATCATCACATGGCAGTAGGGGAGTAGTGGGGATTCTAACCCCCTCACCACTACTCCCAATGCGAGCCGATATCTCTCGAACCCATGGTCGGAGATTCATAAATGAGGTGTCGTTGGACTCGAGCGGACGGGGGCTTTGCTATGGACCACTAATTATATATATATAAAAAAGAAAATTTTTGTTTTAGAGAGTACGCGATAGTTTGAAAACCAAACATGATGGAACGTTGTGTCATAGTTGAAACGAATGGTCTCTATGACCTTTATCTTTATAATATATTTTTTATTATTTAAAGTTTTTTGAAAACAGTCCAATTTTGAAATTCTTATATTTTCCAAACTAGGAATTCTACAAAAAAGTTTGTTTGACATAAATGAAAGGTCCCTACCCCCTCTACCTTCAAAATAAATTTCAAGTTTCTACAACAAAAAAGACTTGTGAGTAGTGTGGTAAGGCCGGTTCTGCTTATCCCCTACTTTCATATAAAATTTGGGATATCTCCCGAACGCATGATCGGATTTTAACGAACGAGGTATAGTTGGCGTTGGGGTGACGTCCTCTTTGCTGAGAATGTGTGATGGTAGTTTTAAAAATATATTTTGAAAATTCTTGTTTTTGACATTGGCGCTATTTTGAAAACGATGAATTTTGGGAAAACGTTTGTTTGACGTTAATAAAAGGTCCCTAGGCCCTCTAGGAGGTCAGCAAGTTTCAAGTGTGTAGGACAAAAATAATGACAGCCTACATTCTCGCGAACATTGGTGATAATTCGCGAACGCATGTTCTGATTTTAACGAATGAGGTGTTGTTGGCGTTGGGATGACGTCCTCTTTCCTATGAATGTAAGTTGGTATTATGAGTTTTTTTTGAAAATTATTGTTTTTGACATTGTCGCTATTTTGGAAACGGTGAATGTGAGAAAAAAGTTTGTTTCATGTTACTGAAAGGTCCCTAGCCCCTGTAGGTAGAAACCAAGTTTCAAGTCTGTAGGGCTAAAGAAAATGAATTTTGGTGAATTGATCACTATTTTGGAAACTAGGAATTGTACAAAAAAATTGTTTGACATAAATGAATGGTCTTTAGCCCCTCTACCCCAAAAATAAAATTCATGTCGCTAGGACAAAAAACTGTTAATAGGGGGGGGGGTGAGTTCTGCTTACAGTCGCGTGCGTGCTTGAATACGTATGGCTATGCTGCAAAAGGGTGAAGGAATAGTCGTATAGATGCCTGGGTGGTATCGTTTGAATGGTATTTTTCCGCTCTATTTGATGGTGAGGTTATTTTTTTAAAGGAGTGGAATTAGGAAACTCGATTTTGGGGTAAACGTGGGTTTTTGACATTTTACAGATATCTGGTGAGGCAAGGCTTTTATAGTTGACAACAACAGAACTTGCTTCGTATGTCATGCTGGAAGCCTGAACGGGTAACAGAAAATCTGCTCGCGGCCTGGCTGGGAGCTGGCTTGGAGAATGGAATGTGGGTGAGAGCTGACAGCACTGCTGGCAGGTTTTAATAGGTTGGAACAATGTGGCAACTCTGTAACTGAGATAACATTTCACATCCTGTCAGCTAGCCAGGCCCCGAGCAGATGCGGGTGAGAGGGGAGAGGAGGGAAGCCGAGACATGCAACAGGGAATGACGTGACCACTGCAGAGCGGTTAGGGGCGGGGCCAGAGGGCCGGGGAGATGAGAGGTAATAGTGTATTCAGATTGTCACGAAGCGTTGTCTGTCATTCCTATGGTGAACATTACTGTGTTAACATAGGCTGTGTATTATACATGTTAAACTGTGTGAAAGGTGGACAGATTCGTGTGCTCAACACCCAATTAGTGATCCTATTGGTTACATTATATATTTGAGGTAAGTGTGAGATTAACACTGTGTAGTTTATTTTATGCTAACAAATGTTTTAATTATTATTGGTTTACAATTTTATTGATGAATTTTTTTTAATTTTTTTTGTTTTAGATAATCTGCATATCTGTTGGGGTAAAAGAGGACGAGACGGATAGACAGAGAGAGATACCAATTTACTGGAGTCTACGACAAAGGAAAAGCAGAGCTTTTTAAAAAGCAAGGTAAGATGTTCTTTAAAAATTATATGTAAAAAAGCTGTTTTATTTTTATTTTATTTATTTTTGTTTATGAAATATGCTATTTGAAATAGATATACTTATGATGGTTTATTTTATTTCTTTTCTAGTGTGTGAGCCTGACAACGGCTGTTGAAAACAAACAAGAACGTGTGTGTTGTTTTGGGGCCATTGTTTACCGAGCAGTCTACGGCTGAAAACTTTGGTGAGATTGTTTTTTTATATTAATAATGTATTTTGCCACTGCTGATAGCTTAACTTGGGAACCCCTCGAGTCCTGTTTTAAGAAACGTGTCTGCTCTGGCTGCGTGGTGAATGTTAGAGTTTAATCCCAAAAGACTTTACCAAATCATGTTTTGACATTTTTAAAGATCAATTTTGTCCAGCGCAAAGGTTGAATACGGCTTTAAAGGTCAATGCTCAACTCTTGTGCGATTTCATATATAAAAACAGGGATGGTGAGCACAAAAAAACATTTTATATTGGCAGTAAAATGCAACAGCTTTTGATAGCTGATAATCTGAATGATTGGTATCAAAGCCATGTGGTGAATGCCTTGCTATCAAAATTTCATAAACTACAACAAAGACCCAGTGGTTTATCATTGGACAAAATCCATTACCTGCAAAAATCAACATTTGTCATTTCAACCCGTTGAATGCTGGGTCTAGCTATATTAAAACACCACCAGCAATAGCTTCGAAAAAGGCAGTGGTGAATATTAAATTCTTACAATGATTGCTTTCTGTGGTCTGTGACCGGCTATCTACAGCCGGTACAACGTCATGTTGAGAGACCAGGAAAGTACAAGGTCAAGTTTCAAGAATTGAAACGAAATTTAAATTTAACTAGAGCATCGTTCCTATGGACTTAACGGAGATCCATAGGTTTGAACAAGATAACCATGACTTTTCGTTCATGGTTTATGGCCTTAATGGTAATGAGATTGTGGGTCCTCTTTATGCAACAAAAGAACCGAAACGACACTTCATTCATCTTTTATGTCTGTCTTACGGAGAAGTGAATCACTATTGTCTGATTAAGAATTTGGGTAAATTGGTAGGCAGTCAAGCATCTAAGCATAAGTATACAAAACATATTTGCGAGCGTTGTCTGCAATATAATACAACCCCTACGCTATTAGAACGCCATTGGGTAGATTGCATTTCTCAGGAAGCAGTGAGATTGATATTGCCACAAGGGGACAAGGCTGTGTTGAAATTCAAGAACATTCATAAGCGCGACACTGTTCCCTATATTGTGTATGCAGATTTCGAAGCTCTTACCACACCTATGGCGGGATGTGAACCAGATCCCACCATCAGCTCAACCACACCCATTCATAAACATGAACCTTTTGCCATAGGATTATATGTGGTGTGTGCCTATGACCCCACAAAATCCTGTTACAAATCCCGTGAAAGCCCAGATTGTGCGAAATGGTTTTTGGATGAACTTGCATTCGGTAAGGTATATTTCCATATGATTTTTGCAACAACTGGGACGTGTTAAGCAAAAAACTCTACCACAACAAGACAAATTTTACTCGAAACTAACACGTAGTACTGTTTCCGATAAAGACTATGCACACGCATGTCAAGTTTGGCGAGTGTTCGTCATTAAGACGCAAGGTGAATATGCTATGCATTACCTAAAACTGGATGTATTGCTGCTCACCGATGTGTTTCAAAAATTGCGTGAGTTTTGTCAACACATTTAAGGTCTTGACCCGGCTCACTATTATACGAGTCCTGGGCTTTCGTTCGATGCCGCTTTGAAATACACTCAAGTGGAATTGGATGTACTCAATGATGTAACCATGGTTCTATTTTTTGAAAAGAGCATTCGTGGTGGCTTTGTGTCGCTTAACCAGTGTCATGCCGAAGCGAACAATGCTTACATGCCTGATTATTCACCAGACAAACAAGGATCGTACTTAATGTACTATGAAGTGAGTAATTTGTATGGCTACGCCATGAGTCAGCCTTTGCCTTATGGGGATTTTGCTTGGCTGACAGAGCAACAAGTGTCAGAATTTGATGTGAACATGGCTAGTCAAGAAACAGGCCGTGGATATGTCTTAAAATTGGATATTGAATATCCCTCATCCTCGTATGATGAACATGCCGATTTCCCATTCTGCCTTGAGCAAATGGTTCCCCCTGATAGTAAAGTGAAATTTAAAAAACTCATGGGCACACTTATCAATAAAAATCGGTATGTGCTACATATCGAAATTCTGGTGCAATGTCTAGCCCAAGGCTTGGTGTTGAAGAAAATCCACAGGGGTATTTCTTTTGCTCAAAAAGCATGGCTCGAGCCATACATGCGACTCAACACAGAGCACCGACAAATGGCAACACAGCAGTTTGAAATTATTCTTTTAACATTAATGGAAAACTGCATCTATGGCAAGTTCATGGAAAATGTCCGTAAATACCGTGACATTAAATTGGTGAATGTCTTTGACGGGCGGTGGGGTGCCCGGCGGTACATTGCCAAGCCAAATTTTAAATCGATGAACATGATCGATGAGGATTTGGCTGCTATTGAATTGAGTAAGACCAGCGGGACCGTGGATAAGCCCATTTACTTGGGCCAAGTCATTTCAGACTATTCCAAATCGGTCATGTATCGATTCCACTACGAGTTTGCCAAACGCCATTTAGAGGACGTCTCTCTTTTGTATATGGATACGGACTCATTCATTTACCACATTCGCCACAGCAACCCCTATGACATCTTGCGGCAGCATAGTGACAGGATCGACGCCTCTTTCTATAGCGCTGACAACGTGTTTCAACTGCCCATAAAAATAACAAGGAAATGGGCGTTTAAAAAGATGAATGCGGTGATTCTGTCATGACGGAATTCGTAGGTTTGGCCTCGAAAATGTATGCTTATCGCACACTAGACCGTAAGGAAGCCAAAAGAGCAAAAGTTGTAGGTAGGGCAGTGGTAAAATCGCTACGTGTATGTGATTACTGAGCGGTTTACGCACTAGCAGAGCTATGTCCCATACACAGTACAGGATACAATCCAGCAACCATCATTTGTATCATGTGGAATAGAGAAAAGCACCCTCGCCTCCGTGGATAAGAAACGTGTGTGTGCTGATGACCTGCTCACTAACCTGCCCTGGGGTTATGACCACAAGGAGGAGGAGGAGGTGTGATTTTTTGTTTGTTCGTTTAGGGACATGGCTTTTTTTTAACTCGTAGATGTTTTATTGTTGTATTTTGTAAATATAGTTTTTTGGCATTGTAAAGAGTAGATTTTCTAAATAGTGACAATCCACTTAGGCCTTTTGCTATTTGAATAAGTTCTGTGCAACCATATTTTTAAACATTTTTGATTGGGTGAGGAATTTGAAAATGGGTCATGGTAAATGGTAAATAGTTTGAATTTTTTTAAAGCTGTACAAAAGGTTTTTTTTGTGTGTGTGTAAATATTGAATGAGTAATAGTATTGGTACACATCCCAGGGCGAATAGCACCCTTAAGACGTGTACACTCATATACCTACTATTCTACAAACTACACCTACAGTTATCTACAACTACACCCTTACCATCTACACAGACTACAACCATCTGCCCAGTACCCTACACTATTTCACCCTATAAGCAGCCTTAGGCTTGAACCAACAGCAGCTACAACACACTTCTAATTACAATAAGCCGGCAGAGTTATGTAACAGCTCTTGCCCAAGCTTGCCACACACATCAACATGTACACAGAAACTGCTATTAAAACAGCTATTCAGCAGTCCCACAATGGTCAGCACTTGGAAATACTTAAATAGTCCTCCAAAAGGGGAGGGGCATCTATTACCGTCGGAGACTCTGCTCGTCAACACGCTGGCATCATACCTCCGGTAAGTTTGTATCTGAGAATTGCATACATAAGTTATACATCCTTCCCCTCACCACACCTGTTTCACTGTAAAACTACACTGTACTACATCAACCCTGAATCCAGGGAATACCATACTACATTTGGATTAGTAAATAAGTAATCTTTACCACTACAGCCCAATTGTGATTATAGTTCACCATCACCTGTTTTACAGCCCGCTTCCCTTCTTACACCTTGACCTGTCATCACCTCATTTCAAAACCGCTGTGCAAGCGCTAGTAGATTATTCATTACCAGCGGCCTTGCTTAGCTCGCAGGCATACAGACCACTGTAGCGCATCGTAAGCAACAACTTAGATTGTTCCTCGCGGCTCACACTCAGTAAGCTATTACCTTCGGCCTTATGGCGCATCCCTCTCGTTACCAGCCCCATCATGTAATGCTCTGCTCGTTCTCCCCCAACACTTCTACGACCTCACTTTTTCAACTCATGGTCTTAAAAATACACTACACTCCGCCTAATTATCAGCCACCCTCCGAACACCTACTCACCCTTACACTTCATCGTTTCAGCCCCATGAAAAAGGCTAAAACATTATTTTTAGTACCTTTAAAGACTAGTTTTTTTGTAATGTATATCACAAATGGTAAACTAAAAATGTTCTTTTGGGATGAGTGTGCATGTCGAGAAAGTGCTTTGGGAATAAATAAAGTGGTTGTATTTGTTCCCAATGACAGATGTGAATGTACGAGTAGAGAGAGAAAGCTGGTGTGTATGTATGCCGAGAGCAAACACGGTGAGGTAAACATGAATGCATATAACAAATGGCTAATAGTCATTTTGTTTTTGTCAATAGTTTTTTTTTCTTTAAAATGTAGTGGTCAATAGACATTATTTTTGTAAAGCAGTCTTACCTGCAGTAGTTGTAGACCAGCACTTTTCAGCAATCCCATAAACTCATTGGATTATTATCATGGTCAAGTAATTGCATCAACATCATTGACAAAAATGAACTTTGGACATACATCAAATGGAAAAAATATGTGAAAACAGCAAAATGGAAAATCCATGTTTCGATATCAGTAAAATTCAAAAACGTAAAACTGTCATTTTTAAAACTGGAAATGGTCATGTGTGAAATATAAACATTCAAAATCTTCAAACGGTCATTTTAAAAAAGTGGAATCAACAAAATGGAGAATCCATATCATCAAAAATGCAAAACTTAAAACAGACATTTTAAAAACTGTAAATTGCGAATTGGCAAATGGCAATGTGTGAATAGATCATGTGTGAAATGTGCAAATCAAAAAACAGCCCATGAATATCATGATTTTTAAAAATAAAAAATTAAAACATTGTGCACTGGTAAACCTTTGTTTTTATTTCATAGCCATAGTGAATTGAAAAAAGAAAATAGAATACAAACACGTCCCTAATCCTCAAACCTCAATTCCTCAATATTCATGTCCTTGCATCATTAACTTTCCTTTCATAGCACTCTTGGCAATCAGGGCTGACATCCTCTCACCCACTGAGGCATCACAGGATGGGAAACGTTGTTTAGCTTTTTACAATAACAATTTATCTGCCACATGTCTTAAACCAGGATGATTATAGCGATAAGTAAGATCGTGTTCTTTACATGCTTGATCCAAAAGGTTAATGGGTTCATTACCAAGCTGCGAACGTTTTTCGAGATTAGTTCCAGGGCCACAAAAACGATAACCTGGGAGATGGATTTCGAAAGGTAAGTATTGAATCACTTTGTCAATGACGCCATTGCCAGTACAAGGCTGGCATATCCTTTTTCATGGAAGGTGAACAGGTTTGGTCTTCCTCCTCCTCTGTGGACGATGTTTGTGTTTGTTGTTGTTGTTTTTGTTGTTGCTGCTTTTTCGCCATGACACCCGTGGAATGATTCAACAAAGTCATTACACTGACTTTTATGACCGTGATACAGTTTGACCAGCTGGCAAGTCGCTCACTGACGCATAGAGTGTATTTTTGCCATGGCCACTTGCTTATGTTGATCGTAATCCGTACAGGGTTGCAATTCACTCTACACAGGGTCTTGAGTCCATGTTTTTGGTACATGTTGCCAGATTTATTTCATCGCGTTGGTGGCCACATAATAAATGAACGACTTGCGGAGCGCCAATAATTTCTCTTTGGTAAAACTGTCTAGTTTCTTTTTGCACACAAAGAACTTGCCGATGGCTTTGTCTGTAGCATCCCCTTTCTCCATGGTATCACGTTCTGAAGATGATTACACGTCGCTTGTAGAAATCTGACTGGCGTCAGTAGTATAATTCGCTAGACTTTGAATATTGCGTAATCCTGATGACGTCATGGGATGACGTCATGGGTCCTTAGAGCGAGCACGTGGTCCAGGAGCGAGCATGTGCAGTGCACGTGTTAGCGTGGGAAGAGGTTGACCCTTTGGCTTGTTTGTGCGATGGTGATAAAAAGTTAATGGGTGTTGACGTCATGGAGGATGTTTATTAGGATGCTAACTGTCATCTGACACCCATGCGAGTGTGAGCACCAAAACAAAAGGTTATTCGCGGGTAGTGGGGTAGTGTATGTTCTCTTGCAAGTCGCGTGTGTGCTTGAATACGTATGGCTATGTTGGGAAATGTTTGGTGGCGGGCGAGGACTAGGGTTGAGTGAGGGTTCGTTTAAATGCTATTTTTCCCGCTCTATTTGATGGTGAGGTAATTTTTTAAAATGGGTGGAATTTGGAAACGCAATTTGAGGTAAACGTGCTTTTTTGACAATTTGGCGAATTTAATGAGCTTGTAAGGCTAGAACGATGCATATAGGGTGTCGTAGGACTTGTGGTGAACCACCCCTTGCTATGGACGGGAGTATATCCACCCCAAAATAAATCTACCCTTACCCGGAGGTTAAGTAGTGGTTATTTTTGTATGCATGCGCACTTGAGGGCTTTTGTAAGAGAGCGGAATTTTTAAAAGATTCTTTATAGATGAGGCTTTTTAAAAAATTTATTAAAAAAACAAAAAACTAATAGGTCATTCGATTTTTAGTATCTCGCTAACCAATAATGCGATGTAAACATATGGGGTGTCATAGGACTCGTAGTGAATTCTCCTTTTGTATGAATGAGGTATGTCAACCCCCAAAATAAAAACTACCCTTACCTGGGGTGAAAGAGCAATTTTTGTATGTATGCACACCGGTGGCTTTTGTCAAAAGGGTCTAACTACACATTTGTTAATATTTTCTGAACCCAGGATGGGATTTTCCCATAGGCAGTATCCTAGCACTTGGGGTGACACCTCGTTTTTGAAAGTATCATTCATTTATTTTCTTGTCAAAAGGGCCTAACTACACTTTTGTTAATATCTCGTGAACCAATCATGCTAGGGACTTGTATGAGGGGTCCTAGCACTTGGGGCGACGTCCCCCTTTATGGGGTGAAACTACCCCCCCAAAATTGAAAACTCAATATCTTGGAAACTATGAACCCTAAAATTAGGCGTTATAGCTTTAAAAATAGGTGATGACATAGGCTTTTACCTGGATTGGTCATTTCACCCCTAAAACAGTCAATAGTCATGTTATGGGGAAAAAACGTGTTAAACACCTAAAAATGATAAATGAAACTAAGATCTTTTGTTTTTGATGAAAAATAGCAGGGGGGTGAAAACTACCCCCAAATTGAAAAATCGATACCTTGGAAACTAAGAACCGTAAAATTATGTGTAATAGCTTAAAAAATTCGTTGTGACATAGGCTTTTACCCGGATAGATGATGTCACCCCTAAAACAGTAAATAGTGATTTTACAGTGGGGAAAAAGGTCTTAAACGGGTAAAAATGATAATTGAACCTAAGATCTTTTGTTTTTGATGAAAAATAGCAGGGGGGTGAAAACTACCCCAAAATTGAAAAATCGATACCTTTGAAACTAAGAACCGTAAAATTATGTGTAATAGCTTAAAAAATTCGTTGTGACATAGGCTTTTACCCGGATAGATGATGTCACCCCTAAAACAGTAAATAGTGATTTTACAGTGGGGAAAAAGGTTTTAAACGGGTAAAAATGATAATTGAACCTAAGATCTTTTGTTTTTGATGAAAAATAGCAGGGGGGTGAAAACTACCCCAAAATTGAAAAATCGATACCTTGGAAACTAAGAACCGTAAAATTTTGTGTAATAGCTTAAAAAATTCGTTGTGACATAGGCTTTTACCCGGATAGATGATGTCACCCCTAAAACAGTAAATAGTGATTTTACAGTGGGGAAAAAGGTCTTAAACGGGTAAAAATGATAATTGAACCTAAGATCTTTTGTTTTTGATGAAAAATAGCAGGGGGGTGAAAACTACCCCAAAATTGAAAAATCGATACCTTGGAAACTAAGAACCGTAAAATTATGTGTAATAGCTTAAAAAATTCGTTGTGACATAGGCTTTTACCCGGATAGATGATGTCACCCCTAAAACAGTAAATAGTGATTTTACAGTGGGGAAAAAGGTCTTAAACGGGTAAAAATGATAATTGAACCTAAGATCTTTTGTTTTTGATGAAAAATAGCAGGGGGGTGAAAACTACCCCAAAATTGAAAAATCGATACCTTGGAAACTAAGAACCGTAAAATTATGTGTAATAGCTTAAAAAATTCGTTGTGACATAGGCTTTTACCCGGATAGATGATGTCACCCCTAAAACAGTAAATAGTGATTTTACAGTGGGGAAAAAGGTCTTAAACGGGTAAAAATGATAATTGAACCTAAGATCTTTTGTTTTTGATGAAAAATAGCAGGGGGGTGAAAACTACCCCGTATATGAAAGGAGTGTAGACTTATTGATGTTGCAGATTGGAAACAGTGAAAGTTATCACTTTTGTTTAATTAGAAATCTTGCTCGCCTTGTGCGTTCAAGCATCACTAGCACTCAGAGAAGGATTTATATATGTAGACGTTGTTTGTCATATTATCTTCTTGAGGATGAGTTAAATGTTCACTTTGCAGACTGTAAACAGTTTCCTGTTGCAAAAAGCATAATGCCGACTGATGAACAAAGATTTGTTAATTTTACAGAATTCCGAGTTAAAGATACAGTTCCATTTATAATATATGCAGACACTGAATGCGTTTTGTCTCCAATTTCCTCCTGTTTTCCAAATAGTGACATTCATAACTCTACTTTAACACATAAACATATTCCTTACAGCATTTCTTTATACCTTCATTGTAATTTCGATAGTGAATTGTGCAGTTTCAAGCTCTTTAGGGGAAATAATTGCATTGAATTGTTTGTAAAGGAACTTTATAGTATTGTGGATAAACTTCAAACATATTACTTATCGGTTAAGCCAATGTTAAAGATGACCGAAAATGAAGAAAGATTATTTTTGTCAAGTAAAATGTGTCACATTTGCGAGAAACCGATTGCAGTTAATGAACTCAAAGTACGCGATCATTGTCACTTAACTGGAAAATATAGAGGAAGCGCACACAATAGTTGTAATTTAAATTACAAAGTAACAAAGGTTTTGCCTATAGCATTTCATAATCTAACCGCCTATGATGGACATTTTATAATTAAAGAAATTTGCGAGAAACGTGATGGAGAGGTGTTACATAATCCTGGTCATATAAAATTGTTAGCGATGAATATGGAACGTTACAAAGGGTTTACAAAGTATGTACGGGCTAAGAATGGATTCATTCAGTTAAGATTTTTCGATACATATAATTTCTTGTCCTGTTCACTAGATCAATGTTCATCTTCGTTAAGCGAAGATTCAAAGCAAATAACACGACGTTATTTTAATGATGATGCACAGTTTCGACTTACTGCGAGAAAAGGTGTGTTTCCCTATGAATACGTCACGAGTATGGATGTTCTTAACGAAACTAAATTACCTGAAATATCCAAGTTTTATAGCAGCCTTAATGATCAAACAATATCGAATGAAGAGTATGAGTTTGCTCAATCGGTGTGGGAAACGTTTTCCTGTCAAACATTAGGAGAATACGCAGATTTGTATTTAAAAGTTGACACACTTCTTTTGGCGGATGTCTTTGAAAATTTTAGATCGAATGGCATGGAAACTTATGGCATTGATGCAGCTCATTTTTTACACTGCTCCATCTATGTCTTGGTGTGCTATGAAAAAGATAACCAACGTTCAACTTGAATTGCTTCAAGATATTGATATGTTACACTTTTTTGAACGATCTATTCGAGGAGGAAATGTTCAGTGTATAACACGACATGCGATTGCTAATAATAAGTATATGAAAACTTATGATGAGAAAAAGCAAGAGTCCTACATAATGTACTTTGACGTTAATAATTTGTATGGATATGCGATGATGGAATATCTTCCAACGGGTGGCTTTAAATGGATTGCAAATGTTGAAGGCTTTGATGTTTTAACTATTGATGATACTTCAGAAATTGGATATATTTTGGAAGTAGATTTGACTTATCCTCAAGAGTTACATGACAAACATTCAGATTACCCTCTATGTCCAGAAAAGTTGACAAAGCTAATGGCTACCCTAGATAATAAAGAACGTTATGTTTTGCATTATAGATTGTTAAAGCAATGTATTCAACTAGGAATGAAATTAGATCGTATTCACAGAATAATTGAATTCAATCAGAGCCAATGGCTAAAACCATATATTGATGTGAACACAGAGAAACGAAAACAAGCCAAAAATGATTTTGAAAAGAATTTTTATAAATTGATGAATAATGCAATTTTTGGTCGTTCACTGATGAATGTGAGGAAGTTAAGGGACATCAAATGGGTCACCAAATGGCATGGAGCTCGTGGTGGTAGGTCTTTAATAGCTAAGGCTAATTTTAAACATAGAATTATATTCGATGAACAATGTATGGTCATCGAGATGAGTAGACTAAAGATTTTTCACAATCAACCAGTATATGTTGGTGCATCTATATTAGATTTGTCTAAATGTAAAATGAATGACTTTCATTACAATGTTATTTTAGCAAATCCTGAATCAAATGTGAGGTTGTTATACACAGACACCGATAGTTTTATGTATATATTCTATTATGATATTTATGAGTTCATGAAACAACATTCAAATTTGTTTGATACTGGAAACTATGAAACAAACAATCCTTTTGGCATTGTGAGACAAAATAAAGGTGAAATTGGTTTAATGAAAGATGAAAATGCTGGAAGGATTGTTGAAGAATTTGTGGGGTTACGACCCAAAATGTATGCAATAAAATTGTGTGATGAAATGAATAGCTTGTGTAAGGCTAAAGGCATTAAGAAGAGTGTGAGTAAAAGTATGAATATTGATGAGTATCGAAAGTGTCTTTATAACAGAGAAAAAGTCAACAAAGTTCAAGTTTGTATAATTTCAAAATCTCATTCTGTATTTACTGTTCGGCAAAATAAGTTGGCAATTTCATCAAACGAAGATAAAAGACACATAACTGAAAACGGAATTGATACTTTACCGTTTGGTCATTTTTCTCTGAAAAATGATTAGAAACAAATTGAGATTAAAGCAGTTCATCTCACTTACTTTATTTCTTTCACACACACACTTTTATGCTGGTAATAATACTAATTTTTGTGTGTTCCTTTGCTTATGAAATCCTAGACTAGGAGTTCCACATTCGACATGATAGCGGAGTTTCATCTCCCATAAACTCGTCTCTGAGGTGGGTGCCAGAAAAGGCATCCAGCTGTAAAAACCACACCCTCACATAGACTTTCATAACTTCTTACGTTGAGGTTCATAACACTACGTTGATTGATTTATCGGTTTCCTTTTCACAATTCCTGTCTATACATTCCTCTTGAAGGTTGCAAGATGCTTGCAAGGTTCCTAAAATGCAATTAAATTTAATAAATACCTTAAGATGGTTTGATTTGTTTAATGATATGGTGTTAATAGTATTTTTAGGTTTTGACTGGCTTTGCATTAAGAATTGACTAACCAAACATGAGTTACCTATCAGGGAAACATTTTGGCCACTATGTTGGCTATTGACCAGTGAGTTTAGCTGTTTATCATTTTTTTAAATCATAAACAACAGAGGGTTAAACGTATAGATAAACCGTGTGACCATGTTTGTTAAACAAGACATTATACCAGAGACAATTAGAATACTTATGTAGAGTTTACCAAAAATAATGTTGTGTAACAGTAAATGCTAGTCAACAGTTATACACTTCTAAAAAAAATCATCATACAATACCTGAGAGCTCTTCTAAAATTATTGATGTGTAACATGATTCCACTAACTTGCTATGTATTTTTTGGCTTGGGGGTGATTTTCAAGAAATGCAAATGGAACTGAAATGCAATACAAACAATGAGCGTGCCTGGTGGCTGAGATTGATACCACGACGTACTGTCGGTTATGTAGCTATGTGGAATGTATATCAAATATGGTTTACTTCAAGGTCTGGAGATCCCTACAATTCCTACAATAAATGATCTTGAAATGGTCATCCTATGGTGTGAAAATATTTATTAGGTATATATATTTACTGAAAACAATTATGATTTATTAAATGTTTATATGTTTACAGTATTGTTATTTAATGTAAGCACTTGAGGCACTACCGACCAATGGGAAGCAAAAAGTGGGAGCATATATGGGATGAAATGTGGGAGCAAAGCAAATATAAAAAGTGGGAGCAAATATGCTAACAAATATGTCAACAAATATGCCGGCAAAAGTATATACACAATTCAAGATAGTTGAAAGTAAAGTATATACACAATTCAAGTTAGCATATTTGCTCCCACTTTTTATATTTGCTTTGCTCCCACATTTCATCCCATATATGCTCCCACTTTTTGCTTCCCATTGGTCGGTAGTGCCTCAAGTGCTTACATTAAATAACAATACTGTAAACATATAAACATTTAATAAATCATAATTGTTTTCAGTAAATATATATACCTAATAAATATTTTCACACCATAGGATGACCATTTCAAGATCATTTATTGTAGGAATTGTAGGGATCTCCAGACCTTGAAGTAAACCATATTTGATATACATTCCACATAGCTACATAACCGACAGTACGTCGTGGTATCAATCTCAGCCACCAGGCACGCTCATTGTTTGTATTGCATTTCAGTTCCATTTGCATTTCTTGAAAATCACCCCCAAGCCAAAAAATACATAGCAAGTTAGTGGAATCATGTTACACATCAATAATTTTAGAAGAGCTCTCAGGTATTGTATGATGATTTTTTTTTAGAAGTGTATAACTGTTGACTAGCATTTACTGTTACACAACATTATTTTTGGTAAACTCTACATAAGTATTCTAATTGTCTCTGGTATAATGTCTTGTTTAACAAACATGGTCACACGGTTTATCTATACGTTTAACCCTCTGTTGTTTATGATTTAAAAAAATGATAAACAGCTAAACTCACTGGTCAATAGCCAACATAGTGGCCAAAATGTTTCCCTGATAGGTAACTCATGTTTGGTTAGTCAATTCTTAATGCAAAGCCAGTCAAAACCTAAAAATACTATTAACACCATATCATTAAACAAATCAAACCATCTTAAGGTATTTATTAAATTTAATTGCATTTTAGGAACCTTGCAAGCATCTTGCAACCTTCAAGAGGAATGTATAGACAGGAATTGTGAAAAGGAAACCGATAAATCAATCAACGTAGTGTTATGAACCTCAACGTAAGAAGTTATGAAAGTCTATGTGAGGGTGTGGTTTTTACAGCTGGATGCCTTTTCTGGCACCCACCTCAGAGACGAGTTTATGGGAGATGAAACTCCGCTATCATGTCGAATGTGGAACTTCTAGTCTAGGATTTCATAAGCAAAGGAACACACAAAAATTAGTATTATTACCAGCATAAAAGTGTGTGTGTGAAAGAAATAAAGTAAGTGAGATGAACTGCTTTAATCTCAATTTGTTTCTAATCATTTTTCAGAGAAAAATGACCAAACGGTAAAGTATCAATTCCGTTTTCAGTTATGTGTCTTTTATCTTCGTTTGATGAAATTGCCAACTTATTTTGCCGAACAGTAAATACAGAATGAGATTTTGAAATTATACAAACTTGAACTTTGTTGACTTTTTCTCTGTTATAAAGACACTTTCGATACTCATCAATATTCATACTTTTACTCACACTCTTCTTAATGCCTTTAGCCTTACACAAGCTATTCATTTCATCACACAATTTTATTGCATACATTTTGGGTCGTAACCCCACAAATTCTTCAACAATCCTTCCAGCATTTTCATCTTTCATTAAACCAATTTCACCTTTATTTTGTCTCACAATGCCAAAAGGATTGTTTGTTTCATAGTTTCCAGTATCAAACAAATTTGAATGTTGTTTCATGAACTCATAAATATCATAATAGAATATATACATAAAACTATCGGTGTCTGTGTATAACAACCTCACATTTGATTCAGGATTTGCTAAAATAACATTGTAATGAAAGTCATTCATTTTACATTTAGACAAATCTAATATAGATGCACCAACATATACTGGTTGATTGTGAAAAATCTTTAGTCTACTCATCTCGATGACCATACATTGTTCATCGAATATAATTCTATGTTTAAAATTAGCCTTAGCTATTAAAGACCTACCACCACGAGCTCCATGCCATTTGGTGACCCATTTGATGTCCCTTAACTTCCTCACATTCATCAGTGAACGACCAAAAATTGCATTATTCATCAATTTATAAAAATTCTTTTCAAAATCATTTTTGGCTTGTTTTCGTTTCTCTGTGTTCACATCAATATATGGTTTTAGCCATTGGCTCTGATTGAATTCAATTATTCTGTGAATACGATCTAATTTCATTCCTAGTTGAATACATTGCTTTAACAATCTATAATGCAAAACATAACGTTCTTTATTATCTAGGGTAGCCATTAGCTTTGTCAACTTTTCTGGACATAGAGGGTAATCTGAATGTTTGTCATGTAACTCTTGAGGATAAGTCAAATCTACTTCCAAAATATATCCAATTTCTGAAGTATCATCAATAGTTAAAACATCAAAGCCTTCAACATTTGCAATCCATTTAAAGCCACCCGTTGGAAGATATTCCATCATCGCATATCCATACAAATTATTAACGTCAAAGTACATTATGTAGGACTCTTGCTTTTTCTCATCATAAGTTTTCATATACTTATTATTAGCAATCGCATGTCGTGTTATACACTGAACATTTCCTCCTCGAATAGATCGTTCAAAAAAGTGTAACATATCAATATCTTGAAGCAATTCAAGTTGAACGTTGGTTATCTTTTTCATAGCACACCAAGACATAGATGGAGCAGTGTAAAAAATGAGCTGCATCAATGCCATAAGTTTCCATGCCATTCGATCTAAAATTTTCAAAGACATCCGCCAAAAGAAGTGTGTCAACTTTTAAATACAAATCTGCGTATTCTCCTAATGTTTGACAGGAAAACGTTTCCCACACCGATTGAGCAAACTCATACTCTTCATTCGATATTGTTTGATCATTAAGGCTGCTATAAAACTTGGATATTTCAGGTAATTTAGTTTCGTTAAGAACATCCATACTCGTGACGTATTCATAGGGAAACACACCTTTTCTCGCAGTAAGTCGAAACTGTGCATCATCATTAAAATAACGTCGTGTTATTTGCTTTGAATCTTCGCTTAACGAAGATGAACATTGATCTAGTGAACAGGACAAGAAATTATATGTATCGAAAAATCTTAACTGAATGAATCCATTCTTAGCCCGTACATACTTTGTAAACCCTTTGTAACGTTCCATATTCATCGCTAACAATTTTATATGACCAGGATTATGTAACACCTCTCCATCACGTTTCTCGCAAATTTCTTTAATTATAAAATGTCCATCATAGGCGGTTAGATTATGAAATGCTATAGGCAAAACCTTTGTTACTTTGTAATTTAAATTACAACTATTGTGTGCGCTTCCTCTATATTTTCCAGTTAAGTGACAATGATCGCGTACTTTGAGTTCATTAACTGCAATCGGTTTCTCGCAAATGTGACACATTTTACTTGACAAAAATAATCTTTCTTCATTTTCGGTCATCTTTAACATTGGCTTAACCGATAAGTAATATGTTTGAAGTTTATCCACAATACTATAAAGTTCCTTTACAAACAATTCAATGCAATTATTTCCCCTAAAGAGCTTGAAACTGCACAATTCACTATCGAAATTACAATGAAGGTATAAAGAAATGCTGTAAGGAATATGTTTATGTGTTAAAGTAGAGTTATGAATGTCACTATTTGGAAAACAGGAGGAAATTGGAGACAAAACGCATTCAGTGTCTGCATATATTATAAATGGAACTGTATCTTTAACTCGGAATTCTGTAAAATTAACAAATCTTTGTTCATCAGTCGGCATTATGCTTTTTGCAACAGGAAACTGTTTACAGTCTGCAAAGTGAACATTTAACTCATCCTCAAGAAGATAATATGACAAACAACGTCTACATATATAAATCCTTCTCTGAGTGCTAGTGATGCTTGAACGCACAAGGCGAGCAAGATTTCTAATTAAACAAAAGTGATAACTTTCACTGTTTCCAATCTGCAACATCAATAAGTCTACACTCCTTTCATATACGGGGTAGTTTTCACCCCCCTGCTATTTTTCATCAAAAACAAAAGATCTTAGGTTCAATTATCATTTTTACCCGTTTAAGACCTTTTTCCCCACTGTAAAATCACTATTTACTGTTTTAGGGGTGACATCATCTATCCGGGTAAAAGCCTATGTCACAACGAATTTTTTAAGCTATTACACATAATTTTACGGTTCTTAGTTTCCAAGGTATCGATTTTTCAATTTTGGGGTAGTTTTCACCCCCCTGCTATTTTTCATCAAAAACAAAAGATCTTAGGTTCAATTATCATTTTTACCCGTTTAAGACCTTTTTCCCCACTGTAAAATCACTATTTACTGTTTTAGGGGTGACATCATCTATCCGGGTAAAAGCCTATGTCACAACGAATTTTTTAAGCTATTACACATAATTTTACGGTTCTTAGTTTCCAAGGTATCGATTTTTCAATTTTGGGGTAGTTTTCACCCCCCTGCTATTTTTCATCAAAAACAAAAGATCTTAGGTTCAATTATCATTTTTACCCGTTTAAGACCTTTTTCCCCACTGTAAAATCACTATTTACTGTTTTAGGGGAGACATCATCTATCCGGGTAAAAGCCTATGTCACAACGAATTTTTTAAGCTATTACACATAATTTTACGGTTCTTAGTTTCCAAGGTATCGATTTTTCAATTTTGGGGTAGTTTTCACCCCCCTGCTATTTTTCATCAAAAACAAAAGATCTTAGGTTCAATTATCATTTTTACCCGTTTAAAACCTTTTTCCCCACTGTAAAATCACTATTTACTGTTTTAGGGGTGACATCATCTATCCGGGTAAAAGCCTATGTCACAACGAATTTTTTAAGCTATTACACATAATTTTACGGTTCTTAGTTTCCAAGGTATCGATTTTTCAATTTTGGGGTAGTTTTCACCCCCCTGCTATTTTTCATCAAAAACAAAAGATCTTAGGTTCAATTATCATTTTTACCCGTTTAAGACCTTTTTCCCCACTGTAAAATCACTATTTACTGTTTTAGGGGTGACATCATCTATCCGGGTAAAAGCCTATGTCACAACGAATTTTTTAAGCTATTACACATAATTTTACGGTTCTTAGTTTCCAAGGTATCGATTTTTCAATTTGGGGGTAGTTTTCACCCCCCTGCTATTTTTCATCAAAAACAAAAGATCTTAGTTTCATTTATCATTTTTAGGTGTTTAACACGTTTTTTCCCCATAACATGACTATTTACTGTTTTAGGGGTGAAATGACCAATCCAGGTAAAAGCCTATGTCATCACCTATTTTTAAAGCTATAACGCCTAATTTTAGGGTTCATAGTTTCCAAGATATTGAGTTTTCAATTTTGGGGGGGTAGTTTCACCCCATAAAGGGGGACGTCGCCCCAAGTGCTAGGACCCCTCATACAAGTCCCTAGCATGATTGGTTCACGAGATATTAACAAAAGTGTAGTTAGGCCCTTTTGACAAGAAAATAAATGAATGATACTTTCAAAAACGAGGTGTCACCCCAAGTGCTAGGATACTGCCTATGGGAAAATCCCATCCTGGGTTCAGAAAATATTAACAAATGTGTAGTTAGACCCTTTTGACAAAAGCCACCGGTGTGCATACATACAAAAATTGCTCTTTCACCCCAGGTAAGGGTAGTTTTTATTTTGGGGGTTGACATACCTCATTCATACAAAAGGAGAATTCACTACGAGTCCTATGACACCCCATATGTTTACATCGCATTATTGGTTAGCGAGATACTAAAAATCGAATGACCTATTAGTTTTTTGTTTTTTTAATACATTTTTTAAAAAGCCTCATCTATAAAGAATCTTTTAAAAATTCCGCTCTCTTACAAAAGCCCTCAAGTGCGCATGCATACAAAAATAACCACTACTTAACCTCCGGGTAAGGGTAGATTTATTTTGGGGTGGATATACTCCCGTCCATAGCAAGGGGTGGTTCACCACAAGTCCTACGACACCCTATATGCATCGTTCTAGCCTTACAAGCTCATTAAATTCGCCAAATTGTCAAAAAAGCACGTTTACCTCAAATTGCGTTTCCAAATTCCACCCATTTTAAAAAATTACCTCACCATCAAATAGAGCGGGAAAAATAGCATTTAAACGAACCCTCACTCAACCCTAGTCCTCGCCCGCCACCAAACATTTCCCAACATAGCCATACGTATTCAAGCACACACGCGACTTGCAAGAGAACATACACTACCCCACTACCCGCGAATAACCTTTTGTTTTGGTGCTCACACTCGCATGGGTGTCAGATGACAGTTAGCATCCTAATAAACATCCTCCATGACGTCAACACCCATTAACTTTTTATCACCATCGCACAAACAAGCCAAAGGGTCAACCTCTTCCCACGCTAACACGTGCACTGCACATGCTCGCTCCTGGACCACGTGCTCGCTCTAAGGACCCATGACGTCATCCCATGACGTCATCAGGATTACGCAATATTCAAAGTCTAGCGAATTATACTACTGGCGTCATTCAAAGGTAAATCTTGAGTTTTAATTTTATTCAACCACTCCCAGCAGGCATTGTTGGTTAACCAATGCATGAGATGCCACACTTGGGCTAGGGCTGTATGGGTAATGGTGTCACAGGGACAGGGGTCCATCACGGTTTGCAATGAGGGGCATTCCAAGTCCATGACGTCAATACATTGACAGCAAAAAGCCAAAAATGGTTGCAACCATTCACGTTTTTCATTATTTTTCAGAAATACCAAATTAGCCGAGTGCGCTTCCATCACCGTGTCCAAATATTTATAGGATATGATTCCTTGATTCCAGTCTAATTGCTTAGGATTTTCAATCCACTGGGTTTGTTTACGGTCTTTTTCACACAACAAATCAAAAGCATGGGGCGGTTTAAATAGCAAATGCGTAGCTTGCGATATCCAAAAAATGGTACAATCGATAATGGCCACTTGTTTAAATATAAATTTGTTGTCACCAATTGTAAACCCTTGGCAATCTGGTGTATTCTTGGAATACACGCTACGAGAGATATAAAACTTTTAATGCTCTTTGCATGTTCATTCCTTCCTCTTTGTCAAACACCAACAGTGATCTTCTATTTTCTCTTAGGTGATCAGGTCGCTTATATCTTTTATGAGTCTGTTCTAGATATATATCTTCCATGACCCACCTAGCGTCATCTAGCAGCGAATCTCTGAAGCTCTTCAACTCTTCCTGGTGCAAGAGGACTTCTTTCTCCATCTGGCCACCAGATTTTGCTGCCATCGCCAGCTATTATCTCCATGAGCAAGAGAACTCTGTCTACTTTTTCACTCACCATGCTGTGCTAGTATCGCCTGTTATCAACTCTTTGAAGACCAGCTCATCAAGAGAAAATCATTTTTTGTTATAATGTTGGCAATGTTTACATGTTCTCCTTTTGTCTCCTACCCCCCACTCTTTCCCCTTTCCTTGGACCCTCCGTGCTCCGCTGAGCAGGTCTCACTTCTCAGTCGGCAGTTGACTCGATCAGTCAGGGCTCAGCTAGAGCCAGTCTCCTCAAACCAAGAGGCATACTCTCTTCTACGCCATGTTGGCAAAGTAGTTATCGTCAAAAGGAACTTCACCTTCAACATGAAATCAAGATAAGTACCATCTTAAAGTTTTAACCTCATCTTCATGGTTTTAACTTTCACGTGCTTTTAACGATACTTTTATAGACAGTGTGAGATTATTTATTTTGGGGCAAAAAACATTCTTCGTGGGATTTGCCATGTTGAGCTTTTGTTCATATAAGCCAACCTTACTAAAAAAGAGCTTTTCTTAAGCTATTCAAATGAGAAATCCTCTCACTACATGGGATATTATCTAATACCCGCTGTCTATAATTCACCAAGCTAGTTCCTCCGTTGGATTTTCTTGACCCCATTTTTCTATAAAGGTCATTCTGGAACCTTCCAGATTCTGTACTTGATCTACAAGTCCTGTCGTCATGTATTTTTCCTCACTCGTGAGAATACTATTTAAAATTGAAGAATCTCATTTCTGAATTAAAAGCTTAATAGCTAACTTTCTTCCACCGCTGGAACCGCTGGAGTGTTCTATGGAACATTTAATTGTAACTCCCAACTTTCTCAAGAAATAGACTCTCGCCTATCTAGTGCAATCAGTTATTTTCCTCATTGCAATAACTTTCTTTCTCATAAACTTTCGTGTTTCTACAGTGAACTTTGCATCCATCTTTACAGACTATAGTGATAACCAGTGCGTCCGTTTATATTAAATACGGCCATGAACATTGATCCTATATCCCAATGATATTTCCTCAACCTTCTACTAACAACCCATATTAATAAAATTGTAACTTTTCTATAAGGTGTCACTCACGAACTGTCCTTCCATTTTTGCTTGTTTAACATTAATTAATTACTGTATAACTACGTGTTTTAAACACGATTCAAACTTACATTGTTTCTTCCCTATAATCAGGGAAAACAATTCTTTCAACTCTTGCGTGAGTTATTTCTAGGTTTCACGAAATGGAAACTGCCCCATTTGGCTCGTGATTCCTACTTAAACGTGGGAAGTCTAGAACCTTCCTTTTTCCTTTTCCTTCAGGTTTCACCGTAAGTGACCTGTTCTCTTTTGTATAATTGTTATAAAGTAATTCAGCTTAAATATAAGAAGTTGTAGGAACTTCTATCTTATTCTTCATGTTTTCTTATTGTTATTTTGGAAGTTGTCACTCTCTCTAGAATATTCTCTCAGGAATTTCTTAAGGTACACTCTTTGTACTCAAATTATCGTTCAAATTTTAATTACTTCATTTGTTATTTGTTTAAATCTTATAAAGATTTTAGAACATATATACGGTTTGAAACCTCATAAATTGTCAATTGCCTGGAGCAATTTCTAAGTGTTAGGAGGTCTGCGACCCCATTTGTTAAACAATTTAAATGATATATATTTGTCAAAAAGATATTACATACTTGTTAATTTCCTTAAACTTCTTTGAATTGTTAAATAAATTAAGCGTTTCTTTTCGCTTTTTCATTTTTCTAATACAAAGTTTAGGCAAAATCCTGTCTTCCTTGGCTCTCCCTACTTAATGCCATTAAAACCATTAATAGGGTTTTCACCACTCGTTGCATTTGAGCAAGAACTCTTAGTAGTAACCTCATCAAAGGTTCTTTTAGCTTTAATAGCTAATTCTAATTGGCCAGTAAGGCAAGTAAAGCTCGCTACGCCAGCTACCTGCTTGTGGAGATCCTCTCCGAAAACTTATGGTCAGTTTTCCAAAAGATAAGTGTCTCTTTTTGTCTAAACTTTTAGCCGGCTCCTCGCAGAGTAAAAGCTTAGCCATTTCTCAATGCAACCATTGGTTCATTCAACAAAATTACTCCCCAAGGTATAATCATTTATCATTCTCCTTCTTGGAAGCACTTGGTCGCCTTTTCAGGAACTCTATAACTTTGAAAATTGGAAATACCAAACCTGATTTAAATTATTGGCATTCTTCGAATTATTTTGCAAAAACGAATTGCTTTGAACAGACATATAGTAACTTTGTCACTCTCAGTCTTGCCAGACCATCACTCTTCCCCATAGTACGCAGATACATGCTTGAGAGGGATTACACTAAAGCCACACTCTTGCAAACCGCCCAAGTTCTAGCTGTGTTTCCCGTCAGCTTGAACCAAGCTCTTACCCACTTTAGGTATCTGAGAGTGGATTTGCGGTGGCAACCGCCTCTAAGTGTGTTTAAGGTTAAATTAATAAATTTTGTGGGACTCTCCTCCTATTTTCCTATCCTTTTTCTCCAATCCAAAATCTACCTCCTTTTCTTAATCATCTTCCCTTGGTGGGTGGGTTATTCCTTAGCCAATAATCTACCCCAAATTTGGTACCAGAAACCCGGGAGAGTCCATTTTCTATTTTTATTCTTTGTCAAGCGTCATTTGACAACACCTTGCAAATTATTAATATCTGCTTTGAATCTTTCAGCTATAACCACATCGTGCAAAGCCTGTGCAGGAGAATGAGGCCGCTCCTGTCTCCTTTGGTGTGTCCCTTTCTTCAATTTATTCGCTGCTGCGAGCTTGACAGCATCTCCAAAGTTCAACAGTTTCGTGAGTTAAATTTCAATGTATTTATCTTGTCATGGCTCCTACTGAAAAAGATGAAACTCTCATTGCTAGACGTTCTTCTTATAAAGGGCAACTCACCAGATTCAGAAATTTCATCAACAAATTAAATCCCGCCGAGTGTGATTTAGATATCCTGACACAACGCCTTAAGTTGTATGAACGGTCCTATGATTATTACGATCAAACTCAAACCGAGATTGAATCCGCTTGCCCAGAACTTCAATCGGATCGGGACGAGGTCTAACCCTTGTACTTTGAAGGGATTGCCAAGGCCCACCAATTGATCCGCAGTATCTCAGAACCGGACACTAGGGTCATCAATCCGGCCCAGTTCGCACCCGCTTCAGTTCACAAGAACAAACCGAAACCGTTACTTCCTAAGATAAGCCTACCTCACTTCTCAGGCCAGGAAGGTGAATGGTATTCTTTTTATGAACTTTACTGCTCCCTAATTCATGAAAATACTGAAATTCCCGACATTCATAAATTCTACTTCTTACGTACGTCTTTGGAAAGCGAGGCCTTAGCCTTGGCGGAGTCACTGCCTTTAAGCGCAGACAACTACCACATCGCCTTTAATCCCCTTAAAGAGAGATATGGAAATTTACTTTTGTGTATAGCTCGCCATATCCGCTGTCTATTTAACCTGCCAGCCGTCAAACCTAATGACGTCACCTCTTTAAGAGACCTGTTAGACTCTATTCAATTGCACGTGAGAGCATTATATCAACTTAAGCAGCCCGTCCAAACATGGGACACTATTCTTATTCATCTGCCTACATCAAGATTCGATTTTTCAATTTTAAAGGCTTGGGAAATTGAACTCGCTCGCAAGGAGGAATTTTCGTTCGAACACTTAATCTCGTTTCTTAACAGCCGATGCCAAGTTCTTACAGCACTCTCATTTCAGTGCGAAAATGTCGAAAAGAGTAATCAGTGTCACATTTTTGAGAAAAACCTTGCTTTTTCAAAGGGTCATCAGCCCCCATCTGTCGAGAACAAGCAAACCCGTTCTGCTTCTTTCAATCATGCAAGAGAACATATCAGGCCGCCCAACAAATCTTTAAAATGCATGCTCTGTAAAAAGCTTCACACATTGTATTTGTGCAAATCCTTTAAAGAATTGTCTGTCGAAGATCGAAGGAAGTTTGTCTTCAATAGCAAACATTGTTTCAATTGCTTGTCACCTAAGCATTCTTCTTCAAACTGTACGTCATCCAATCTCTGTTTCCATTGCAAAAAACCGCATCATTCTTTATTGCATGTTCACGATAAATCAAGGTCAGCAGTACCCGCTTCTTCAAACTCCATGCAGAGCAGCTCCGAACAAACTAATGCTTCTTCCTGCATTTCTAACGCCGAAACTTCTCACAGTGCGCAAGCCCTTTTGTCCACTGTACAATTCGAAATCCAAGATAAATTTGGAAATTGGGTTCGAAACCGCGGTCTTCTCGATTCCGCTTCAACTCATAACTTTGTTTCGCAATCGTTGATTAGAAAACTAGGTCTTTCGTCATCGCCTACTTCTATCAATGTGACCGGCATTGACAATTTGAAAACTCAAGTCTTGCGGTCTTCAAAATTGAAAATCAGAGACGTTTGCCGAAGAAACACCAATCTTAACTTAAACTGTCTCATTCTCACCAGTATTGGCAAGGACACCCCTAGCAGCTCTATTAATACTTCCAGTTTAAAGATTCCTTCGCACTTAAGGTTAGCTGATCCTCAGTTTAATGCTCAAGGTCCCATTGATGTACTTTTCAGTGCCAGTGTTTTCTGGAATTGCATTCGCAAACAAACACGCAAGTTATCTTCAAACGTGGTCGCTTGAGACACCGATTTTGGTTGGGTTATTACTGGTGAAATCCAACAACCCAGTCTTCAAACCAAATCGCAATGTCATTTCGTTACAGCTGACATAAATCCCATTTCTGAAAAAGAGAACGCTCATGTTTCTGATCTCGATACTTTTGAAAAACACTTGCCGAAACGATGTCTTATCGTGAACAACTACGCCCTCTGTGTAAGTTGTTTAAATGATTTTGCCTTCTTCCCGCACAAGATGGCAATTCAAGTTCGTCTCGCTTTGTGTTACTTCGTGTACTTTCTCATGTCACTTTTTATAGCAGGTAATTGCTTAAACTCTCTATTGAAAACTATCTTCCCCTTGTGTAAAACCATGGCTATCAGTCTCCATCACTTCGCTGTAAGCTATGTTTCACTTCTTTCGCTATTTAGAAGGATGGCCACGGCCGGCTCCCTCCTCCTTCCTCACAATTGGAAGCCGCTTTTGAAACCGCTTGAAAATCTGAATTCTCTAGCTTCTAGAATAACTATACTTATGCATAAACTCCTTCTCAATGTCCCGGCTTCTCTTCCTATTTCGGAAGAATCAAGCTTTTTTCTGTCGAAAATTGTCGGATTTCGTAATCCTCAAAATTATGCGAAATTGATTTCTTACTTTATTTCGTATGGCTTTAAATTGTTTTTTCACGTCCAAGCTACGGATGATTGTATGTCGTGTTACTCGTTCCGCTTTAAGTTACAGCTGATTCAACTAGTGTTGTTTGTTTATTCCGAACTGCTTGTTTTTCAAACTGGTTTGTATACAAGCCCGAGTAAGGTCAAGTTACTGTTCATTTCCTGTATGCTTGCCAAAGGTCAAAGCAAGTTTCTCTTATCTCAACTCTGGCTGACTGCCAAACATTGTCTTGCGAGTCGCTTCCGTAAGTTCAGAAGCCGTTCAACTCATCACCAAAATAAACTTGTTCTAGTCAAGGACTCTTTCAGATATTTATATTCGTTATCTCGCTTTACTATGTGGGTCAAGGTTGTTCATGCCTGTGTCTCCCACTTACTCCACGCTCGTATTCTACAACTGCTTCGATTCTTGTTCCATAACTTCGTTGCGTATTTCTCACGCGCTTATGTATTGCACTCTGCTTACATATTTTGCACTTT
Organism: Meconema thalassinum; assembly: GCA_946902985.2. Classification (NCBI taxonomy): domain Eukaryota; kingdom Metazoa; phylum Arthropoda; class Insecta; order Orthoptera; family Tettigoniidae; genus Meconema; species Meconema thalassinum. The sequence continues at coordinate 5,328,130 of OX336398.1, read as the reverse complement.
TATTGTTCATTGATGAACAAACTTGTTTTTTCTTGTCGTCACATTCGATGTGTTTTTGTATTTATACTTGCCACGTCACGTTTCTCGCTGACATAAGTATTTTTCTGGGTAACCCCTTTGATACTTATTATAACTTAAGGTCATTGTTTATGGCTACTAGATTGTTACCTGTGGCGTTCTTGCCTCCTACTCTCATAGTTCCTTCGTTTATTTGGTATATTCTTATCCTTAATAGATGTACTTGTTTCTATACGCTTTGTTTAAACTTGTTAATTCTCCCTTTGCATCGTATCGCAATCTTTACTAGTGCTTTACTTCCCTCAGCTTCTAGCTATTTTGTGATTGAAGGTGTTGCTAATTCTCGTTTTTTAACTCCGCTTTCCAATGACCCTGATGACCAGCTTCCAGTCACACCTGGTCACTTCCTTACACGCACTTCTCTCTCTGCCCCTCCTCCTCTTCCCAATTCGTACAGGGATTCTAATCTGCCTATCGTTTGGCGTAAACTTGAAGCCCTCCGTAATTCTTTTTGGAAGAGGTGGAACTTGGAATATTTAACTTCCTTGCAACGGAGACATAAGTGGTTTCTTTCCAGTCCCGACATTAAAGTGGGGGACTTGGTCTTGGTTAGGGATGTTTCACCCCCTCTAGTCTGGACCTCCGGTAGAGTGACCGAGTGTTATCCTGGAAGAGATGGGAGAGTCAGGGTGGTCAGAATCTTGACCACTAACGGTCCGATCACAAGACCTCTGTCTTTGATCGCTCCTCTACCTTTAAATGTTTAACTGCTTATTTGTTCTCTGTTGGTGTTGGCCCCTCCCAGTATGGTGTATTCTAGGAATACACGGTACGAGAGATATAAAACTTTTAATGCTCTTTGCATGTTCATTCCTTCCTCTTTGTCAAACACCAACAGTGATCTTCTATTTTCTCTTAGGTGATCAGGTCGCTTATATCTTTTATGAGTCTGTTCTAGATATATATCTTCCATGGCCCACCTAGCGTCATCTAGCAGCGAATCTCTGAAGCTCTTCAACTCTTCCTGGTGCAAGAGGACTTCTTTCTCCATCTGGCCACCAGATTTTGCTGCCATCGCCAGCTATTATCTCCATGAGCAAGAGAACTCTGTCTACTTTTTCACTCACCATGCTGTGCTAGTATCGCCTGTTATGAACTCTTTGAAGACCAGCACATCAAGAGAAAATCATTTTTTGTTATAATGTTGGCAATGTTTATATGTTCTCCTTTTGTCTCCTACCCCCCACTCTTTCCCCTTTCCTTGGACCCTCCGTGCTCCGCTGAGCAGGTCTCACTTCTCAGTCGGCAGTTGACTCGATCAATCAGGGCTCAGCTAGAGCCAGTCTCCTCAAACCAAGAGGCACACTCTCTTCTACGCCATGTTGGCAAAGTAGTTATCGTCAAAAGGAACTTCACCTTCAACATGAAATGAAGATAAGTACCATCTTAAAGTTTTAACCTCATCTTCATGGTTCTAACTTTCACGTGCTTTAAACGATACTTTTATAGACAGTGTGAGATTATTTATTTTGGGGCAAAAATCATTCTTCGTGGGATTTGCCATGTTGAGCTTTTGTTCGTATAAGCCAACCTTACTAAAAAAGAGCTTTTCTTAAGCTATTCAAATGAGAAATCCTCTCACTACGTGGGATATTATCTAATACCCGCTGTCTATAATTCACCAAGCTAGTTCCTCCGTTGGATTTTCTTGACCCCATTTTTCTATAAAGATCGTTCTGGAACCTTCCAGATTCTGTACTTGATCTACAAGTCCTGTCGTCATGTATTTTTCCTCACTCGTGAGAATACTATTTAAAATTGAAGAATCTCATTTCTGAATTAAAAGCTTAATAGCTAACTTTCTTCCACCGCTGGAACCGCTGGAGTTTTCTATGGTACATTTAATTGTAACTCCCAACTTTCTCAAGAAATAGACTCTCGCCTATCTAGTGCAATCAGTTATTTTCCTCATTGCAATAACTTTCTTTCTCATAAACTTTCGTGTTTCTACAGTGAACTTTGCATCCATCTTTACAGACTATAGTGATAACCAGGGCTTGCTCCACTTTTCTACCGTGTCGCGATCGTCCGTTTATATTAAATACGGCCATGAACATTGATCCTATATCCCAATGATCTTTCCTCAACCTTCTACTAACAACCCATATTAATAAAATTGTAACTTTTCTATAAGGTGTCACTCACGAAGTGTCCTTCCATTTTTGCTTGTTTAACATTAATTAATTACTGTATAACTACGTGTTTTAAACACGATTCAAACTTACATTGTTTCTTCCCTATAATCAGGGAAAACAATTCTTTCAACTCTTGCGTGAGTTATTTCTAGGTTTCACGAAATGGAAACTGCCCCATTTGGCTCGTGATTCCTACTTAAACGTGGGAAGTCTAGAACCTTCCTTTTTCCTTTTCCTTCAGGTTTCACCGTAAGTGACCTGTTCTCTTTTGTATAATTGTTATAAAGTAATTCAGCTTAAATATAAGAAATTGTAGGAACTTCTATCTTATTTTTCATGTTTTCTTATTGTTATTTTGGAAGTTGTCACTCTCTCTAGAATATTCTCTCAGGAATTTCTTAAGGTACACTCTTTGTACTCAAATTAACGTTCAAATTTTAATTACTTCATTTGTTATTTGTTTAAATCTTATAAAGATTTTAGAACATATATACGGTTTGAAACCTCATAAATTGTCAATTGCCTGGAGCAATTTCTAAGTGTTAGGAGGTCTGCGACCCCATTTGTTAAACAATTTAAATGACATATATATATTTGTCAAAAAGATATTACATACTTGTTAATTTCCTTAAACTTCTTTGAATTGTTAAATAAATTAAGCGTTTCTTTTCGCTTTTTCATTTTTCTAATACAAAGTTTAGGCAAAATCCTGTCTTCCTTGGCTCTCCCTACTTAATGCCATTAAAACCATTAATAGGGTTTTCACCACTCGTTGCATTTGAGCAAGAACTCTTAGTAGTAACCTCATCAAAGATTCTTTTAGCTTTAATAGCTAATTCTAATTGGCCAGTAAGGCAAGTAAAGCTCGCTACGCCAGCTACCTGCTTGTGGAGATCCTCTCCGAAAACTTATGGTCAGTTTTCCAAAAGATAAGTGTCTCTTTTTGTCTAAACTTTTAGCCGGCTCCTCGCAGAGTAAAAGCTTAGCCATTTCTCAATGCAGCCATTGGTTCATTCAACAAAATTACTCCCCAAGGTATAATCATTTATCATTCTCCTTCTTGGAAGCACTTGGTCGCCTTTTCAGGAACTCTATAACTTTGAAAATTGGAAATACCAAACCTGATTTAAATTATTGGCATTCTTCGAATTATTTTGCAAAAACGAATTGCTTTGAACAGACATATAGTAACTTTGTCACTCTCAGTCTTGCCAGACCATCACTCTTCCCCATAGTACGCAGATACATGCTTGAGAGGGATTACACTAAAGCCACACTCTTGCAAACCGCCCAAGTTCTAGCTGTGTTTCCCGTCAGCTTGAACCAAGCTCTTACCCACTTTAGGTATCTGAGAGTGGATTTGCGGTGGCAACCGCCTCTAAGTGTGTTTAAGGTTAAATTAATAAATTTTGTGGGACTCTCCTCCTATTTTCCTATCCTTTTTCTCCAATCCAAAATCTACCTCCTTTTCTTAATCATCTTCCCTTGGTGGGTGGGTTATTCCTTAGCCAATAATCTACCCACAATCCACAATGGGTGTACGCAACATTTTGACGCTTGCTTCGACCAAGTTCAACTGACGACTGACTGATAATCAATGACTAAGGAGTGACCATGACATGGACTTACCTCCCATGCTAGTTTAAATCAAGTTGAGGTTAGGGTGGGACAGGGGGCATAAAAAATAATATTAACAAGCACAAAATATTTTTATTACATCATTTTATTGTCATAACACGTCTTACAGGCTTAAGTCATTTTGGGATAGGGACGATACCAACTCATACAACAGTATAGTCTCTTGTGTTTGTAACGTCCATAACACCGATGATGTCCCAATGTCTCTAAACTAGGTTTTCTTGACGGTGAGCTGCTCACCGAAGCACCATGAACACCATACAGACCACACGTATCGTAACTTGTTTTTTCATCACACCCGATGATGTCCCAATGTCTCTAAACTAGGCTTTCTTGACGGTGAGCTGCTCACCGAAGCACCATGAACACCATACAGACCACACGTATCGTAACTTGTTTTTTCATCACTCAGGGGCACAAGTGAGGGATAACTTGATTGGCAGGGTATATTTCCCAACTCGCTTCTGCAAAGTCAGGGGCAGGCGGGTGACCAGCGCTGATGTTCCTGCATGGATTCATCGCTCACTTGCCATTGGTCTACGGTGATGGCACAAAAGGCACATTTCACTTCATCTCTTGTTTTAAATAATAGAATCCTCAGCCGCCAAGGATTGTGGGTTTATGAAAGGCACCGGCCACGTTGCAAAGGTCTTGAAACGTTGTTTCTCAGAGTTTGAAATCATGGGTGTGACACCTCTTGAGGCTTTAAAGCAAGACATGACCGAGCGGCTTGACGTAGGTTGACCTGTTATTTATACACTCGTCACTTGGTTGGACAGTGGATAATAGTTGACTTGTTTGTGATGAATAATCAAAGAGTAGGCCGAGGTATTGGCTGGTACATTGTCATGCGTTTCAAAATCTATTCGAATGTCAATATTGGATGGTTTGACAGACTCTTCCAGGTAAGAACAGCCAAAGACAATCAGTAGTGCCCTTGCCTTAAACGCTTGGGGTAGCAGCATGGGGCTGTTCTCTTTTTGATAATACGACAATCGAAATTTAAAAAAACAAGTCGTACAGCGGACCAACCTTTTTTTTTGAAAAATCCAAATCCAGTCCTTCATAGGGAAACACAGCACCGATGAGGAAAAACGTGCATTTCTCAATTGCAGGTGATCAAATTGCGTGGCATCTTTGGTTTGTAGACACTTGCGATTCGTTTGAAAACCCTCGATCATGTAGAGAGGTATCTCCGTATAGCGGGCTGTTTTTACAGACCAACTGTGTGTGTTGGTGGTGGGCTATAGCGAGTACTCATGGAGTGCCCAGCTTCCAAATTCCATGAGTAGAGGCATATCTCTTTTTACCATCTTGAGTATGTCCAGTTTTTTGCTATCGTCAAGGGTCACATGGGGCACTTTCCATAGCATGCGTTGTAGTTGAATTTTTGAATCTATGGGGGCATTGTCGGCTCCCTTGAGTGCATTATTATCACTCCTGTCTCTCACCAGATAAAGCACATGCCTTGCGTTCACCACTATGTGCTGGTGATCTTCTGCAAAGCCTAAAATCAGTTTAAGAGGTAAATATCCAGTAAAGGTGTCATCGGTGTGTACTATCCAGTCATTGGTCGAGTCAGGCCACCAACCCGCCATGCAAAGTGTTTTACCTCCTTCCTCACTATAAGAGGGATATAGTTTCATGACACTGGAAATACCCACATTTCGAGTGCTATCCACCATGATATCGTTAATGACATAGCGCACCTCAGAAAACAGAAAGGCAAAAGCATGGTTGGCTAACTTGGATGTGGCGGGTGTAGAGCCATCGGCTTTGGTGGGCCGACCTTCAATCTGAATGACACTTGCATGCGGTAGGGTGTAAATATCTTGGTTGTTGATAACAAATTAATTTCATCATTGTTATTGAGTCCAGGTGTTTGAACCTGATAGGAATGGAGATCAATTCTTACCACTCCGGGTTGCTCCTCGATGTGGTTCGCTACCTCTGGGATAGAATTCATCATGGGGGTTGACGTGGTAACCCAAATGCAGTAAAATCTCTTTGTCCTTAGATGTTAACGTGTATTCACATGGAAAACAATTCCTAGAGGGTGTTGTTGCTTTATACACAAACTTCATAGTGGCTTTAGCACCAACTTGTAAGTCACTGGTGTGGTAGAATCTAGATCAATGAGTTGTTGCTCTCTATTGATCGGTCTTAATGTTATATTATTGATACCATTGACAGCCACAGAATGAGAAAGCACCACTGGAAGGTTTTCACGAATAATATAGCCATTGGAAGATGTCACAATAAAGTCATAAAGTGAATGCGATGGTTCTTGATTGGTGTACACTTGGCTAATAATATTACACGTCACTGAGATATGATGGTCCTCAATGAATTTCACTTCTTGGTCTGCTTGATGTTTTTGTTGGGCTCCAACATGCGTGGCTTAAATCCTAGTAATGGAATCGAGGCGTTTTTTAAAATCAATTTTGAATGTAGAGAAAATACTACAGCAATGGGTGTTGGTATTTCCTACAAGTTCAAACTTGCGCGTTCCATCGAGAAATGACTTCAAACCATGTTCATTGATCAACACCATATAAATGTGTTCATGAATATCATCTATTGTATATCCACCAGAGTTCAGGGTGAGCACAGAATAATCATAGTAAAACATGTTGTTCACATTTTCACGTATGTTGTAAATTCGGTTGTACGTTTCAAGTGAAACAAGTCCTAAACCATCAGGTCTTTCACTCAATTCGATAGGCGGGTAAAAGTCTAGGCTGACTTCAGGTCCACGTCCATGTGGTGTAAATGTCTTACTTTCTGCCAACATACTGGTGACGTTTTTCCTTATGCTGCGTCTTTTATAAAAAAAAAAAACACAAACGTCCACCCTGTTGGCTGTTAAACGTTTGCTCACGTTTCACATTATAATATATCTTGATCCTGTTTCCAAAATAGGTCACTAGTTCCATGGAAGGGGGCAAATTCCCATAACTGTCCAAGTACCATACGGTGGAACCCTCTTTGACACAAGCTACATAATGCGTCCTGGTCCTCGGTGATTATCCAAATCGACAACAACACATTCCTGTATCCAGGGTCGTGGGGGTAATTGGTTTCGCATAAACACACCTCGAAAATGAGAAATCTTTAGTTCTTTAGCATAGCTTTCCACTTGTTGATGCGTCAAGGCATGTCTTCCTATGGCTGAGGTTAAAATTTTACTTTTTTAAATTTCGAAATGGTGAAATCCCAAAACCTTGTTGATAAAAGGCTGGCTTAAAATTGGCATTTCTAGCCCCCATAGCAATCACTTCCATGGTTTCATTGTGTCGCTGACTTTCTTTTATTTGTTGCTTGCCCTGCTGCGCGGCTTTAATGGTTTACGCCACTGCACTGGTACCGCCCAAAAGTGAACCCAGAGCAGCCAGACCGGCAAATAATGCAGGTAAAAGTCCAGCTCGTTTGGGGTCGGGAATCACTCACCCTTGTTTTGAACCATGTCGCTGACGTTTTGGAATAACACGTCTCTGTGCTGTTCGAAGGGCTTTCCTTATGGTCAACACGTTATTTTTAATTTTTCTCTTTCTCAAGGGCTTGTCCACGAATGCCTTAAGCCCAGGCTTTGCCAAGGACAGAGTCTTATTTTTAGTCATTTTAGTCTTTCTCACCACATATCCTTGTTTCACCATGATGATGACCAACAACCTTTCACAAGAAAGTTTAATTCACAACTAACGTCAGCTTGTTATTACATGGCTGTATATTCCAATTCCACATAAAGTGGGAAATCGTTTATGGTTTTTCCCGCTTGCTTTTCATCCCATGCCAACATGAGACGAAAGGATAATTCATCACCTGAATTGACCATTTCATGGTTATGGACCAACATCCTATGACCGTTTATCTCTACATGTAAATGGTTTTCTTCAGACATGGCATATTCATGTGAATGGTTCCAACATAATATAATCGATAGTGGTTTAAACCCGAAGCAAGCACATAGTTCAAAGTGCTGGTCATGGACCAGCGGTAAATGGTTTCTGTCATTCACAGGTTTTTCATTTGCGAATATGGGTTATTTTACATTTTCCACGCAAGAAAATGTTATCTCACCGGATGAGGTAAAGCCCGATTCACTCATGATTTTCGATGATGTATCCACTGAACGTCAAGGCATCATTCAAAGCTATTTCAGCATGGGTCGACACAAACATATCGATTGCTTTTATCTTGGACAAACGTATTCTAAAATGTCCAAACAATTGATTCGTGACAATGCCAATGTCATTGTTTTATTTCGCCAGGACGAGAGGAACAGTCGTCACATTTATAATGAACATGTGAATACGGATATGGCCTTTCAAATGTTTATTCAATTGTGTGTCAAGTGCTGGAACACTCAACGTCATGCCTGTTTGATTATTGACAAACGAAGTGAACTCAACCAAGGACGGTATCGCTTAGTGTGTGATCATTTTATTGCTATTTAAGGCACTGACTCATTTCCTCTCAAGTCATTTGTCAAGACACCATGGCGATAGCAGAGAGCCAATTGAAAAAGCATATTATTAGAACAAAAATACTATTCGCCAAAAGTTTCGTCAATTGAAACGAGCACGTGCAGATCATGCTTTGTTCATTCAACAACATTTAGCACCTCCGCTAAAAGCCATGTTGAAACCCTCATTCAAGCCATCTAAAACGCTACCCACCTTTCCACAAGCCACTACGAGGACCCTGAGGAAGAGGAACAGGAAGATTGGACTAGTGTTAGCGAAGTTGAGGATGCGGAGGAACAAATTTTTACGCCTCAAAAAAGTCCTCAACCCTTGCAGAGTTTTTGAGAAAAAAGAAATCCTTGGCCTTGGTCGATACACCTTGCCCTTCTGGATTGTCTACGTTTTCACAAGTCTTGGCCACCCCTCAACATAAAGCTCATCTGAATTTTTTTTAAATAAAATATTATGGATCAACACTGGAACCCCATTTCACCGATCTATTTATTGGAAACACAGATACCACGTATGGTGTTCGCTATGAGGATGATAGTTTTAAAATTGGTGATTCATCCATTAAATTTGCTCGTAGTAAAGCTGTCATTAAAAATAACAACTATAAATTAACACCAGGACTGTTAAAGCTGCTATTCTCTCAAACAGCCTCTTTCCATGATTATTCACCAGAGGACCTTGCCAAAAATAAATCCATTTTATTAGACACCCATGCCCACAAAAGACAGTATGATCCCACTCAACAAGTAAATGCCAATATATCTCAAAAATATTAAACCATCATTGCAAAAATGTTCCCCAGCATTCAAAGTGGTCGTCATAAAGCGTCCGCTCTGGGAGTGAGATTTAAACCATTAAAACCCCTTGTGGATGTTACCTACTGGCATAATCCCAATAAGCTTGTCCAGTGACTATAGCTGTTGCATGCTTCACGTCAAGCTGGTCACACCGGTCACGATTGGGAAATTCAAGAAATTGGACAAGAACTTCGAAATGCCAAAATTATTGTTTAAATCCTCACCCATTAAAATGGGTATTGCTCATGAGTAGCATCGCCCAGCTAGACGTCACTATCCGCGACTCAGGGTGATTTCACGAGGTGTGGATGAACTTAGGCAGGCTGACTTGGTTGAAATGATACCCTATGCTAGCGTTAACAACGGTGTACGCTATATGTTGACCGTCATTGGTGTGTGTTCCAAAATGGCCTTTGTTGAACCTGTGCGTCGTAAGTCTAGTCCACTAGTCACTAAGCCCTTTCAACATACTATTGAACAATCCAAACGTCAGCTCAGTTGCTACAAACCGACCAGGGGAAAGAATTTTTCAACAAGGATTTCTCCAGTTTTCTCAAATCTTTGGATATTCACCATTACACCACGTACAGCAATCTCAAAGCCAGCGTGCTTGAGCGGTTTAACCGAACATTGAACCGCCTATGTGGAAAGCGTTTACCGCTCAGGGCCCTTATCGCTAGTTGGACATGTTACCAGAACTAGTGTCACTTTACAATGACACCAAACATAGAACCATTGGGACCAAGCCACGGCTCGTGACCAAAAATAATCAGCGATTGGAAGAACTGTTTAACCCCATAAAAACAGCAGACCCTAACGTCACCGACTAAAAATTTAAGTCTACCTTCAATAAGGGCTACACACCTCAGTGGGGGACCGAACTATTTCGATTTCGTTGAGTCAACTTGGACAGTCCAGTCACCTATTTACTCGAGGACCTCAAGCATCAACCCATAAAGGCAGGTTTTATATCTATGAACTTCAGAAAACAGCGTTTCCTAAACATTACCTTGTGGAAAAAGTGTTGAAACAAAAAGGGAATAAACTGCATGTGAAATGGTTGAGATTTAACTGTACGTTTAATTCTTGGATCAATAATTTACATGTTGTGTGAACCTGTGCACTTTTTTTTTAATGAATCATGTTGTACGAGAGCCCTGTGTACGGCGCTCAACGCTTTATGCATGTCCACACATGTTTCTCTTTCTCCCTCCACACCTGTGTCTCACTCCTTCACTCTATGCTGACATACAACTCGTTCAGCTATTGGCTGTCATGGATTCTCCACTCCTCTCTCCAGCCCTCTGGCCCCGCCCCTCACCGCTCTGCAGTGGTCACGTCATTCCCTGTTGCATGCCTCAGTTTCCCTTCTCTACCCTCTCACCCGCTTCTGCTCGGGGCCTGGCTGGCTGACAGGATGTGAAATGTTATCTCAGTTACAGTGTTGCCACATTTTTCCTTCCTGTTATCTCCTGCCAGCAGTGTTGTCAGCTTTCACCCACATTCAATTCTCCTAGTCAGATCCCAGCCAGGCCGCGAGCATATTTTCTGTTACCCGTTCAGGCTTCCAGCAAGGCATACAAAGCAAGTTTTGTTGTTGTCGACTATAAAAGCCTTGCCTCACCAGATATCTGTAAAATGTCAAAAACTCACTTTTACCCCAAAATCGAGTTTCCAAATTCCACTCCATTTAAAAAAATAACCTCACCATCAATTTGAGCGGAAAAATATCGCAGGCCTCTATACTACTATTCCTTCGCCCTTTTTCAGCATAGCCATACGTACTCAAGAACGCACGCAACTGTAAGCAGAACTCGCACCCTCCCCTATTAATAGTTTTTTGTCCTAGCGACTTGAAATTTATTTTTAGGGTAGAGGGGATAAACACCATTCATTTATGTCAAACATTTTTTTTTTGTAGAATTCCTAGTTTCCAAAATATTGATCATTTTTTTTAAATTCATTTTCTCTTGCCCTACAGTCTTGAAACTTGGTTTCTGCCTAGAGGGGCTAGGGACCTCTCATCAACATGCAAAAAACTTTTTTCTCACATTCACCGTTTCCAAAATAGCGCCAATGTCAACAAAAATAATTTTCAAAAAAAAGTAATACCAACACATATTTATAGCAAATAGGATGTCATCCCAACGCTAACAACACCTCATTCGTTGAAATCAGACCATGCGTTCACGAATTATCGGCAATGTTCGCGCGAAAGTAGGTGATCATTTTTTTGTCCGACACACTTCAAACTTGCTAGAGGGTCCCAAAATTTACCGTTTCCAAAATAGCGCCAATGTCAAAAACAAGAATTATTCAAAAAAAAATACCAACACATATTCTTAGCAAGGAGGACGTCACCCCAACGTCAACAATACCTCGTTAGTTAAAATCCGATCATGCGTTCGGTAGATATCGCCATTGTTTGTATGAAAGTAGGGGATAAGCAGAACCAGCCTTACCCCACTACTCCCAAGTCTTTTTTGTAGTAGAAACTTGAAATTTATTTTGAGATTAGAGGGGTAGGGACCTTTCATTTATGTCAAACAAACTTTTTTTGTAGAATTCCTAGTTTCCAAAATATAAGAATTTCAAAATTGGACTGTTTAAAAAAACATGAAAAATATAAAAATATTATAAAAAATAAAGGTCATAGAGACCATTCGTTTCAACTATGACACAACGTTCTATCATGTTTGGTTTTCAAGCTATCACCTACTTTCATACACAAAAATTTTCAGATGTTTTTAAAAAAATATAACAAGTAGTCCGTAGCAAAGCCCCCGTCAGCTCGAGTCCAACGACACCTCATTTATGAATCTCCGACCATGGGTTCGAGCGATATCGCATTGGCAGTAGTGGTGGGTTGTTAGGATCCCCACTACTCCCCTACTCATGGCATTCACAAAATGTCGGACGAGTGACGGCAGTCCCTTGTAGATAGACCGAGCGAGTCCACCAGCTCCCCTTAGAAGAGTAACAAGTGAGGAGGCTCCCGGCTAGCAAGGCGATCGAGGGGGAGAATGTAGTGGGGGAGAACGAGAACATACGGGTCACAAACGTAGATTGTATAAGTCATTAATGCACACACATTTATTTTCTTCAGGCAGAGTTCAAATAATGTAAAAGTGTGTAGGTTGCCTTCTGCAGAGGATGAATCGAACTTCCAAGCGTCATACGTAGTCGGTGACAACGACCGTAGGAGGTGAGAGCGTTCAGCTAAGTGCCGCGTGAGGGCACACGAAGGAGAAGCTTGATGATTTTGTTGAAAGAAGGGTAATGAATCTCGTTCACTAAACCACACTAAACACAGGCATGAGCAAAACCACAAGGAGAGAGCGAAAACACTCAGAAATCTCTGATGGTGGTTTTCACGGAATAAAAAGATGAGAGAGAGCGAAAAACTAGAAAACCCAAATCAAACTACGCAAGGTGTATAATCATGGAATATACAACATCGAATGTCAGATGAAGCGCCAAAGGAAGTCGGTGCCTCCTGGTACTTAGGAAGCAATATGGCCCAAGCTAAAGAGATACATAAAAGATGGGTTGACATACGGTAACATCATATATAGATGCAGCTAGCGGAAAGTCATTTTTGAGGCCGAGATCTGGAGTGTGGTGCTATAAGTATGTGAAACTTGGTTTATTCCTCCTACAGGAATGGGAAAATAGGAGCATTTGAATGTAGTGTTATTGAAAAATGCTGGAGATTGGGTGGCTAGTTGGAGTACGAAATGAGATGTAATGAGATGAATGGGGTTAGATGATTCTGGTGAGTGGTAATGTAAGGAAGATATTGGTAGGGTTCATATTTAGGCACCAGGAATAGCATATTTTCAGCAGTAATGGAAGCGAGAATAAAGGACATGAACTATAGGCGTTAAGCAAGGTTAGAATATGGAAAATATATTGCTACGGTAGTAGGGTTTAGTGGCAATGTAAAGACGAATTATTTATCTTAACAATGGGAGAAATGGAGTGCAGCATTGAAACTCAAACATCAACGACAACAAAAACAAACACAACGACAACAGTAAAGTATTCTTTTCACTCAGCATTTTAGCCGCTTTGCTAGAGATCAGCTCAATTATGCGCAGGAAGGGACGCTATTACATAAATATGCTCATCGGTGATCCGTAGGCGAAGGTCAGCAGGGATGCGAAGGGTGCACCCTTAAACACCTTGTCCTTTATTGCATGCGGCATGCAATAATCTAACGCCTATGGATCGGAAAAAATTAGTGGCTAAGGAACAATCCCAACTCACTCATATGACTTGAAAGTTTCCAACAAGACCACACTATATATTCAATTGATAAACATTCACACTGTGTGAAAAGCATATTATTGAGCAATGGAAACGGAATCAGATCCGGATATTTCTTGAAGACTAATTTCCTGGTGTGATATCAATGAATGTTTCTCCAATTATAATTTATTTACTTTGAACTCTATAGCTTGACTATTATTTCACTTCCTATAATAATGTTCAGGGGCCGATAACCTAGATGTTAGGCCCTTAAAACATCAATTATCGTCATCATCACCTATAATAATGTACCCTACTTCAAACTGTTAGTACTAACTATTTCAGGCTGATATGTCCTGATACGTTGAATCCGGCTGCAATGAAGATATATGATGTTGGTAATAGTGGAACTAACACTTCCTCAACAGAAAAAAGTTCTAAAAAGCAAAAATTGAAAAAATATTTATGTAGCGTATGCGCAAGTCAGTCTGTTTCGAGAGGAAATTTGAAGACGCACATGCGCTATCCATAGCGGCGAGAAGCCGCATTTATGTAGCGTATGCGAAGCTAAATTTACTCGGAGGGGGGATATGAAGAAACACATGCTAATCCATAGCGGGGAGAAGCCGCATTTATGTAGTGTATGCGAAACTGAATTTACTCGGAGAGGAGATATGAAGAGACACATGCTAGTCCATAGCGGCGAGAAGCCGCATTCATGTGATGTATGCGAAGCTAAATTTACTCGAAGAGGAACATTGGATACACACAAGCTACTCCATAGCGGCGAGAAGCCGCATTCATGTAGTGTATGCGAAGCTAAATTTACTCTGAGGGGACATTTGAATAAACACATGCCGATCCATAGCAGCGAGAAGCCGCACTCATGTAGCGTGTGCGACGCCAAATTTAGTCGGGCATGTGATTTGAAACGACACTGCTAATCCATAGCGGCATCAAGCCATATTCATGTGGCGTATGCAAAGCCAAATTTGCTTTCAGAGGTAATTTGAATCAACACATGGTAATACATAGCGGATGGAGGCCATATTCATGTCTCGTGTGCGAAGCCAAATTTAGGCTGAAAGGACATTTGAAAAAACATATGGATGCTCATACAGGAGAGGTGCCGTATTCCTGTGCCATATGCGAAGCTAAATTTACCCAGGAAGGAATTTTGAAGTCGCACATCCTTATCCATACAGGAGAGAAGCCATATTCCTGTAACCTGTGCGAAGCCAAATTAACCCAAGGACGACATTTGAAGAGACACAGCCACGAGAAGCTTGACTAAAGTACCAACCAATTGCGTTGAAATTACCCTCAAACCAAGATTTATGAACAAACAACTTAAACAATAAAAGACGAAACAATTCTTATGTAGTAAAATGCGAAGGCAACCAACATCATAGTGGACATTTTCTAATAATAAGCATATTCCGTAGCAAATGAAATCTGTAGGAACACATATTAACTCTTGATGTTGTTTGCTATTTCCAAATTCCTCTCTACATTAGCCCTCTTCAGAAACATTTTTCCTTACCACCTCTTCATTTGTTACTCTACCTACCCGTCTGATATTCATCATTCTCCTTAACACCACACTCCTGGAGCATGTTTCTCTTATTATCTGCTGCGGCGACAGTCCAAGTTTCAATTCGTTTGAGTGCCACTACCCAGATAATAAAAAACTGATTCTTTAGAAACGTAAATCTATATTTAATATCAATGCAATTACTTTTTGAATAAATGTCTTCCTTGCCCGAGAGAACCTACATTTTATATCTTAATTCTACAAGACCATTTTACTAATTTTCTTCATTATTAGTTGAATGTTGTGGTTGAAAATTATGGGTAATAAGCTGCAGCCTTGCTTTACACCTTTATGAATACCAGATGCTCTTATGTTTTTCAGCTTGTATGACTGCCGTCTGATTTCTGTACAGTTTAAGATGATTACAATATTCCAATCTTTTCCAGTATGTCATACAACTTACTCAAATCAGCGTTATTAAAAGCCTTTTCACTGTCTCAAATGCCATGAACGTTCTTTTATGTTTATTTATTCTACCTTCCAAGTTCAATCTAAGATTTACTACGGATTTCTTAGTTCCGAAGTTTCTCCTCAGACAAATTTCATCTTCACCAAACTCGCTTTCACTCTGTCTCTTCCATCTTGTAAATCATTCTAGTCTTGTTCCTTAAAGCATGAGCGATCACGCTGATTGTACTATAAACTTCCCATATATCAGCTTCTGTTTTCTTCGGTATATGGATGATAACATTCTTCTTAAAATCAGGGAGTACCGGTCTGATAAATCCTACATCCAACTAAATGATTTGGGACCAACTTCAGTAGCTATGAAAAGTAGCAACTCAGTTAGGATATCATCTATTCCGTATTAAAACTCTTTTCGTATAGTCATCAACTTCATCATCTTGCAGAACATGATTCTCAATTTCTTTACCTCTATACCAATGCTCTATGTAAGCTGTCTATTAATCCATTATTCGCTATACTGTTTTCCATATTATTGTTGGTCCTTTGAAAAGCTGTAACTACATTTCCTGCCTTCAGACAATTTTCAGACGTCTGCACGCTGTTTTCCCAATTTCATATCTTGCATTCTTGTTTTTCCGCCTTTCATACATTATTCTAATGAACTAGCCCCTTATTGTGTTCGGTGAACTGCAACCCGACTAGCGGTTATATCATAGTTATCCTAACCAAGGGCTTTGATCAACCACGACATATATGGAAGACCATTAACCGCATCCGTACAGGACATGGAGTTTGTGCATACAATCAGCACAAATGGGGGAAGCGTCCAGACCCCTGCTGTGATTGTGGTACATTTAACCAGACCATCAGGGCATTCTGGAATATTGCATAATAAGAGCGTAACTAGGTGACACTAGCGACTACTTCAGTTCTACACCAACGAGCCTGGACTGGGTAAATAGAATGGACGTAAGGTCATAATAAGGTCGATATCTGTGCTCGTATGTACTTTTTCTTTCTTTCTTTTATCGTCGTGGTCACTAGGGACTTGACGTAGTTTTAGTTTCAAAGGGGTTCCGATCAGGATATCTAATTCAGAAAGTTCAAACTTTAACAAGTCCTTATCCACTTCCACCAGCCATAGAGGCATCACCTTTTAGCCTCGGAAGTATGATAATAGACGGTTGGAGAATCAACTTTCATTTCATTTTCATTTCATATTTATTCATCAGTGCCTTACACTATATTTACATTACACTGAAGGGAGTCTCTGAAAAAAGCAAAGCCCCACTTCGCATTCGGGATGCGTCAGAGCCCCCACTATATATACTGGGTTATATTTACATATGTACACAAGATGGCAATTAGTGAGAATCGAGGAATGATAAATTATTTACAGTATACATTTGAGGGACGGTAAATTTATATAGGATAAGGCAGGAAAACAAGAGAAGAGGTCACATAAATATTGTAAATGGAGATACACAGGAAACACTAGCACAACAAAGAATCGGGGCATAATGTATGAAGAACAACCTACTTGATGAAGAAATAATGCCGCAGCTTCCTCTTGAACTGAACGGCATTATTGTAGCTGGCCTTCAGGGAACACGGTAGGCTGTTCCACGCACAGACCGATCTATTTACAAACCCCAGTTTGTACGACTCAGTCCTGGGTAGTGGGGCGTACAGCGTAACTCCGCGGCCCTTCTGAGCTGATCGGTAGCCAAGGGAAATTTTGTCTAAAATAGTAGATGAGTCTGTATTATTAAAAAGTTTTCTCAGGTATAACAAATCAATTTGGGTAAATAGGTTATCAATAGATGGAAGGCTACATTTTTGGCGTCTGATTTTAGAGTCTACGTCGGAATTTTTCGAAAGAATGAATTTAGTTGCACGATTTTGTATCTGTTCAAGCTTAAGGATATTTCCCTTGGTACCGGGGTCCATGAAGGGCACGCGTGAATTAGCAGCGGTCGTACTAGACTCAGGTAGGCGGTCCTCTTCACTTTGGTACGGCAGCCACGTAGATTTCTGCTTAGCATACCTAGTTGGCGTGCAGCTTGGTTCCTCACTGCGTCGGTGTGGGTGTTCCATTTCAGGTCGGAAGTGATGTTGAGTCCAAGAAGGTTGACGCACTGCACACGGGGAATCGGAGTGTTTTCAAAGTGATAAGGGTTGGCCGCTGGAATTTGATTACGGGTTAGGGAGATTAGATTACTTTTGGAAGAATTGACAGCCAGGCCGTTAATTTTGCACCAGACACTGATGTTATTTAGATCCTCCTGCAGGGTGGTGAGGTCACTATTGTCTTTGATCTGGCGATAGAGGGTTGTGTCGTCGGCATATTGGTAGATGTTTGAGGAGACTGCATGGGGAAGATCCAACATGAATATGTTGAAAAGTAGAGGACCAAGGAGAGATCCTTGAGGGACACCAGATGGGACCAAAACAGTAGAGGAATGAGCGCCTTGGAAGACTACTCTCTGATGCCGGTTTGTAAAAAAGTCAGTCAACCACCCACCTAGTTTACCACCGAAGCTGTAGGAGCGCAGTTTATCAAGGTGACGTGAATGGGGACCTGATCAAAAGCCTTGGTCCAATTGAGAGTAACGAGATCCACATGACCGCCTGGTATTCTTTCCAAAGTTTGTTGCGAAGAGGAGGATATAGAATGTTATTCTCCGTTTCCGGATTACACTTGTGATCTTTTCAAAGTGGGAGTATATTTCTAAATTACTCCAGAGCTTTGTAACCTCAATCTTTGAACTTAGTACCAAGAATTATCCATTATGATCTTTCTTTCCTTAACTTCAAGTCTCTCGATCGGGCCTGGTGCGCCGTTTGTTAGACATCCCGCTGCATATAGTGCTTCAGGTCCAATCACAGTTTGATAATGTCTTAACTTTGCATTCCTAAAGATGGACGTTTTATTGTACCGTTGGTGTGTGGGGCGGAAGGCTGTTACTAATTTATTGACTCGAATTGAGATGGCGAACTTTTCAGAATTATTTGGCTCGATCCAATCACCATGATATTTAAACTTTTGAACTTTTAAGATCTGGCCGTGAGTGGTTTGAAACAAAGCTGGAGCTTCTTTTAAATTAGAGATTAATTGGGTTTTAGTGTAAGATATCTTGAGTCCTATTTTGGTTGCACAATCATGTAAGTAATTTACTTGTTGAATGGCTATTTCTGGCGACGAAGCTAACAAAGCGAGGTAATCAGCAATCGTGTTACCTCGAGGTCTGCCTATTTGTACTCCATTAGGGAATCCTTTGGATTGAAGAACGTGTCTCCATTCTCTTATGACTCTCTCAATGGCACAGTTGAAAAGCAGTGGTGATGATCTATTACACTGTAGAACATCCATTGAATGTGGAAGTGTTCAAAAATCTTGGATCTGAACTTTTCTCTGGAAGTTGTATCAGAAAGCGTACTCTGGATTATCATTCGAGTCATATTGTCACGAAGAAATTCATGGAGCGCTTGAAGAAGAATTGCTCGGTCAATGGAGTCGTAAGCATTCTGAAAGTCTACGAAGACGAGGACGAATGGTCTATATCTCAGTTTCTGATATGCGATCGTAATTTTCAGATTCAGAATCTGTTCAGCACATGATCTGGATTTTCTAAAACCTGCCTGGTACTCGCCTACTTGTGAGTAAAGCTTTAAAGAGCATAGTAGGGGAGTGAGGGGGTTTAAACCAGTTACACTAGCCGCTCGGCTACGCTGAACTCTCATGTGGATTACTCGCGAACGAATGGTCCAATTTTGGCATGCTACATAACGTTGGACTCGAGGTGACGCCCTCTTTCGAATGCACAACTCATTTCAACCTTAAAGTAAAACCTACCCCTACTAGGAGGTGAAATCTTAATTTTTTAATAAAAGTCGCATTCCAAATGTGACATGTATGAAGTGCGCTGCTAATATGGAATTAAACGTTTTGCCACATAAAGCGCATGCGTACTTCTCGATGGCGCTTTGAATTAACATTTTTGTTTTTTACGCAGGCACACTTGATGATTTTGTAAGACGTCGGGCTCTTTGAATAATGATTTATTGATGAGTGTTTATTTTTAATCCAACCAAAAGATGGAAAACTAATAGTTCATGCGCTTTTTAATATCTTGTGAACACATAAGGCTACGGACATGTATGAGGGGTAGTTGGATTTGGGATGACGCCCCGTTTTTTAAATTTATTTTTGATTTTTGTCAAAAGGGCCTACGTGTATTTTTGTTCATATCTGTGAACCCATAAGGCTACGGAATTGCATGAGGGGTCGTTGGATTTGGGATGACGCTCCGTTTTTTAATGTAGTTTTGTATTTTCAAAAGGGCCTAAGTGCACTTTTGTTAATATTTTGACAACGAATAAGGCTACGGATTTGTATGAGAGGACGTAGGATTTGGGATGACGCCCCGCTTTTGAATTTATTTTTGATTTTTGTCAAAGGGCGTAAGTGCACATTTGTTAATATCTTGTGAACCCATAAGGCTACGTACTTGTATGAGGGTTCCCTGGATTTGGGATAACGCCCCGTTTTTAATGTAGTTTCGATTTTTGTCAATAGGGCCTAAGTGCAACTTTGTTAATATTTTGATAACGAATAAAGTTACAGATTTGTATGAGGGGTCGTTGGATACGGGATGACGCCCCGGTTTTGAATGTTGTATTGATTTTTGTCAAAAAGGCCTAAGTGCACTTTTGTTAATATTTTAAGAACGAATAAGGCTACGGACTTGTATAAGCGGTTGTTGGACTTGGAGTGACATTTCCCTTTTGAATGTATTTTTTAATTTTTTGAAAAAAATACAGAGGGGCCTAACGCTGAAAATAGTGAATTATTATAAATAATTAAACATTTTAAAATTAAACGTGGTTATAGACAGAAAGCCGGTTTCGCTGGACGTCTGTTACAACGAGGCTATCACCGGCCATGGTGAATACAGCAAATTGCTATTTTGACGGTGTGATGTATGGCAGAACGAAAGGGCGAGGGTTCGTTTTATGATATTTTTCTCTGACGAACGAATAAAGGCGAGAGTATTGAATATCCCTTAAGGCGATCTTGAATCATGTTAGTAATTGCTGATCAGTAATATGACAAATGATAATAATTGTTGACAAAGGGGCCCTAACGATTAAACAAAATATTATTACTGTATTTAAATAATTTAAATTGTAACTGTAAAGTGGTGGTAGACAGACGGTACCGCTGGGCGTGTGTTTGAACAAGCCTGTTGCAGACCATAGTGGCAGTGCCGAGAAGAAATGGATCGTTATTTAGGCGGGACGGTGGGGGCGGCTTATGACGGTTCGTTTTCTGATATTTCCTATGACAAATGGAGGCTAATATTCCAAAACGTGTGAAGCGTGCTAAGATTTTTACCCCTTAAGGGGATCTTTAACAAGCTAGTAAACGGTAATAAGGGTGAGCGCTGTTTGGCACAGCAAATGGTTGTAGAATATGAAAACATAACATTCGGTCGACCAAGTCATGTGCCAAAACGGTAAGGTTATAAACTAAATATTGAGCTGGGTGAAGGTAAGTGGTTAACATGGTCATGTATTGAAGATGGACGCTTGCTAATATTTATTATTACAGTAAACTGTTTAGGATTCATAATAATAAGACACTCATGTTTTCAATGCTAACACACATAGTCCTGCTTGCTGGAGACTGAATACTGGATCTAGCCAGAGCTGCTGCAGCTGATAAGACAAGAATGTCTGCGTGGGCAGAAAGTACAGTGTCATATTACTTGGCTGGTGGCGGCTAGCAGGTCTGGCGTTTAAACAGCCGCCATGTTGGTTCTTATGCAGTAGTACTAGCGATGTATAAGAGGCAGCCATTTTGGTTCTTTATTTAAAAAATATGAACTTGTATAAGGTATACGAATCTTATCGTGCTTGAGGAATGTGGGCAGGCGTGGGAAACATGTGAGAGACAGACAACAGTTCAAGGTCAAAACACTGAGAAAATGCAACTTTCTCTGTTGCTAAGCAGACTGATAAGGATTGCGTTAGTAATGCACTTGTCATTTTACCAAACAGACGTATACTGTAGAGTTCTGAACTGAACTTTGGAAGAAAATCGTTTTTGTTTTCGGTAAGTACATATTAATGATTATTTTAATGATGTCATAGTAATGAACCTTAAATTTGTAGTTATTGGTAAGGTAATTAATTATTTATTTATTTGTTTGAAGATAACCGGTATAGCTGTCATGTCTGAGAGAGAGAGACCATTGCACTTTTGAGCCCACTAGAAGACAACAGCTACAAGCCAGAACAAGTCAAGGTGAGATTTTTTAACTTACTTGTATTATTTTTGTTTGATATTTTATTTTTATGAAATGCATGTATTAACCGAATTCAGGTATTTATGGCGGTTTATTTAATTTAATTTTGGAAACATGGAAAGAGAAGCTTTACCACCGTAGCAGTCACTGAAAACCCGAGACGCACTTGAGTGCAACCATTCTTTCCAGGCAGTGAACTATTGAAAACTCATGAAAGCCTAACTTAAAATGCTATTCCATTTTATCGGTATTGAAACCCCTAGACAAACAATTCCTTACATGTACATGACTGGGACAATGAATGCTTTCTTGATAAATGACTGTGTATTGGCAACCGGTACAAGACCATACTGGTTGTTGACCGGGAAAAATACAAGGCCATGTTGGATTTTCTTAAAACCAAAATTTAAATTTCATTTATGTGTTGTTCCCTATGGACTCAACGAATATCCACAGGTTTGAACATGATAATTTTGACAAATCGACATGACATACATTTTTTTATATATGTTGGTTAAAGGGGATCTGAATAAATGCAGCTTTATAATAAAATTAAGTATATGGGTTACTGTAAGTGCAGACATACATTTTATTTTAATTTTTTGATGATGTTTTAATTTAAAACCAATTAACGTTAAAGTTTTATTTACAAGTATTGGTTGATTGAGTGGTTGGTTATTTTGTTTGTTTTATGTGTGGTCATGCGTCATTAACGTAGTGAACAGACAGTGAACAATCATACGTTGTGATTTAAAGTACTCTGTGCTCTTGTGCAACGTTAATAACTTACAATAAAAATTTAAAAAGATATATTATAACACATGGCTTTAGTACCAAATACAACGAGTGAGCAAGTAGGTTTACCACGTGGGTTAAATTTAAAATCAGAAAACGATCGTTGGTTAACATTTGAATCCTGGCCTGTAGGTTTTTTGTCAGGACATAAACTTGCTGGAGCTGTTTTTTTTTACTTGAACCGAGAAGATGTGCGTTGTGTGTTTTGTCATGTTGAACTTTCACACTGGGAAGAAGGGGATGATCCCTTTCGAGACCAATTTCGATGGTCTACTCATTGTCCTTACATGCTTGTAAAACAAGTGGGTAACATACCAGTATATCCATTTTACTGAACCACAAGGCCATTGGCTACTACTTACGTTGCTGAATCAAATATACATAAAAATAATGATCTATTACCAGCCAATGGTAGTGTTGATATATGTGGCCCATATGACATATACAGTGTTGAATTGGCATGTGCTTTTGAAAAATTGTGAGTTTGCAAGCTGTGCGAAATATTTCACCAGTATTTAATATCTCCGAAACTATTACCGATATCACCCTGAAATGTTGTACGATGATCAAGGAAGTTACTAGAAGTTCACCAATTAGACATTCGTGAAACTGGTAGCTACAAAACCAGCATGGTGGCCAAGCGAAGTTGCGACTTTAAAATAGACGTTTCTCGCGATTTAACCAACCAAACGCAATAAAACCATCCGAAATATTTAGACGGTTCTCAGTATCTACGAATCATTTACAGCAATCAAACTGATTTTTTTATGTTCATAGAGGCTATGAACATAAGTTCATCTATAGGACTTTCAATAACTTGGTGAGCACAAATTAAACATCACGGCGACGCGGAGTATAAATATTTAAGTGGTCGTTTCTCGGGATTTAACCATCCGAGTGCAGTGGAACTTTGTACAGTAAATGCTTATGCAAATGTTAATCCACTCTCATCTAGTATATTTCAATTATTTTCAAAACCATAAGATGGCAGCTGTGCGAAATTTTAAAATCTCGTTTTTACTTCATGTGTCCTAATCATACGATTGATGTTTGGAATGCCAAACGAACACAATAATCTGCATGTAAGAGTACATAATTAAAAATCCAACAGCGCGCCCATCTGAAATATTTAGACTGTTTTCAATATCTACGAATCTATTACAACAATCAAACTGAAATTTTTTATGTTGATAGAGGCAATTGACATTAGTAGGATATATGAAAATAGGCTGTATAGTTCTTCACGGAACTACTTGTTACTTTTCAGATTGCTTCGACATTTTATTGACCTATCTTTTGAGCATCACCAGAATATTATTCCATTTACATTCTGGCGTTTATAGTTATACGAGTAGCCTTGTTAGAGTGCACGTTGCCTACCTTTGTTTGTTGTAGTAAGTTCCATAGTAGTAACTGACCTGTCAGTATGATGTTCACACTACAAAGGTTACAACTGTTTTGGTGATGGAGTGACCTACTATAAGTTTATATATTGGCTTTTGTGTTGGCTTCTGTGTTGGCTTTTGTGTTGACTTTTGTGTAGGCTTTTGTGTTGGCTTTTGTACTGGCTTTTGTACTTGCTTATTTGACAAGTTATTTTTGTCTATGTATTTAGTGGATTTTTATCCCTTGGTCTTGGAAAGTATCTGAAAGAGAGGGAATATTTAAAGACTTAACCTCAGCTCACCTAACCTAACCTAACCTAACCTAACCTATTTTCACCTAACCTAACCTCACTTGACCTAAATTCACCTAACCTAACCTATCATAACTTCACCTAACCTAACTTTACCTAACCTAAGCTTGCATTTCTCAGATCAAAATTAAATTCTAGGCATAGCCGAGTTGGAACCCAAGACCTCAGGGATAATACCCAAGTATACTAGCCACTACACCGCGAGATGGGCAAATTATCATGCAACACAACACAAAAATAAAAGTTTTCTGTAGTGTAACTCATTGGCGGAAAGCATAGTTGGGAATTCAAAGCCAAGACCTCAGGACTTTTGTTTTGAACATTATCAGAAATATTATACCATTTACATTTTGCTGCTGCTTATAGTTATAAGAGTTGGCATTAATATGGGAGCAAATGTGAGAGCAAAAGTTGTGGGAGCAAATATGGGAGCAAATGTGGGAGCAAATGAACTCACCTCGGACATCACCAGTGAGTGCTCATATCCACCGCTAGGTTTCGGAAACAAACTTTGCGTGTTGTATGTAACTATCTTACAAAGCTTTACTGCATGCAAAACGTGCTTGT
Organism: Meconema thalassinum; assembly: GCA_946902985.2. Taxonomy (NCBI): domain Eukaryota; kingdom Metazoa; phylum Arthropoda; class Insecta; order Orthoptera; family Tettigoniidae; genus Meconema; species Meconema thalassinum. The sequence goes on along the minus strand of OX336398.1, from coordinate 5,303,382 downwards.
AGAAGCTGTGCATATAATTTAAATATACAATTAACCACTGAGTATTCAGAACTAACATGTATAGCCTTGTCTTGGGTATATAGAGGATCCATAGCAAGAAAGACTGTCTAAGCCACGAGTGTTAAGCCTTGCCATATGCAGTAAGGACCTGTTGGCAGAAAATGGTTCCTGATAATAACGGACTAAATGAATATGAAACGTATTTTGATTGTCGCCTTAAATCCTATTTTATACGTTGAGGTACGTTTAAGGATTTAGGACGACAATTAAGACACTCGTATGGAAATTATAAAACGAGCAAAGCGAGTTTTATAAATATACTCGTATGTTAGGTTAGGTGAAGTTATGATAGGTTAGGTTAGGTTAGGTGAAGTTAGGTCAAGTTAGGTTAGGTTAGGTGAAGTTAGGTTAGGTGAAGTAAGGTTAGGTGAAGTTAGGTTAGGTTAGATTAGGTTAGGTTAGTTGAGCTGAGGTTAAGTCTTTAAAAATTCCCTCTCTTTCAGATACTTTCCAAGACATAGAAAAAAATCTACTAAAATCATTGACAAAAATAACTTTTTTGTAGAATTCCTAGTTTCCAAAATATAAGAATTTCAAAATTGGTCTGTTTAAAAAACATGAAAAATAAAAAAAATATTATAAAAAATAAAGGTCATAGAGACCATTCGTTTCAACTATGACACAACGTTCTATCATGTTTGGTTTTCAAGCTATCACCTACTTTCATACACAAAAATTTTCAGATGTTTTTAAAAAAATATAACAAGTAGTCCGTAGCAAAGCCCCCGTCAGCTCGAGTCCAACGACACCTCATTTATGAATCTCCGACCATGGGTTCGAGCGATATCGCATTGGCAGTAGTGGTGGGTTGTTAGGATCCCCACTACTCCCCTACTCATGGCATTCACAAAATGTCGGACGAGTGACGGCAGTCCCTTGTAGATAGACCGAGCGAGTCCACCAGCTCCCCTTAGAAGAGTAACAAGTGAGGAGGCTCCCGGCTAGCAAGGCGATCGAGGGGGAGAATGTAGTGGGGGAGAACGAGAACATACGGGTCACAAACGTAGATTGTATAAGTCATTAATGCACACACATTTATTTTCTTCAGGCAGAGTTCAAATAATGTAAAAGTGTGTAGGTTGCCTTCTGCAGAGGATGAATCGAACTTCCAAGCGTCATACGTAGTCGGTGACAACGACCGTAGGAGGTGAGAGCGTTCAGCTAAGTGCCGCGTGAGGGCACACGAAGGAGAAGCTTGATGATTTTGTTGAAAGAAGGGTAATGAATCTCGTTCACTAAACCACACTAAACACAGGCATGAGCAAAACCACAAGGAGAGAGCGAAAACACTCAGAAATCTCTGATGGTGGTTTTCACGGAATAAAAAGATGAGAGAGAGCGAAAAACTAGAAAACCCAAATCAAACTACGCAAGGTGTATAATCATGGAATATACAACATCGAATGTCAGATGAAGCGCCAAAGGAAGTCGGTGCCTCCTGGTACTTAGGAAGCAATATGGCCCAAGCTAAAGAGATACATAAAAGATGGGTTGACATACGGTAACATCATATATAGATGCAGCTAGCGGAAAGTCATTTTTGAGGCCGAGATCTGGAGTGTGGTGCTATAAGTATGTGAAACTTGGTTTATTCCTCCTACAGGAATGGGAAAATAGGAGCATTTGAATGTAGTGTTATTGAAAAATGCTGGAGATTGGGTGGCTAGATGGAGTACGAAATGAGATGTAATGAGATGAATGGGGTTAGATGATTCTGGTGAGTGGTAATGTAAGGAAGATATTGGTAGGGTTCATATTTAGGCACCAGGAATAGCATATTTTCAGCAGTAATGGAAGCGAGAATAAAGGACATGAACTATAGGCGTTAAGCAAGGTTAGAATATGGAAAATATATTGCTACGGTAGTAGGGTTTAGTGGCAATGTAAAGACGAATTATTTATCTTAACAATGGGAGAAATGGAGTGCAGCATTGAAACTCAAACATCAACGACAACAAAAACAAACACAACGACAACAGTAAAGTATTCTTTTCACTCAGCATTTTAGCCGCTTTGCTAGAGATCAGCTCAATTATGCGCAGGAAGGGACGCTATTACATAAATATGCTCATCGGTGATCCGTAGGCGAAGGTCAGCAGGGATGCGAAGGGTGCACCCTTAAACACCTTGTCCTTTATTGCATGCGGCATGCAATAATCTAACGCCTATGGATCGGAAAAAATTAGTGGCTAAGGAACAATCCCAACTCACTCATATGACTCGAAAGTTTCCAACAAGACCACACTATATATTCAATTGATAAACATTCACACTGTGTGAAAAGCATATTATTGAGCAATGGAAACGGAATCAGATCCGGATATTTCTTGAAGACTAATTTCCTGGTGTGATATCAATGAATGTTTCTCCAATTATAATTTATTTACTTTGAACTCTATAGCTTGACTATTACTTCACTTCCTATAATAATGTTCAGGGGCCGATAACCTAGATGTTAGGCCCTTAAAACATCAATTATCGTCATCATCACCTATAATAATGTACCCTACTTCAAACTGTTAGTACTAACTATTTCAGGCTGATATGTCCTGATACGTTGAATCCGGCTGCAATGAAGATATATGATGTTGGTAATAGTGGAACTAACACTTCCTCAACAGAAAAATGTTCTAAAAAGCAAAAATTGAAAAAATATTTATGTAGCGTATGCGCAAGTCAGTCTGTTTCGAGAGGAAATTTGAAGACGCACATGGTAATCCATAGCGGCGAGAAGCCGCATTTATGTAGCGTATGCGAAGCTAAATTTACTCGGAGGGGGGATATGAAGAAACACATGCTAATCCATAGCGGCGAGAAGCCGCATTTATGTAGTGTATGCGAAGCTAAATTTACTCGGAGAGGAGATATGAAGAGACACATGCTAGTCCATAGCGGCGAGAAGCCGCATTCATGTGATGTATGCGAAGCTAAATTTACTCGAAGAGGAACATTGGATACACACAAGCTACTCCATAGCGGCGAGAAGCCGCATTCATGTAGTGTATGCGAAGCTAAATTTACTCTGAGGGGACATTTGAATAAACACATGCCGATCCATAGCAGCGAGAAGCCGCACTCATGTAGCGTGTGCGACGCCAAATTTAGTCGGGCATATGATTTGAAACGACTATTGCTAATCCATAGCGGCATCAAGCCATATTCAGGTGGCGTATGCAAAGCCAAATTTGCTTTGAGAGGTAATTTGAATCAACACATGGTAATACATAGCGGATGGAGGCCATATTCATATCCCGTGTGCGAAGCCAAATTTAGGCTGAAAGGACATTTGAAAAAACATATGGATGCTCATACAGGAGAGGTGCCGTATTCCTGTGCCATATGCGAAGCTAAATTTACCCAGGAAGGAATTTTGAAGTCGCACATCCTTATCCATACAGGAGAGAAGCCATATTCCTGTAACCTTTGCGATGCCAAATTAACCCAAGGACGACATTTGAAGAGACACAGCCACGAGAAGCTTGACTAAAGTACCAACCAATTGCGTTGAAATTACCCTCAAACCAAGATTTATGAACAAACAACTTAAACAATAAAAGACGAAACAATTCTTATGTAGTAAAATGCGAAGGCAACCAACATCATAGTGGACATTTTCTAATAATAAGCATATTCCGTAGCAAATGAAATCTGTAGGAAAACATATTAACTCTTGATGTTGTTTGCTATTTCCAAATTCCTCTCTACATTAGCCCTCTTCAGAAACATTTTTCCTTACCACCTCTTCATTTGTTACTCTACCTACCCGTCTGATATTCATCATTCTCCTTAACACCACACTCCTGGAGCATGTTTCTCTTATTATCTGCTGCGGCGACAGTCCAAGTTTCAATTCGTTTGAGTGCCACTACCCAGATAATAAAAAACTGATTCTTTAGAAACGTAAATCTATATTTAATATCAATGCAATTACTTTTTGAATAAATGTCTTCCTTGCCCGAGAGAACCTACATTTTATATCTTAATTCTACAAGACCATTTTACTAATTTTCTTCATTATTAGTTGAATGTTGTGGTTGAAAATTATGGGTAATAAGCTGCAGCCTTGCTTTACACCTTTATGAATACCAGATGCTCTTATGTTTTTCAGCTTGTATGACTGCCGTCTGATTTCTGTACAGTTTAAGATGATTACAATATTCCAATCTTTTCCAGTATGTCATACAACTTACTCAAATCAGCGTTATTAAAAGCCTTTTCACTGTCTCAAATGCCATGAACGTTCTTTTATGTTTATTTATTCTACCTTCCAAGTTCAATCTAAGATTTACTACGGATTTCTTAGTTCCGAAGTTTCTCCTCAGACAAATTTCATCTTCACCAATCTCGCTTTCACTCTGTCTCTTCCATCTTGTAAATCATTCTAGTCTTGTTCCTTAAAGCATGAGCGATCACGCTGATTGTACTATAAACTTCCCATATATCAGCTTCTGTTTTCTTCGGTATATGGATGATAACATTCTTCTTAAAATCAGGGAGTACCGGTCTGATAAATCCTACATCCAACTAAATGATTTGGGACCAACTTCAGTAGCTATGAAAAGTAGCAACTCAGTTAGGATATCATCTATTCCGTATTAAAACTCTTTTCGTATAGTCATCAACTTCATCATCTTGCAGAACATGATTCTCAATTTCTTTACCTCTATACCAATGCTCTATGTAAGCTGTCTATTAATCCATTATTCGCTATACTGTTTTCCATATTATTGTTGGTCCTTTGAAAAGCTGTAACTACATTTCCTGCCTTCAGACAATTTTCAGACGTCTGCACGCTGTTTTCCCAATTTCATATCTTGCATTCTTGTTTTTCCGCCTTTCATACATTATTCTAATGAACTAGCCCCTTATTATGTTCGGTGAACTGCAACCCGACTAGCGGTTATATCATAGTTATCCTAACCAAGGGCTTTGATCAACCACGACATATATGGAAGACCATTAACCGCATCCGTACAGGACATGGAGTTTGTGCATACAATCAGCACAAATGGGGGAAGCGTCCAGACCCCTGCTGTGATTGTGGTACATTTAACCAGACCATCAGGGCATTCTGGAATATTGCATAATAAGAGCGTAACTAGGTGACACTAGCGACTACTTCAGTGCTACACCAACGAGCCTGGACTGGGTAAATAGAATGGACGTAAGGTCATAATAAGGTCGATATCTGTGCTCGTATGTACTTTTTCTTTCTTTCTTTTATCGTCGTGGTCACTAGGGACTTGACGTAGTTTTAGTTTCAAAGGGGTTCCGATCAGGATATCTAATTCAGAAAGTTCAAACTTTAACAAGTCCTTATCCACTTCCACCAGCCATAGAGGCATCACCTTTTAGCCTCGGAAGTATGATAATAGACGGTTGGAGAATCAACTTTCATTTCATTTTCATTTCATATTTATTCATCAGTGCCTTACACTATATTTACATTACACTGAAGGGAGTCTCTGAAAAAAGCAAAGCCCCACTTCGCATTCGGGATGCGTCAGAGCCCCCACTATATATACTGGGTTATATTTACATATGTACACAAGATGGCAATTAGTGAGAATCGAGGAATGATAAATTATTTACAGTATACATTTGAGGGACGGTAAATTTATATAGGATAAGGCAGGAAAACAAGAGAAGAGGTCACATAAATATTGTAAATGGAGATACACAGGAAACACTAGCACAACAAAGAATCGGGGCATAATGTATGAAGAACAACCTACTTGATGAAGAAATAATTTCGCAGCTTCCTCTTGAACTGCAACGGCATTATTGTAGCTGGCCTTCAGGGAACACGGTAGGCTGTTCCACGCACAGACCGATCTATTTACAAACCCCAGTTTGTACGACTCAGTCCTGGGTAGTGGGGCGTACAGCGTAACTCCGCGGCCCTTCTGAGCTGATCGGTAGCCAAGGGAAATTTTGTCTAAAATAGTAGATGAGTCTGTATTATTAAAAAGTTTTCTCAGGTATAACAAATCAATTTGTGTAAATAGGTTCTCAATAGATGGAAGGCTACATTTTTGGCGTCTGATTTTAGAGTCTACGTCGGAATTTTTCCAAAGAATGAATTTAGTTGCACGATTTTGTATCTGTTCAAGCTTAAGGATATTTCCCTTGGTACCGGGGTCCATGAAGGGCACGCGTGAATTAGCAGCGGTCGTACTAGACTCAGGTAGGCGGTCCTCTTCACTTTGGTACGGCAGCCACGTAGATTTCTGCTTAGCATACCTAGTTGGCGTGCAGCTTGGTTCCTCACTGCGTCGGTGTGGGTGTTCCATTTCAGGTCGGAAGTGATGTTGAGTCCAAGAAGGTTGACGCACTGCACACGGGGAATCGGAGTGTTTTCAAAGTGATAAGGGTTGGCCGCTGGAATTTGATTACGGGTTAGGGAGATTAGATTACTTTTGGAAGAATTGACAGCCAGGCCGTTAATTTTGCACCAGACACTGATGTTATTTAGATCCTCCTGCAGGGTGGTGAGGTCACTATTGTCTTTGATCTTGCGATAGAGGGTTGTGTCGTCGGCATATTGGTAGATGTTTGAGGAGACTGCATGGGGAAGATCCAACATGAATATGTTGAAAAGTAGAGGACCAAGGAGAGATCCTTGAGGGACACCAGATGGGACCAAAACAGTAGAGGAATGAGCGCCTTGGAAGACTACTCTCTAATGCCGGTTTGTAAAAAAGTCAGTCAACCACCCACCTAGTTTACCACCGAAGCTGTAGGAGCGCAGTTTATCAAGGTGACGTGAATGGGGACCTGATCAAAAGCCTTGGTCCAATTGAGAGTAACGAGATCCACATGACCGCCTGGTATTCTTTCCAAAGTTTGTTGCGAAGAGGAGGATATAGAATGTTATTCTCCGTTTCCGGATTACACTTGTGATCTTTTCAAAGTGGGAGTATATTTCTAAATTACTCCAGAGCTTTGTAACCTCAATCTTTGAACTTAGTACCAAGAATTATCCATTATGATCTTTCTTTCCTTAACTTCAAGTCTCTCGATCGGGCCAGGTGCGCCGTTTGTTAGACATCCCGCTGCATATAGTGCTTCAGGTCCAATCACAGTTTGATAATGTCTTAACTTTGCATTCCTAAAGATGGACGTTTTATTGTACCGTTGGTGTGTGGGGCGGAAGGCTGTTACTAATTTATTGACTCGAATTGAGATGGCGAACTTTTCAGAATTATTTGGCTCGATCCAATCACCATGATATTTAAACTTTTGAACTTTTAAGATCTGGCCGTGAGTGGTTTGAAACAAAGCTGGAGCTTCTTTTAAATTAGAGATTAATTGGGTTTTAGTGTAAGATATCTTGAGTCCTATTTTGGTTGCACAATCATGTAAGTAATTTACTTGTTGAATGGCTATTTCTGGCGACGAAGCTAACAAAGCGAGGTAATCAGCAATCGTGTTATCTCGAGGTCTGCCTATTTGTACTCCATTAGGGAATCCTTTGGATTGAAGAACGAGTCTCCATTCTCTTATGACTCTCTCAATGGCACAGTTGAAAAGCAGTGGTGATGATCTATTACACTGTAGAACATCCATTGAATGTGGAAGTGTTCAAAAATCTTGGATCTGAACTTTTCTCTGGAAGTTGTATCAGAAAGCGTACTCTGGATTATCATTCGAGTCATATTGTCACGAAGAAATTCATGGAGCGCTTGAAGAAGAATTGCTCGGTCAATGGAGTCGTAAGCATTCTGAAAGTCTACGAAGACGAGGACGAATGGTCTATATCTCAGTTTCTGATATGCGATCGTAATTTTCAGATTCAGAATCTGTTCAGCACATGATCTGGATTTTCTAAAACCTGCCTGGTACTCGCCTACTTGTGAGTAAGGCTTTAAAGAGCATAGTAGGGGAGTGAGGGGGTTTAAACCAGTTACACTAGCCGCTCGGCTACGCTGAACTCTCATGTGGATTACTCGCGAACGAATGGTCCAATTTTGGCATGCGACATAACGTTGGACTCGAGGTGACGCCCTCTTTCGAATGCACAACTCATTTCAACCTTAAAGTAAAACCTACCCCTACTAGGAGGTGAAATCTTAATTTTTTAATAAAAGTCGCATTCCAAATGTGACATGTATGAAGTGCGCTGCTAATATGGAATTAAACGTTTTGCCACATAAAGCGCATGCGTACTTCTCGATGGCGCTTTGAATTAACATTTTTGTTTTTTACGCAGGCACACTTGATGATTTTGTAAGACGTCGGGCTCTTTGAATAATGATTTATTGATGAGTGTTTATTTTTAATCCAACCAAAAGATGGAAAACTAATAGTTCATGCGCTTTTTAATATCTTGTGAACACATAAGGCTACGGACATGTATGAGGGGTAGTTGGATTTTGGATGACGCCCCGTTTTTTAAATTTATTTTTGATTTTTGTCAAAAGGGCCTACGTGTATTTTTGTTCATATCTGTGAACCCATAAGGCTGCGGAATTGCATGAGGGGTCGTTGGATTTTGGATTACGCTCCGTTTTTTAATGTAGTTTTGTATTTTCAAAAGGGCCTAAGTGCACTTTTGTTAATATTTTGAGAACGAATAAGGCTACGGATTTGTATGAGAGGACGTAGGATTTGGGATGACGCCCCGCTTTTGAATTTATTTTTGATTTTTGTCAAAGGGCGTAAGTGCACATTTGTTAATATCTTGTGAACCCATAAGGCTACGTACTTGTATGAGGGTTCCCTGGATTTGGGATAACGCCCCGTTTTTAATGTAGTTTCGATTTTTGTCAATAGGGCCTAAGTGCAACTTTGTTAATATTTTGATAACGAATAAAGTTACAGATTTGTATGAGGGGTCGTTGGATACGGGATGACGCCCCGGTTTTGAATGTTGTATTGATTTTTGTCAAAAAGGCCTAAGTGCACTTTTGTTAATATTTTAAGAACGAATAAGGCTACGGACTTGTATAAGCGGTTGTTGGACTTGGAGTGACATTTCCCTTTTGAATGTATTTTTTAATTTTTTGAAAAAAATACAGAGGGGCCTAACGCTGAAAATAGTGAATTATTATAAATAATTAAACATTTTAATATTAAACGTGGTTATAGACAGAAAGCCGGTTTCGCTGGACGTCTGTTACAACGAGGCTATCACCGGCCATGGTGAATACAGCAAATTGCTATTTTGACGGTGTGATGTATGGCAGAACGAAAGGGCGAGGGTTCGTTTTATGATATTTTTCTCTGACGAACGAATAAAGGCGAGAGTCTTGAATATCCCTTAAGGCGATCTTGAATCATGTTAGTAATTGCTGATCAGTAATATGACAAATGATAATAATTGTTGACAAAGGGGCCCTAACGATGAAACAAAATATTATTACTGTATTTAAATAATTTAAATTGTAACTGTAAAGTGGTGGTAGACAGACGGTACCGCTGGGCGTGTGTTTGAACAAGCCTGTTGCAGACCATAGTGGCAGTGCCGAGAAGAAATGGATCGTTATTTAGGCGGGACGGTGGGGGCGGCTTATGACGATTCGTTTTCTGATATTTCCTATGACAAATGGAGGCTAATATTCCAAAACGTGTGAAGCGTGCTAAGATTTTTACCCCTTAAGGGGATCTTTAACAAGCTAGTAAACGGTAATAAGGGTGAGCGCTGTTTGGCACAGCAAATGGTTGTAGAATATGAAAACATAACATTCGGTCGACCAAGTCATGTGCCAAAACGGTAAGGTTATAAACTAAATATTGAGCTGGGTGAAGGTAAGTGGTTAACATGGTCATGTATTGAAGATGGACGCTTGCTAATATTTATTATTACAGTAAACTGTTTAGGATTCATAATAATAAGACACTCATGTTTTCAATGCTAACACACATAGTCCTGCTTGCTGGAGACTGAATACTGGATCTAGCCAGAGCTGCTGCAGCTGATAAGACAAGAATGTCTGCGTGGGCAGAAAGTACAGTGTCATATTACTTGGCTGGTGGCGGCTAGCAGGTCTGGCGTTTAAACAGCCGCCATGTTGGTTCTTATGCAGTAGTACTAGCGATGTATAAGAGGCAGCCATTTTGGTTCTTTATTTAAAAAATATGAACTTGTATAAGGTATACGAATCTTATCGTGCTTGAGGAATGTGGGCAGGCGTGGGAAACATGTGAGAGACAGACAACAGTTCAAGGTCAAAACACTGAGAAAATGCAACTTTCTCTGTTGCTAAGCAGACTGATAAGGATTGCGTTAGTAATGCACTTGTCATTTTACCAAACAGACGTATACTGTAGAGTTCTGAACTGAACTTTGGAAGAAAATCGTTTTTGTTTTCGGTAAGTACATATTAATGATTATTTTAATGATGTCATAGTAATGAACCTTAAATTTGTAGTTATTGGTAAGGTAATTAATTATTTATTTATTTGTTTGAAGATAACCGGTATAGCTGTCATGTCTGAGAGAGAGAGACCATTGCACTTTTGAGCCCACTAGAAGACAACAGCTACAAGCCAGAACAAGTCAAGGTGAGATTTTTTAACTTACTTGTATTATTTTTGTTTGATATTTTATTTTTATGAAATGCATGTATTAACCGAATTCAGGTATTTATGGCGGTTTATTTAATTTAATTTTGGAAACATGGAAAGAGAAGCTTTACCACCGTAGCAGTCACTGGAAACCCGAGACGCACTTGAGTGCAACCATTCTTTCCAGGCAGTGAACTATTGAAAACTCATGAAAGCCTAACTTAAAATGCTATTCCATTTTATCGCTATTGAAACCCCTAGACAAACAATTCCTTACATGTACATGACTGGGACAATGAATGCTTTCTTGATAAATGACTGTGTATTGGCAACCGGTACAAGACCATACTGGTTGTTGACCGGGAAAAATACAAGGCCATGTTGGATTTTCTTAAAACCAAAATTTAAATTTCATTTATGTGTTGTTCCCTATGGACTCAACGAATATCCACAGGTTTGAACATGATAATTTTGACAAATCGACATGACATACATTTTTTTATATATGTTGGTTAAAGGGGATCTGAATAAATGCAGCTTTATAATAAAATTAAGTATATGGGTTACTGTAAGTGCAGACATACATTTTATTTTAATTTTTTGATGATGTTTTAATTTAAAACCAATTAACGTTAAAGTTTTATTTACAAGTATTGATTGATTGAGTGGTTGGTTATTTTGTTTGTTTTATGTGTGGTCATGCGTCATTAACGTAGTGAACAGACAGTGAACAATCATACGTTGTGATTTAAAGTACTCTGTGCTCTTGTGCAACGTTAATAACTTACAATAAAAATTAAAAAAGATATATTATAACACATGGCTTTAGTACCAAATACAACGAGTGAGCAAGTAGGTTTACCACGTGGGTTAAATTTAAAATCAGAAAACGATCGTTGGTTAACATTTGAATCCTGGCCTGTAGGTATTTTGTCAGGACATAAACTTGCTGGAGTTGTTTTTTTTTTACTTGAACCGAGAAGATGTGCGTTGTGTGTTTTGTCATGTCGAACTTTCACACTGGGAAGAAGGGGATGATCCTTTTCGAGACCAATTTCGATGGTCTACTCATTGTCCTTACATGCTTGTAAAACAAGTGGGTAACATACCAGTATATCCATTTTACTGAACCACAAGGCCATTGGCTACTACTTACGTTGCTGAATCAAATATACATAAAAATAATGATCTATTACCAGCCAATGGTAGTGTTGATATATGTGGCCCATATGACATATACAGTGTTGAATTGGCATGAGCTTTTGAAAAATTGTGAGTTTGCAAGCTGTGCGAAATATTTCACCAGTATTTAATATCTCCGAAACTATTACCGATATCACCCTGAAATGTTGTACGATGATCAAGGAAGTTACTAGAAGTTCACCAATTAGACATTCGTGAAACTGGTAGCTACAAAACCAGCATGGTGGCCAAGCGAAGTTGCGACTTTAAAATAGACGTTTCTCGCGATTTAACCAACCAAACGCAATAAAACCATCCGAAATATTTAGACGGTTCTCAGTATCTACGAATCATTTACAGCAATCAAACTGATTTTTTTATGTTCATAGAGGCTATGAACATAAGTTCATCTATAGGACTTTCAATAACCTGGTGAGCACAAATTAAACATCCCGGCGACGCGGAGTATAAATATTTAAGTGGTCGTTTCTCGGGATTTAACCATCCGAGTGCAGTGGAACTTTGTACAGTAAATGCTTATGCAAATGTTAATCCACTCTCATCTAGTATATTTCAATTATTTTCAAAACCATAAGATGGCAGCTGTGCGAAATTTTAAAATCTTGTTTTTACTTCATGTGTCCTAATCATACGATTGATGTTTGGAATGCCAAACGAACACCATAATCTTCATGTAAGAGTACATAATTAAAAATCCAACAGCGCGCCCATCTGAAATATTTAGACTGTTTTCAATATCTACGAATCTATTACAACAATCAAACTGAAATTTTGTATGTTGATAGAGGCAATTGACATTAGTAGGATATATGAAAATAGGCTGTATAGTTCTTCACGGAACTACTTGTTACTTTTCAGATTGCTTCGACATTTTATTGACCTATCTTTTGAGCATCACCAGAATATTATTCCATTTACATTCTGGCGTTTATAGTTATACGAGTAGCCTTGTTAGAGTGCACGTTGCGTACCTTTGTTTGTTGTAGTAAGTTCCATAGTAGTAACTGACCTGTCAGTATGATGTTCACACTACAAAGGTTACAACTGTTTTGGTGATGGAGTGACGTACTATAAGTTTATATATTGGCTTTTGTGTTGGCTTCTGTGTTGGCTTTTGTGTTGACTTTTGTGTAGGCTTTTGTGTTGGCTTTTGTACTGGCTTTTGTACTTGCTTATTTGACAAGCTATTTTTGTCTATGTATTTAGTGGATTTTTATCCCTTGGTCTTGGAAAGTATCTGAAAGAGAGGGAATATTTAAAGACTTAACCTCAGCTCACCTAACCTAACCTAACCTAACCTACTTTCACCTAACCTAACCTCACGTGACCTAAATTCACCTAACCTAACCTATCATAACTTCACCTAACCTAACTTTACCTAACCTAAGCTTGCATTTCTCAGATCAAAATTAAATTCTAGGCATAGCCGAGTTGGAACCCAAGACCTCAGGGATAACACCCAAGTATACTAGCCACTACACCGCGAGATGGGCAAATTATCATGCAACACAACACAAAAATAAAAGTTTTCTGTAGTGTAACTCATTGGCGGAAAGCATAGTTGGGAATTCAAAGCCAAGACCTCAGGACTTTTGTTTTGAACATTATCAGAAATATTATACCATTTACATTTTGCTGCTTCTTATAGTTATAAGAGTTGGCATTAATATGGGAGCAAATGTGAGAGCAAAAGATGTGGGAGCAAATATGGGAGCAAATGTGGGAGCAAATGAACTCACCTCGGACATCACCAGTGAGTGCTCATATCCACCGCTAGGTTTCGGAAACAAACTTTGCGTGTTGTATGTAACTATCTTACAAAGCTTTACTGCATGCAAAACGTGCTTGTAGAAGCTGTGCATATAATTTAAATATACAATTAACCACTGAGTATTCAGAACTAACATGTATAGCCTTGTCTTGGGTATATAGAGGATCCTTAGCAAGAAAGACTGTCTAAGCCACGAGTGTAAAGCCTTGCCATATGCAGTAAGGACCTGTTGGCAGAAAATGGTTCCTGATAATAACGGACTAAATGAATATGAAACGTATTTTGATTGTCGCCTTAAATCCTATTTTATACGTTGAGGTACGTTTAAGGATTTAGGACGACAATTAAGACACTCGTATGGAAATTATAAAACGAGCAAAGCGAGTTTTATAAATATACTCGTATGTTAGGTTAGGTGAAGTTATGATAGGTTAGGTTAGGTTAGGTGAAGTTAGGTCAAGTTAGGTTAGGTTAGGTGAAGTTAGGTTAGGTGAAGTAAGGTTAGGTGAAGTTAGGTTAGGTTAGATTAGGTTAGGTTAGTTGAGCTGAGGTTAAGTCTTTAAAAATTCCCTCTCTTTCAGATACTTTCCAAGACATAGAAAAAAATCTACTAAAATCATTGACAAAAATAACTTTTTTGTAGAATTCCTAGTTTCCAAAATATAAGAATTTCAAAATTGGTCTGTTTAAAAAACATGAAAAATAAAAAAAATATTATAAAAAATAAAGGTCATAGAGACCATTCGTTTCAACTATGACACAACGTTCTATCATGTTTGGTTTTCAAGCTATCACCTACTTTCATACACAAAAATTTTCAGATGTTTTTAAAAAAATATAACAAGTAGTCCGTAGCAAAGCCCCCGTCAGCTCGAGTCCAACGACACCTCATTTATGAATCTCCGACCATGGGTTCGAGCGATATCGCATTGGCAGTAGTGGTGGGTTGTTAGGATCCCCACTACTCCCCTACTCATGGCATTCACAAAATGTCGGACGAGTGACGGCAGTCCCTTGTAGATAGACCGAGCGAGTCCACCAGCTCCCCTTAGAAGAGTAACAAGTGAGGAGGCTCCCGGCTAGCAAGGCGATCGAGGGGGAGAATGTAGTGGGGGAGAACGAGAACATACGGGTCACAAAAGTAGATTGTATAAGTCATTAATGCACACACATTTATTTTCTTCAGGCAGAGTTCAAATAATGTAAAAGTGTGTAGGTTGCCTTCTGCAGAGGATGAATCGAACTTCCAAGCGTCATACGTAGTCGGTGACAACGACCGTAGGAGGTGAGAGAGTTCAGCTAAGTGCCGCGTGAGGGCACACGAAGGAGAAGCTTGCTGATTTTGTTGAAAGAAGGGTAATGAATCTCGTTCACTAAACCACACTAAACACAGGCATGAGCAAAACCACAAGGAGAGAGCGAAAACACTCAGAAATCTCTGATGGTGGTTTTCACGGAATAAAAAGATGAGAGAGAGCGAAAAACTAGAAAACCCAAATCAAACTACGCAAGGTGTATAATCATGGAATATACAACATCGAATGTCAGATGAAGCGCCAAAGGAAGTCGGTGCCTCCTGGTACTTAGGAAGCAATATGGCCCAAGCTAAAGAGATACATAAAAGATGGGTTGACATACGGTAACATCATATATAGATGCAGCTAGCGGAAAGTCATTTTTGAGGCCGAGATCTGGAGTGTGGTGCTATAAGTATGTGAAACTTGGTTTATTCCTCCTACAGGAATGGGAAAATAGGAGCATTTGAATGTAGTGTTATTGAAAAATGCTGGAGATTGGGTGGCTAGATGGAGTACGAAATGAGATGTAATGAGATGAATGGGGTTAGATGATTCTGGTGAGTGGTAATGTAAGGAAGATATTGGTAGGGTTCATATTTAGGCACCAGGAATAGCATATTTTCAGCAGTAATGGAAGCGAGAATAAAGGACATGAACTATAGGCGTTAAGCAAGGTTAGAATATGGAAAATATATTGCTACGGTAGTAGGGTTTAGTGGCAATGTAAAGACGAATTATTTATCTTAACAATGGGAGAAATGGAGTGCAGCATTGAAACTCAAACATCAACGACAACAAAAACAAACACAACGACAACAGTAAAGTATTCTTTTCACTCAGCATTTTAGCCGCTTTGCTAGAGATCAGCTCAATTATGCGCAGGAAGGGACGCTATTACATAAATATGCTCATCGGTGATCCGTAGGCGAAGGTCAGCAGGGATGCGAAGGGTGCACCCTTAAACACCTTGTCCTTTATTGCATGCGGCATGCAATAATCTAACGCCTATGGATCGGAAAAAATTAATGAACTAGCCCCTTATTATGTTCGGTGAAATGCAACCCGACTAGCGGTTTTATCATAGTTATCCTAACCAAGGGCTTTGATCAACCACGACATATATGGAAGACCATTAACCGCATCCGTACAGGACATGGAGTTTGTGCATACAATCAGCACAAATGGGGGAAGCGTCCAGACCCCTGCTGTGATTGTGGTACATTTAACCAGACCATCAGGGCATTCTGGAATATTGCATAATAAGAGCGTAACTAGGTGACACTAGCGACTACTTCAGTGCTACACCAACGAGCCTGGACTGGGTAAATAGAATGGACGTAAGGTCATAATAAGGTCGATATCTGTGCTCGTATGTACTTTTTCTTTCTTTCTTTTATCGTCGTGGTCACTAGGGACTTGACGTAGTTTTAGTTTCAAAGGGGTTCCGATCAGGATATCTGATTCAGAAGGTTCAAACTTTAACAAGTCCTTATCCACTTCCACCAGCCATAGAGGCATCACCTCTTAGCCTCGGAAGTATGATAATAGACGGTTGGAGAATCAACTTTCATTTCATTTTCATTTCATATTTATTCATCAGTGCCTTACACTATATTTACATTACACTGAAGGGAGTCTCTGAAAAAAGCAAAGCCCCACTTCGCATTCGGGATGCGTCAGAGCCCCCACTATATATACTGGGTTATATTTACATATGTACACAAGATGGCAATTAGTGAGAATCGAGGAATGATAAATTATTTACAGTATACATTTGAGGGACGGTAAATTTATATAGGATAAGGCAGGAAAACAAGAGAAGAGGTCACATAAATATTGTAAATGGAGATACACAGGAAACACTAGCACAACAAAGAATCGGGGCATAATGTATGAAGAACAACCTACTTGATGAAGAAATAATGCCGCAGCTTCCTCTTGAACTGAACGGCATTATTGTAGCTGGCCTTCAGGGAACACGGTAGGCTGTTCCACGCACAGACCGATCTATTTACAAACCCCAGTTTGTACGACTCAGTCCTGGGTAGTGGGGCGTACAGCGTAACTCCGCGGCCCTTCTGAGCTGATCGGTAGCCAAGGGAAATTTTGTCTAAAATAGTAGATGAGTCTGTATTATTAAAAAGTTTTCTCAGGTATAACAAATCAATTTGTGTAAATAGGTTCTCAATAGATGGAAGGCTACATTTTTGGCGTCTGATTTTAGAGTCTACGTCGGAATTTTTCGAAAGAATGAATTTAGTTGCACGATTTTGTATCTGTTCAAGCTTAAGGATATTTCCCTTGGTACCGGGGTCCATGAAGGGCACGCGTGAATTAGCAGCGGTCGTACTAGACTCAGGTAGGCGGTCCTCTTCACTTTGGTACGGCAGCCACGTAGATTTCTGCTTAGCATACCTAGTTGGCGTGCAGCATGGTTCCTCACTGCGTCGGTGTGGGTGTTCCATTTCAGGTCGGAAGTGATGTTGAGTCCAAGAAGGTTGACGCACTGCACACGGGGAATCGGAGTGTTTTCAAAGTGATAAGGGTTGGCCGCTGGAATTTGATTACGGGTTAGGGAGATTAGATTACTTTTGGAAGAATTGACAGCCAGGCCGTTAATTTTGCACCAGACACTGATGTTATTTAGATCCTCCTGCAGGGTGGTGAGGTCACTATTGTCTTTGATCTTGCGATAGAGGGTTGTGTCGTCGGCATATTGGTAGATGTTTGAGGAGACTGCATGGGGAAGATCCAACATGAATATGTTGAAAAGTAGAGGACCAAGGAGAGATCCTTCAGGGACACCAGATGGGACCAAAACAGTAGAGGAATGAGCGCCTTGGAAGACTACTCTCTGATGCCGGTTTGTAAAAAAGTCAGTCAACCACCCACCTAGTTTACCACCGAAGCTGTAGGAGCGCAGTTTATCAAGGTGACGTGAATGGGGACCTGACAAAAGCCTTGGTCCAATTGAGAGTAACGAGATCCACATGACCGCCTGGTATTCTTTCCAAAGTTTGTTGCGAAGAGGAGGATATAGAATGTTATTCTCCGTTTCCGGATTACACTTGTGATCTTTTCAAAGTGGGAGTATATTTCTAAATTACTCCAGAGCTTTGTAACCTCAATCTTTGAACTTAGTACCAAGAATTATTCATTATGATCTTTCTTTCCTTAACTTCAAGTCTCTCGATCGGGCCAGGTGCGCCGTTTGTTAGACATCCCGCTGCATATAGTGCTTCAGGTCCAATCACAGTTTGATAATGTCTTAACTTTGCATTCCTAAAGATGGACGTTTTATTGTACCGTTGGTGTGTGGGGCGGAAGGCTGTTACTAATTTATTGACTCGAATTGAGATGGCGAACTTTTCAGAATTATTTGGCTCGATCCAATCACCATGATATTTAAACTTTTGAACTTTTAAGATCTGGCCATGAGTGGTTTGAAAAAAAGGTGGAGCTTCTTTTAAATTAGAGATTAATTGGGTTTTAGTGTAAGATATCTTGAGTCCTATTTTGGTTGCACAATCATGTAAGTAATTTACTTGTTGAATGGCTATTTCTGGCGACGAAGCTAACAAAGCGAGGTAATCAGCAATCGTGTTATCTCGAGGTCTGCCTATTTGTACTCCATTAGGGAATCCTTTGGATTGAAGAACGTGTCTCCATTCTCTTATGACTCTCTCAATGGCACAGTTGAAAAGCAGTGGTGATGATCTATTACACTGTAGAACATCCATTGAATGTGGAAGTGTTCAAAAATCTTGGATCTGAACTTTTCTCTGGAAGTTGTATCAGAAAGCGTACTCTGGATTATCATTCGAGTCATATTGTCACGAAGAAATTCATGGAGCGCTTGAAGAAGAATTGCTCGGTCAATGGAGTCGTAAGCATTCTGAAAGTCTACGAAGACGAGGACGAATGGTCTATATCTCAGTTTCTGATATGCGATCGTAATTTTCAGATTCAGAATCTGTTCAGCACATGATCTGGATTTTCTAAAACCTGCCTGGTACTCGCCTACTTGTGAGTAAGGCTTTAAAGAGCATAGTAGGGGAGTGAGGGGGTTTAAACCAGTTACACTAGCCGCTCGGCTACGCTGAACTCTCATGTGGATTACTCGCGAACGAATGGTCCAATTTTGGCATGCGACATAACGTTGGACTCGAGGTGACGCCCTCTTTCGAATGCACAACTCATTTCAACCTTAAAGTAAAACCTACCCCTACTAGGAGGTGAAATCTTAATTTTTTAATAAAAGTCGCATTCCAAATGTGACATGTATGAAGTGCGCTGCTAATATGGAATTAAACGTTTTGCCACATAAAGCGCATGCGTACTTCTCGATGGCGCTTTGAATTAACATTTTTGTTTTTTACGCAGGCACACTTGATGATTTTGTAAGACGTCGGGCTCTTTGAATAATGAACCCATAAGGCTACGTACTTGTATGAGGGTTCCCTGGATTTGGGATAACGCCCCGTTTTTAATGTAGTTTCGATTTTTGTCAATAGGGCCTAAGTGCAACTTTGTTAATATTTTGATAACGAATAAAGTTACAGATTTGTATGAGGGGTCGTTGGATACGGGATGACGCCCCGGTTTTGAATGTTGTATTGATTTTTGTCAAAAAGGCCTAAGTGCACTTTTGTTAATATTTTAAGAACGAATAAGGCTACGGACTTGTATAAGCGGTTGTTGGACTTGGAGTGACATTTCCCTTTTGAATGTATTTTTTAATTTTTTGAAAAAAATACAGAGGGGCCTAACGCTGAAAATAGTGAATTATTATAAATAATTAAACATTTTAAAATTAAACGTGGTTATAGACAGAAAGCCGGTTTCGCTGGACGTCTGTTACAACGAGGCTATCACCGGCCATGGTGAATACAGCAAATTGCTATTTTGACGGTGTGATGTATGGCAGAACGAAAGGGCGAGGGTTCGTTTTATGATATTTTTCTCTGACGAACGAATAAAGGCGAGAGTCTTGAATATCCCTTAAGGCGATCTTGAATCATGTTAGTAATTGCTGATCAGTAATATGACAAATGATAATAATTGTTGACAAAGGGGCCCTAACGATGAAACAAAATATTATTACTGTATTTAAATAATTTAAATTGTAACTGTAAAGTGGTGGTAGACAGACGGTACCGCTGGGCGTGTGTTTGAACAAGCCTGTTGCAGACCATAGTGGCAGTGCCGAGAAGAAATGGATCGTTATTTAGGCGGGACGGTGGGGGCGGCTTATGACGGTTCGTTTTCTGATATTTCCTATGACAAATGGAGGCTAATATTCCAAAACGTGTGAAGCGTGCTAAGATTTTTACCCCTTAAGGGGATCTTTAACAAGCTAGTAAACGGTAATAAGGGTGAGCGCTGTTTGGCACAGCAAATGGTTGTAGAATATGAAAACATAACATTCGGTCGACCAAGTCATGTGCCAAAACGGTAAGGTTATAAACTAAATATTGAGCTGGGTGAAGGTAAGTGGTTAACATGGTCATGTATTGAAGATGGACGCTTGCTAATATTTATTATTACAGTAAACTGTTTAGGATTCATAATAATAAGACACTCATGTTTTCAATGCTAACACACATAGTCCTGCTTGCTGGAGACTGAATACTGGATCTAGCCAGAGCTGCTGCAGCTGATAAGACAAGAATGTCTGCGTGGGCACAAAGTACAGTGTCATATTACTTGGCTGGTGGCGGCTAACAGGTCTGGCGTTTAAACAGCCGCCATGTTGGTTCTTATGCAGTAGTACTAGCGATGTATAAGAGGCAGCCATTTTGGTTCTTTATTTAAAAAATATGAACTTGTATAAGGTATACGAATCTTATCGTGCTTGAGGAATGTGGGCAGGCGTGGGAAACATGTGAGAGACAGACAACAGTTCAAGGTCAAAACACTGAGAAAATGCAACTTTCTCTGTTGCTAAGCAGACTGATAAGGATTGCGTTAGTAATGCACTTGTCATTTTACCAAACAGACGTATACTGTAGAGTTCTGAACTGAACTTTGGAAGAAAATCGTTTTTGTTTTCGGTAAGTACATATTAATGATTATTTTAATGATGTCATAGTAATGAACCTTAAATTTGTAGTTATTGGTAAGGTAATTAATTATTTATTTATTTGTTTGAAGATAACCGGTATAGCTGTCATGTCTGAGAGAGAGAGACCATTGCACTTTTGAGCCCACTAGAAGACAACAGCTACAAGCCAGAACAAGTCAAGGTGAGATTTTTTAACTTACTTGTATTATTTTTGTTTGATATTTTATTTTTATGAAATGCATGTATTAACCGAATTCAGGTATTTATGGCGGTTTATTTAATTTAATTTTGGAAACATGGAAAGAGAAGCTTTACCACCGTAGCAGTCACTGGAAACCCGAGACGCACTTGAGTGCAACCATTCTTTCCAGGCAGTGAACTATTGAAAACTCATGAAAGCCTAACTTAAAATGCTATTCCATTTTATCGCTATTGAAACCCCTAGACAAACAATTCCTTACATGTACATGACTGGGACAATGAATGCTTTCTTGATAAATGACTGTGTATTGGCAACCGGTACAAGACCATACTGGTTGTTGACCGGGAAAAATACAAGGCCATGTTGGATTTTCTTAAAACCAAAATTTAAATTTCATTTATGTGTTGTTCCCTATGGACTCAACGAATATCCACAGGTTTGAACATGATAATTTTGACAAATCGACATGACATACATTTTTTTATATATGTTGGTTAAAGGGGATCTGAATAAATGCAGCTTTATAATAAAATTAAGTATATGGGTTACTGTAAGTGCAGACATACATTTTATTTTAATTTTTTGATGATGTTTTAATTTAAAACCAATTAACGTTAAAGTTTTATTTACAAGTATTGATTGATTGAGTGGTTGGTTATTTTGTTTGTTTTATGTGTGGTCATGCGTCATTAACGTAGTGAACAGACAGTGAACAATCATACGTTGTGATTTAAAGTACTCTGTGCTCTTGTGCAACGTTAATAACTTACAATAAAAATTAAAAAAGATATATTATAACACATGGCTTTAGTACCAAATACAACGAGTGAGCAAGTAGGTTTACCACGTGGGTTAAATTTAAAATCAGAAAACGATCGTTGGTTAACATTTGAATCCTGGCCTGTAGGTTTTTTGTCAGGACATAAACTTGCTGGAGCTGTTTTTTTTTTACTTGAACCGAGAAGATGTGCGTTGTGTGTTTTGTCATGTCGAACTTTCACACTGGGAAGAAGGGGATGATCCTTTTCGAGACCAATTTCGATGGTCTACTCATTGTCCTTACATGCTTGTAAAACAAGTGGGTAACATACCAGTATATCCATTTTACTGAACCACAAGGCCATTGGCTACTACTTACGTTGCTGAATCAAATATACATAAAAATAATGATCTATTACCAGCCAATGGTAGTGTTGATATATGTGGCCCATATGACATATACAGTGTTGAATTGGCATGTGCTTTTGAAAAATTGTGAGTTTGCAAGCTGTGCGAAATATTTCACCAGTATTTAATATCTCCGAAACTATTACCGATATCACCCTGAAATGTTGTACGATGATCAAGGAAGTTACTAGAAGTTCACCAATTAGACATTCGTGAAACTGGTAGCTACAAAACCAGCATGGTGGCCAAGCGAATTTGCGACTTTAAAATAGACGTTTCTCGCGATTTAACCAACCAAACGCAATAAAACCATCCGAAATATTTAGACGGTTCTCAGTATCTACGAATCATTTACAGCAATCAAACTGATTTTTTTATGTTCATAGAGGCTATGAACATAAGTTCATCTATAGGACTTTCAATAACCTGGTGAGCACAAATTAAACATCCCGGCGACGCGGAGTATAAATATTTAAGTGGTCGTTTCTCGGGATTTAACCATCCGAGTGCAGTGGAACTTTGTACAGTAAATGCTTATGCAAATGTTAATCCACTCTCATCTAGTATATTTCAATTATTTTCAAAACCATAAGATGGCAGCTGTGCGAAATTTTAAAATCTCGTTTTTACTTCATGTGTCCTAATCATACGATTGATGTTTGGAATGCCAAACGAACACAATAATCTTCATGTAAGAGTACATAATTAAAAATCCAACAGCGCGCCCATCTGAAATATTTAGACTGTTTTCAATATCTACGAATCTATTACAACAATCAAACTGAAATTTTGTATGTTGATAGAGGCAATTGACATTAGTAGGATATATGAAAATAGGCTGTATAGTTCTTCACGGAACTACTTGTTACTTTTCAGATTGCTTCGACATTTTATTGACCTATCTTTTGAGCATCACCAGAATATTATTCCATTTACATTCTGGCGTTTATAGTTATACGAGTAGCCTTGTTAGAGTGCACGTTGCCTACCTTTGTTTGTTGTAGTATGTTCCATAGTAGTAACTGACCTGTCAGTATGATGTTCACACTACAAAGGTTACAACTGTTTTGGTGATGGAGTGACCTACTATAAGTTTATATATTGGCTTTTGTGTTGGCTTCTGTGTTGGCTTTTGTGTTGACTTTTGTGTAGGCTTTTGTGTTGGCTTTTGTACTGGCTTTTGTACTTGCTTATTTGACAAGTTATTTTTGTCTATGTATTTAGTGGATTTTTATCCCTTGGTCTTGGAAAGTATCTGAAAGAGAGGGAATATTTAAAGACTTAACCTCAGCTCACCTAACCTAACCTAACCTAACCTAACCTACTTTCACCTAACCTAACCTCACTTGACCTAAATTCACCTAACCTAACCTATCATAACTTCACCTAACCTAACTTTACCTAACCTAAGCTTGCATTTCTCAGATCAAAATTAAATTCTAGGCATAGCCGAGTTGGAACCCAAGACCTCAGGGATAACACCCAAGTATACTAGCCACTACACCGCGAGATGGGCAAATTATCATGCAACACAACACAAAAATAAAAGTTTTCTGTAGTGTAACTCATTGGCGGAAAGCATAGTTGGGAATTCAAAGCCAAGACCTCAGGACTTTTGTTTTGAACATTATCAGAAATATTATACCATTTACATTTTGCTGCTGCTTATAGTTATAAGAGTTGGCATTAATATGGGAGCAAATGTGAGAGCAAAAGATGTGGGAGCAAATATGGGAGCAAATGTGGGAGCAAATGAACTCACCTCGGACATCACCAGTGAGTGCTCATATCCACCGCTAGGTTTCGGAAACAAACTTTGCGTGTTGTATGTAACTATCTTACAAAGCTTTACTGCATGCAAAACGTGCTTGTAGAAGCTGTGCATATAATTTAAATATACAATTAACCACTGAGTATTCAGAACTAACATGTATAGCCTTGTCTTGGGTATATAGAGGATCCTTAGCAAGAAAGACTGTCTAAGCCACGAGTGTTAAGCCTTGCCATATGCAGTAAGGACCTGTTGGCAGAAAATGGTTCCTGATAATAACGGACTAAATGAATATGAAACGTATTTTGATTGTCGCCTTAAATCCTATTTTATACGTTGAGGTACGTTTAAGGATTTAAGACGACAATTAAGACACTCGTATGGAAATTATAAAACGAGCAAAGCGAGTTTTATAAATATACTCGTATGTTAGGTTAGGTGAAGTTATGATAGGTTAGGTTAGGTTAGGTGAAGTTAGGTCAAGTTAGGTTAGGTTAGGTGAAGTTAGGTTAGGTGAAGTAAGGTTAGGTGAAGTTAGGTTAGGTTAGATTAGGTTAGGTTAGTTGAGCTGAGGTTAAGTCTTTAAAAATTCCCTCTCTTTCAGACACTTTCCAAGACATAGAAAAAAATCTACTAAAATCATTGACAAAAATAACTTGTCAAATAAGCCAATACAAAAGCCAACACAAAAGCCAACACAAAAAGCCAACACAAAAGCCAACACAAAAGCCAACGCATAAGCCAATATATAAGCTTATGGTAGGTCACTCCATCACCAAAACAGCTGTAACCTTTGTAGTGTGAACATCGTACTGACAGGTCAGTTACTACTATGGAACTTATAACAACCAAAAGAGGTAGGCAACGTTCACTCTATCAACGCTACTCTTATAACTATAATCGTCAGAATGTAAATGGAATAATATTCTGGCGACGCTCAAAAGAGGGGTCATCAAAATGTCGAGGCAATCTGAAAAGTAAAAATGGAAAGGTTTTAAGTGTGAGTGTTCATCAATGTAGTGCTCAAAACGAACCACGGTTGTTGTTTACAATGAATCATCAAAATGCTAAAAAGCAAGTGAAAGAAAACGATATTGGGGCTCAAAATAGTGCAGTGTTTGTTCAAAAGCACTTATCATGTCCTCAAAAAGTCATGTTTGGACAGTTGTCTACGTCCAAGAAACCTTCAACACTATCAACGTCAACACATACTATAAATGAAGTGGTATTGCAAGAGAATCAAAAAGGACTATATAGTAATAGTGATGAAGGTGATGATGATGATGATGATGACGATCAAGATGATGATGATGATGATGATAATGATAATGCTTTGTTTACACCTAAAAATCATTTGTTAAATTTGTATACTGGAACAAATCCAGTAAGCTAATTCGACGCCTTGAACCCTTGCATGCTCTACAACAAGATGGGCATACCGGTCACTATTGGGAAATCAAATAAATTGAACAAGAGCTACGTCGTGCTGAAATTATTGTGTAATGGGTCTACCACTTTGCGACCACTTTTACCCACACTCTTGGTTCTTATATTTGCTTATTTGCTTCCACTTTTACCTCAACGTTTTGGATTCATATTTGATCTCACATTAAATTATTATTCTTATTACCAAGTTGACTTAACTAGAGCTTAGTCTATGCTTCACAGTTGACATGGAAGTATCAGTGACTAGGTATGGTAAGCGTTATGCACACTATAAAGGATATTCATATATTGTGAAACAAACCAATAACAAGTAGTTCCGTGAAGAACTATACAGCCTATTTTCTTATAACCTACTCATGTTAATTGCCTCTATCAACATACAAAATTTCAGTTTGATTGCTGTGATAGATTCGTAGATATTGAGAACCGTCTAAATATTTCAGATGGCCGCCAGGTTGGATTTTTATTTATGTACTGTTACTTGAAGATTACTGTGTACGTGTGGCATTCAAACTTCAATCGCATGATTAGGACACAAGAAGTAAAAACGAGATTTTAAAATTTCGCACAGCTGCCATCTTGTGGTTATGAAAACAATAGAAATATATTAGATACCAGTGAATTAACATTTGTATAAGCATTTACGGTACCAAGTTACCCTGCACTCGGATGGTTAAATAGCGAGATACTTCCATTTAAACATTTATACTTCGCGTCACCGCCATGTTGGATTTGTGATCACCAGGTTATTGAAAGTCCTATAGGTGAACTCATGTTCATAGCCTCTATAAACATTAAAATATTCTGTTTGATTTTTGTAAAAGATTCGTAGGTATTGAGAACCGTCTAAATATTTCGGATGGTTGCCATGTTGGATTGTTATATGTATAGGCCTTTGAGTTATGTACCTTTAAAGGAAAATTATTGCGTAGCTCTATTATTCAAACTTTCACTTCGATCGCATGATAACGACACAAGAAATAAAAACTTAATAATTTTAAAATTCACACAGCCGCCATCTTGAGGTTATGTAAACAATTGAACTTAATTAGAAGCCAGTGCATTACAATATGCATAATCATTAACTGTACCACATTTATCTGCGCTAAGATGGTTAAATCACGAGAAAATTTTATTAACATGTTTCAAATTCGCTTGGCCGCCAAGTTCGCTTTGTACTTGACAGGATTTTGAAAGTTACATGGATAAACTTGCAGCAGTGCCCTTTATTACCGTACAAAATTTCACTGTGATATCTGTAATAGTTTCGGAGATATAGAATGCCAGTGAAATATTTCGCACAGCCGCCATATTGAGGTTATGTAAATAATTGAACTAAATTAGAGCCCAGTGCATTACTATGTGTATAAACATTTGCTGTACAAAATTTCATTAAGTTTGGATGGTTAAATCACGAGAAAACTCTATTTAAAAGTCTCAATTTAGCTTGGCCGCCATATTGGTTTAGTAGTTACCAAATTTTTGAAAGTCACATAGTTCAACTTCTAGTAGTGTCCTTTATCTCCGTACAACATTTCAAGGTGATGTCTGTAATAGTTTCGGAGATACTGAATGCTGGTGAAATATTTCGCACAGCCGCCATGTTGGATTGGTGAGACACAATACAATTTGAAGGGCACGGTTGGTGTCGGCCAGAATGGTGTTATGATCTTAGCGAGTTTTATTGAAATCGCTCCAGCCGTTTAGAAATTATTATGGGGACACACACACACGAATCACACACGCACACAGTCACACGGACAAAAGGTGATCTCATAAGCTTATTTTTTCATAAAATGAAAATAGGCTAAAAATGGAACTGTTATTTGGTGTTGCTCAAAACAACGTTCCAAACATTGTCGTGGTGACCTAAAAAGTAAAAATAGTGACGTTTCAATGATCATCAATGTAGAGTACTGCATAAAGCACAGTTGCTGTCAACAAAAACAGTTATGTGTAAGGGGGGACCATACTGAGTTTTCTATATTTTGTAATTACCATCCAAATTACATGAAATTCTAAGATTGAGTTGTTAGTAACATAAAGAATATTCCAAAATTTGGACCGGATTGAGTGGTTAGTTTCGAAAATATGTTCTTTTTTTAATTGTTCATTTTCAAAATGTCCCTGATGCAACAATTTTACATTTTTGATCTCAAAACTTTTTCATTATAGTTATGAAGGACTAATTAATAAATTTTACTATTATTGTTATAGTCTGCTTAGTACTTTTATGTTATGAAGGTACTTTCTAGTAAATTGTATAAATCTTACAAAAAACTCCAATATTGCATGGCCTGGAACACCCTAATTCAAAAATTTACCAACCATTTTCTATGCGAATAGTACAAATTTTGAATACTATAAAACAGTATGTGTATTTCAAATTTCAAGTCATTTTGATCAAAACTGATGCGTATAGAGCAATTTTGAACACTGAAAATATATACTTTCGAGAAAAAGCCATTTTAGTTAGCAGACACATTTCAAATGAACATACCTGCCTCAGAACTTGCAAGCACCATACATATCCCATTCCTTGTACTTTTTTCTTTCTTCTGCCTTGGTTTTTGTCAGCCTCATCTTTTTCCTAGCAGTTTTTAGGTAGATTTCATTAGAAAGCTAACTATTGCAATGGGTCCCATGTTTCGACTTCCGGAAAATTTCGACATATCTTCGCGTTTCACATCCCCCAGACCCCAAAACCACCGTCAGTTCAAAAGTTTATATATAATTTATGTATGTATATATATATATATATATGTATATGTTACAGGGAAAGTCGATTCTTAGTAAGAGTTGACTCTCCCTAGGCAGAGTCAACTCTTACTAAAAGTATCAGTAATAGTTGATTGAAAACAAACAGATCAACTTTTCCTAGGGAGAGTTAACTATGCCTGCTGTGGTTTAGTAAAAGTTGATTCACAGATGCTGCTCTGAAAATGTAACCGCGCGCGCCAAACCTTTGTTATGATTATTAAAACATTGCCATTGTTTCGACTCTTACTTCCATTATTGGACCGACCATTATCGATCTGAACATTTCTTTGTTTTATTGCCCCACCACACTACAGGCAGTTGCCATTCGTAATTACTCGGCTCTTTATTATTGTGCAATAGTGACAATATATTCATTTACGTTTAAATAATTAGTTTAAGTGTGTAATAATTATGTCAGACACCACGGCAGAACTGTTTCGTGAAAAACTGCAGCAGGAACGCTCGACTTCCAAGGTAAATTCACTGGCATTGACCAAATTGATATATGTTAGCTGCATTCAAAAAGTGAAAAATCTAAAAGCTGCAATTAAAAAAGAAAGTAACGATATCAGGGTTTTAAGACGATATGACATTATTGAAGTAAATGGTATTACAAAACTAAAACACCCTGTCACAGACCAAAACAGCATAAGGTATTATGTTTTTGATGAAGAGTTGTTTGGAGTTATTAATGAAGCGCACATAGCCTATCCACTGGACACGGAGGAAGATATCGTATGATTCAGCAATTGAGAGGGAAATTTCAAAATGTTATTACAAAGGAAATTTTACTATTTTTAAGCTTGTGCGAACCTTGAGATCAAAAAATGAAACATAAAAGGAAAGGACTGGTTGTAAAACCTTTGTTATTCAAGGAAATGAATTCACGATGTCAAGTGGACTTGATTGACTTTCAGTCGCAACCTGATGAAGACTTCAACTTTATAATGGTGTACCAGGACCATTTAACAAAGTTTGTTGTGCTAAGACCACTGAAATCAAAGACTGCAGACGAAGTGTGTAATAATATCGTTGATATTTTTATTTTGTCATGCGCTCCTTGTATTTTACAATCAGACAATGGGAGAGAATTTGTTAATAAAATTATTGACAGTCTGGTTAATACATGGCCGAACTTCACGACATAGTCAGAGTCAAGGTAGCGTCGAAAGAGCCAACCAGGATATAGAGAATATGATAACCACCTGAATGCAAGACCACAAAACATCAAAATTGAGTGAAGGCTTAAAGTTCATTCAACTTATGAAAAACAGTGCATTTCATAGTGTGATAAAACGATCCCCGTATGAGGCAATGTTCGGTTGCTCCCCGAGACACGGCTTATATAGTTCAAAACTATCAACTGAGGTAGTGGCAAATTTAGAAACAGAAGAGGATCTTCAATGCGCAATTGATCAAATTCAGCAACAACAAGAAAACGAAATTGGAAGTAACGGGAATGGAAATCCTGATGAAAATGAAACAAACCAAAATGTATCAAGTGGTGAAAAGCTCTTAGATGATAGCGATTATCTCCTCACTGACCTGCACAAGTCTACTGAGGCCATCAAGAGACAGAAGTGGAGCTTTCTACTGTCTAGAACAAAAAGCTAAACGCATGAAAAAAAAACTCAGATCACATTCATCCGCCAGTAGAAAAAGGAACATCAGTTCGAATTCCTGTCCCCGATGTTGAACGGGGTAAAGGAGATGATCTATCCTTGGAGTGGTACTGGAGGTTCTCGATGATGGATTTTATCGAATTGGAACGAGAAATGAAATTCTAAAGCAGCTTTTCTCAAGGTAAGTTTTCAAAACTAAAATAAAAGATATCTCTCTCTCCTCTCTCTCGCTGCCCATAGTATTAAATTGTTCAGATTTCAATGATTACATTTTTTCAGGTCTCAATTCAGTAAATGCCCTACTAACATTATCCAAGAAAATTCAGTTCCTATGGATAAAACAATAGCTGTGAGGACTGTTGCAACTTCACAATCACTTGGAAGTGGACAAGGTTTTTTCAAATGTTCTTGCAACACTAAATGCGAATCCATGAAGTGCATGTGCAAGAAGAAAAGTGTACTTTGCAACTCAAAGTGTCACAAATCTTTACCTTGCTGTAATAAATGATAAACATATCTATCTCTTTATGTGTTTTAAAGGTTTTCATTTTCATTAGTTTCACTTAAACATTTCCCTCTCTTAATGTATTGGTTTTGCCTCCCTATTTGTTATTTATTAGCTAGTACTGTTTCCTTGCAAATAGTCAACTGTTACTACCTCAAGACAGTGAGAGTATACTTTCCCTAGGTATAGTCAACACTGACTAGTAACTGTTGATCGAAATTGAACACTTGCCGCTTTTAATCAACTTTTACTGAAAAGCTCAGTAAGAGTCGACTTAACCTAGGGAGAGTCAACTCTTACTGGAGAATCGACTTTCCCTGTAACATATATATATATGTATATCAGTTTCTTGTGGACACGATAACTGCCGTAATTTTGCACCAATCACTTTGAATTTTTTACATAATATGTATCCCTATAAAATCTCGGTCGAGTTAGTTAATGGGCAAAATCGGTCGAAGGGGGTGAAAATGGGGGGCTTTTTTCGAAAAATTGAAATTTCGCTATAACTCTCTTAATACGTGAAAAATCGAATCCATTCAAAGTTCATAATATGTGTCGGATAAGTGCCAACAATTTATGTCAAATAAGTTTTTTGATAGCACCAACCATTGACCAAAGGGATGGAAAAAAGTGGGTTTTTCGGGAAACATTAATCATATCTCTCTTAATAGGCACAATACCAAACCGTAAAAAATGGACAATATTCCCCTAATAATTACCTAAAACTTTTGTCTGAAAGAATTTTTGATATGACCCACCATTACGCCAAGGGATGAGAAAAATGATTTCGGAATTATAAGAAAATGCCAAGAGCTATCAGAGGTTGCCATGGCAACACTACTAAATTGATGAGGGATGAGCCGTTGCCATGACAACGCACTTGCACGAGATCAGATTCAGTATTTCCATCTGACTAAGCCGGCCCCGTGGTGTTGGGGTAGCGCCCCTGCCTCTCACCCGGAGTCCCCGGGTTCGATCCCCGGCTCCGTCAGGGATTTTAAAACTGACGTGAGGGTTGGAACGGGGTGCACTCAGCCTCGTGAGGACAATTGAGTAGCTGTCTGACAGTGAGACAGCACCCCGATCACGAATACCAATATTAACGGCCGAGGGGACCCGACGCGCTGATCACGCGTCACCCCAATATCTGCAGGCCAAATGGCTGGGCAGCGGTCGCTTGGTCGGCCTTAGCCCGTCATGGGCTGGATGGTGCCAGGGGTTGACTTTGACATCTGACTAAGTGGGAAGCGGCTTCGGTGACGTAACTGGTAGCATGCAGAATGTCTATGCCCAAGGTCGCGGTTTCAAAGCCGGCCGAAGTCGTCGGATTTTCTAAGAGCGCTAATATCCCTCAGTATGCTTTCCTTTGGAGGGGAAGTTCCAACGTTCGTTACGAGTTGCTGGTTGGGGTGGCATCTAGTAGCCAAGTTCACAGCTAGGTGTCATTGACGGTAGTGCCTGGTAGCAACATTAGGAACTACTGCTTGAAATTGACCATCTGCAGTCCTTACCTGAATTACAGACTAATACATCCATTACAATTCACACCGTTTATCAGACAGATTCTACACTCACCCAAAATACACGGGGTTAGATGACCACGTTGTCGCAGTCCCTAAACTGAGGAACCAACCAGAGGTAGATTTAATTAGAAAGCTAACTATTGCAATGGGTAGGCTACCATGTTTCGACTTCCGGAAAATTTCGACATATCTTCGTTTCACATCCCCCAGACCCCAAAACCACCGTCAGTTCAAAAGTTTATATATAATTTATGTATGTATATGTATATATATATATATATATATATATATGCATATCAGTTTCTTGTGGACACGATAACTGCCGTAATTTTGCACCAATCACTTTGAATATTTTGCCGAATATGTATACCTATAAAATCTCGGTCGGGTTCGTTAATGGGCTAAATCGGTCGAAGGGGCTGAAAATGGGGGGCTTTTTTCGAAAAAGTGAAATATTGCTATAACTCTCTTAATATGTGAAATATCGAATCCGTTCAACGTTCATACTATGTGTCGGATAAAGCCCAAAAATTTATGTTTGAAGAGTTTTTTTATAGCACCAACCATTGACCAAAGGGGTGGGAAAAAGTGTGTTTTTCGGGAAACATTAATCATATCTCTCTTAATAGGCACAATCTCAAAACCGTACAAAATGGACAATATTCCCCTAATAATTACCTAAAATTTTGTCTTAAAGAATTTTTGATATGACCCACCATTATGCCAAGGGATGAGAAAAATGATTTCGGAATTATATGAAAATGCCAAGAGCTATCAGTGCTTGCCATGGCAACTCTATTAAATTGATGAGGGATGAGCCATCAGACGTTGCCAAGATAACGCACTTGCACGAGATCATATTCAGAATTCCATCTGACTAAGTGTGAAGCGGCTTCGGTGACGTAACTGGTAGCAAGCATGCTGAATGTCTATGCCCAAGGTCGCGAGTTCAAAGCCGGCCGAAGTCGTCGGATTTCCTAAGAGCACTAAAAATCCCTCAGTATGCTTTCCTTTGGAGGGGAAATTCCAACGTTCGTTGCGAGTTGCTGGCTGCGGTGGCATCTAGTAGCCAAGTTCACAGGTAGGTGTCGTTGACGGTAGTACCTGGTAGCAACATTAGGAACTACTGCTTGAAATTGACCGTCTGCAGTCCTTACCTGAATTACAGACTAATACAGCCATCCCTAAGTACACGGGGTTACATGTCCGCGTTGTCGCAGCCCCTAAACTGAGGAACCAACCAAAATCTCTGCGGGAGATATAATTTTGCGTGAAGAAGTAACAGACCGTTACATAGTTACACATCAGTGTCGAAACCTTGCATAAGGACAGTGTGACCACAAGTATAAAGATGGACCCCAAATGACAAGAAGGTTACCGTTCCCATAAGACAATAAAATGTTTAAAATAAGCCTAAAATGACGAAAAACAAAGTTAATTAAGCTCCAATTATAAAATACCTTCTCGCAATAAATGAGGTCTGATCCTTCTACGAAAACCTGCATATTCTGCCTATTTTCGCCTATCCCCAAGTTTGTCCGGTGAAATCTACCTCCGCCTTCCGGCGTGCCGAGAGGACTTTTTTTGTCGTGTTTGGTCCTAGCTATACTCTTCTTTTTTCGCACATCGTCTATGTCTTTGCTTATCTTATGTTCACTGTCACTTATTTCTCTCCCTAAAAGGGACATTCTCAGTTTCTGAGTAGCAAGTGCACCTATATTAAATACACTAACAGCATTTGCCACTGCCTTGTCTACTCTTGACTTTGACGTAAAAGAATGTTTAGGGCACCTCTGCCAAATATAAGAATGCAGACTTTCATTTGGGTTTTGGGTTTCCTCCCGAGCACATCGTTTTAACAGTTCATCATTTGCCAGACGCTGAAAAAGGGGCATTAATTTACATACTAGCATGGGGGTTAGTCTGACATTCATCTTGTTATGAGAATGTGGTGTTTCTCCTACTGCAACAGCCTTCTTAAAAAAACACCAGGAATCAGCTCCATCAGGGCAGGTGATGTGCTGGGGATTTTCATCTGTAGACATGCAGTGTCTGAGAGTGGCAAATATACATCGCTTCATTTGTGGCACATTAGGAACATTTGAAGCTATAGCAGTCCTGTAATAGAAAGACAGTGACGTTATTGTACTTTCCGTCAGTGTTGCTGGTCCCCGCCCTCCAAGTCTAACACCTTTGGCTTGCCATTCTTTGACAAGATTTCTGAGCCCCGTACCCATTCTCTTAGAAATGTGATTTACACATTCCTCTTTTTCAATTGGTTGTTCATAAACCTGGAGGCTGTTGAGGTGCCGAAAAGTCTTAGCGCCACCATCAGATAGCATGGTAGTATAGCGCAGCTTACAGTCAGAAACAGAACGTTCCCATATTCGTTCTGCTGCTACCACTTCCATTGCTCCTGAGGTGCCTTCAAAATTTATTGAACATTCCCCAAATTTCTTATGCCCCTCCTGCCAAATGGAAAATTCAGGGGTGTATATTCCCAGTTCCGCAGCTGTCACACTGCACATATGGCAGAACATGGACATGGTTTCGTAGTCAATAACTAGACCAGTCAAGATATCAATGACTACACCAACCCCATACAAAGAGTTGTGGCCACGTTTGTGCCAACTGCCATCATAGGTTATCCAGAATGTCTTTCTGCTCGAGTGACGGGACGACAGCTACATGTTCCCTTCGAACGACCTTCCTACTTTTCGAATGAATCTCATTTTTAAATTGTGAGGTGCTCTTTCCCAGTCCACTAAAATGAGTTTCATAGTTTCTTTTGCCATCCCCTTCATACCTACTGCACTACAGAATTTGTTCATAGCAGAATGGCCTGTTCCTACATTTACAAATGCTTCTACCATCCTTCTATTAATTTCAAAGCTTGGTCTCTGTGATTTTTCATTTGAACGAGGACTTGTGTAACCTACTGAGTTAACAAAATCACATGCCTGACATTTCATCACCAACTTAGTACAAAAGCCATGCTTGTCCCTAAGGAGTAAAACTAAACTTTTCTTATAACACTCACTGCACTTGAGGTTTCCAATGAGCTGCTGCAACATCCCCAGGCGCACTATAATGTATTCATCACTAATTAGGCCTACTGTAGCACTGGCATCAGTAGAGAAATATTCTAGCTTATTTTCAGTAGCACTACAGGAAGCGGGTGTATCTGTCTCATTTGCCACAGTTGGCCTAGCACTAACATTAGGTTTTGATTCACTACCAACAACTTCAGCAACAGATTTATCACCCCATCGTTTCCTAATATTTACACTTCCCGATTCACTCTTTTTGGATTTCCTGCTCTTAGGCTTCTTCCAACGACTATGAATGGAGTGCATTTTACAAACTTCACACCACAAAACCAATAAAATAAACACAAATCAAATAAGTTAGGCTACTGTAAGACGTAAAATCACCAGGCAACTTCAAAACAATAACAGTTCCTTACAAACCATGTGGTTCCTGTACCACGTAATCATAACATCACTTTTAATTTGAACTCAATTCAATGAAAGCGATTATGTCCAGTTACTATAAACTTTTAAATAATAAATATGAATTTAAATAACATCTCCAATCAAATTTCCAACAGTAAAGTAAAGAAAAAATAAAAACAATAGATTCTATTATAGTTTCTAATGAGATGTGCGTCTGGTTACCGTATACACCGAGAGATGGCAGCACTGTACATTATCTACCTTTTGCCAGAGAATTTAATACATAAAAATACGACAAAATACAGGGTATTTCTAACATGAGCACAGTAAATGTGGGTGTGACCTTTAAAAATGTCCGCGGATAAAAAAAATAGTATCCACATGTGCTCTGATATCTGGACTTCCAACTTCTGACAAAAACTCATTTTCGATTTTTGGCCGTTTTTTGGCTAAAACTCAGTAGGGTCCCCCCTTAATCCATCTTCCACGTCCCAAGAGCCATCAACATCACAAACTATGCAAGAGGCAGTGTTGTTGTTGTTGTTGTTGTTGTGGTTTAAAGGCGTGGAACAGCTAGGTCATCTGCTCATGATAGTATTGTAGTATTGTAAGTGGATCATAATGACTAAATAGTAATAACAACAAGGTTTTTATTCCTATGAAACCATTGCGACTTTACATGATTTTGAAAACAACAGTGAATGGACATTGCTATTATACCCAATGGACGTGGGCTGACTGGCATCAAACCTGGGTCTATGAAGAGGATGAATCAGGTCCATGATTTTCCCAAGAACCGAACCATTGATCTCTGAGGGGGAACAACCACAGTGAATCCAAGGAACAATGATATAAAAATGGAATGTGATAATTAAAGCTTAATTTCACATCTGGAACGGGAATTTTAAGAAATAATAAGTTGGAATATGGTATGAACTGCAAGCCAATATACTCACATTCGAGCAAAGCTACAGAAAACGGAGCCAACTTGACAGGTGACAAAGTGGATTGGAAAGTAGGAGGCGCAGACACTCTCCAGTGGACTATTTCTTGGCGTCACTGGAGAGGGAAGACTGTGAATAATGACCAAGAAAACCCCCGTCGGACAAGGCAGAGAAGCAGAGAGGGGATGGTCATCGAGAGAAATTAATTTATTACTGGCAAAAGAAGCATTCTAACGGGATGAGACTTACACCCAGATGTTTATATCCAAAGGAAGGTAATTTAGGCATTGTCAAGACACCTACATTAAAGCCTGTATTAGATTATAGGATAATTCACAAGCAAACCGCGGAGGGGCATTGGTCGGTCTCGTAGCAGGAGGGGATTCACCGGAGATAGCGTTACCAAGCCATGGAGGAAAGCAATTAATATTAATTAATTGAGCGAAGGAATCACCGGCATGCAAGTGGACCTGAAATCTCCGTGGAAAGACGATCAAGAATCAGGCGTTACCTTGTCGGAAAACGCGATATATCAGAAAAGAGCCGCTCCCGAGATGAACGAGAACTCTGTTTTGTCAGAAACCCTTATATGGATGATGGAGCTGGGGAGAGTCAGTTATTCTTTGACTCAGCTCGTGGGACGACATGCGGTCCATCGACAGGAAATAATTGCGCGCAGTACGCAAACGCATTATAATCTGAATCTTTGTGATAGACAATGAAAGATGCATTATGCAGTCCATTTAAGGAATTTCTGCATTAATATTATGAACAGTCTACGGCAGACATATAATCAGGCATTATACGCGAATATTATTCAGAACAGCGTAGGAAAATTA
Organism: Meconema thalassinum; assembly: GCA_946902985.2. Classification (NCBI taxonomy): domain Eukaryota; kingdom Metazoa; phylum Arthropoda; class Insecta; order Orthoptera; family Tettigoniidae; genus Meconema; species Meconema thalassinum. Next base: position 5,266,240 of record OX336398.1, on the reverse strand, counting down.
CGTTATGATTATGATGCACAATGAACTTATCGACAGGGATATTTATGATCTTTAAAGTGTCAGATAATATAGTAACGGATACTACAGATCAAAGGGACCAGGAAAGTATCACAGGTATTTGTGATAAATACGTAAGCAACACACTGGAATCTAGAAGATAAGAACAGTAGGAGGCGGGAGATTAACACACCTACTGGAGATAGACTTTCGGAGGAGACAGGCGGATATCAGAATTTTGCAGCATCGCAGATCTGAAATCACGTAGTAGTGGAAAGCCCAATAAGGCTTCGTGTGTACAAATCGAATGTAAAGTTAGTGATAAAAGTGATAACTTAAAGTGTTTAAAGTTAGGTGATAAAGAAAATGTGGTATATTTGAAAGTGTGAAATGCATGTATTACAAGTTGTGATCAACACGTTCAAACCATATTCGATGTTCTTTGTGAAAAGTGTTATGATGGGTTAGAAGACATCATAATGGTGGGTGAAGTTTTGTACTGTTGGATAAATCCAGCCAGAATGAAAATGTGAGTACCATCCAAATAATGTTACTATGATTCTAGGGTTCACCATACAACATATCATTCCATCAAATACTAAGAATTTGCAGTAATTTGTATACGAGTTGACATTCCTCGTATCTTAGTAAATATATTGCTTTGAGTAAGATAAACTTACGACAATTAATGCGTAAGATGTTGGTAAAAGTAACTGTAATGTTAACTGATAATAATAATAATAATCAGAGCTCAATGTCAATAATAAATGTAAAAACGGCATATTAATGCCTTAGAAACGTGCAAAGTGTGTCATGTCCGTTAAAAGAATACAGTGTTATTGTGAAGAATGGAAGAGAGAGATATATATATCAGGGAGATAAAGAGATTTTTCAGTGTAATTGAGATATTAAATAATGTTAATTGCTACATTGTTGTGTTTGAGAGCCATTAAGGCAGATCATATAATTGCCAGTAAAATGATACCTTTTTAGAGCTAATGTAAAGCCTTAATTTAATAATTAAATTAAGGGCGGATATGAGTGCATTATGAATTGCGTCATCTAACAAGAATGTTATTTTAGCCGCAATAAGCGTTCAGGTCTAACGTAGAATCCAGAGATTTGCGTAAATAATCGCAGGGATTATCCTGGTGGTTCGCGCGTTGGTGAATCTAGTAGACCAATCTTCGAATGAACGATGTGGTTTTATAGCCTGAGAGCATACATATTATAGCAACAGAGTTGGGCCAGATGGCATCTGTAACCCACTGTTAGCATATTCTTCGCTACCAGGGATAACTTTGACCCCTGTGTGAGCCATTAATAATTGATCTACCCGTGGAGGTAAGACAATGTCTTCGAGTAGGAAACATGGTGATTTCCTTAATATATTCGTACCCGTACAGAGAGATAACAGTTTGAAACTTCACTAGTACGCGTTCAGAGCCACTGATTGCATCCTTAAAACGGCGACGCTACTGGAAACCCATCCCTTGCTAAGAATATTAATTGAGAGCCGAATTGAGCCAATTAAATACCCTAAGTGTAGGTGTTAAATACTTCGATCGACTCCGTTCATAATGACACATCCACAATCATTACCCCCTGAAAGAGCTGCACAGAGAGAGATAACATGTGGCAAGTGTTGTTTACCAGTTGAATATCGGTCAGGGAGAGACCAGAGCTAGAGTGAAAGCTGCGGTAGCCATGTTGGAGGGGGCGGACCTTAGCGACCCAATTGTATACACAGCGAGGGGAGCTAATTGACCGTAGCCCTTTTCCTTTTTAAGTTTGTACTGGAACACTGAAAAATCTAGTCATTTCTGGAAATAATTGAAAAGTGCTTGATATTATTGTATTAAGGAATTATATGCATCAAATCCATGGGGATAGGATGTTGGATCATTGAAATCGGATAATATTTGGCCAAGTTGATGTCTGATGACATATTAACTGCACCAAATAACAAGATGCAATTGTAAAGAGTAATCACCCAGTTTATGATAATTTACTCAGACGGGTAGCATTATTGCACTATATGACACACTTGTAACGAATGTAACGACATGACAAGACCAAAGATTGTTGTATGGTGAAGCTAAATCAGTAATTATGTATATTTTGGAGGGGAAGGTCACTCATAACAGCGTTTAAAATCTATGGGAAAGGAAACGATGGTGCGCAAAGACAACATAATGTTAAACATAAACAAATGTAATGAGATCAATATTGTTGAAGTTAAAAGGTTCCGATTCAGAACGGACCAATATTTGAATCTGTAATGATTACACATAATGATTATTCAGTTATAATTTGCGTTTTATTGTTGTGTTGTGATATGTTAAATTAAGATTAATTAAATGATGTGAAAGACACAATGAACATTCGTCAATGTCAACAAGTATAAGTGTTAGGAAGTATAGGATATATTTTGGTGCGGAAGAGCTCGAACCATAAGAAAAGGGACTCACAAGAAATGTTGCAGCATGCCTGGAGAGACCAGTGCATTGTGGTGTACATAATCCCTTTTTTTTATTGAAACAGAGCTGCAGAGTGCAGATGAAACATGCTAGGGTTTGCCTTATTGTTTGGAATTGTAATCTGCGCACTCCAGATATTTGATCATTGTTATGGGAGTGTAAATGTAGCTGTAGTTTTTGTGGTTTGTTTTTGCCATGATTTTATATCATTAAATTCTATATTTAGGAGTTTGTTGTTACTTTCAAGTAGAGTAGTTACCTGACAGACTCAAATCCTGAACATGTGGTCGTATAGTGGGATGAACGCCTCATTCCTCGCAAGACCGTGAGCCAGCTGGGATACGAATACATGTTCCATATAATAAGGCAAGGGTACACTATAAAAAGATCTACAACAAGCCTTGTGTTTAAAACTATAACAGACTACTGTAAAGAGAGAAAGAGTTGTATTCAGTGTGCATCTATTTTCATAATCATGTATACTCTGCTATGTTAAATATTCTCGCTTTGTAGAAAATAAAACACATTGTACCATTGTTTGCATTTATTTACAAACTTTATAATCATCTTTTGGCTTCATCATAATATTTTTAAAGACAATACTAAATACTAAAACATTATTATTCTATACACATATTTTCTTATTTTATTCTTTCAGTTTATTGTCATTACTTATATTTTCCATGATTATTTCAAATTTGTTTTTTAAATTAATTGAAACGAACCATGAAACCAGGAAAATCACTCAGACGCGGGGTTTGGAGGAAGAAGAGAAGAAGACTTCACAACATCGATGGTCAGAGCAGCGGAAACAGACCCACTCGTTGCGAATGAAGGAATACTGTGTCAACAGGAAGGCTAGAAAGTGTTGATTTCGCGTGGTCGTAAGCGACCCATTCACGAAGGAGAAGAAGAAGAAGAAAACGAACCATACACCTATTGTTTTTTAACACCTTCATAAATTAAGTGTTCAGGTTTTTTAGCATTATTAAATTCATCAAAAACACTATCCGACATATCATTAAACCGTGTAGGCAGAAATGTCTCAAAATTTTCGCATACACAAAGTGCACGATCGCAATATGCTGTTTTCAATTTCCGAAACTTGATAATGCGGTATGGAATATGCGTTGGCAATTCGCTGAGCTTCTTTGTTTCTTAGCCACATGCTTGTCCCCCAGCATTCAAAACATTCATTGTAGTAGTCTATAAACAAAACAAAAGCATATCTATTACACTCTACAACAGCTTGTATTAATATTGTACATATAGGTATTTTGCACTATGCATTGCTAATAAATTATACTATTTATGCAACAAATGCCCTAACTGTAGCAGATACTACTTTTCTGCATATAAAACAAGTGTTAAGTGCTACTGCACACTTGACACAGGCTATCAAGTGTCCACAAGGCAAAAATACAACACCTAGTTCTTCTCCTTAACAAATTTTACATAATTGTTGGTCACACTTTTGTATTTGTTGGTCAGACACATCTATTTTTTTCACCCTCATGTATTTGTACCGCGTGTTCTAACTCTAAAGGCACTTTTATCTCTTGAATGCAATCACATTTTGTTCACGAATAGTGTTCACAAATTCCTGACCTTTAAGCAACACCATGTATCTACAGTTAGGTAACCAACGAGCGTGTTCCATAAAAGGGTCATCTGTCATTTGGCAAACCTTTAATGCAAATCCACAATGAAAACATATTGTTTTATCCCCTCAAGCAGTATAAAAATACAGCTTCACTTAGCCTTTTTGTAAGGAGTTTTATATTAATGGCCAAACATTTTTATAAGATTCTAAACGTTTTTCAACAGACCAGTACTCTGGGTGTGCTAGCGCTTTAGTCTTCCAAAATCCCAATTTTTCAAAAGCGCATGTCAATTCAACACCGTCTATGACATATGGGCCACATATATCAACACTACCATTGGCTGGTAATACATCATTATTATTATGTATTTGTGATTCAGCAACGTAAGTAGTAGCCAATGGCCTTGGGGTTCGATAAAATGGATACACCGGTATGTTACCCATTTGTTTTCCAAGCATGTAAGGACAACGAGGAGACCATCGCAAATGGTCTGGAAAGGGATCATCCCCTTCTACCCAGTGTGAAAGTTCAACATGAAAAAACACACAACGCATACATCTTCTCGGTTCAAGTAATAAAAACCAGCTCCAGCAAGTTTATGTGCTGACAAAAAGCCTACAGGCCAAGATTCTAATGTTAACCACAGATCGTTTTCTCATTTTAAATGTAACCCACGTGGTAATCCGACTTGCTCACTTGTTGTATTTGGTACTAAAGCCATGTCTTATAACATTTTTTTAAATTTTTACTGTATGTTATTAACGTTGCACAAGAGCAGAGAGTACTTTAAAGCACAACGTATGATTGTTCACTAAGTTAATGACGCATGACCACTCCAAAAGAACAAACAAAATAACCAACCCCTCAATCAATCAATATTTGTAAATAAAACTTTAACGTTAATTGGTATTAAATGAAAACACCATCAAAAAATAAAATAAAATGTAAGTCCGCACTTACAGTAACCCATATACTTAATTTTATTATAAAGCTGCAGTTATTCTCATCCCCTTTAACCAACATATGTAACAAAAATGAATGTCATGACGTTTTGTCCAAATTATCTTGTTCAAACCTGTGGATATTCGTTGAGTCCATAGGGAACGACACGTCAGATGAACATTTTTGTAAAAAAAATGCAACATGACCGTGTATTTTTCCCGGTCAACAACCATTATGGTCTTGTACCGGTTGCCAATACATAGTCATTAATCAAGAAAGCAATCATTGTCCCAGTCATGTACAGGTAATGAATTTTTATCTAGGGGGTTTCAATAGCGATAAAATAGAATAGCATTTTAAGTTAGGCTGACCTGAGTTTTCAGTATTTCACTGCCTGGAAACAATGGTTGTACTCTAGTGCGCCTCGGGTTTTCAGTGACTGCTACGGCGGTAAAGCTTTTCTTTCCAGGTTTCCAAAAATAAATAAAATAAACCGCCATAAATACCTAAATAAAGGTTAATTCGTGCATTTAACAAAAACAAAATATCAAACAATAATAAAACAAGTTAGTTTATAAAAATCTCACCTTGACTTGTACTGGCTTGTAGCTGTTGTCTTCTAGTGGGCTCAAAAGTGCAATGGTCTCTCTCTCTCAGACATGACAGCTATACCGGTTATCTGCAAACAAATAAATAAATAAATAAATAAATAGATAAATCATTAATTACCTTAACAATAACTACAAATTGAAGGTTCATTAGCATGACATCATTAAAATAATCATTAATATGTACTTACCGAAATCAAAAACGATTTTCTCCCAAAGTTCATTTCAGAGCTCTACTGTTTACGTCTGTTAGGTCAAATGACAAGTGCATTACTAACGCAATACTTATCAGTCTGCTTAGCGTTTTGACCTTGAACTGTTGTCTGTCTCGCACATGTTTCCCACGCCTGACCACATTCCTCAAGCGCGATAAGATTCATATACCTTATAAGAGTTCATTTTCTTAAATAAAGAACCAAAATGGCTGCCTCTTATACATCGCTAGTACTACTGCATAAGAACCAACATGGCGGCTGTTTAAACGCCAGACCTGTTAGCCGCCACCAGCCAAGTAATATGACACTGTACTTCCTGCCCACGCAGACATTCTTGTCTTATCAGCTGCAGCAGCTCTGGCTAGATCCAGTATTCAGTCTCCAGCAAGCAGGACTATGTGTGTTAGCCGCCACCAGCCAAGTAATATGACACTGTACTTTCTGCCCACGCAGACATTCTTGTCTTATCAGCTGCAGCAGGTCTGGCTAGATCCAGTATTCAGTCTCCAGCAAGCAGGACTATGTGTGTTAGCCGCCACCAGCCAAGTAATATGACACTGTACTTTCTGCCCACGCAGACATTCTTGCCTTATCAGCTGCAGCAACTCTGGCTAGATCCAGTATTCAGTCTCCAGCAAGCAGGACTATGTGTGTTAGCCGCCACCAGCCAAGTAATATGACACTTTACTTTCTGCCCACGCAGACATTCTTGCCTTATCAGCTGCAGCAGCTCTGGCTAGATCCAGTATTCAGTCTCCAGCAAGCAGGACTATTTGTGTTAGCCGCCACCAGCCAAGTAATATGACACTGTACTTCCTGCCCACGCAGACATTCTTGTCTTATCAGCTGCAGCAGCTCTGGCAAGGTCTCTGACTAGATCCAGTATTCAGTCTCCAGCAAGCAGGACTATGTGTGTTAGCCGCCACCAGCCAAGTAATATGACACTTTACTTTCTGCCCACGCGGACATTCTTGCCTTATCAGCTGCAGCAGCCCTGGCTAGATCCAGTATTCAGTCTCCAGCAAGCAGGACTATGTGTGTTAGCCGCCACCAGCCAAGTAATATGACACTGTACTTTCTGCCCACGCAGACATTCTTGTCTTATCAGCTGCAGCAGCTCTGGCAAGGTCTCTGACTAGATCCAGTATTCAGTCTCCAGCAAGCAGGACTATGTGTGTTAGCCGCCACCAGCCAAGTAATATGACACTTTACTTTCTGCCCACGCAGACATTCTTGCCTTATCAGCTGCAGCAGCTCTGGCTAGATCCAGTATTCAGTCTCCAGCAAGCAGGACTATGTGTGTTAGCCGCCACCAGCCAAGTAATATGACACTGTACTTCCTGCCCACGCAGACATTCTTGTCTTATCAGCTGCAGCAGCTCTGGCAAGGTCTCTGACTAGATCCAGTATTCAGTCTCCAGCAAGCAGGACTATGTGTGTTAGCCGCCACCAGCCAAGTAATATGACACTGTACTTCCTGCCCACGCAGACATTCTTGTCTTATCAGTTGCAGCAGCTCTGGCTAGATCCAGTATTCAGTCTCCAGCAAGCAGGACTATGTGTGTTAGCCGCCACCAGCCAAGTAATATGACACTGTACTTTCTGCCCACGCAGACATTCTTGTCTTATCAGCTGCAGCAGCTCTGGCTAGATCCAGTATTCAGTCTCCAGCAAGCAGGACTATGTGTGTTAGCCGCCACCAGCCAAGTAATATGACACTGTACTTTCTGCCCACGCAGACATTCTTGCCTTATCAGCTGCAGCAGCTCTGGCTAGATCCAGTATTCAGTCTCCAGCAAGCAGGACTATGTGTGTTAGCCGCCACCAGCCAAGTAATATGACACTTTACTTTCTGCCCACGCAGACATTCTTGCCTTATCAGCTGCAGCAGCTCTGGCTAGATCCAGTATTCAGTCTCCAGCAAGCAGGACTATGTGTGTTAGCCGCCACCAGCCAAGTAATATGACACTGTACTTTCTGCCCACGCAGACATTCTTGCCTTATCAGCTGCAGCAGCTCTGGCTAGATCCAGTATTCAGTCTCCAGCAAGCAGGACTATGTGTGTTAGCATTGAAAACATGAGTGTCTTATTATTATGAATCCTAAACAGTTTACTGTAATAATAAATATTAGCAAGCGGCCATCCTTAATACAATGCCATGTTAACCACATACCTTCGCCCAGTTCAATATTTAGTTTATAACATCTCAGGGGCAATGACCTTACCGTTTTGGCACATGACTTGGTCGACCGAATGTTATAGGTTTTCATATTCTACAACCATTTGCTGTGCCAATCAGCAGTCTCGCTTATTAACGTTTACTAGCATGTTAAAGATCCCCTTCAGGAGTAAAAAATCTTAGCACGCTTCACACGTTTTGGTATATTAGCCTCCATTTGTCATAGGAAATATCAGAAAACGAACCGTCATAAGCCGCCCCCGCCGTCCCGCCTAAATAACGATCCATTTCTTCTCGGCACTGCCACTATGGTCTGCAACAGGCTTGTTAAAACACACGCCCAGCGGTACCGTCTGTCTACCACCACTTTACAGTTACAATTTAAAATTATTTAAAATACAGTAATAATATTTTATCGTTTCATCGTTAGGGCCCCTTTGTCAACAATTATTATCATTTGTCATATTACTGATCAGCAATTACTAACATGTTTAAAGATCGCCATAAGGGTTTTCGAAATATTCGCCTTTATTCGTTCGTCAGAGAAGAATATTGGAAAGCAAACCCTCACCCTGTCGTTCTGCCATACATCAGCCCGTCAAAATAGCCATTTGCTGTATTCACCATGGCCGTTGATAGCCTCGTTGTAACAGACGTCCAGCGAAACCGGCTTTCTGTCTATAACTACGTTTAATTTTAAAAAGTTTAATTATTTATAATATTACATTATTTTCAGCGTTAGGCCAGTCTGAATTTTTTTTTTAAATTAAAAAATACATTCAAAAGGGAAATGTCACTCCAAGTCCAACAACCCCTCATACAAGTCCGTAGCCTTATTGGTTCACAAATTATTAACAAAAGTGCAGTTAGGCCCTTTTGACAAAAATGAATCATACATTCAAAAACGGGGCGTCATTCCAAGTCCACCAACCCCTTATACAAGTCCGTAGCCTTATTCGTTCTCAAAATAATAACAAAAGTGCACTTATCCCTTTTTTTGGTTAGATTGAAAAAGACACTCATCATTAAATCATTATTCAAAATGCCCGCCCTCTTACAAAATCTTCAAGTGCGCCTGCGTAAAAAACGAAAACAAAAATGTTAATTCATAGCCCCATCCAGCAGTACGCATTCACTTTATGTGGAACAAAGTTTAATTTCATATTAGCAGCGGACCTCATACATGTCACATTTGGAATGTGACTTTTACTAAAAAAAATACAATTTCACCCCCTAGTAGGGGTAAGTTTAATTTTGGGGTTAAAATGAGTTGTGCATTGTTAAGAGGGCGTCACCCGGGGTCCAACGATATGTTGCATGACAAAATCGGACCATGGGTTCGCGAGTAATCCACATGAGAGTTCAGCATAGCCGAGCGGCTATTGTCACTGGTTTAAACCCCCCTCACTTCCCTACTGAGGATCTTGTAGGTGATTGGATGGAGAGAAATGCACCGATAGTTATTGACGTCTGACTTTTCAACTTTTTACGACGCGCATGAATAAGAGCTGCGGTCCATTTAGTTGGTACATATCTCAGTAGTTTCCCAAATCTGTTGGAGAGTTAGTAAGAGAGGTTCCAGTGCGCTATCATCCAGGAGCTTCCAGTGTTCTGCGATTACCGAGTCCTCGCCAGGGGATTCGTTTTTTTTTTTTGTGAAGTGATGATCTTTCGCAGCTCTGAAATGTCTGGTGGAAAAAGGTCTGGATTAGTTGGAACTAAATTTGAAATTGGAGTGAAAGTCGACTGCGGTGGATCACAGTTGAGAGGGTTTTTAAAGTATGTAGCTAAAATTTGACACTTACCCTTGTCACTGTGAGCGATCTGGTTGGTAATCGGGTCGCGGAAGTGCAAATTAGGAGGATTGTGTTTTTTTAGATTCCTCTTGAACGTTTGGTAGACATTTCTGGAGTTATCCTTCTGGAAATTCAACTCGATGTTGGTCAGATCGTTTTTGTGGAATTGTCTTCTTGCGTTCCGAACAACTCGAGAAGTCCTCTTTCTCGTTTCAAAGAAGTGTTTATATTTATTCTCTGTTTTGGGAGATTTCCAGAGATGCCAAGTTCGTTTTCAGTCATTGAGGGCTTCATCACATTGTAAGTTCCACCGAGGGTGTCAAGGTTTCCGTATTTGAGGCGCAATTTAGAGGGCTGTTTTTACCTTGGAGCACTCCAGTCGTTCAAGGTCTGCCGAGGTTTGATTGGGATTTTTTTTCTGAGAATTTATTCTGAAGTAATTTGTGTTTCTCTGTGTCGGGTCGAAGAAGTCTGTGTCTGCAGCTTTTCCGTGTGTTTTTCAGAATGAATTTAAACTTGATCTTAGATATGCAATGACCCTAGTCTAGATTGGCGCCTAGAAGGACTTTGACATTCTGTATTTCTTTTGATGATCCGACAGAAATGGCTACATGGTCAAGTTGGAATTGTACTAGTAAAGTGTTTGGAGGTGTCCATGTGATTTTCTTCCGTGGAAGATATTTGAAAAACGCGGAAGTTAGCACTAGTTTGTTATTCCCACAGAGTTCAATTAAACGTTCTCTATTCTGGTTGGTTCTGAAATGTGCTCGATGATCACCAACTATATGCCTGTATTTTCGTTCTTTTCCAATTTGAGCATTGAAGTCGTCCAGGAGAAATGTGGCATGTGATTTAGGAATTTTAGATAGGTTTTCATCCAATTTTCTCCAGAAGATTTCCACAGTCTCTGCGTTCCGTTTGTTGTCTTGGTTGATGGCTGCGTGAACATTCACAAACGTGTACACTTTATTGGCACATTTGACACAACGAGTGGACAGCGTATTGGATATGGGGTTGAAGATGATGATTGATCCGAGGATTTTGTTACTAACAACGAAACCAGTGCCAAGATGAGGAGCTCCTTTGGAGATAATCTTGTCAGTTTTGCTTTTGAAGACTCTGAAACCTTGAGTTACGAATGAATCGTTATCCGTGTAGCGTGTTTCTTGGATCGCAGCTATCCGATGTTTGGCGAGAGTGTCTGTTAAGTGTTTGAGTTTGCCGATTTTGAGAAGTGAATTGGCGTTGAAGGTGGCACAAAAGTTCACAACATTGCACTTGAGTTTGGATGTAACAGATAGTTCAAGAGACTCCGACTTCTCCTTCAAGCATGAGGGTGCAGACTCCCCAGAATCCTGTCTGCTTGCGACTTGGATTGTCTACCACCTGGAGTAATTTTTCCGTTTGAATCTTCATTTTGAGCAGTTGACAAATGTGCTCAGATTTGGAAGTAGACCTTACTCTATCCAAAATACAACTAAGGTTGTTAGCGTCAGAGGGCCTAAGTTATTATTGGCTACTGTTTTACGGCTTTAAGCCAACCCTCTTCTTTTCTCCGGGTTTGGGACCAGCAACAGCAACTGCTGAGTTACTCAATCCACCCCGCAGATGCTGTTCGTCGTTATGCCCATTCAAAGAGCGTGTGGTGGTTTTTGCCTTCTTATCCTCCCAAAATCTCTTCAAGAATGCACTGTGTTGCATCTCGCGTTCTGTTGACCACTTCCCACCAGTTTTCTTTACGTGTTTCTCCCAAAATTTATGGTTGGCTACTTTTGTCCTAAAAGCTCCACGATTGTCTATGATGTAGTCTGGATATCCATTTCTTGGGGGTGTGCCTTAGTTCCTTCTAGCCATTTTATCTTGACCTTCTTTGAGTTGATTACTTTGAATAATCTCTTAGTTAGTCTGTCGCTGTTCATTCTGTAGATATGGCCATAGAAATTCAGGTGTCGCTTCCGTACGCCATCAGTGAACCTGTAAGTGAAGGGGTAGAGGTCCGCTGTCCTCCTATTAATCCACATTCCATTTTCTCCCTTGGGACCATACATTTTCCAGAGAATTTTCCTTCCATGTTTTTCAATGTCTGCAACTTTAGAGTGGCCACCCGGATACACGGTTTCTGTGCCATATAAAGCTTCCGGCAATACAACTGTCTTGTAATGTCGTAATTTTGTATTGCGCGATATGACTCTTTTGTTGTGGTAATTCCATGTCAGTCTGTACGCCATATGAAGTTTGGTGGTTCTTTCTACATTGACACTGCTGTCCAGTCCTGATGGTAATACGATTTCTCCAAGATATTTGAAGGAGGAAACCTGTGAAATTGTGCCGTTTTTCAATTCTAGCGTAGTTCTTTTTCTATTTTGATGTAGATTTTCCATGTACTTGGTTTTCTCGTACGATGTCTGAAGACCTGCCTTTGATGCTATATTGTGCGGTCTCTGTATGGCATATCTTGTTTCATTCTTGGTCTTAGTAATGATTGCTAGATCATCAGCAAATGCTAAACATTTCACATTGAACTTGCTTCCCAACTTTCCGATGTTCACACCTTTCATCCTTTCCCATTCTCTAATAACTTTGTCTAGAACTAAGTTAAACAGAATAGGGGAGATGCCGTCTCCTTGACGAACGCCCGTACATATTTCAACGGGCTCAGAGATTTCTCCAAGGAATTTCACTTTAGAGGTCGTATTCGTGAGAGTCTGCCGGATAAGAGCTCTGGTCTTCTTGTCCACTCCGAGTTCTTCTAGAGTATCAAAAACTGTCTGTCCACAGAGTCATACGCCTTCTTAAAGTCCACAAAAGTGACGAAAGTGCTTCGTCGAATCCTTAATATCGTCTTCAAGTACCATATTTGTTCTGTACATGATCAACCTTTCCTGAAAACCGCTTGGTACTCGCCAATCAGATGATTTATTATTATTTATTATTATTGTTATTATTATTGTGTTTTATGTGTAATGCCACACGCTAAATGAAATTAGCCCTAAATACGTTACTACCTGCTCCTCCTCAGCCTTAGTAATACTTTACCGTTGAGTTTATGCTCGTGAATGTAGTAGAAATCACTAGCAGCAGTCTTATTCCAAAGACCTCAAATATATTGCGTGATTAAGACGATCACAGATCCGAATATCATCACCTCCCGTTTAGACAGGAAGTGTCTACAAATAGATTCTATACGTACCAGCGATACACCATGGCTTTCAGTAGCGAAGGTGGCTAAATCAAGCATTGCTGAAGTAACTTCAGGGATGATGTCAGGTAGAATGTTCGAACCCCGAGCTAGTAGATTTTTTTTATTAATTTCGTTTACAGTGGATTTAGTGTGTGTGCATATCCACCTGTTCCAACGAGTGATTTTTATTTGGTCCTGAAAATGACAATTTTATCTGATGCTACGTAGCGAGGTTGGACGACATCATAATGATCTGTAGAACGAATGCAAGGTACTCTGTATATTCAGGGTAGCAAGTGTTTGAAATGTTAACCAACTCGGTTTAAAGGGAAAATGAGACTCACTCAGGCCGCCGCAAGTGTCAAATATAAGCCCTCTGTAACACCGGGTTGCAAACCATTCCTCATTCTTACGCTGTGTCATGTCAAAGCCCACTGTAACCCCGAGATAAAACACAGTCCGTATTCTTACGTTTGACAAATATAAAAAAAGTATAAATTGATCCACTTATGAGAAATACCATAGTGTATTGAGTTCATTACACTGGTAACATGACTTTTCTCACTAAATATATGCTGTAAGAACTGACGTTAGTAGAAAAGAAGCTAACAACAGAATGAGCCCGCTGAATTAATTTTCAGGTTGGAATATTTTTATACAAACAAAATGAAGTGTGTTAATATGCTTGTGGAATTGATTTTCAAATCTTTATCATCTACTGGAGACCAACTTAAATCATCCTGGAAGTGGTTTTCCGTGGCATCCGTCTTCCACTCCAGATAATATGCCGTGAGAATATCACAGGATTCGTAATTCTCATTGCTCCATGACAAAATGTTGTTTCTGCTACTTATGATGCTCAGGTGAATAACGCATGCGATCGAGCTGGCGGTGGCTGCACATTTGAATGCCACCACAACAGAAGAAAAGAACATAAACATTTGTTTTTTCTCATGTCTGTCGACTAAAGATAAGTATTCCAACCCATTAGATCGTTTTAGATTTTAAAAAGTGGAGTGTCCAGCGCAAAAAGTTGTCACTTTCTATCTTTGCGAAGTGTGTAAGCATCCGTGGCTCTAATGGTAACGCGTTGGACTGCGGATGGAAAGACTAGGGGTTCGATACCTGTTAGGGGGAGAGGTTTATAATTTGTTTTCGTTACGTGTTGTCGTCTGTGTCGACCGATTTACCAATGTCTTATGACAGAAATGATACAAAATGTCACAGTGACCGTAATTATTGAGGATGGGGCACTAGTAATATACCGAGTAGATGCATTTTCAGGTTGGATTCTATTAACGTTACCTATTGTTTGAATCTGGTATTACACGAAACATCTTAACATGAACACCTCTCTTCCTTTTGTTGGAATATAATAACAGGATAATACCATGGGAATTTCTCAGGAACACGTATACTGGCAATATGAATCTCCTCCGATATGTTTCGTTGTTGTTTCATTTGAGGACTGGAACATCGTGGTCATTAAGCTCCGTGTACTCGGATCTGGTTGTGTAGTAGTTCTCTGATAACCTGTATTATAGCGGTGTCTGTATTAATGTGTGTATTAGCAATTAAGGTGAGGATTGGGAAAGAGGCAAGTTTGAAACCATCCCGGAATTAGCCTGATGTAGAATTGGGAATCCACAGAAAACCACTTCAAGGCTGACTAATTTGGGAATCGAACTCACCTCTTCTCTGTTTTGGCCTACGAGGCTTAGTGTACCCCGTTCCACCCTTCAGATCAGCATTAGATTTCATGTGTGAGCCGGGAATCGAACCCGGACTTCTGGAGTGACACTTCGATACGTTATGTTAATATCGTTGTCAGATTTTTTAACTTTCTGCCATTACAGGTCACCTGGCATAACCTCCCGATTCGATCCTATTCTCTTTATAAATCGTCAAAATTCAACGTAATTTTCACAGGAATACAACGTAAGTTAATAAATGTGGCAATGTGACTTATTAGGTGTGGCTCAATATTTCATCCCAACTAGAATACAGCACAGACTCTCCTTCAAAAAAGTATGCCTAGGGCTTAATTCGAAGTATCATTCTGCCAGTTCTCACCCGTGCTGCACGTGCCCTTGCTCCCCCTACTGCACAGTTTTAGTCATAGGGACTTGAAATTTATTTTGGGGATAGACCGGGTAGGGACCTTTCATTTATGTCAACAAAATTTCATGTAAACTATTTAGTTTTAAAATATAAAAAATGCAAATAATAGATTTAAAAACCTCAGAAAAGATACTTTTAAATAAAGGATATAGAGACCCTTCTTTTAAGCCTATGGAACACTTTTTAGAATGTTTTTTTTAAATGGCCTACTTTCCCTATTTAACTTTCTTGGATTTTTTTTAGGGACTTGAAACTTGGTTTGTGGGTAGAGGGCAGAAGGACCAACAATTAATGTCAAATAAACGTTTTTGTAAACTTGCTAATTATTTTTAGAAATATAGCTCATTTTCATTTTTTTTGTTTTGTCCTAGAAACATGAAACGTGGTCTGGGGGTAGAGGGGGCAAAGACCATTGATTTATGTCAAACAGACTATTTTGTAACATTCCTAATTTTGGAAATATAGCCCATTTTGAAAATATTTTTTGGAAAAATTTGAAAGATACACTATTCTTGGACTGAGAGTGGGATAGATGTGTAAGAGATAACATGACTTTTTAGGAATATTAGATTAAACATTTAGCCTACTTTCCCAATATGTTTTTTGAAAAATTTCAAAAATACACTATTTTTGGACTGAGAGTGGTATAGAGGTAAGTGTATGAGTTAAGATATGACTTATTAGGATTTTTAGTTTAAGCATATAGCCTATTTTGCCAATATTTTTGGATAACTTTGAATAATACACTATTTTTGGACTGAGAGTGGTATAGAGGTAGGTGTGTGAGTTAACATATGACATTTTAGAATTTTTAGTTTAAACATATAACCTATTTTTCCAATTGAACTTTTTAGGAAAAAAAATTAAATTCTATTGTTTTTGACTAGGCGTGGAATAGAGGCTAGAGTAAGAGTTAAGAGTCAATCATAACCTTCGATTACTTTGGATTTTTGGAAATGTAGTGTGTTGTTGCTTACAAATATAGTGGTAAGCTTTATGCTGTAATAAAAAGTGCTGAAATACTTTCCAAAACCCAAAGAAAAAATCCACTAAATACATTGACAAAAGTAACTTATCAAATAAGCCAATACAAAAAGCCAACAAGAAGCCAACAAAAAGCCCAAGAAAACGCCAACAAAAGCCACAAAAAGTTGACAAAAAACCATGTAGCATGCTGGTAGTTGAGTGAGTTGTTATATTGACCCTTAGGTAGCTTGCTGGTAGTTGAGTTAGTGATGATATCGATCGCTAGGGAGCATGCTAATAGTTCAGTTAGTGCTCATATCCACAGCTGGGTACTGTGCTCTTATATGGATATGGGCTAGAAAATTATTCATCTCGTCAAAAGTTTTCTAAATTGTCCCATGTTAAAATATTGCTATGCTGCAAGTTGACTCAAAACCAGTTTTGTACATCGCACAGTTAACTGAGTTAATTCAGCCAGCCAATGAGAAGGTTAGCAGCCACGTGAGGGAACTTGTAGTCAAACTGCGTGGTAGTAACAAAGACCGAACGAGAGTGCACGAGGATAATCGAGTGTTCCCGAAGAGAGCTAACCCTTGCTCGCGCGACGAAGTGTGTCGGGAGAGTGGAAGGGGTAGACGCGAGTACAACACGCGACAGCCAGCCAATGAGAAGTGGCCTTACTTAAACAAGAGCCTGCAATGTAATGAGCTTTGCTAATTACCTGGATGATTTTAATACATCGTAATATCATGGAGGATATTAAATCATAAATAAGAACTATTTATTAAACATGCGACTAATTATTTATTTAATTGAGGATTATTATGATCATCAACTATCAGCGACCATACAGAACCTTGGTCTGAAAAGGACGCGGGCTCGTAAATTTGATGAGGGGGAAATGATAGAATACTCTGGGCTCTTATTATTTGCGATTTCAACGGAGAAAGACGTATCAACAAGCTACTCGACAACCAAACAAACAAATAGAAATTCACCATCGAAGGCACTTAGTTTGTGCAAGAAGATATATGAACCCAATTATAAAGTTAATAGAACCTATCTACAGTATCAATTATGTCAAAATTCCTGAAGTTGAGGGAGGAATTTACCAACGAATTTACAGCAGTTATGATGGTCAACAAAAAGTTATGGGAACAGAACTATGATGGCAAAGAGAATATTCGAAATGACATAACATCAATCTCGCGGGAGAGATTAACATCTCATCTCTCCCATGCAGAAATTCTAGATCTACAAGTCATTTCAACAACTAAGTGAAGGAGCCATGTTAGAAACCATCCTGGCATTAGTCTGGAGTAGAAGTGGGAAACGGCAGAAATCCGTTTCCAGTATGGCTAAGGTTGGAATCGAACCCACCTCTTTTCAGTTTTGCCCCATGTGGCATAGTGTACCCGTTCCCCTCCTCAGAGCAACATTGAATTTCTTGTCAGAGCCGGGAATCGAACCCAGACCTCTGGAGCAACACTTCGATATGTTTTGTTAATATTGATGTCAGATTTATTATATTTCTGCCATTACAGGTTACATGGAATAACCTGCTGTTTCGATCGTTTTCTCTTTATAATTCAGCAAAATTCAACGTACTCTTCTCAGGAATACATCGTAAGTTAATAAGTATGGCATGTGTCTTAGTAGGCGTGGCTCAATAAAACATCTCCACTAAAATAGAGCACCGGCTGTCGTTCAAAAAAGTATGCCTACGTCTGGATTCAAAGTACCATACTACACGTTCTCACGCACCGTGTCCAGCAGGAACTTAACTGATTCAGCAGAAACTGCAACGTGGAAACCACGCGCTGCATGTGCACTAGTTAGAGTGGCCATCCCACCTCAGACGTCTCAAAGTCTTCAATCATGGTTTATGATGTTGATTCAACTTTCTACTATTACAGTTCATGGAGCATAACTATTAATTCGATCGTATTACGTGTATGTGAGTTCCTTCAAGGAGCAATAAATGGACTCTCCCGGGTTTCGGCACCAAATTTTGGGTAGATTATTAGATTGGGAATAATCTAACCCCCAAGGGAAGATGATGAAGAAAAAGAAGTGGGTTTCGGACTGGAGAAAAAGGATGGAGAAATAGGAAGAGAGTTTGACATAAGTTATAACTAAGAGTTCTTGCTCAAATGCAACAAGTGGTGAACACCCTATCAATAGATTTA
Organism: Meconema thalassinum; assembly: GCA_946902985.2. Taxonomy (NCBI): domain Eukaryota; kingdom Metazoa; phylum Arthropoda; class Insecta; order Orthoptera; family Tettigoniidae; genus Meconema; species Meconema thalassinum. The sequence goes on along the minus strand of OX336398.1, from coordinate 5,247,961 downwards.
TTTTTATTAAATAGGAAGAGTCAAGGAAGACAGAATCTTGCCTAACCGTTATGTTAGAGAAATGATTAAGCAAAGAACAAATCTTTAATTTATTTAAAGATGTAAAAGGAAGTAGTTTTTGTAACAAATATATAATTTTGATTTTTATAAACAATTGGGGTCGCAGACCTGCGAAAACATCTAAAGCTTGCGTCAGGCAATTGATAATTCTTTTGGTTTGAAACCTTTGATATGCTTTCAAATCTTCGTAAGATTTTGAAATGGCTAAGATGAATAAATGAAAAATTTAAAGATAACTGACGTAATCAAAGTTAAACAATAAGTCAAGTACAAGGTGTGTACTTTAAGGATTTCTAGATAAGTATCTTAGAAATAACAACAACTTCGAAAGTAACAACAACAAAAACAGGAAGAAATGAAATAGAAGTTTCTATAACTTCTTGTATTAGTACAGAAATACGCTTAATGATTATACATAGGAGATTATACAAATAGGGCAGGTCAATTATTGTTAATGGTTAAGCTTCCCTTTCGTGAAACCTAGAGATAACTCACTTATGAGTTGAAAGAATTGGATTCCCTCATTAGAAGGGAGAAACAATATAATTTAAGGCGTGTACTAGACACGAAGTTTTACAGACATTAATTCGTTATACATGGAGCAAATAAGGGAGGGCACTTATGTAGAGTGTCACCTCATTGACAGAAGACCTAAAGTAACAATTTTATTATTTTAGTTTGTTAGTAAAGAGTCTGTCTGTTAGGTAGTCAGCCCAAAGGCTGGTTGGATCCTCAAAAAGTACCGCCGTTACGTTATGTGAGTAGATACCCACAAAAACCCACGGCAGCACTATTTTGAGGCGTTCTAGGCAAGAAGAGGAGTGAGGTAGTTTGCCATTGCGTTCCTCAATGAGTCAGAACAGTAGTCCTAACCCTATGAGTTGAACCTTTCACAGCATTCACAGGCACTGACTGTGCCCCGAATGCCATTACTAAGCACCACCCATACCTCAGTAGCTTCCATATAATCACAGCCATGAGTGACACTGAGACATCGGTGAAAAGCCACATTTTACTCTAGCCTGTGCCAACAGACAAATGCAATTGTACTGCATTCATCAAGAGATGGCTAACAGTGGGAAAGATCAAATGGGATTGTGGAAAAGTGTTCATGGCCGTATTTATTGTACTCAGACAAGCGCGTCGCGGATAAAAAGTTGAACAGGGACTGTTTTCACTATAGTCAGTTGATATAGTTGAAGAGTTCACTGTAGTAGCACAAAAAGTTGATGGCAAAAAAGTTATTGCAATGGTGGAAAATAACTAGTTACACTAGATTAGCGAGAGTCTACTGCTTGAAAAACTTGTAGGTTATAGTTGAATGCACCAGAAAAATCCCAACGGAGGAAGAAAAATTTGATATTGATTAGCAGTTCATAAGGAAGATTCCTTAGTTTGAAAAAGTATTTCCATATGTGAGTGGAAAGTACATGACAGTATAACTGGTAGATAGAGTGCAGTTTCTGGAAGGTTCCAGAGCAATGATGACTTGTTTAAATTGGGTAGAGAATCCCTCGGCGGAAAGCTAGATTATATAGACAGTGGGTATTTTGGAAATATCCCTCGATGTGAGATAACATCTCAGAAAATCTTTCATATTGAAAGTTAGACTTGATAGTTTAAGTTTGATCAAGAAGATCTCTAGAAAGCAGTTATTTTCACATAGCAACTTTCACTGTCTATAAAATCCAAAAGCATTGAGCCTTTTAAAAGCGATGAGAATGAGGTTAAAACATGAAGTCGGTACTTATCTTTGCTTCATGAAGGTGATGTTGCTGTTGTCGGTTGGTTCTAAATTTCGAATATGGCGTCGAAATTTAAAAGTTTGCCTCTAGAGTTGAGGAGGCGGGCTTTAGTTAAGCTCTAACTGACTGGGTTGACTTCCGACGTACAAGTGAACAAGTGAGGGCTGCTAGACGCAGCGAAAGCACACTAGCCTAGACGGCATGTCCAACAAGAAGTTCAGTGCATTTGAGAGAGTGAGCGGGTGCTCATGGCACGGAGACAAGTCGAGACGAACTGTAGAAGTGACCGAGCGGGCTGCACGCGCGGAGAAGAGAGCAGTAGAAGGAGGCGAGGAGAGGGGGAAGCGGGCGAGTAAGGGGAGGAAACAAAGAGGTTATACATAAACATGAAAAAACTTTACAAAAACAAAATTCTTCTTGGAGCGGTGTCTTCACGGAGTAGTTGGTTGGTGAAGAACACGACGCCCTACGGATTAATGTAGAAGTCTTCATGGCTTGAAGCAATGGAAGTTATAATATGCATCAAAAGGGTAAATCAGAAAAATACTTAAGTCATCAAGAAAGGTGACGTAACAAGCATAGATGCAAAAACACAACGAGTGTAACGACGATAAAAATAAGTTTGTTTAACAATGAACAATAAAAGTACAAATTTTTGTAAGTAAGTTGCAATACTTCGCGCATAAAAAATATGCAACGATGTAATGAAACAAGGATCGAAAGAGCTATGCGATGCGAGTGTGAGCAAGTGGGAGAGATAGGTACACACGACCATGACTCACATAGTACAGCGAGATAACGACTATAAATAGCTGAAAGAGTCCTTGACCAGAACAAGTTTACTTTGGTAAGGAGGTGAACAGCTTCTGAAATTACGGAAGCAACTCGCATAGATATGGTTGGCAGTCAGCCAAAGTTGAGATAAGGAAAACTTGCTCTGATCTTTGTCAAGCATAGAGGAAGTAAACGGCAGCTTGGCCTTACCCGAGCTTGTATACAAACGAGATTGACAAACAAGTAGTTCAAAATAAACAAACAAAGCGAGTGCAATCAGCCGAGACTTAAAGCGGAACTTCAAGTAACACGACATGCAGTCATCCGTAGCTTGGGCGTGAAAAACCAATTGAAAGACATATGAAATAAAGCAGGTAATCAATTTCGCATAATTTTGAGGATCACGGAATCCGACAATTTTCAACAGAAAAAAGCTTAATTCTTCTGAACACAGAAGAAAACCTGGGACATTGAGAAGGAGTTTCTGCGTAAGAATAGTTATTCTAGATGCTAGAGAACTCAGATTTTCAAGCGGTTTCAAAAGCGGCTTCCAAGAGTGAGGAAGAGGGAAGGAGGCGGCCATGGCCATCCTACTAAATAGCGAGGGAAGTGAAACATAGCTTACGGCGAAATGATGGTGACTGATAGCTATGGTTTTACAAAAGGGGAAGATAGTTTTCGACAGAAAGTTTAAACAATTACCTGCTACAAAAATGACATGAGAAGGTAAACCAAATGACACAAGGCGAGGCGAACTTGAATTGCCATTTTGTGCGGAAATAAGGCTAAACCATTTAAACAACTTACAAAGGTGACGTAGTTGTTTACAATGAGACATCGTTTCGGCAAGTGTTTTTCAAATGTATTGAGATCGGAAACATAAGCGTTCTCTTTTTCAGAAAAGGGATTTATATCGGCAGTAACAAAATGACATTGCGATTTGGTTTGAAGACTGGGATGTTGTATTTGACCAGTAATGACCCAACCAAAATCGGTGTCTCTGGCGACCACGTTTGAAGATAGCCTACGGGTTTGTTTACGAAGGCAATTCCAGAACATATTGCCACTGAAAAGTATATCAATGGGGCCTTGAGCATTAAACTGAGGATCAGCTAACCTTAAATGCGAAGGATTCTTTAAACCGTAAGTATTAATAGAGCTGCTAGGAGTGTCCTTGCCAATACTGGTAAGAATGAGACAGTTTAAGTTAAGATTGGTGTTTCCTTGACAAATGTCTCTGATTTTCAATTTTGAAGACAGCAAGGCTTGAATTTTCAAATTGTCAATGCCGGATACATTGATGGAAGTAGGTGATGAAGAAAGACCTAGTTTTTTAATTAACGACTGCGAAACAAAGTTGTGAGTTGAAGTGGAGTCAAGAAGACCGCGGGTTCGAAACCAATTTCCAAATTTATATTGGATTTCAAATTTACAGTGGACAAAAGGACTTGCGCACTGTGAGAAGTTTCGGCTTTAGAAATGCAGGAAGAAGCATTAGTTTGTTCGGAGCTGCTCTGCATGGAGTTTGAAGAAGCAGGTACTAGTGACCTCGATTGATCATGAAAGTGCAATAAAGAATTATGCGGCCTTTTGCAATGAAAACAGAGGTTGGAAGACGTACAATTAGAAGCAGAATGCTTAGGTGACAGGCAGTTATGGCAATATTTATTATTGAAGACAAACTTCCTTCTGTCTTCACCAGACAATTCTTTAAAGGATTTGCAGGAATACAAAGTGCGAAACTTTTTACAGAGCGTGCATTTTAAAGATTTGCTGAGCGGCCTAATATGTTCTCTTGGATGGTTGAAAGAGGCAGAACGAGTTTGCTTTTTCTCGACAGATGGGTACTGATGACCATTTGAAGAGACAAGTATTTTTGTCCAGGATATGACACTGAGGACTCGTTTCGACATTTTCGCACTGAAATGAGAGTGCTGTAAGGACTTGGCACCGGCTGTTGAGAAACGCGATGAGGTGTTCGAAAGAATGCTCATCCTTGTGAGTGAGTTTGATTTCCCAAGCCTTCAATCAGGCCTAAACTCCAATTTACCCAAACCACATAATACTAAACTGTACAGCGCAGTCACTGCTTACATGTGAAGCAACATTGCCTCACGATCATAAAATATCAAGCTCAAGCCTTCATCACTACTGCAAACAATTATACGCAACATTGGAAATACCGTTGACGACTCATGGCCCACAAAGCAACTCCCAATAAATAAGGAAGGATCCCACGAAGTGAGGACAGACCCAGTTGGACGACGGACCAGAGGAGAGAGTGACGGCGGGCACCCTCCGATGCCGGACGGAAGTCCCACGGGGCCCAACGGCAGCTCTTCAAGACTTCAAGACCTGACCTCAAAGGTGAGTGCGCTTCAGCTATCCTTATTCCCTTACCCCAAACCTCTCAACACAGACCTGTTACTCGACTGCAAATTTACACTCAATTACCTCTGAACCATGGGTTCTTATTCACTTAATTCGCATGTTTTAGTCAGCTAACTTTTCATCCTCTCTCCTTCGTAATCCGCAAGACCTTGCCATCCCCGCGTCCAGCTGTTCGACTTCCAAGTCAGCATTCAACATGCATGGTCACTGCTCGTGGGATGACCATGCAGATACTTCCATCATGACTTTACCTTGCTTCCGGGTGCTAAGCGCAAATCCTTAACGAATTTAATGCGACGTTTCCCTCTGCGAAACGACTCCACGAGAACACCCCAAGCGAGTGACCTACTTATTGGGATATCGCTCTTCAAAACCCTAGTGGAGTCGCAGGGGTATATACGGCAGTTAAAATGGGTTTTACACGATCTCGAATACCTCACGCATGCCAAAAACCAATCCCCTATAATCAAAACACTGTCCTAAACATTCCCCCAGCCCCTTCAGACACTAGACTCACCACCGACTACCCCTGTGTCCTTCAAAACATTCTAAACATCAACACAAACTCAGCATACCCCTCGAGAAGAGAATACACACCCGCTAGGTTCAAAACACTGGTGGAATAGCTCCTGGCCTGAACTACGTTCAGCAGGATCCCGGACATAGCTCCCCCCAGCCTCTTCATGCTCAAAGCACACTCGTACAAGAACCAAAACAACCCCTTGAATATCATCCACAACCCCACCTCACACACAATTGCATACACCGACATACAACACTAAACAGGGATTCAACAATGAACAAAGAGCACCGGAGTCATACTAGACAGAGAAATCCAACACAATCTTGCAACCCCTTACAATCTCTCACAACCTTATAAAATGCTATCACACACGCAATCCAGTCCCACACATGACAGGCAAACATCCCTTCACATTAAACACACTCAATACGTTTAATTTCATCCGAATGCCCAGAACGAACAAGAAGGACAGCAAACCCATAACATAAGGGAAAATCACATACACACAAGAGGGGAACAAATAAGCTTCGAGACAGAGACTATGTATCCTTGCTTTGCATTACTGACCTATAATAATTTCTCCTTTTGCCGTTTGGGCACCCAGAGGAGGGTGTGAGAGTATTGGTAAAAGACGATGAAACTCTCATTTCTTCTTTGGAGCTGCCTTCCGTGGCTTAGGTGCTTTAAATTTAGATTTTTTGTCTGCACCTTTGCCGCCTCTGTAGCCTTGGAATGAGACTTCATTGGCTTAGGGGCAGGTGCAGCACGCTTCTTCTCGGCGGTTTTCTTGGAGATGGCCTTCTTGGCGGCTGCATTCGCTCCGGACGTCTTGGTCTTGGGAAGACGCTTCTCCTTAGGGGCAGCACACCACAGGTCTTCTCGGACTTGGCTGCCGAGGTGACCTTGATGCAGTTGGAAGCTTTCTTGCCCTTGGTCTGCACCAGTTCTCCAGAAGCGACTGCAGCGTTCAGGTACATCTTCAAGATAGGGGTGAGTATCTCAGAGTCTACCTTGTAGTTGGCCGAGATGTGTATCTAGGTGACCTGTAGAAATGACCCACCACGTTCCTTGGCGCTGCCCGCCATCCCGGAGGATTTCGGATGGGCGGGCTTGGTGCAGCGCTTCTTGGAGGTAGAAGCCTTGCTCTTGTTGGGCAAGAAACAGTGTTCGGTTTAGTTTACTGACAGTAAACTAAAGTATAGACTGAACGTCAGGTCAGACCGCGCCGGCTGTTGGTTAGCCCGAGTGACGGTAAGTTGGGGACGTGCTTCCTTGCCCCTTTAAGATGCTCCGTCTCCCCCTTTGTGACACCTAGGCATCCTGGTTGGGATAGGAAGGGACAGCTAAATGTTTGGCACTTCTCCTTACCCGAGAGTAATGCTTCCCTCTTAGTTTCTGCAGTCCTGGCTGAGGTGCGTTTAATGGGTAGCATTTCACCGGTCGCCTCTCCTTGCCAACATTTAAGGGTGTCAGGCGCCGTCGTGACGCCCCCTCAAGAGACTCCCACTCACCTGCCCGAAGCTTCATCCTTCCTCTAGCCCCCGAGTAGGAGGACAGCCTCCCAGTACCGACCCAATTCCCGTGAAAGTGGAAACCATTCGGCCTTCAGGTTTATTCCTACAGATGGAAGGAAACCTACAGTAATCTGCTCTCGCAACACTGCTTGAAAGAACCTATAAGACTAAGCATCTAAGTTGGGGAACACCCCCCGGGTGTTCCAGGAAAATTGCTTCCTAGTTAGTCCTTTATCATTCCGAATGGCCCAGCCTCCTGATCAGGGCGAGCAAGCCCCATCTAGAGCTACTCTCGTTCCTTAGGGCCCTCCTCCTTGATTTAAAACCCTTGGTTGGGACTAAAGGAATGAAAGTAAAATCTTCTGGAAAGTAAACTCGCCCTGGGGATATATGGCATCACTTACAGGGTCATATTTCGCCTGCAAGACAACCAAACACTCATTACTTCTCCTAATTAGAGAGACTCCTCACAGGTCCTTTGCAGAGGCACCGAATAAGTATTTGAACCCGGTCCTGAAAGAGTGAGATGAATAGGTTAACATTCAGGATGTTACACTGCCACGTGAGGCCGAAGAGGCCTGTGAGCCTCTCGAGCATCTGAACCTGTATCTGTACCTCCCGAGTAACGAACCTACAGCCATCCTCCTTTAAAGCTCAGGCCCTAAGTGTGAGAACATCTCTTTAGTCGTTGTTTGTTTGCCCAAGAGCAATGATACGTTATATGAAGTGCATTTCTATAAATGTGGTTAAGTGAAATGTAAGGAAGGGCATTCAATGGGAAAATGTATGACTAAGTAGAAGGATGAATGAGTGAAGGAGGGTGATTAAGAACTGTCTAATTGATATTATTCTTACTAGATAAGTGTAATGTAAGGAAGGACATTCAATGGGAAAATGTATGACTAAGTAGAAGGATGAATGAGTGAAGGAGGGTGATTAAGAACTGTCTAATTGATATTATTCTTACTAGCTAAGTTTGTAAACAGTGTGTGTATTCCCCCTCCCCAAATCTATCCTTGTTTTAGGCAGCGTTACCTTTGCTTAGGTAATCCTTTATCTACTTGTACCAGGTCATAGTAGGTGTTGGGAACACTGATTGAGATGTCTTTGTTTATTTTATATATTAAGCAGCCCTAGGATCTAGAGGGCATTGACTCAAGTAGTTAAGTAAGATGGCGTCCAATGGAAAGGACAGCATGTAATGTAAGATAAATCTATCCATTGGTGGAGGGCCGAACATTTGGCGCCCAGTGTAACGGCACGATAGTTTTCCTCGTTAGTGCTTTGTGATTACTTCCGCAATGGAGAAGGTTAAAAGTAGAAGACTAATCGACAGAGCATTGTTTACGCGGCATTCCGTTGCATGTGATAAGTTTCTTGAAGAAGAAAAGTATGAAGAAGCTCGAGCATCATTTGCTTCTTTGGAACAGTACTTCGAGAATATCAATGCCCAAAATGAAGAGGTTATGGAATGTATGTTGGAAAACGGTGCTAGTGAACAAGAACTAGATCAAGAAGCGCTGGTGGCTGACGAGTATCGCAGTAAGTACGAACTGTTAAAAGTGCGGCGTTTAAAAATTGATTCCCTAGACCGACAATCTATCACAAGTGAAGATTCAACAAGTAATGCTCAAGTAAATAGGAAAATAAAGCTTCCAAACATAGAATTTCGTAAATTCGGCGGTGAACTCAGAGATTGGTTGCCGTTTTGGAACCAATTCCAGCGTATTCATGATAATGTAGGGATTGCACCAGTTGATAAATTCTATTATCTTACACAAGCTACGTTGCCCAACTCCAGAGCTAGGTCTGTTGTAGACAGTTTTCCAGCCACAGATGACAATTACATGCTAGTGATAGAAGCACTTCAGGAACGTTTTGGTAGGGAAGATCTTCTAATTGAAGTATACATCAGGGATCTTCTCAGTTTGACCCTGCCTGCTAGTAAAACATGCCGTTCACTCACGGAGATGTATGATAAGCTGGAGTGTCATTTAAGGGCACTTGAATCTCTTGGTGTCACAACTGGGAAATTTGCATCAATCCTTAGTCCTTTGTTAGAATCGTGCATGACGGAAGACTTTTTAAGAGTATGGCAGCGAAGTTCTTTATATAGTGATATATATAATGCAGAACAACGACTTAATAAGTTCATGTCCTTCATGAAGGCGGAAGTGCAAAATGAGGAAAGGATCCAGGTGGCCATGTCTGGGTTTAAACAGTCAGCTGATAGGGCAAAGAAAGTGCAGAAAGATAGCAGTCCCAAATCATGTTCCAGGCAAGATGTACCTACAGCAATGGGTTTACTCTCATTACAGGAAAATAAGCGTTCTGCTTGTATCTTTTGCAGTAATGAACACCATAGCAGCGCTGACTGCTATAAAGCACGTGATATGCCTCTCTCGGAAAAACATGAAATTATTAAGGATAGGAAATATTGTTTTATTTGCATTAAACCAAATCATATAGCTAAAAAGTGCACCTTCAAGCAAAAATGTTTGATTTGTGATAAGCGCCATGTAATGTTGTTGTGTCCAGATTTTAAGAGAAGTAAGAATGTAGTTAACAGTACTGACTCCCCTAGGCCTGACGTCATGACTGTACAGAAAGATGAAGCCCTTGCTAACTTAACGTGGGATAATAGTGTGCTGCTTCCTACGCTTCTGGCGAAGGTTCGAGGGAATGGATGTAAACGTACTGTGAAGGCAGTTCTTGATACAAGGTCACAACGGTCATATGTGTTGAAGGAACAGCACGGGAAATGAATTATTCTCCTGTTGGGTGAGAAACTATTGTCCATTCACTGTTGGAGGTCAGAAAACCGGTATTTGTGAGCACAATAAATATAGAATTCATCTTGCCAGTCTCAATAATGATTATTTGTGCAATTTTGAGGTCTTGGACCAAGACAATATTTGTGATAATGTAACTCATATTCAGAATAGTACCTTAGTTAATGAAATACTTGATGACACCATCAATATACAGGAAGCCATAGGTACTGCAGGTCCTGTAGAAATTCTGATAGGTGCTGACATTGCTGCCAGACTCTTCACGGGTAATGTTAGAAGTGTATCATGTGGTTTGATAGCTATGGAGACCAGGTTGGGTTGGACCATTTTTGGTAAATATCCCAGTGAACAACCCAGAGTTACAACTGCTATGATTGTCACATCAATGTTGATTAATGATTTAAACATCTCAGATCTTTAGAAATTGGAGTTGATTGGCATTACGGATCCTGTTGATCGGAAAACTAAGCTTGAATTGCAGTTGGAAGTTGACAAGCATTTTCAAGAGCCTGTAAGGGTGAATGGTGAAGGTCGATATGAAGTCCATCTTCCCTGGAAGGATAGGCACCCCCCTCTACCATCGAATTACATCCTGGCAGAATAACGACTGGATTCTACTATAAAGAAGTTGAAGGCTAATAACCTGCACCCAGATTATGAACATGTTTTTGAGGAATGGCTTGAAGAAGGTGTCATTGAACGGGTTCCTGACTCGAAGATTGTTAGTGATAGCTGTAATTATCTTCCTCACAGACATGTAGTGAAAGAAGATAGCACCACCAAAATTAGACCTGTGTTCGATGCATCAGCACGTGAAAAGAATAGTCCATCATTGAATTCGTGCTTGGAGAAAGGGACATCATTGATAGAACAGATACTTCCACTTCTTTTAAGATTCCGTCTGAAGCAAGTGGGAGTTGTAGCTGACATCAGGCGAGCTTTCTTGCAGATTAGTATACATGCAAATGACAGGAAATTCCTACGTTTTTTATGGAAGGATTATTTGGGGAATATAATTGTTTATCGACACAGGAGAGTTGTGTTTGGTGTTGTTTGTAGTCCTTATCTGTTAAATGCAGTTATCAGACTTCATCTCTCAAGGATTCTAGATGAATGTCATGAGGGAATTTCTGCATACTCTGAGACCACAATTAAAAGTCTTTTGGATTGTTTCTATGTTGATAATGTAGTCACTAGCCTTGATGATGTTCAGCTTAAAACATTCATTCACGAAGCCACCTCTATCATGGCTGATGGCAAGTTCGAATTGCGTGGATGGGAGTTCTCAGATCCAGATATACTTACAGAGGCTTGTCTCACAAATGTGCTTGGTTTAATCTGGGACAGAAAGCATGACACTCTGGCCATAAGCCCAGACTGTTTCCAGAATTATCCAGAGAAAATTACCAAAAGGACTATCCTTTCCACTGCCCATAAGGAGTCTGATCCAATTGGTTTTTCATCTCCTGTGACCCAAGAACAAAAACTCATCTTATGAGAATTATGGAGTGTAAACATTGGGTGGGATGAAGAGGTGGATCAAGGCATTGCCAACAGATTTGTGAAATGGACAGATGATGTCGCATGCTTGAAAGACTTGAAGATCACAAGATGGTTACCTTCTAACAGTGGACCTGCTGAATGGAGTGTGCATACATTTTGTGATGCCAGCTAGGATGCCTACGCTGCAGCTGTGTTCCTGAGGGTGGAGACGACTCAGCAAGTAAATGTACAGTTGGTTCAGGCAAAAACAAGAGTTTCCCTCACAAACAATACAGTCACGATACCTCGTCTAGAATTGCTTGCTGCATTGATAGGTGCTAGGCTCCATGCAGCAATAATTGAATCTATCCATTGGTGGAGGGCCGAACATTTGACATTGGATGCTGCTGCCTTTGAAGTTTCTGGTGTCGACCTAGCTGGACCTCTTCATCTGAAAAACCACGGAAAGGCGTGGATTTGCTTGTTCACGTGTGGAGTTACCAGAGCTGTTCACTTGGAGCTACTCCTGTCATTGTCAACAGATACTTTCTTGCAAGCATTTCGTCGATTTGTAGCTAGGAGAGGACGACCCGCTGTAATTTTCAGTGATAACGGGACTAACTTTTCTGGTACTGAAACTGCCTTCAATCGAATCGAGTGGTCAAGGGTACATGAGTACTGTTCAGTGGAGAGAATAAAGTGGAAGTTCAACCCACCAACTGCTGCCTGGTCGGGAGGTTGGTGGGAGAGATTGATAGGACTTGTGAAAGGATTATTTCAGAGAACACTTGGACATTCATCTCTTACATACTCTGAGATGCAAACAGTGCTATGTGACTGTGAAAGTGTAGTAAACTCGAAACCTCTGACATATACAGCTGATAATTCCAATGAACTAGGAGCAATAACGCCTGCCATGTTTCTTCGGGATATTCTTGAAGCTGCTGTGCCTGAGATTGATGTCATCGAGTCCTCCAGTTTGAACAAGAGGTTGAAGTACAGATTAAGACTTAAGGAGAATCTGAGAAGAGGTTCCGTAGCGAGTACTTGGGTCTACTGCGACAGCAGATGGATGTCAAGCAGCAAAAAGTTGTTCAAGTTGATGTGTTGTCCTCATTGGCAATGACAACTCAAAAAGACTAGATTGGCCTTTAGGAAAGGTCCTAGAACTTTTGCCCGGAAAGGATGGAGTCACCCGTCTTGTTCGCCTGAAGACTACATCTGGAGAGCTTCTACGCCCAGTTCAAAGACTCTACCTCCTCCTAGAAGCCCAAGGTAGTGAACCTTCTACTTCAGACAGTGAACTGACTGTGAAAGAAGATAGTGGTGTTTCATGTGGTAGTGTGAGTGACGTAGGGGAAGAAAATAGGACACGGAGTGGAAGAATTGTAAAAGTGCCAAAAAGATATTTTGATTAACTTGTCTGTTTTTTGCCAATTTGTTTCAGGTGTGAGCAGAATGTATAATGTTCCCAGGACTATGTGAAGTTTACTGTTCCACATCCGTTAGCTTGGTGGGAGAATGTTGGGAACACTGATTGAGATGTCTTTGTTTATTTTATATATTAAGCAGCCCTAGGATCTAGAGGGCATTGACTCAAGTAGTTAAGTAAAATGGTGACCAATGGAACGGACAGCATGTAATGTAAGATAAATAAAGTTCAGTTATTTTTATGTGTATTAAATCTTTCCATTGGTGGAGGGCCGAACATTTGACAGTTGGCCTATTAGCTCACCAGGGATTCATGTTTTTAGGCAGCGTTACGTTTGCTTAGGTAATCCACTTTCTCCCGATTATGGAATTGTTTCAATAAGAAGCTGCTGAATACGTTTATATTATAACTGTGCATCAAAGGACCCTGGACAATGGCCAAGTGATTTGCCATTCCGAGACGAACGTATGAAGCATAGCCCTAACCTACCTATTTCCAATGGATTACATTATTTTATATTTCTCCTCTATATATCATGATATTTTCTCCATCGTGACAGTACAAGAACCTCAATGATTTTGTCTTTTTTCTGCCTATGTTATCATCTTGTCCCCGAATAAACAAATAGAGTAGGGCCTAGCTCTTTTTGCTTTTCTTGACGATCTAGTTATTCAGGTCACCAAATCACTACCGGTACTACAAAGGTTCCAAAGTCGTAGTAACCATCTTGCACCAAAGAATATGGGTAAGAACGGTTACTCCAGCTTTGAATTCAATTCCAATCACGCCCACCGCCCACACGCCGTTGCGCCACGCATGCACTGTAGCGCTTCCTGAGGACGCTAATGGAACTACATTTATCGCGCGGGAAATTTGAACCGCAATCTTCGGCTAGGGCCCCCCCCCCCCCATTCCTTCCGCCCCTCCCCCTCCCTTTGTTTATTTCTTTCTGTGTACAAAACAAAAGTGTGTTGCTCTTCAGTCGGTCAACACGAATGTACCCAAATAGAGCTGGGTTATGCCCTGATCCTGAAATAAATTACATGAGATTAATTATTAGCCTATTTTCAATTTTGAAAAAATAGGCTTATGAGATCACCGTTTGTCCGTGTGTGTGTGCGTGTGTGTGTGTGTGTGTGTGTGTGTGTGATTCGTGAGTGTGTCCCCCCCTAATAAAATCGAAACGGCTGGAGCGATTTCAATGAAACTCGGAATGTTCATAGCACTATTCCCGGCGACCTCGACCGTGCCCTTCAAATTTTGTTACGTCTCTCCAATCCAACATGGCGGCTGTGCGAAATATTTCACTAGCATTCAATATCTCCTAAACTATTACCGATATTGCCCTGAAATTGTGTACGGTGATAAAGGGCACTACTAGAAGTTCACCTATGAGACTTTCAAAAACCTGGTGACTACAAAACCAACATGGCGGCCAAGCGAAGTTGAGACATTTAAATAGACTTTTCTCGCGATTTAACTATCTAAATGTAAAGAAACTTGGTACAGCAAATGTTTATACACATTGTAATGCACTGGAGTCTAATTTAGTTCAATTGTTTACATAACCTCAAAATGGCGGCTGTGCGAAATATTTCACTGACATTCTGTATCTCCGAAACTATTACAGATATCAGCCTGCAATTTTGTACGGTGATAAAGGGTAATGATACAGGTATACCTACGTATATTTCATAAACCTGTAAAGTACGAAACGAACATGGCGACCAAGCGAATTTAAAATATTTTAATAGACTTTTCTCGTGATTTAACTCTCTGAGCGCAGTGAAATGTGGTACAGTAATTGATTTTGCAGATTGTGATGCACTGCCATCTAATTTAATTCAATTGCTTACATAACCTCAAGATGGCGGCTGTGCGAAATTTTAAAATTAAGTTCTAATTTCTTGTGTCGTAATCATGCGATCGAAGTGAAAGTTTGAATAATGAACCTAGGCAATAATTATCCTTGAATGGTACTTAACTCTATGGCCTATACACATAACACTCCTAAATGGTGAGCTCCCGAAATATTTAGACGGTTCTCAATATCTATGAATCTTTTACAGCAACCAAACTGATTTTTTTTATGTTCATAGAGACTATGAACATATGTTCACCTATAGGACTTTCAGGAACCTGGTGAGCACAAATCCAACATGGCGGCGACGCGAAGTATAAATATTTAAATGGACGTTTCTCGCGAATTAACTATCCGAGTGCCGTGAAACGTTGCACGTTAAATGCTTATACAAATGTTGATCCACTGGCATCTAATTTATTTCAATGGTTTGCATTATCACAAGATGGCTGCTGTGCGTAATTTTAAAATCTTCTTGTTGTCTAATCATGGGATTGAAGTTTGAATACCACACGTACACAATAATCTTAATGTAATAGTACAAAAATAAAAATCCAACCTGGCGAACATCTGAAATATTTAGACGGTTCTCAATATCTACGAATCTGTTACAGCAATTAAACTGAAATTTTGTATGTTGATTGTGGCAGTTAACATAAGTAGGATATATGAAAATAGGCTGTATAGTTCTTCACGGAACTACTTGTTTTTTATTTATTTTTCGTGTTGACCGACTGAAAAGCACCAAACTTTTGTTTACTTAGGCAACACTGAAAAATGAAAAATGGCTTCAAACCTCACGATGTTCTTTCTAAGTGCCAAAAATATTATGGGTTTTCTACAATTGAATTGCCATTCTCTCTTTCAATGTAGGCTACTTTGTACATAATACTGGTGCAATACATGTACAGTAGTAGTATCAAACCAATAACTACAGTTCAGTACGGTACTCTCAGTATGTAATTAAGCACCTCATTGAAATAGTCTTCAATAATAGCTGAAGAGTATGCTACACTGAGTTTAACCAGATCACAACACAAATAAATAAAATGGCATTGGAACAGAACACCAAGGCTAGCACACATTGAAATATTAATCCCACATTCAATGAAGTACATAATATGGTAAAGGAACTGAGGTCATTAGGCTGTGTGTAGGATTGATATTATAACATCAAAATGAAAACAAAGTTATAAACTGTACAAAAATATATTATATTCTATTTTACCTACAGATATAAATAAATAAAATTATACATTATTTGTTATGTCAACACTTGGGCAGGCAAATTTAGAGAGGAAGGAAGCTGCAAAATTATAACTCTTACGGTTTCTTACCAAATAAAGAAATGATACATAATCATACACATTATCGTACATTGTTTGAAAACATATAAAATAAATAAAATTAGTTGATGCTGAAACATATTATACCTAAGGAGTCCGCTACAGAAATGTATTTATAATGAAATAAAAAGTGAAAGTTTCCCCACTACACTGAGAAACATCGAATGATGAATACATATTTCACAGCAAACATATTGTTCTTATTCCATGTTTTCAGTCACTTCAAATTGCAGATTATGAGCTTTACATGCTTTATGCCTCAATTTATTTCCTTCCGTAGCACTAAAAGTTTGAAGAAAACTATATTGACCTCTGCATGTTCCGTTAGATTAGTCGTAAGGCCTATCTGCTATCCAGTACCACTCCAGGCTGTTGCAGCCCCACTTTGGAAATGGACTGTAAAAAAAAGGAAATTGGACTTCCATAATTTAAAATACTAGAGTGAAGTAATTCTCATTAGGAGATTTTTGGAGTTATGTCCATATACAGAGAGAAAAAAATTCATCATGAACCAAGAGTGATTTGACAAGTAAATTAGAATAAATACATGGAACAATGCACTTATCCTCTGGAATTACTGTTCAATAAATAGAATAAGCATACCGTACCGGTACATAAATAGATACAGATAGGAAAAAATAAATATACAAGGAAATCACAACTCACATAATTCTGTACATAAGGACACAGGAATGGAATTGCAGAATAAAACAGGACTATCATTTTATAAATTTCAGTCAGGCATCCCGCTAGTTTGTACAGGCAATAGTGAAAAATGACTTCAAAACCACACACAGATTAATATTAGGTAGTGGTTCATTCAATGAAATGCACCACATATTACTCAGGTAACATGTTTCAGGACATTCCTCACTCTCATTCATCGAGGCACAAGGGTGCTTATGTGCCTTCTCCAATTTTATAATAATTTGTGAGGATGACTTGGTTTCTCAAAATTATCATAACCTTACTCTGCAATTGAAAACCTGAGTACAGTTGACAAGGACATGCCAGTAAAGAAATAACTGAATAAGGAGATGCTATTACAAGGCTGTCACATTTAGGGGCCCTCCCTACCACATAGGCCTTACAGTTACAGCTCGATGACCTCTGGTAAGCAATGCATAATGGATCCTTTTTGTCGGCCCATAAACACATTGATCTTATTCCATGTTTTCACTCGCTTCTATTGCAGATTATGAGCTTTACTTGGAAGAATTGGCATACATCTCAGTTTATTTACTTCTGTAGCACTAATTTCATCAAATATGTTTGAAGAGAACTGGAATGACCTCTGTATGTGCCATTAGGTTAGCTGTAAGACCTATCTGCTAGACAGTACCACTCCAAGCGACTACTTGTTAAATCCATCGAGTAGGAAGGTGAAAGGTATTGAGGAGTTTGATAAGGGTTCGACGAGAAGGCATATGGATCATCTTCTGTAGAAGTCGATAGCAACTAGGGCTACGTTTGAACAATCCCAGAGCAATTGCCTTCGCTGTAGGACTCCAGCGCCTACCTTTCCCCAACTTGGACACATTCTTAATCAAATCCCCAAGTAATGCTGCAAATGTAGGGTTTCGGGAGAATACATCATTAAGGGTAGTAATCAAATTATCAGTAGCAATATCGGTATCCTCCTTCTTACCTTGCCTTACTCTCCTACACTTCTTGCGAAGCTGTTGCAGCATTCTTTTCTGAATAAGAATTCTCTTGCACAGTTTACGCTTCCGAGGGGTAATCTCTTTATAGGTGAGAGCTCCTATTAAAGAGAGAGACCCTCTTCTCTTAGGTGGCGTGTGCTGTGCAAGTTGAGTCCTAGAAATGATAGGTACTGAAGGCTCAGGCAAGGCTTCTGCTTCCAAGAATTGTTCTGGTAATTGAGAGAATTCTACTGTGTGTGGCATAGCATTACCCTTGTCAATTATGTGAGAATGTGAAGAAATAGGAGATATAGCAGTAGAGGTACTAGTAGAAGGAATCTGAGAAGTAACAGTAGTAGTAGTGTAAGTAGAAGTAGTAATAGTAGTAGTAGAAGCAGTAGTAGAGGTAAGCATACTGCTGGTACTGATAACAACCGCAGGAGTAGCAGTGGCTGTGCTCTGAATTACTGCAGCAGGTTGCAGTAATCTGGCGGGGCAAGGTCCTGAGGCATGTGCTGGTACACCTGTAAGGAAAGTTGTCATTCTTAAACCTGTAAGCATTAGCATACCTAAACAATGTTGAATGACACAGTCATTCATAAGATGGGGCTTGGTGTAGAGGTCAAATTCAACAAGAACAGTAAATTCTCTTATGACAAAAAGTGGGAAAGAAATCCCTAAGCAAAAATAAATGTCAGGCATTTGGTGAACATTGAAGATTTTGTTCTAATCACATAACCTATGGCGATACTTTTCTGAGGAACCAACCGGCCTCCCAACTCAATAGACTTAGCCACATTATAAGTCCCCTCACAGAACATGATAACATGGGTTTTACATCCCTTTTAAATATTGTGGCTTTAGAGACTCGGGAGTGCTAATGACCACTGCCAGGGATCTATAAAAGAATTGCTCTTCGATTAGTCAATACACTAATCTGATTGGACCCACCCCTCAATGTATAGGTCAACTGAAAAGCACATTAATTGTGGAGATTAACAGAACCGGATCCAAATTAGAATGTAGTAGATTTAAAAAATCACCTGGCACTACAGCCCGTGAAGGGCCTAGGCCTACCAAGAGACCGCTGCCCAGCCATTTGGCCTGCAGATATTGGGGCGACGCGTGATCAGCGCAACGGGCCCCCTCAGCCATTAATCTTGGTTTTCGTGATCAAGGTGCTGCCTCACTGTTAGACTGCTACTCAATTGTCCTCACGAGGCTGAGTGCACCCCATTCCATGGAGCCGGCTAGAATGTGGTATATTATTGTACACAGTGCTTGATTTGTAAAATAAGAGGTTCCGGTACTGTGGGCAACCGGGTAGTGGTGGGGCTTTATGGAATATTGAACACCTTTAAAAATTAATCAGTGGACAAAATAGCCATCTAATTTTTATTACAATTTTAACTAAAATTGAGACTGCTGTAGCAACATTTTTCTTACCATATCCGTTGGCCTATATTAAATTTTAATGTAGGCCAACTAGGCTACCATTCAAACATTGTACATGATTTCTTTTCTTTTCTTTTTACGTAATTTAAAAAATTAAATACATTCGATTTGAAAACTCACACAACTAACTAACGTTCCACAGTTCTTAACATTATGTTATATAAGTTATTCGACTTTTCCCCATCAGTGGTTTCGGTACGGCGTACAGGTGCGTACCGTCACAAATCTAGCCCTGATTGTACATATATCATTCACATACCTTTCTGGGAGTCATTAGGAATTGAAAATACTGACAAATATCACTAATATTGCTTAAAAGAAGGTTTCCATTTGTAACTTCTTCAATGACGGGAGAACGACGGCAGATGTTTGTTGCCTAGATATTGAAGTCATATCGTGTTGCTAACATATCCGATACAAAATACACTACACGACACATGTAACTTTTTAATTATGTGAAAAAAGAAATAATTGGCAAAACCAAAGATTATTGATGCGTGACTACCCCCACTGTGCGTGACGAAAACCAAGGGTGTTTATATTAGTTAACACGGCCCATTGGGCAACGCTACCTAACAATTATTGGTCGAAGCGAAGACCATTGGTCTGGCAACTCGCACAACCCATGTTGAAATTGAAACCTGGCGCCCTTTCGCATTAACTTGCCAGCGCTCTTTTGTTTTACGATACCGGGTGTGATATAGTACCGAATGAGTTGGGTTGGCAATACTGTACATGTTGCTAAAAATGGCGAAGTGAGCTGCAATTTAATCTATAAGTTGTGATCCTATTTGGGATGGCTGGGTGGGTTACAGACAGCGGAGAAGTTAACATCTATTACTATATCATCTCCAGGTTTTTTCCCTACCATTACTATAGGTCATCATCATCTTCTACAGTTTCCAGCCCTTGGTTGGATCTGCTTGGAACATAAGCCTCTCCAAGGATTTTGGCTAATTTCAGTACTTAAGGATTTTTTTTTTACTTTGGTTCAGGTAAACTCTACTCTTACTAAAAGCACTTACTAGATTATTAAGACAATACTGAATATACTTTTCTACAGTCTACACTTCAGGGATTCAAACCACAAACCCCAATGTGTAGGTATGCCTATCCAAGCTTCAGTGTGCAGTTAGACTTAGTGCACTTGGTTAGAAAGGTGCATAAGGAAGACACTACATGTTAGAGCTGGGCTTCATGTTTACCTTCAAGACAGGGTATCACATATTAATTATTGAATTCAAATAATAAAACATTACTCACTTCTATCTGGGACGGCATGTGAATACAAAATCTTTGACAAGGGTCCCGGATAACTGGCGGGCCAGAAGTGCCTCGAACAAACATAACGACCTCTCAGTTGTTTAGCCGTCAGCTTCTTTAGGCTTTCCCTGCCTACAACCTCCAGCCACTGCCTACATCTGTCTGCTTCCAAGGGAAAGCGGTGAATTTTTTTTTTCTATTTTCACCACCTCATCTCCTTGGTGAACTTCACAAATGTTACACTTGTGGCCTGGAATGTTCATATTCTGTAAAATGAAAACAAATATTAAAATGAGTATTTTTTTAAATACCACACATCCGGGATACCGTACCCACTGTTACTGCTAAACTATGATTATACTACCATGGAGCATGATGAAAGAAATGTAATACTAGTACTAATATAGGCCTATTCCTTGAATAGAGGTACCTATATCTACAACTTAGCAGGGCTTATTGGTCAAGAAAGAACACTAAACATTAGGCTAAAGTTGCATTTTAAACCTGTCAGTGCCTTTTTATTAGCAGCAATTTCAGACAAATTCAGAGATTTCATTTTTGATTTATTTATTTATTTATTTATTTCAGAAAATAAATGAAGTATTAGAGAAAGTAACACTCACTAATACGGACATAACGTTATTACATTGCTGTAATTGTTATTACCGTATTTAAAATCAAGTGTAGTTTTTTAAAGTACGGCAATTAATATCTTTGACCCCATAAAGGGCCATAATTGATAATACTGTGTATAAAGTGAGGGTTTCTTACCATAGGTATGTATGAGTCGCGCTTCTAAGGATGAATCTTCAGTTGTGTCTGCCAGTTCAGTAAAGACCACGCCAGAACTAACCACTTGACATTCCATAATTCCAACCAAAACAGAGAACAAAGATGTACTTTAAATCACTTCAAGTGCCTGTCAAATTTTTTAGATCAGCCGGGCTGCTTCTCGCACAGTTACAATTAGGTTTCCACCAATAGCAAAGCATTTGGGTACTAGCCAATAGGAAGCCTGGCTTGCTTACACATCGGTGAACAGCGCCTCTTGAGGACGCTAATGGAACTCGTCATTATAATTGCGGATGTCGGAAGCGACGGATCCATACAAGTTACACCCCCCTGTCTTGCACGTCTAAAGGTCTACCCACAATGCGTTGCCGGTAGACGTTAGTGGGCAGACGGTAGACGGCAGATGAAGTCAGAAGTCGGTAGTTCACAACATAGCCACCCACAATGCGCAGTCGTTAAATGCTAGGAGTTAATAATAACTTGACTTTCATTTATTCCTTGAGAAGGTTGTCATTGTCAACAACCTAACCTAAAATTTGCAAGGAGCGGTAAGGTTTATTTTTATTGCTGCTAACTGGTACAGCATTGTTAAAATTGAGGAAAAATACTCGTACATCCAGTATCCCCTCTTGTAAATAATTAATAACAAATCCAACTCTGAATTAGGCCTACTGTTTTTTAACAGAATTGTTTTTGTATAGCTGGTCATTTTTGATTGAACACCCGAGGGCTCCCAACACGTTCAATCTATTACTACATCATTTCCTAATTTATTTTTCGTCATTACAAAATGTATTTTGGCTAATTTCAGTACCGGTAGGCCCTACTTTAGAAAATGTTTTCGTACGATGAGCTCTCATTCAGCGTTACCTTCCGCTGCATTACATTTGCTACAAAGGAAAACATTATCATCAATGAACTGTTTCCTTTTAGATACTTGGGCTCACTCATGTCACACATCCAACGGCGTTCCCTCACAAGATCAATTAATATATCTTCTATCCCAGTCATCATATCATGTTGGTGCATACCAGCATTGTGATTCCAGGTATAGTAACCTCTGTCCGCGTAGAAAAACAAAATTCCCTTTAGTGACTTTTGCTGATAACTTGGGACAGAGTGTCCAAAGTTACAAACCTGTCCCAAGTTATCAACAAAATGATGATACTCAATACAAGTACATATTTAACTGCTGAAAACAACATTCTATAAGTAAATTCTTTAAGTACTCTCATTGCAGGCAGGCAAAATGGACAAATTACCACGTTCTAGAGCTGTTGGTGCTAGAACTTACCATGATTTTCTGGACGAAAATTTGGAAAAAGCAGTGACGGAAGTAAAAGCTGGACTAAGTTATAGGAAAGCAGCTGAGAAATATGGTGTTAGTAAGTCTACAATTGAAAGACATGCAAAGGGAAAACATTGTGGGAAATTTGGCAGACCATTTGTTTTACGCCAAGAAGATGAGAATACGTTGACAGAATGTATCAAGTTATCTGCTGATTGGGGATTTCCTCTCACTACATTTGACATTCGTTTGATAGTTAAGTCATTTCTAGACAGAAAGGAACTTCGTGAAAAACGATTTCTAAATAATATGCCTGGAGAGCATGGGTTCAAGGGTTCCTCCAACGACAAAAAGCCATTTTGTCAGAACGGCTTGCTCAAAATATCAAACGTTCCAGAGCTGCAGTGTCGAAGGAAATATTAAATGAATATTTTAAAGAACTGGAAACTTCTGTAGCTGATGTCCCTCCAGAGCTCATATTAAACTATGACGAAACAAACATCACGGACGATTCTGGCAGAAAAAAGATTATTGCCAGACGAGGATGTCGTCATCCTGAAAGAATAATTGATCATTCTCAAACTAGCGTTTCTGTTATGTTTACTGGCTCTGCCAGTGGACATCTGCTTCCACCATATGCTGTGTACCGAGCAGAAAATATGTACAATTCCTGGACTGAAGGTGGACCAGTAGGTACACGATATAACAGGTCAAAGAACTCTTGGTTTAATATGGCCATATTTGAAGATTATTTTTTTTCTCTCGTCCTCCCATATTTCAAACGTTTTGAAGATACTTTGCCAAAAGTAATGATTGGTGACAATTTAGCTTCCCATTTATCACCGTCTGTAATTCGAGAATGAGAGAAGCATAATATAAGATTTGTTCTACTACCACCAAATTCTACACATCTGTGCCAGCCACTTGATGTTGCCTTCTTTAGACCATTAAAGCAGAAGTGGGCTGAGGTTTTGCAGAAGTGGAAGTTAACACACAAGGGAACCATTCCTAAAGACCACTTCCCTAGATTACTTAAGACCTGTCTTGACAGCCTAAGTGAAAATGGGTCTACAGAAAGAAACTTGAAAGCTGGCTTCAGAGGAAGTGGTATTTATCCTGTAAATGAAAAGGAAGTGCTGAAGAGGATTCCAACTGAAGAAACAGAAAATGAAGGTAGAGACCCTGATATATGGAAAGAGGCTTTCACTGATTTTCTGAAGGAATCACGCACCACAGAAACTCAACCACTCAGAAAAAGAAAGAAGAAACTCAACATTACTCCTGGCAAAAGTGTTGATTCTTCCATTCTCTCTAACATCTTGCCAGAGAAATCTCAAAGTGCCAATTGTGTAAACACAAAAAAGAAAAGCGTAGCAACTACTTTTACTGCAGTAAGTAAGAAAAGACATCGGAAAGATGAACCAAGTTCTGAGGTAAGTGATGGGGACATTACATTATTGACTCTAGTTCTGATTTTGATCTGTGTTCATCAATTAGTGAAAGTGAAGACACTGTTTCAGAATCTGTTCAACCCATTGTGAAACCAGGATTACTCACATACTTTCCAGTGCTTGAACAAACCGTTGACAAACAACATTTACCTGTTGGTTCATTTGCAGTTGTACAATTTCAATATTACAAATGTAGGTCTACTAAGAAGTCCGCTACGGGGACCAAGAAATTCATAGGGCAAGTGATTTCAGTTAATGAAGACTTCAGTGAAGTTATTTTTAAATTTATGCGGAAGTCTACAAAATGCCAAAATGTTTATATTTTCCCGGTAGTGGAAGACATTTCAGAAGTTGAATTTTCACAAATTCTTTGTGTGTTAAAGCCACTTACTGTTAATAGGGGTCGATACACATTCCCTTATGAGATGGATTGATAGTGACAACTCTATTGCATTTCTGTAATTTCTTGTTGGTTCATTTTGTTTGTATTTATTTTAATCTGATAGAACAAAATATTAAACCTACAGGTGCATTTTATGTTCTTTAAAAGCCTTACCATGTCCCACGTTACCATTACAGTCTCTAACTTGGGACAAAGTAGCAT
This sequence comes from Meconema thalassinum, assembly GCA_946902985.2. NCBI lineage: Eukaryota > Metazoa > Arthropoda > Insecta > Orthoptera > Tettigoniidae > Meconema > Meconema thalassinum. The sequence goes on along the minus strand of OX336398.1, from coordinate 5,223,545 downwards.
CAACCAGCCATTTTCATTCAAATCAAATGGTGTCCCAAGTTACATGAAGTAGCGTATAACATGGGACACACCCTTAAATGTATATAATATACTTTAAAAAATTAAAAAGAACCGAAGTAGTAGTGTATTTGCTTTATGACAACTGTCACCAACCTTCCCACATGAAAATAACTGAGATATCTAAGAAACTCTGTACATAGCATACTCTGAAACTTTTCAAGTGTCCCAAGTTAGCACACTTTAGGGTACTGTAATTATGCGAAGAATATACCGCGAATACAACTAGTCAACTACACAGATGATGACGACGAAGTGACGCCAACTTGTGATCTTTTCTCATTGGCTCTCAAATATGCAGTTGGCTGTCAAAGATAAAATTGGCGACAGCCGACTACACGCTGTCGATTGTCAACTATCTACTACCGACAAGCAACTTCACATTGTGAATGACGCCATAAGAGAGCACGGGTCAGCCTTCAACTACAGTCTGCCATCTGCCGACAGCGCAGTGGGTAGAGCTTAAGTGAAGCTTCTTTAGTTCTGCGTTTCACCACCATGATACATTCTCCATCGCAACAGTACAAGTACCTCTATGAATTTTCTCAGGAAGTCTACAATCACGTCTCCTTCCAACAGCTCATCACAATTGCACCAGTTCACTCATAAACAGTCCCAATCTAGATTTCTGGACTCGTTACAAAACCTGACTCTATATTTGATGTCGACGCAATTATTTTATTTATAAATGCCTTCCTTGTCCTAGCGAGCCTTCTCTTAATATCCTCTTTGCTTCGTCTATCACTGTTGTTATTGGTTCCTAATTAGCAAAAGTCTTGTAGGCCTACTTGGTTACCTTTTTTTCTGCCTATTTCAGCGTCAATAGGAGTTTGTGAAGTTCTTCGCCTGCATTCCAATTTTTAGAACATTAATTGATTTTCGTGCTTTTCGTCGTGCTTTTAAATTCGTATCTATGGTCCCCAAAATTTGGCAGGAATAACAAAGGAACAGCCTAATGACGACAATATACAAGTTTCCATCTTGTTAGTGGAGTCGATAATAAATTTTTCATTCGAACTGCGTGGTTTGTAACACAAGAAGAACGTTGTAATTTGAGTATTCCGAATGGCTGTATACTACTAGTGGCGAATTACAATCCTGTACAGTAAACTTATTTCACGTGCCTAATTAAGCGTATTGATTGATGTTTACCGTCGGTACCATATTGCCTGACAAAATAGGCTAATATTTAATATACTCACCGCAAATCCAGTTTGTGTGTTCATAGGAATAAGGTGACTGAATGTAGGATTTTTTGTTTCCCTGCTCTATGAGCAGCCACAATTACTTATTCATTTCAACTATTCAATCGCAATGATAACAACTTATTCGACCAGCGTCATGGTCGTATTTGTTTTACTGTTGTTGACAAACATCTAACCGCTCCTTATCACTGTGCACTTCCTCATCTGATTTATTGTATATGAGAATGATTTGGCGTAGCCTACTGGTATAAGTAAGGTCTTTAATTAATTCTTCAGTGCCTTTCTTGTGTTCTAGTTTCCTGAACACAATGGAGGAACAACTATTTATTAAAAGTGAGCCTGACTGGGTGACACATACAGTTGAAGTCTCTAACATTGTGAGTTGCATTCTGAATCGTATATGGTGTAACATTGCATTCTTAGTGATGTGCATGACAAGTGAGGTTTAGTGACTTAACACACTACTTAATGGTAAATGGCACGCTAACGTTTAGTAACGTAACTTCGTACTCATATTGTGTGTGCATATTTTTGATTGGGTCATACTTGTGTTACTTCGCAGGAGACAACTGTCCTGTTGCCCTCGGATAACTTGAAAGACGAGCCTGCTGATATATTTGACGATGAAAGGATAGCAGTTAAGGAGGCACATGAACTACAGGTAATTATCGGTTCAGCGTTATTTCTCTTGTAATAATATGAATGATTTTTAGAATGAATATTGTTTGGAAGATTGGAATACTTAGTGTTGTTTTCTATAAGAACACCAACAGTAGCTGATGTTATTGTATTGATACTGCAGTTCCACTCTGCTGGCACCCTGGATCCTAATATAGCTTAAGTCTACACAATGTGCCATGTTATAACTCTATCATATAAGGCATTTGAGATATGAGTGCCCTTAAGTGAATGCGCTGCTGGTTACTATAGGCTAGTGGGGAAGAGGGAAGACTGCCACAGCAAAGCAAGCACATTACCGGCATAAAACAATGTTAAGATTCTAACTTGGGCGTCAGCAAACATAGCCTATTTCTAATGAATAATCATCACCACATTTTTATTCTTCTTTTTCTTGAAAATATGACCGCCAACGGAACTAACAGAAATCCTTACATTCCAGGCTAAGCAATTGCACGTCTAATGCACTTTGCCTCTGGTAACTTAGCTCGTTTACCAACTCTAGGGGTGAAGTAGAGATTGCGATTAGTTCCAGTTAGTGCGATTTTGGTGTCCCCGGTGACGTGTTGATGTTGATGCTCGGATGTTTTACATTTTCGTGCAGTAGCCGCAATGACCGCCATTTTGTCTGCTCGTTTGTGGTTGTAGTGTTTCATTTGATCCCGGCATGTGCGACATGTGGCGCGTATCTACAATTAATTGTTCATTCATTTCAATTTGTAGTTCAATTTAATTGAAAAGTCGCACTGTTCTCTTCTAAAGCCATTGGCCTGGACCAAAATTACCGTTCGTACTACAAGCATTTATATATAAAGCCTCAATAAGATAGCATTTATGTTCGCTACCGTATTACGTTAGGCACAGTCCGGACGAAAATTACTGCTTTTACTACAATCACGGTTTGTTTTTGTATGTAAAGCCTTATCTATTAAAAGGTAGCTTTGATGTTTTCGACGACATCACGAAAGACCGTAAATGTTTATTTGGCAAGCTTACGCGAATACGCCCGGGGAATAGTGGGTTTTGGGTGATTGAAACGTAGACAGAAATTGGCATTTACAATAACATTTGGAAAAGGGATGTGTATCGTTCTCCAAAATTTGGTATTGTCACATATATTTATAAAATAAGTATCCCCATCTTTACTTGACCTATATAGGTCTAGTAAATATCCCGATATACATCCAAATTTCGGCATTCTGGCTGATATTTATAAAATTGGTATCCACATCTTTACTTGACCTATATACGATGTCTGGGAAAGATGGCGATACACATTGAATTTTGGCATCGTAGCTTATATTTATAAAATATGTATCGTTATCATAACTTGACCTCCATGTAGGATGTCTGCTAAATATGCCGATTAACATGCACATTTTTACAATTTACAGTTTCACTTGGATATGAGATGTGTATCAGTATCTATACCAGATATCCTATATAGGTCAACTGAAGATAGGGATACATATTTTGTAAATATAAGGTAAAATACCAAAATGCCCATGAGTATCGTGTTCTCTACTTGACCTAAATAGGGTAAGTAAAGATGGAGATATGTATTTTGTAAATATTAGGTAATAGTGAAAACCTCGATGCGTTCCTTACTTGACCTACAAAGGTTAAGTAAAGATGGGGATACTTATTTTGTAAATATTAGGCAATTGCAAACATTTCGATGTATATCGCGTTCTTTACTTGAGATACATAGGTCAAGTTAAGGACGCATTACACATCTCGTTTCGAAGGGTTATTGTATATGCCAATGTCTGTTTATGTTTCCTCCACCCAAAACCCCCTAGTCCCCAGGAGTTTCTCGTAAGCTTGCTAGAAGAGTTAGTGTCTTTCGTGACGTTATCATCGTCGCCATTTTGTTTTCAGGGGAATTTTATTCTTCACCCCAGCTTATGTGCATGCAATAATCCGAGTATCAACTTACCACGACAATATAAACAGGAAGTTGCTTGAGACCCACATGACCTGAGTAGAGACCGTTATTGTTTCTGTTTACTTGTGTCGGGCTCCTCTTTTCCATTTCTTCTTTTGACTACCCTTAGTCAGCTCTCCCTCAGTTCTGTTCCCGAAAGTTATATGTACCGTGATCATCCTTTCTCTCACCCAAATTGACAGTTCTCATTAATACCTGATAATTTACACCAAATTCTTAAGGGGTCAGACCTCTTCCTAACCTTCATGATATATTGGTGTAATAGCTTAGCACAACTGACTGGATTATAAAGTATTCTGTTATATTCCGCTTGTCATAAAAAGTAAGTAAAATGGCGGTGATCACGAAGACACGTTGCTTTAGTTGGCTACGATGTGATTTAGAACCAGTGATATCACGAATATTTTCTCCATGATGCACTGCTCCTACACTTCTTTTAATGTGTCACTGCTTTGAATCTGATACTGATTTCTTCCTTATTGCACTTGTTAATATTCTTACACAACACAACCGCCTCCTCCTCGTCAACTATTAGATGATTTTATTACTGTAATCCTGCTGCCATGGCCTTCAATAACGACGTTACACTGCACACAGTTTTATAGACTATTATGTCTCCTCTTTAGCTCTGATACTAAACTTTGGCATTTGCAGCACGATGTCTCACAGTACGACGACTGACTATGTGATGTATAGTTCGCAAATGTTTAATTAATTCACTAAAAAGTGAGTGAAATATTCGGCGCGTTACTACCGTACTCCGCACTGGCAAATACATGTTCTCCACCGTATTAAAAATGATTACAATAAATGCTTACAGCATTCAGTACCATGCGGTCCAATGCACAAATCTCCTCTCTCACGCTGTTAAGCGTTCGACGAGTACTGTACAGTAATAAGTAAGCGTTTCCGGCTTCTTCCCTCTGCGACCAGTTGGCTAGCTCCTTCACCATTCCTTCCAAATAGAATTCCAAATATTTGTTAATGGCGCCGATAAACTAGCTGTAAGACTCCTTAAAGCAACAATTATCATCACCATGTGTAATATTCCCACGTAGAATAATGTCTAATATCATGCAGTAAATTTACAACTCAGTTTATTATTTTGTCTGTGTCTTCTGTTATTTAAATGTTTCCATCTCTTGAGTCTGATGAAGTTTACAGCTCACTCGATCCTTCCACAGCCATCTCGTGCATCTTTCTCCATGTTTTTTATTTATCGTATGGCTTTTAATGCCGGAAGTGCCTGAGTCTGTAGCTGCTTCCAACGGACACCCTAAAGGGTGAGCTACTAGTGCCGTTCAATTTCAAGTAGTTCCAACTTTCGTCACCAGATATCAATGATACCTAGTGGCGAACGTTGGAACTTTGATAGAGCGTTCTGACGAAATCTAAACTAACAAATTTTGCTTTACACAAGTTCAGTCTGTGAAAGGATCTTTTGCATGCCATAAATCTATGACATGGGACCGCCGGCTTTACTTCCCCTCCGAAGGAAGGCATACTGAAGGATTTTACCGCTCTTAAAAAATCCGACGACTTAGGCCGGGTTTGAACCCGCTATCTTGGGCATAGCAGTTCAGCATGCTACCGACTACGCCACCGAAGCCATGTAATAGCTCAGCTCGCAATCTCTGCGTATAATTTGATGTTACTTGTTCTGACGTAGAATTCAGATATAGGCGCGCTTTGTGATCAAGTGAACGGGGTGAATATGTTGTGTGCGTATTGATCGGAAATACCTCTGAGCCGAAGGCCAAATTAACCCCCGTGAGATCCCTTCACCAGCGAATACACATGGATTTGAGCTGGTCCCAACACGAGACCGTTACTCTCAGGTTTTGGGTGTGATTATGAAGCTAGTCCAAGAATATGCTAATTAATAAGAAGGCAAAATCTACTACAAATAACCACACATTTTAAGATAAAAACTCGTATCCTTGAGTGATTTATTCACCAAAGATCCCTAGCTTACTCTGTATTGGGGATCTGGTGGTTATTCCACAAGCTAACTAGAAAATAGACACTCCTGAAAATAAATGCAATCTTGCATTACTGTCCGAATATCACCTCCAGAAGTCCCGTATTCCGAAACGTCATAAAATACAAGCTAAGAAATGGTACACAAATAGTTCCAATGCAAATGCAAATGTCAATTATTCATCAGATCTAGTTACATTGCTCCTATCTTCGGCAGTAGATGCCTAATCCCCTGTCGTTCCACAACGATCAGTAACATCTGACAAAATAACCAGAATTAAAAATAATATGTTACGATGGAACCACATCCACCATTTATATCAATTTAATTAAATCCAGCTAGCCAAATCCTGTACAAAGTATCCTACAAAACGTCGCGTCTGAAACTCATTCCTCAACTGTACAAGAAACAAATGACAAAGAAGAAAAATATGCACAAGAATGGACATAATCTCGACTGGGTTGTTGTATTGTTGACAGCTCATCTGTTCCTTCAGAAAGTCGTCTCGCAATCAGTGAAGTCTCATATTTCTTATCTAGGTCTTGTATGTCGCATTGTGTTTGGATGGTATTCAAAATGATGGAACACTGTGTATGATTTATTTCCACCTATGTAAAAGAACGTGTTTGTAAATCAAGTAATTTCTCTGCAGGATGATACTGATCTGACTGAGGACATCAAGATTGAAGAATTTTCGATACCAGAGCTGGTTCCAAGAAGGGAAGAAATAGAAAGTCCTTCATTAGCGAGTGATGGAGATTTGAAAGAGGTAACTACCTTATTGGATTACTACTTGCTGCACCTTATAAGGGACATCCCCTGATCGCCATCTTCCTCTCACCATTGCAATTAAGGGAATACAAAATTGTGTATTCAGACCGTACAGATGACAGATGGAAGCTATCTGTTATTAGGTTGGGTTTGGTACTGAAGGTACAAGTCGTGTAGAAGTTTGCCTTCTGCCGGCTTAATAATAAAGATAATTTTAATTACGACACATGAAATTTGCCTCCACGAAATTGTACTTGAAATGATATGGGGGAGGAAATGTGATAAATATCCCTTCAGATCCTCTCCTCACTACTACAATACATGAGAAATGATCAGTGACAACTGCTATTTATTTATAAGTGGGAGAATTAAAATCTCATCATATCATTTACCATGTATTAATCTCAAATATCAAGTTATGACTATTAACCACCATATACACTTAGTATTAGTACTAATGTTGGGAGATGAGTTTACTAGAACAAACAAAATCTGAATACTGAAATTCAGATCAATCAAAATCCCATCAAACGAACGTATCCCTTCTATCACCGATTATATCAAAATCAAACGTCGACAACCCTGTAGGTAAAGGCATGGCACAAAATCAAACTAATGAAAAATATTCTTTGAAATACTTGAGTGTTCTGATTATTTACATTAGCCTCGACTCGAACCTGTGACCCTTCACTCTACAATGGTGGAATCAGCATGTGTGGATAGACCGATGAACCAGGATCTCATTATCTATAAATGGGTTTTACAATTACGTTCCCGTCGAATAAAAGACATAAAAGAGAAAAGTCTGCCTCGAAATAAATACACAATTCACCAATTCTAAATTCCTTTTCAAATAACGTACCATTCCAGTTAACTGACCTGAACAATCAATATCGAAACTTCAAATCCACCAATCTAATCTGAACTGGAAACACATAGGGGAAATAACTTCCCTTGCTAACAATCAGCTTATCCGATGTTAATGTCCGCTGAAATGGTGGGCTTACTAACGCCTCAGTAAGCCTCAAATATCAAGCTCAATATCTATCACCAACACATCTGTTCACTTCAGGATGTTAACTGTGATTCATGTCTCGCAGAGACTCCAAGATCACACGTATCTCCTTAGAGCAATCAAAATGCCATTTTCAGGAGCAGATGACCTCGTAGTTCCGCCCCTTAAAACAACAATAACTAACTAACTAACTATAATGCCATTGTTTGTGGTTATGCATATCATTTGTATCTCTAAGAGAAAACCCAACTCACTCGAACCTCAACATAAACAATTTGGTTCTCATGGCCTCACAGATAGTCTTTCACTGGCCTATGTCGAATATTCGCATATTATAGGTCTACCTGCCTCGAAGAACATCATTATGCCTCGATGATCATCTCAAACTATGGGCGTTAAGTGGCTACACCTGTCGCCGACATACACTAATCACATGGCTTAACTTAAAATGGCACATTATTCATAGCACACACATTTTGCATGCGAATTACTCGCACATTATAAACCTTACCTTTCAAATCACTAATATTTCACCTCAGATAATAACACGTGATTAATCTCACTGATCATCGCCTGTATGTATATTCAAAGGCTCTCTTGGGACGAATGACCTGGGAGTCTCAACATTATTAATCATGTTCTATCACTGGTCATGAAATCGTGTTATCTCACTTCATCCTAACGTCTATCCGTGATTTCAAACTTAATATACATGGTTATGTTTCAACATACACTTCATCTACACTTCATCCTATAAACTAATGGTAACTTTCCTTACTACCAACTATTCGTGATACGATGTTTCCACTGAATAAGATATTTCCAAAACGGTACTTTAGCCTATCACAAATATCAAAAAGTAACCACAAGAAAGTATCCTAGCTGGACTATGTTAAAATTCACAAATCCTCTTCCATAATCAGGAAATGACAAAGAGGAGAACTTCTCAAGTTTTCTTCCCCGTCCGTAGATATGGTGCTGGGGCCACGGACGGCCCCTTCCATAACGACTAATTCATAGTAATAAATTAGGCACTCATTTGAATGATGTATTATATCTTGCTCACATAAATGTTTTGTACACATTTCAATTTGCGTCACAGTAATATTGTTTTATTATCTGGCCCAATATGATACACAAACTATGGGCTCCACCACTCGGGGCATGTTACTGGATCCTCCAATGTCGGTTGTTCTCCTCGTGCATTGATATTGTATCAGTTTTCTACATAAAATATTCTGTTTACATGACGATGGTGTTTTACACGATCAAATGACATCATTATTCTCGCCAGTATATTTATAGTTCCCTTCCATAGAGTCATTATATTTCTTTAATTCGCGATTTGAATTGGCGTGTCTTCGCTGTTCTATGACCCCCCCCCAGGATTTCTGTAGCCTTGGGAGTCACCGAATCGACACCTGCCAAGGAGTGGTCGGTATTGGTGATCTATTTTGCCAGTCTCCCTTGTCTACGTGTATTGTGAAATTGTGGCTCTCTTTTTTGCCGTGAAAACGTTTGCTTGTAATTAAAACTTCTTCATGTAATTGTTATCGAGCATAATCTTGATTAAGACGTTGCCAACTGTCAACTCTAGAACTTCATCAAGTATTTGGCCTCGATCTTAAATCATAGACTAAGGGGCACTACACGTTCCTGCCGATTACTGAGATAACTATTGTTAAGCAGAGGACATTTATTTATAAATATGAAGTTCAAAGGAAATGTATATCCACTTCAAGCTGGGAGTTATGCCCCAAATGCACGGAAGGGAACAGAAAGGTGGCGTACAAGGCCTTTCCTGTTCACCGTCGATATATATCAGCTTCACTTTTATTTGTATGTTAACACTCAAAAATCCCTTTTACTGTATTTTACATTTCTTATAACTGATTAAGATATGTGTAAGTATGTCTACCCTAATTATTCCCGTTTCCACAGTGTTGGGGAGGAGATTGAGAGAGTTCCTATGGGGCAACGGTTCTTTCTTACAGCCGGAGTTTATGAGACCAAAATTACTGTATAGAAGTGACGCTCTTAGCAAACGTTAACATGTTTCTGTTTGTTGGTGTCTACCCTTTGATGTTCTTGTTCTTTGCCGCCAATAATCCTTCATGTGTGATATGTCTCAATATGTACGTTGATGTTTCTAGATTAAACCCACTTTGTTACCTCTATGTACTGTTTAATCAGAATGAAATATGGTGAGGAGTTGGTAAGAAATGTCCACGGCCTATTACGACGTACAATCCCACATTCACCTGGAATTTGAAAGAATGAGAAAATATACGTACCGTTTCATAGAAAGCCGACGGTAGGTTTCAAACCTAGATGTATTCAGATCGGAGAAGTATCCTGATCACATGCCCTGGATCTGGAAGACCCGTGATATTTTAAATAAGCTGAGCTCTCAATCCATTTTTATGATACCGACTACATTTATGAAAGCTTTTGAAATAGTCAATGAGTTGCAGTAGAAGCATCATGTAGTGTCCAAATGTATGTAGAATAGTGTACATAACACTCTATCCAGTTGCGCTTACTGCCATAATCACACATTCTGTTGTGTTTTGTGAAAATATTCATCTAGAATATTTTTTATATGACATAAAGTGAGTGATTTATCCGTTCATTCTTAAAAGCTATCAGGTAGAACTGTTGAGGGCCAAGACACTTGTAAGTGACCTGTGAGACTGAAATGGGACAAGAGTTTGGATTAGCTCCTTATAGTCTTACTGCTAGAAATTGCTTATTACATATTATTACTTCAGCCTTTAAACCTATTACTTCCTTTATTGTGCTGTTCCCCTCATTTTCTATCACACTTAGATTTACTAGACCTATAAACGAAGGAGGGCTTTTTTAAGATAAGACTTGTATAATGCAGTATGTTACGCTGGAGAATAAGAAAGTAGGGGAAGATTACCTCAGTATTCCGCCCCTTAAAGCCGCAATAACGTACTAACTAAAACAAGATAGTAATTTCAGTCACTGGAATATCTAATATATCCTCACTTCAAGTTGAGCTGTGCTGTAAAGTTACATTATTTGTTATTAATTTTGTAGAAGCGTAAGATAATACCTCATAAATTAATGATTCATTTTTGTCGCTAGGTTATAAAAGAAGAAACCCGTGATGACGAGAGGGATGCAAATAGAAATCATCCAAATGAGTAAGTAGACAAAATAATGTTGTTGTTTTGTGAGTGCAAACTAACAATGTTGGCTTTGAATAAGTTATCCTCTTTTTATATATGTCATTGAACATATTTATGTGTGTTTTTGTCTGACATAAGTTGATAGTGATGTTAAGTATTTTAGCAGCCCAGAAACTAACCATTCTCATTCAGAGTATTTCTGTAGATACGGGTGTCACTAAATATGTGGGACTCCATTAGGACCTGACAAGCAAAACATGTCCGGTAAACATATGGTGTGTGTGCCTTGTTTGTGGTGTGCATAACACAGACGATGCTAGTTGGTCATGTGTGGAGGGCACACAGGCCACTTGTACGCTTCGTCACTATTCAAGTCCAAACAAATGTATAGGGCGTCAGGGAGCGACATCGTGGCGTGCTCGTTCTCTCGATCTCAACCCATTAGACTTCTATTATGGGGTCATTTAAAGGCCATTGTGTATATCACACCTATTCATAACGTGTGCTTGCAGACGAAAACTTAGGCATTTAGTTCGCCAACATAAAGGACTTTGGCTCATTTAATAACCTATACACTGAAGAAAATGGAAATTGCAACACCCAGAACGAGTGGTGCTACATTGCTGCAATTGAACATGCAGGACGAGTGTTCGGTTGTGATTCGATGAATACACTTTCAGGTCCCTCTGACCGCAAGTTTGGACAACAATCAATACGGGATGTGCCCATCACGAGCTGCAATACATTGATGAATTCGGCGAGGCATGGAGTCAATAAGGCCCTGGATCGCTTCCTGAGGAATTGTGGCCCATGCTTGCTGCACTGCACGTGTCAGTTGTTCCGGAGTTGTGGATAGCTGAGGACGGTGGCCAGTTGTCGACCCATCATGTCCCACACATGCTCAATAGGACTGAGGTCCGGGGATCTGGTGGGCCATTCTAAGGTTATGATGTCGTGGAGAGCTTCTCTGGAGATGCGTGCAGTGTGAACCCGGGCATTGTCCTGCTGAAACATCCCATTAGCAATGTTAGCCATCATAGGGTCAACCACTGGATTTAGTACCTTATCAACGTACTGTCGAGCAGTCATAGTGCCCTCAACAAGCACTAATTGTGATTTCACATTAAAGCCAATTGCTCCCCAGACCATAATGCTTGCTCTTGGCCCTGTGTGCCTCTCGATAATAAGGTCTGGGCGGCCCCTCTCCCTGATACGTCGGCGCACACGATTCCGGCGATCACTGCGGGCAAGACAGAAACGCGAATCATCACTAAAGACGACCATATGCCATTCGTCAACCCACGTCAATCGTTCTCGACACCAGGCCAGCCTTACACGTCGCTGTTGTGGGGTCAATGGAACACCTTGTGTAGGGACACGGGATCGTCAGCCAGCTGCACGCAGGCGATTACCAACTGTTTGTTGTGTAACGTGGGGTGCCACAGCTGCTCGAATTTGCGCTGCTGTTGCATGGGGTTCCATCCGGGCCATCCGAATGATGCGGCGACCCTCTCTCACAGTTGTCTGTCGCGCTATGCCTGTGCCAGGTCTACGAGTGTGGGTACCTTCATTTGACCACTGCTGCTGTACACGTTGTACCGTAGATGCCGGTCGGCCAACACGTGCAGCGACAGTCCTTAGCGATAATCCAGCCTCACACAGCCCAATTATCCCAGCCCTCTCAACCGGTGACAGTTGTTGATAGCGTGCTCTTCTCTGTCGTCGAGGCAAGTTTGACGGGGAACACTTCACTGCACAGACTGCAAATCAACTACGCTACACCCGAGTCCGTATACTGGAGTTGATTCCTCCGCGACCAATCACGTGGGGAGACCTGCAACAACAATCCAATGGGTCTGAAACTTTGATCGTTTACATACCTAGATGGCATCGTTTCATATCTTGAAAATCGACACGAAAGACCAGTGCCCTCATGGTGTTGCAATTTCCATTTTCTACAGTTTATACTGTGATTGTACAGCTTATGATTTTTACACATTCAGGTACATTTTGATCCCCGTCAGAATGGTTTATTTCCTTATTATATGAAACTGTGACGTAACCTTACGTTTCATAATTAACTTAACGGACGACATCGTTTTATATACTCAGTGCGGAAAACTTTATATTTGGGTCATATTATCTAATACTAAGTAGAGGAAGCTGACAACTGGAAAGTAACATTCAACTGCTGGTATTGATACCGTCCGCACTCTGCGCCAGCCGACGCTAGAGCCTCCTAGCGGCTGGACCAAACAAACTGCAGGAGTCATGTCACATTCTCTTCTGTACGATATGGTTCTACTAACTTTGGTGGTGAAGTATGTGTGCTAACGTAGAACTTTGACATGATACGTAATTGGTTAGTTCTTAATACTTTATTCGGAAGGGGAGCAACAGTACAGATTTAGCCTTGCTTTACTTGTCCCTCAGATGGTGAACACATTTTTAACAATAGTCAAATAATATTTAATCTGCGCACTGATGCAAGGCTGCAAGCAACGGGAAACTATAGCCGTAACGTTTTTGCCGACGAGATCTGGAGGAATAAGAAGCTCTTAAATTGACGTCGTTATGGTCAAGCTGATTTTCCAAAACCTGGCTTTTGTTTGCAAAGAAAAACTTTGGGGCCAACATTAACTCTGACGACAATCCGGTTGTTATGATTTATATGGTACAAGGAGAAACTACAATGTGAACTATTAATAAATAATACAACACAATCTGTATGAGGATACTTTGGGAGTAAGCATAGACCGAAGAGGAGGTCACTCAGGGTATATTAGAATTAATGGATGAAAAGCTGAAGAACAAGAACGAACGAAATGTAGGGGAGAAAGCCTAATACAGGCTGCTGAAATTTGAGGTAAACAAGAGTTGCAAATCAGACAAAGAATAATGTTTGTAAGAGAAATGTCCACAGACTTGCTCATCATGTATCGGTTAGCATAGTTGTCTGTCGCTTCGGAAGTTTGGATTCGATTTCTGGCTCTGCCATTAATTGTAATTCTGGTCGGAGGGCTGGATCGGGGTACACTCAGCCTGTTGAGGTGGGTTCGATTTCCTCTCCAGTCATCCACAAAGTTATTTTTCCACTAGAAGGCCTATGTATTTAAGAATCAACAGTCATAGGTGATATCCCAGAATTGCTACGTTGAATATGGGCACATAATCTCATCAGTTTATTATTTTATAATTGAATGGTTGCCCCGAATAAAGATCTAAACCACAAATGGAAAATTATTGGGAAACAAAATAAAACTTTTATTTTCATTTTGAGATCAAGCTTGTCAGTAAATCATTCATTTATCAATTGTCTACGTAATATAAAAACATATGTATGTCACACGTTAGGAAAAATAATACAGTTTTCAACTTTTCATAGATACCAATATAAGAATGCAAAATTTAGTGGAAAAGAGATCTATCTGTAAACAGTGGAAAAGTGATCTATGGTATAATTACAATATAAATGCTACAATGAAGTGCAAACTACAATAAAAAAGCAACAATGAATGAAAAATACATATTGGGCATTGCTTTAGATATAAACAAGTTGTTATGTCCTTCTCACTCCGTTTCTTTCCGATTCTGATAGAACTCGCGGTATTGAAAGGAAGTTTCTAGAACTCTTTCGTGAAACCTACAGATAAATCACTTATGAGTAGAAAGAATTGGATTCCCTCATTAAAAGGGAGAAACAATATAATTTAATGCGTGTACTCGACACGAAGTTTTACAGACATTAATTTGCTATACATGAAGCAAATAAGGAAGGGCACTTATGTAGAGTGACACCTCATTGAAAAAAGACCTAAAGTAACAATTTTATTATTTTAGTTTGTTAGTAAAGGGTTTGGGAAAGATCAAATGGGATTGCGGAAGAGTGTTCATGGCCGTATTTATTGTACTCGGATTTTAATGTTTCATATTTAATTTTGCTGATACGTTTAAGTTGAACAGGCACTGCTTTCACTCTAGTCTGTTGATATAGTTGAAAAGTTCACTGTAGTAGCGCAAAACGTTGATGGCAAAGAAAGTTATTGCAATGGTTGAAAATAACTAGTTACACTAGACTTGCGAGAGTCCATTGCTTGAAAAACTTGTAGGTTATAGTTGAATGCACCAGAAAAATCCCAACGGAGGAAGAAAAATTAGATATTGATTAGCCGTTCATAAGGAAGATTCCTTAGTTTGAAAAAGTAATCCCATATGTGAGTGGAAAATACATGACAGTATAACTGGTAGATAGAGTACAGGTTCTGGAAGGTTCCAGAGCAATGATGACTTGTTTAAATTGGGTAGAGAATACCTCGGCGGAAAGCTAGATTATATAGACAGTGGGTATTTTGGAAATATCCCTCGATGTAAGATAGCATCTCAAAAAATCTTTCATATTGAAAGTTAGACTTGATAGTTTAAGTTTGAACACGAAGATCTCTAGAAAGCAGTTATTTTCACATAGCAACTTTCACTGTCTATAAAATCCAAATAAAAGCATTGAGCCTTTTAAAAGCGATGAGAATGAAGTTAAAACATGAAGTCGGTACTTATCTTTGCTTCATGAAGAAGGTGATGTTGCTGTTGACGGTTGGTTCTAAAATTCGGACATCGCGTCGAATTCAACTGAAAGGAAGTTTGCCTCTAGAGTGGAGGAGGCAAGCTTTAGTTAAGCTCTAACTGACTGGTTTGACTTCCGACGTACAAGTGAGGGCTGCTAGACGCAGCGAACGTACACTGGCCTAGACGGCATGTCCAACAAGAAGTTGAGTGCACTTGAGAGAGTGAGCGGTTGCTCACGGTAAGGAGACAAGTCGAGAAGAAGAAGAAGTGAAGTGACCGAGCGAGCGGGCTGCGCGCGCGGAGAAGAGAGCAGTAGGAGGAGGCAAGAAGAGCGGGAAGCGGGAGAGTAAGGGGAGGAAACAAGGAGGTTATACATAAACATGAAAAAACTTTACAAAAACAAAATTCTTCTTGGAGCGGTGTCTTCACGGAGTAGTTTGTTGGTGAAGAACACGACGCCCTGCGGATTAATGTAGAAGTCTTCATGGCTGGAAGCAATGGAAGTTCGGGAGGCAGCGATGGGACGCTGTCAGGTTGGTTCGATGGAATATGCGATTCTGTAAAAAACTGACAGAAAAAATGAACAAATGCACGGGGCAAACAGAAGGTAACAGTTCGATGTTGGTGTGTGCGGGAAAGAAATGTAAATAAATGGACTTATATAAAGTAATGAAGAACAGCAAAAGCTAATACTTTCTTTCCGTGTATTTCCAAAAATACACCATGTTGGGGGACAACAGCAAACACCAGCAAAGAACAAGAACACAATATGAAAGAGGTCTTATAATAAACACATTGGTAGTAGAGATCATTCTTTCCCAGACTCTTCCCTTCCCTCCTGGGTAACAATCGGTCATTTCGCCAAAGATCTATGCTAGAGGGAGAAAGGGAAAAAGGGGAAGCACCTATGAGGAACTGACCTGGTGTAATTGGAAGCAAGTTGTCAGGGTTATTAGAATGCGGGGGCGACGGGCGCGAATTAACAACGCTGTCAATCACAAAGTAGTTAGAAGCTGCGAGAAATAAATCTCTAGTGAAGATCGCGACAAGATGCGAAAGGAGAGTTAACAAATTTAAACAAAGCGTATAGAAACAAGTACATCGATTAAGGATAAGAATATACCAAATAAACAAAGGAACTATGCGAGTAGAAGGCAAGAATGCGATAGGTAACAACAATCTAGTAGCCATAAACAATGAACTTAAGTTATAATAAGCATCAAAAGAGTTAATCAGAAAAATACTTATTTCATCAAGAAACGTGACGTAACAAGCATAGACGCAAAAACACATCGAGTGTAACGACGAGAAAAAACAAATTTGTTCAACAATGATCAATAAAAGTGCAAAATATGTAAGCAGGGTGCAATACATACGCGCATAAAAATATGCAACTATGTTATGAAACAAGGATTGAAACAGCTATAGGATACGAGTATGAGCAAGTGGGAGAGATAGGTAAGAACGACCTTGACCCACATAGTACAGCCAGATAACGAATATAAATATCTGAAAGAGTCCTTGACCAGAACAAGTTTACTTGGGTAAGGAGGTGAGCAGCTTCTGAAATTACGGGAGCAACTCGCAAGACAATGGTTGGCAGTCAGCCAAAGTTGAGATAAGGAAAACTTGCTCTGACATTTGGCAAGCATAGAGGAAGTAAACGGCAGCTTGACCTTACCCGAGCTTGTAAACAAACGAGATTGACAAACAAGCAGTTCAAAATAAACAATCAAAGCAAGTGCAATCAGCCGAGACTTAAAGCGGGACTTCAAGTAACACGTCATGCAGTCATCCGTAGCTTGGGCGTGAAAAACGAATTTAAAGACATATGAAATAAAGCAAGTAATCAATTTCTCATAATTTTGAGGATCACGGAATCCGACAATTTTCAACAGAAAAAAGCTTAATTCTTCTGAATGAAGAAGAGAAGCTGGGACATGGAGAAGGAGTTTATACGTAAGAATAGTTATTCTAGATGCTAGAGAACTCAGATTTTCAAGCTGTTTCAAAAGCGGCTTCCGAGTGTGAGGAAGAGGGAAGGAGGCGGCCATGGCCATCCTACTAAATAGCGAGAGAAGTGAAACATAGCTTACAGCGAAATGATGGTGACTGATAGCCATGGTTTTACACAAGGGGAAGATAGTTTTCGACAGAAATTTAGACAATTACCTGCTAATAAGAATGACATGAGAAGGTAAACCAAGTGACCCAAGGCGAGGCGAACTTGAATTGCCATTTTGTGCGGAAATAAGGCAAAACCGTTTAAACAACTTACAAAGGTGACGTAGTTGTTTACAATGAGACATCGTTTCGGCAAGTGTTTTTTCAAATGTATTGAGATCGGAAACATAAGCGTTCTCTTTTTCAGAAAAGGGATTTGAATCGGCAGTAACAAAATGACATTGCGATTTGGTTTGAAGACTTGGATGTTGTATTTGACCAGTAATGACCCAACCAAAATCGGTGTCTCTGGCGACCACGTTTGAAGATAGCCTACGGGTTTGTTTACGAAGGCAATTCCAGAAAATATTGGCACTGAAAAGTATATCAATGGGGCCTTGAGCATTAAACTGAGGATCAGCTAACCTTAAATGCGAAGGAATCTTTAAACCGGAAGTATTAATGGAGCTGCTAGGAGTGTCCTTGCCAATACTGGTAAGAATGAGACAGTTTAAGTTAAATTTGGTGTTTCATTGACAAATGTCTCTGATTTTCAATTTTGAAGACTGCAAGGCTTGAGTTTTCAAATTGTCAATGCCGGATACATTGATGTAAGACCTAGTTTTTAAATTAACGATTGCGAAACAAAGTTGTGAGTTGAAGCGGAGTCAAGAAGATCGCGGGTTCGAAACCAATTTCCAAATTTATCTTGGATTTCGAATTGTACAGTGGACAAAAGGACTTGCGCACTGTGAGAAGTTTTGGCGTTAGAAATGCAGGAAGAAGCATTAGTTTGTTCGGAGCTGCTCTGCATGGAGTTTGAAGAAGCAGGTACTAGTGACCTCGATTGATCATGATAGTGCAATAAACAATGATGCGGTCTTTTGCAATGAAAACGGAGGTTGGAAGACGTACAATTAGAAGCAGAATGCTTAGGTGACAGGCAGTAATGGCAATATTTATTATTGAAGACAAACTTCCTTCTGTCTTCAACAGACAATTCTTTAAAGGATTTGCAGGAATACAAAGTGTGAAACTTTTTACAGAGCGTGCATTTTAAAGATTTGTTGAGCGGCCTAATATGTTCTCTTGGATGGTTGAAAGAGGCAGAACGAGTTTGCTTATTCACTACAGATGGGTACTGATGACCATTTGAAGAGACAAGTTTTTTGTCCAGAATATGACACTGAGGTCTCGTTTCGACATTTACGCACTGAAATGAGAGTGCTGTAAGGACTTGGCACCGGCTGTTGAGAAACGCGATGAGATGTTCGAAAGAATGCTCCTCCTTGTGGGTGAGTTCGATTTCCCAAGCCTTTAACGTTGAAAAGTCGAATCTGGATGTAGCTAGATGAATAAGGACGGTGTCCCAAGTTTGGACTGGTTGCTTGAGTTGGTATAATGCTCTCACGTGCAATTGCATGGAGTCTAACAGGTCTCTTAAAGGGGTGACGTCATTAGGTTTTACGTCTGGCAAGTTGAACAAGCAGCGAATGTGGCGAGCAACACACAAACGTACATTACCATGTCTCTCTTTAAGGAGATTAAAGGCGATGTGGTAGTTATCTGCGCTTAAAGGCAGTGACTCAACCAAGGCCAAGGCCTGGCCTTCCAAGGACGAACGCAAGAAATAGAATTTATGGATATCGAGAATGGCTTTGTTTTCATGTATAAGGGAGCAGAATAGTTCGTAAAAGGAATACCATTCACCTTCCTGGCCTGAGAAGTGAGGTAGAATTATCTTAGGAAGTAACGGTTTCGGTTTGTCCTTATGAACTGAAGCGGGTGCGAACTGGGCCGGATTGATGACCCTAGTGTCCGGTTCTGAGAAACTGCGGATCAGTTGGTGGGCCTTGGCTATCCCTTCAAAACACAAGGGTTCAACCTCGTCCCGATCCGATTGAAGTTCTGGGCAAGCGGATTCAATGTCGGTATGAATTTGATCATAGTAATCATAGGACCGTTCGTACAACTTAAGGCGTTGTGTCAAGACGTTTAGATCACAATCGACGGGATTTATTTTATTAATGAAATTTCTTAATCTGGTAAGCTGTCCTTTGTAGGAAGAACGTCTGGCAATGAGAGTTTCATCCTTTTCAGTAGGCATAAAGAAATGGGTAAATTGAAGTGTAACTTACGAAACTGTAGCGAGATTTTGAAAATTCTATCATGTTGGCAGCAGAAGACAGGTTGGAAGTAAGACAGGCTGAAGAAGACAGGAACGACCTCTATCACCTTCACCAGCTTTGCACTGCGAAGTTATAGCTGAAAAATTCAAAGAAGATATTAATGATTTGCAAAATATTGTCAAATGGACTTTGAGCAATAAATAACGAATAGATTCTCATAAATAGACTCTGAGAAATGGACTCTCCCGGATTTCTGGGACCAAGTATTGGGTAGATTATTAGCTTGGGAATAACCTAATCCCCAAGGGAAGATGATGAAGAAAAAGAAGTGGGTTTCGGGCTGGAGAAAAAGGATGGAGAAATAGGAAGAGAGTTTGACATAAGTTATAACTAAGAGTTCTTGCTCAAATGCAACAAATGGTGAACACCCTATCAATAGATTTATTTTTATTAAATAGGAAGAGTCAAGGAAGACAGGATCTTGCCTAACCGTTATGTTAGAGAAATGATAAAGCAAAAAACAAATCTTTAATTTATTTAACAATGCAAAAGGAAGTAGTTTTTGCAACAAATATATAATTTTGATTTTTTATAAACAATTGGGGTCGCAGACCTCCGAAAACATCTAAAGCTTGCGCCAGGCAATTGATAATTCTTTTGGTTTTAAACCTTTTATATGCTTTAAAATCTTCGTAAGATTTTGAAATGGCTAAGATGAATAAGTGAAAAATTTAAAGATAACTGACGTAATTAAAGTTAAACAATAAGTACAAGATGTGTACTTTAAAGATTTCTAGATGAGTATCTTAGAAATAATAACAACTTCGAAAGTAACAACAACAAAAACAGGAAGAAATGAAATAGAAGTTTCTATAACTTCTTGTATTAATACTGAAATACTTGGGTAGATTATACATAGGAGATTATACAAATAGGGCAGGTCACTTATTGTGAAACCTGAAGAGAACAATTGAAAGGAAGTTTCTAGAACTCCTATGTTTAAGTAGGGATCACGAGAAAAATGGGGCAAGTTTCTCTTTCGTGAAACCTAGAGATAACTCACTTTTGAGTAGAAAGAATTGGATTTCCTCATTAAAAGGGAGAAACAATATAATTTAAGGCGTCTACTAGACACGAAGTTTTACAGACATTAATTCGTTATACATGGAGCAAATAAGGAAGGGCACTTACGTAGAGTGACACCTCATTGAAAAAAGACCTAAAGTAACAATTTTATTACTTTAGTTTGTTAGTAAAGGGTTTGGGAAAGATCAAATGGGATTGTGGAAGAGTGTTCATGGCCGTATTTATTGTTCTCGGACGAGCGCGACGCGGATGAAAAGTTGAACAGGCACTGTTTTCACCATAGTCTGTTGATATAGTTGAAGAGTTCACTGTAGTAGCGCAAAACGTTGATGGCAAAGCAAGTTATTGCAGTGGTAGAAAATAACTAGTTACACTAGATTTGCGAGAGTCCATTGCTTGAAAAACTTGTAGGTTATAGTTGAATGCACCAGAAAAATCCCAACGGAGGAATTAGATATTGATTAGCAGTTCATAAGGAAGATTCCTTAGTTTGAAAAAGTATTCCCATATGTGAGTGGAAAATACATGACAGTATAACTGGTAGATAGAGTGCAGGTTCTGAAAGGTTCCAGAGCAATGATGACTTGTTTAAATTGGGTAGAGAATCCCTCGGCGGAAAGCTAGATTATATAGACAGTGAGTATTTTGGAAATATCCCTCGATGTAAGATAGCATCTCAGAAAATCTTTCATATTGAAAGTTAGACTTGATAGTTTAAGTTTGATCAAGAAGATCTCTACAAAGCAGTTATTTTCACATAGCAACTTTCACTGTCTATAAAATCAAAATAAAAGCATTGAGCCTTTTAAAAGCGATGAGAATGAGGTTAAAACATGAAGTCGGTACTTATCTTTGCTTCATGAAGAAGGTGATGTTGCTGTTGACGGTTGGTTCTAAAATTCGGACATGGCGTCGAATTCAACTGAAAGGAAGTTTGCCTCTAGAGTGGAGGAGGCGAGCTTTAGTTAAGCTCTAACTGAATGGTTTGACTTCCGACGTACAAGTGAGGGCTGCTAGACGCAGCGATAGTACACTGGCCTAGACGGCATGTCCAACAAGAAGTTGAGTGCACTGGGAGGGTGAGCGGTTGCTCACGGCACGGAGACAAGTCGAGAAGAAGACGTGAAGTGACCGAGCGAGCGGGCTGCGCGCGCGAAGAAGCGAGCAGTAGGAGGAGGCGAGAAGAGGGGGAAGCGGGAGAGTAAGGGGAGGAAACAAGGAGGTTATACATAAATATGAAAAAACTTTACAAAAACAAAATTCTTCTTGGAGCGGTGTCTTCACGGAGTAGTTTGTTGGTGAAGAACACGACGCCCTGCGGATTAATGTAGAAGTCTTCATGGCTTGAAGCAATGGAAGTTCGGAAGGCAGCGATGGGACGCTGTCAGGCTGGTTCGACGAAATATGCGTTTCTGTAAAAAACTGACAGAAAAAATGAACAAATACACGGGGCAAACAGAAGGTAACAGTTCGATGTTGGTGTGTGCGGGAAAGAAATGTAAATAAATGGACTGATATAAAGTAATGAAGAGCAGCAAAAGCTAATTCTTTCTTTCCGTGTATTTCCAAAAATACACCAGAGGCAATGCCACTCCATTTATTATCTAAATCACGATAAAAGCATTTGGAATCTAAACACCGTAGACATCTGAAGCCGTATTTTTCTTATTAACAGGGAATTAAAATTAAATACATTGACAGTAGTGGAGTGATGACAGTTCTAACCCCCCCCACCACTACTCCCAATGCGAGCCGATAATTCCCGAACCCTTGGTCGGAGATTCACGAATGAGGTGTCGTTGGACTCGGGCTGACGGGGGCTTTGCTATGGACCACTCATTTCAACCCCTAAATAAAACCTACCCCTACTAGGGGGTGAAATTGTAATTTTTAGTGAAAGTCTCTTTTCAAATACGACATGTATAAGGTGCGCTGCTAAAATGAACTTAAATGTTGTTGCTCATATCGCGCATGCGTTTTTCTGGCTGCCGCTATGGATGAACATTTTTGTTTTTGTTTTTTACGCATGCGCACTTGGGATTTTTGTAAGAGGGCGAGCTCTTTGAAAAAAATGATTGATAAGAAGGGGTTTTGGTGGTGAGGACAGCGCCAGATAGTCGCCTACTTTCCTACGAAGTTTGCCGATATCTCTCGAACGCAAGGTCGGATTTGGACGTGTGACGTGTCAAATCGCTTGTCTCGAAGCTCTATATATGCTATTAATAGGTTAAAGTTTTGAGAATGAGGGAAACAGGCTTTTTGGGGGTAAAACCATGATTTTAGACTTTTTCCGATATTTCACGAATGCATGGTCGGATTTGGGCCTATGACGTGTCAAATGGCTTGTCTCGAAACCCTCTTTATTTTGGTAATAGGGTAAAGTTTTTGAGAATGAGGGAAACAGAATTTTTTGGGGTAAAACTGTGATTTTAGACATTTTGCTCTATCTCGCGAACCAATAACGCTAGAGGCGTGTACGACGGGTCCAAGGACTCGGAGTGACGTCCTCTTTGCTATGGATCACTCGTTATATTTAAAAAAAAAATTGGAAACTCGATTTTGGGGTAAACACGTGTTTTTTGTGATTTTTGCCGATATCTCACGAACCAATAACGCTAGAGACATGTACGAGGTGTCCTAGGACTCGGGCTAACGCCCCCTTTCAAATGTGATAGATTTTTTTTCCAAAAAAATAATTCACAAAGGGCCTAACGCCATACATGTTGAAAAAACGTTTTCTTTTTCTTTACCTGTTTATAATGTGTTGGTAGGACACATACTAAGACACCCAGGAATAGCAAGCTTAGTTATGGAAGGAAGGGTCGAGGACAAGAACTGTAGGGGTAGACCAAGGTTAGAATATGTTAAACAGATTGCCTCGGATGTAGGGTGTGGTAGCTATGTAGAGATGAAACGATTAGCTCAGGACAGGGAGGAATGGAGAGCTGCATCAAACCAGTCAAAAGACTGAAGACTCAAACAACAACAACAACAATGTCCATGAAGCGTGGTGGTTGAGAGAGACGATACTGCTGGATGTGTGTGTTTCAACAAACCTGTCGCTGACCAAGGTGGCTGTGCTCAATAGATCAATCGCTATTTCGGCGGGTCGGTGTATGACAGAGCGAGGGTGCGTTTTCTGATATTTTACCTTTAACGTGTAAACGGTGATGAGAACTAGGTTCTATGTTGGTCGAAGCGAGTAGAGAAAATAAACTTGCCGACGAGCAGGAGGTGAATGTCATTTGAGCTTATTGGAAGGCTCCGATCTGACTTGACAACAGGTGACGCTTGAAGGTGAAATAATCTGACCATCGTGGTGGCAGGGGAGTGTGAAAGGCATGCACACACATTTGTGAAACCACATGTAGGCTAAACCAGTGACATCCTGTTTTGCTTCGTACGTGACAAAATGCAAGTTCATGTGAAATTTGATCTACCGCAGGTGTTCGCTTGGGACGTTATCTGTCCACATGCGCGATAACTGTTAACAAGTTACATCCTGTCTTGCTTCGTACGTGACAAAATGCAAGTTGACGTGAAATTTGATCCGGCACAGGTGTACGCCTGGGTGTTATCTGTCCACGTGCACGATAAGAGAATGTTCAAAGCGTGGGAATCGCTGAATCAGTAAAAAGTATGATGCAACTTGTGGGAATGATGTCACAACCAATAGATAGGCAAGAGCTGCAAACAGCAGTGGTGGGAGGTGAAGGGAGGGAGAGGGGAGGGGGTGATGTATGAGAGAACACAGGAGGAAAGGGAAAGACAAACATGTATGAACATGCATGAAGCGCGGAGCGCTGTATACATAGAGCTATAGGTGGTGTACAACATGTGTGAATAAATAAAAAGTACACAGGTTCACACAACATGTAGTTTATTGATCCAATAATTAAACGTAGAGTTAAACCCTAACCATTTGACGTAGAGTTTATTTCCTTTTTGTTTCAACACTTTTTCCACAAGATAATGCTGAGGAAATGCTGTTTTCTGAAGTTCATGGAGATAAAATCTACCTTTTATGGGTTGATGGTTGAGGTCCTCGAGTAAATAGGTGACTGGACTGTCCAAGTAGACTCGACGAATTCGAAATAGTTCAGTCCCCCACTGAGGCGTGTAGCCCTTATTGAAGGCAGACTTAAATTTGCTCACACGAACAAAATCCCCAATGTTCAGTCGGTGACGTTTAGGATCGGCCGTTTTTATGGGGTTAAACAGTTTATCCAATCGCTGAATATTTTTAGTTACGAGACGTGGCTTGGTCCCAATCGTTCTATGGTTGGTGTCATTGTAACGTGACACTAGCTCAGGTAACATGTCCAACCAGCGATAACTGCCCTGAGCGGTAAACGCTTTCCACATATGGGTTTTCAATGTTCGGTTGAACCGCTCGACCACACTGGCTTTGAGATTGCTGTACGTGGTGTAATGGTGAATATCCTTAGATTTGAGAAAACTGGAGAAATCCTTGTTGAAAAATTCTTTCCCCTGGTCGGTTTGTAGCAGCTGAGGTTGACGTTGGGAGTGTTGAATAATATGTTGAAAGGCCTTGGTAACTAGTGGACCAGACTTGCGACGCACAGGTTCAACAAAGGCCATTTTGGAATAGACATCAATGACGGTCAACATATAGCGTACACCGTCGTTAACGCCAGCATAGGGTATCATTTCAACCAAGTCAGCCTGCCAAAGTTCATCCACACCTCGTGAAATCACCTTGAGTCGTGGATAATGACGCCTAGCTGGGCGATGCAACTCGTGAGCAATACCCATTTTAATGGGTGAGGGCTTAAACAATAATTTTGGCATTTCGAAGTTCTTGTTCAATTTCTTGAATTTCCCAATCGTGACCGGTATGGCCAGCTTGACGTGAAGCATGCAACAACTGTAGCCGCTGGACGAGCTTATTGGGATTGTGCCAGTAGGTAACATCCACAAGGGGTTTTAATGGTTTAAATGTCACTCCCGAAGCGGACACTTTACGACGAGTACTTTGACTAGTGGGAAACATTTTTGCAATGATGGTTTTATATTTTTGAGATATATTGGCATTCACTTGTTGCGTGGGATTATACTGTCTTTTGTGAGCATGGGTATCCAATAAAATGGATTTATATTTGTCAAGGTCCTCTGACGTATAATCATGGGAAGAGGGGGTCCGAGAAAAGAGCAGCTTTAACAGTCCTGGCGTTAATTTATAGTTGATATTTTTAATGACAGCTTTAGTACGAGCAAATTTAATGGATGAATCGCCAATTTTAAAACTATCATCCTCATAGCGAACACCATACGTGGTATCTGTGTTTCCAATAAATAGATCGGTGAAATAGGGTTCCAATGTTGATCCATAATATTTTATTAAAATGGTTTTCAGTTGAGCTTTATGTTGAGGGGTGGCCAAGAGTTGTGAAAACGGAGACGCCCTGGAAGGGCAAGGTGTTTCGACCATGGCCGAGGATTTCTTTTTTCTCAAAAACTCTGCAAGGGGTGCGGCCTTTTTTTGAGGCGTAATCACTTGTTCCTCCTCATCCTCAACTTCACTAACACTAGTCAAATCTTCCACTTCCTCTTCCTCAGGGTCCTCGTGCAGCGTCTGCGTGGCTTGTGAAACGGTGGGTAGCGTTTCAGATGGATTGAAGGAGGGTTTCAACATGGCTTTTAGTGGAGGTGCTAAATGTTGCTGAATAAACAAAGCATGATTGGCACGTGATTGTTTCAATTGACGAAACTTTTGGCGAATAGTATTTTTTGCTCTAATAATATGCTTTTTCAATTGACTCTCTGCTAACGCCATGGTGTCTTGACAAATGACTTGATGGGGAATGAGACAGGGCCTTAAATAGCAATAAAATGATCAAACCCTAAGCGATACCGTCCTTGGTTGAGTTCACTTTGTTTGTCAATCACTAAACAGGCATGACGTTGAGTGTTCCAGCACTTGGCACACAATTCTGTAAACATTTGAAAGGTCATATCCGGATTCACATGTTCATTATAAATGTGACGACTGTTCCTCTCGTCCTGACGAAATAAAACAATGACATTGGCATTGTCACGAATCAACTGTTTGGACATTTTTGAATACGTTTGTCCAAGATAGAAGCAATCGATATGTTTGTGGCGACCCATGCTGAAATAGCTTTGAATGATGCCTTGACGTTCAGTGGATACATCATCGAAAATCATGAGTGAATCAGGCTTTACCTCATCCGGTGAAATCACATTTTCTTGCATGGAAAATGTAAAATAACCCATATTCTCTTTTTGTAATCCAGACATGACTTGATCCAGAAACACGTAGAGGGGTTGGTAGAGAGATTTTGCAAAAATATAAATATTTTGAAAACGCAGACCATTGGGCGCTGTGATGAGCGTTAGCAAAAGATTAGTCTTTCCACAGCCGGAAGGCCCCACAATGATGCAGCGAATGGAAGATGGAAACAGTGAACCATGGCGTTGTTCACGTGATGTAGGACAGAGATGGGAAACCATGTCCCCCACGGGGAATGACTCTTGCTGCTTAATAATCTTCATTTCAACTAAGGCTTAGACAGGCTAGCCGGCTGTCTATATACAGGACACCGAACCTTGTCATAGAAACAGTAGACTGGTACTACAGGTTGACGATGGATGTCTTTGGACGTGCGTTGATGGCCAAAGCTAGGCCTGTCCTCATACATGATCCTAAACAGGAAACAGATCCTGCTAATAAACACTATGTGGATAGGTCAGTAGTGCCACGCACAAAACAGGGAGATTATGACTTTAAGGGAAAGCGGTTAACCCATGTAAAACATCCTCAAGTGTCTACAGACGTTACTACGAAAAAGTATGTGGATAACAAAGTGTATGAGTTTTATGACAAAGTGCCCCAGCTTATGGTGAATGGCTATAGCGCTAATCACCATCGGATTATTCACGTGGAAGACCCACAAGACGAAGACGATGTTTGTACCAAGCGTTACGTGACCCATGAAATGAAAAGGCTTTATAAATTTATCCCATCTGTGTTTTTAGTGTATCTGACAAATGAAAAACCTGTGAATGACAGAAACCATTTACCGCTAGTCCATGATCAGCACTTGACCTATGTGCTTGCTTCGGGTTTAAGTCACTATCGATTACACTATGATGGAACCATTCACATCAAATATGCCATACCTGATGAGAACCATTTACAAATAAAGATAAATGGTCATAGGATGTTGGTCCATGACCATGAAATGGTCAATGCAGGTGACGAATTATCTCTTCATCTCATGTTGACATGGGATGAAAAGCAAGCGGGGAAAACCATAAACGATTTCCCACTTTATGTGGAATTGGAATATACAGCCATGAAATAACCATCTGACGTTAGTTGTGATTTAAACTTTCGCGTGAAAGGTTGTTGGTCATTATCATCATGGTGAAACAAAGGTATGCAGTGAGAAAGACTAAAAAAAGGACTTTGTCCTTGGCAAAGCCAGGGTTTTCAACATTCGAGGACAAGCCCTTGCGAAAGAAAAAAAGAAAAAATAATGTATTGACCATAAGGAAAGCCCTTCGAGCAGCACAGAGACAGGTTATTCCAAAACGTCGGCGACAGGTTTCAAACCAAGGGCGAGTGATTCCAGTCCCCAAACGAGCGGGATTTTTACCTGCATTATTTGCTGGTTTGGCTGCTCTGGGCTCACTTTTGGGCGGTGCCAGTGCAGTGGCGAAAACCATTAAAGCCGCGCAGCAGGGCAAGCAACAACTCAAAGAAAGTCAGCGACACAATGAAACGATGGAAGCGATTGCCATGGGGGCTAGAAATGCAAATTTAAAGCCAGCCTTTTATCAACAAGGATTTGGGATTTCACCATTTCGAAATATTAAAAAAAAAAAAAATTAACCTCTGCCATAGCGAGACATGCCCTGACGCATGAACAAGTGGAAAGCTATGCTAAACAACTAAAGCTTTCTCATTTTCGAGGTGTGTTTATGCGAAACCAATTACCCCCACGACCCTGGAAACAGGAATGTGCTGTTGTCAATTTGGATGATCACCGAGGACCAGGAACGCATTATGTAGCTTATGTCAAAGAGGGATCCACGGTATGGTACTTTGACAGTTTTGGGAATTTGCCCCCGCCCATGGAACTAGTGACCTATTTTGGAAACAGGATCAAGATATATTATAATGTGAAACGAGAGCAAACGTTTAATAGCCAACAGTGTGGACGTTTGTGTTTAATTTTTTTATATAAGACGCAGCATAAGCTAAAACGCCACCAGTATGTCGGCAGAAAGTAAAACGTTTACACTGCATGGACGTGGACCTGAAGTCAGCCTAGACTTTTACCCGCCTATCGAATTGAGTGAAAAAACCTATGGTTTAGGACTTGTTTCTCTTGAAACGTACAATCGAATATACAACATACGTGAAAATGTGAACAACAAGTTTTACTATGATGATTCTGTGCTCACCTTGAACTCTGGTGGATACACGATCGATGACATTTATGAACACATTTATGTGGTGTTGATCAATCAATATGGTTTAAAGTCATTTCTCGACGGAACGCACAAGTTTGAACTTGTAGGCAATACCAACACTCATCGCTGCAGTATTTTCTCTACCTTCAACATTGACTTTAAAACACACCCCGATTCCATTGGTCCATTACTAGGATTTAAACCACGTGTGTTAGAGCCCAACAAAAAACATGAATCAGACCATGAAGTGAAATTCATTGAGGACCATCATGTGTCGGTGACGTGTAATATTATTAGCCAAGTGTACACCAATCAGGAACCATCGCATTCACTTTATGACTTTATTGTGACATCGCCCAATGGCTATATTATTCGTGAAAACCCTCCAGTGGTGCTTTTTCATGCTGTGGCTGTCGATAGTATTAGTAATATAACATTAAGACTGATCAATAGAGATCAACAACTCATTGATCTAGATTCTACCACACCAGTGACTTACAAGTTGGTGCTAAAGCCACTATGAAATTTGTGTATAAAGCAACAACACCGTCTAGGAATGGTGTTAGTTGTTTGCCACGTGAATACACGTTAACATCTCAGAACAAGCAGATATTACAGCATTTGGGTTACCACGTCAACCCTCATGATGAATTCTATCCTAGAGATAGCGAACCACATCGAAGAGCAACCAGGAGTGGTAAGAATTGATCTCCATTCCTATCAAGCTCAAACACCTGGACTCAATAACAATGATGAAATTCAATTTGTTATCAACAACCAAGATATTTACACCCTACCGCATGAAAGTGTCATTCAAATTGAAGGTCGGCTCACCAAAGCCGATGGCTCTACACCTACCACATCCAAGTTGGCCAACCATGGTTTAGCCTTTCTGTTTTCTGAAGTGCGGTATGTCATTAACGATATCGTGGTGGATAGCAATCGAAATGTGGGCATTTCCAGTGTCATGAAACTATACCCCTCTTATAGTGAGGAAGAAGGTAAAACACTTTGCATGGCAGGTTGGTGTCCTGACTCGACCAATGACTGGATGGTACACACCGATGGAACCTTTACTGGATATTTACCTCTTAAACTGGTTCTAGGCTTTGCTGAAGATCACCAACGCATTGTGGTTAAC
Organism: Meconema thalassinum; assembly: GCA_946902985.2. NCBI lineage: Eukaryota > Metazoa > Arthropoda > Insecta > Orthoptera > Tettigoniidae > Meconema > Meconema thalassinum. The sequence continues at coordinate 5,193,187 of OX336398.1, read as the reverse complement.
GCAAGGCAAGTGCTTTATCTGGTGAGAGACAGGAGTGATAATAATGCACTCAAGGGAGCCGACAATGCCCCCATCGATTCAAAAGTTCAACTACAACGCTTGCTATGGAAAGTGCCTCATGTGACCCTTAACGATAGCAAAAAACTGGACATACTCAAAATGGTAAAGAGAGATATGCCTCTACCCATGGAATTTAGAAGCTGGGCACTCCATGAGTATCCGCTATTGCCCACCACCAACACACACAGTTGGTCTGTAAAAACAGCTCGCTATACAGAGAGACCTCTCTACCTGATCGTGGGTTTTCAAACGAATCGCAAGTATCAACAAACCAAAGATGCCACGCAATTTGATCACCTGCAATTGAGAAATGCACGTCTTTTCCTCAACGGAGCTGTGTTTCCCTATGAAGGACTGGATTTGGATTTTTCAAAAAATAAGTTTGGCCCCCTGTACGACTTGTTTTCTAAATTTCGATGGTCGTATTATCAAAAAGAGAACGTCCCCATGCTACTACCCCAAGCGTTTAAGGCAAGAGCACCACTGATTGTTTTTGACTGTTCTTACCTGGAAGAGTCTGTCAAGCCATCCAATATCGACATTCGACTAGATTTTGAAACACATGACAATGTACCAGCCAATACGACGGCCTACTGTCTGATTATTCATCACAAACAAGTCAACTATTATCCACTATCCAACCAAGTGACGAGTGTATAAATAACAGCTCAACCCACGTCAAGCCGCTCAGTCATGTCTTGCTTTAAAGCCTCAAGAGACGTTACATCCATGAATTTAAACTCTGAGGAACAACGTTTCAAGACTTTTGCCACATGGCCAGTGCCTTTCATAAACCCTCAAGCCTTGGTGGCCGCTGGATTCTACTATTTAAAAACAAGAGATGAAGTGAAATGTGCCTTTTGTCCCATCATCATAGACCAATGGCAGGAGGGCGATGAACCCATGCAGGAACATCAGCGCTGGTCACCCACCTGCCCCTACCTGTGCAGAATGAAAGTGGGAAATATACCCTGTCATTCAAGCTATCCCTCGCTTGTGTCTTTGGGTGATGAAAAAAAAAACAAGTTACGATACATGTGGGCCGTATGGTATCCATGGTGCTTCGGTGAGCAGATCACCATCAAAAACGCCTAGTTTAGAGACATTGGGACATCATCGGTGTTATGGACGTTACAAACACAAGAGACTATATTGTTGTATCAGTTGCTATCGTCCTTATCCTAAAATGAGAAAAGCCTGTAAGACGTGTTATGATAATAAAATGATGATGTAATTCTTATATTCTTATTTTTGCATGTCCCCCTGTCCTACCCTAACCTCAATTTGAAACTAGCATGGAAGGTAAGTCCATGCCATGATCACACGTGATCGTCAGTCAGTCGTCAGTTGAACTTGGTCCAGGCAAGCGTCAACATGTTGCGCACACTCATTGTGGATTGCCAAGGGTTTAAAATTGGTGACAACAAATTTATATTTAAACAAGTGGCCATAATCGATTGTACCACGTTTTGGATATCGCAAGCTACGCATTTGCTATTTAAACCACCCCATGCTTTTGATTTGTTGTGTGAAAAAGACCGTAAACAAACCCAGTGGATTGAAAATCATAGGCAACTAGACTGGAATCAGGGAACCATTTCCTATAAATATTTGGACGTGGTCATGAAAGCACACTTGTCCTCGGCCAATGTGGTATTTGTGAAAGGTAGTGAAAAACGTCAATGGTTGCAACCATTTTTGGCGTCTTACTGCCAATGTATCGACCTCATGGAGTTGGGCTGCCCCTCCCTGCAAACGCTCATGGATACTTGTTCCTGTGGCAACATTACCCATACAGCCCTATCGCATGCGTGGCATCTCTTTCATTGGTTAACCACTCATGCCTGCTGGGAGTTGTTGAACAAAATTATAACTCAAGATTTACCTGTGAATGACGTCAGTGAGATTTCTACAAGCGACGTGTAAACATCTACAGCACGTGATACCATGGAGAAAGGCAATGCTACGGACAAAGCCATCGGCAAGTTCTTTGTGTGCAAAAAGTAACTAGACAGTTTTACCAAAGAGGAACTCTTGGCGCTGCCCAAGTCGTTCATTTATTATGTGGCCGCCAATGCAGTGAAAGAAATCTGGCAACATGTACCAAAATCATGGACTCAAGACCCTGTGTTGAGTGAATTGCAACCCTGTACGGATTACGATCACCATAAGCAAGTGGCCATGGCAAAAATACCGTCTATGCGTCAGTGTGCGACTTGCCAGCTAGTGAAACTGTATCACGGTCATAAAAGTCCATGTAAAGACTTTGTTGAATCATTCCACGAGTGTCATGGCGAGAAAAAGCAACAACAACAACAAACACAAACATCGTCCACAGAGGAGGAGGAAGACCAAACCTTTTTACCATCGATGGAAAAGGATATGCCAGACCTGTACTGGCAATGGCGTCATTGACAAAGTGATTCAATACTTACCTTTCGAAATCCATCTTCCAGGTTATCGTTTTTGCGGCCCTGGAACTCGTCTCGAAAAACGTTTACAACGTGGTGATGTACCCATTAATCTTTTGGATCAAGCATGCAAGGAACATGACCTTTCTTATCGCCATAGTCATCCTGGTTTAAGACATGTGGCAGATAAATTGTTATTAAAGAAAGCTAAACAACGTTTCACATCCAGTGATGCCTCAGTGGGTGAAAGGATGGCAGCCCTAATTGTCACGAGTGCTATGAAAGGAAAGTTGATGATGCATGGACATAAACATTGAGGAGTGAGGAATTGGGATTTGTTTGTATTCTATTTTTCTTTTGTCAATTCACTATGAAATAAAAAACAAAGGTATACCAGAGCACGATGTTTTGTGTTTTTATTATTTATAAAAAAACCATGATGTTGATGGCTGATTTCTCATTTTCACATTTCACACATTGCCATTTTGCTAATTTGCAATTTACAGTTTTTGAAAACGTTCGTTTTGATGATATGGATTTTTCCATTTTGCTGATGACACATTTTAAACAATGTCCGTTTGAAGTTTTTGAATTTTCATATTTCACACATGCCCATTTCCAGTTTTTAAAAATGTCCGTTTTAAGTTTTGCGTTTTTGGTGATATGGAAACATGGATTTTCCATTTTGCTGTTTTTACATTTTTCCCTTTGGTGTATGTCGAAAGTTGAGATTTGACAATGATGTTGATGCAAGTGCATGACCATGACGACGCTGCAGTGAGTTTATGGGTGTTTGGAGAAACGTCGAGGTCTACGACTACTGCAGGTAAGACTGTTTTTACAAAAATAATGTCTTTTGACTGCCACATTTCAATGAAAAAACAAAACTATTGAAAACAAAATGAGTATATAAGTGACCATTTACCCCCCACCCACCCACCCTACCTCACCGTGTTTGCTCTGGTCAATCATACACACCAGTTTTCTCTCTCCACTCATACATTCACACCTGTCTTTGGGAACAAACACAACCACTTTATTTATTCCCAAAAGCACATTCTCGACATGTACACTCATCCCAAAAGAACTTTTTTTAGTTTACCATTTACATTATGAAAAATAATTAAATACTATTTATTAAAGTTACTAAAAATCTTACTTATTTCATATTTACAAAAAAAACTCAACTTTGTACAGCGTTAAAAGAATCACACTATTTACCAATCAAAAAATTTTTTAAAAATAAGGTTGCACACAACTTTTTTAAAGAGCAAAAGGTCCAAGTGAATTGTCACTATTTACAAAATCTACTATTTACAATGACAGAAACCAATATTTACAAAATTCTAAATCTACAAGTTACAAAAAGCCATGTCCCATAAACGATTAAACAGTGAAATCACACCTCCTCCTCGTTGCGATCATAACCCCAGGGCAGGCTGGTGAGCAGGTCATCAGCCCACACACGCTTGTTATCCATGGAGGCGAGGGTGCGTTTTCTCTGTTCCACAAGATACAAATGATGGTTGCTGGATTGTATCCTGCACTGTGTATGAGACATAGCTTTGCCAGTGCGTAAAACCGCTAAGTAATCGTCTACACGTAGCGATTTTACCACTGCCCTACCTACACCTTTTGCTCTCTTGGCTTCCTTACAGTCGAGTGTGCGGTAAGCATACATTTTTGAAGCCAAACCTACGAATTCCGTCATAATGGAATCACCGCATTCATCTTTTAAAACGCCCATTTCCTTTTTGTTTTTTATGGGCAGCTGAAACACGTTGTCAGCGCTATAGCAAGAGGTGTCGAACCAGTCACTATGTTGCCTCATGACGTCATAGGGGTTGCAGTGACGAATGTGGTAAATGAATGAGTCCGTGTCCATATACAAAAGAGAAACGTCCTCAAAATGGCGTTTGGCAAACTCATAGTGGAATCGATACATGACCGATTTAGAAAAGTCTAAAATGACTTGACCCAAGTAAATGGGCTTATCCATGGTCACGCTGGTCTTACTCATTTCAATAGTAGCCAAATCCTCATCGATAATTTTGATCGATTTGAAATTTGGCTTGGCAATGTACCGCCGGGCACCCCACTGCCCCTCCCAGACATTCACCAATTTAATGTCACGGTATTTGCGGACATTCTCCATAGACTTGCCATAGATGCAGTTGTTCATTAATTTAAAAAAATTAATTTCAAACTGCTGTGTTGCCATTTGTCGGTGCTCTGTGTTGAGTCGCATGTATGGCTCAAGCCATGCTTTTTGAGCAAAAGAAATACCCCTGTGGATTTTCTTCAACACCAAGCCTTGGGCGAGGCATTGCACCAACATTTGGATATGTAGCACATACCGATTTTTGTTGTAAAGTGTGCCCATGAGTTTTTCAATTTTCACTTTACTGTCAGGGGGAACCATTTGCTCAAGACAGAATGGGAAATCGGCATGTTCATCATACAAGGATGAGGGATATTCAATATCCACTTCTAGCACATATCCACGGCCTGTTTCTTGGCTAGCCTTGATCACATCAAATTCTGACACTTGTTTGTCTGTCAGCCAAGCAAACTTTCCATAGGGCAAAGGCTGACTCATGGCGTAACCGTACAAATTATTCACGTCATAGTACATTAAGTACGATTCTGGTTTGTCTGGTGAATAATCAGGCATGTAGACATTGTTCGCTTCAGCATGGCGTTGGTTAAGCGACACAAAGCCGCCACGAATGCCCTTTTCAAAAAATAGAACCATGTCTACGTCAGTGAGTAAATCCAATTCCACTTGAGTGTATTTTAAAGCGGCATCAAACGAGAGCCCAGGACTCGTATAATAGTGAGCCGGGTCAAGACCGTAAATGTGTTGACACAAGTTACGGAATTTTTCAAACACATCAGTGAGCAGCAATACATCCAGTTTTAGGTAATGCATAGCATATTCACTTAGCGTGTTCATGCCAAACACTCGCCAAACTTGACATGCATGTGCATAGTCTTCATCGGAAACGGTACTGCGTGTTAGTTTGGAGTAAAATTTCTCTTGTGGTGGGAGTTTTCTTTGCTTTAACACGTCCCAGCTATTGCAGAAATCATACGGGAATATACCTTTCCGAATGCACAACTGAAATTGCTCAGGATCATTAAAATGCATTCTAGTATTTTTTAATTCCTCCTCATTCAAGCCATTCACAAGGCTGTCTAGCGAGGATGCCATAAACTTAAAGGAATCCAAAAATCGAATGCTAAAGTCGCCCAACCACCATGTCAGGGCCGTAAAACGCTCATGGTTTTGGGGAATAATGGTAAACGAGCCCTTATTGACATGGCCCAATTCACGAATCAAAAACTGAATGTCATAATTCGCCAGATTGTGGAAAAAGACACTAATGAAACGAGGAGCTGGAAAGTTCAAGTTGCATTTACTATGCGCAGCTCCACGAAACTCCCCTGTAAAGTGCGAGTGATCACGAACGGTGTCTTCAGCACTGATCAGTGGCTTTTCGCAAATATGGCATGTCGTGGCATGCTCATACCACTGCTGCTGTTCTGGAGATAGGCTCATGGGTACTGGGTGGTCCAGTAATTCCTGTACATCATGAGCCAACTTGACAAGTTCATCCAAGAACCATTTGGCACAATCTGGCCCCTCACGGTATTTGTAAACGGATTGTGTGGGGTCATAGGCACACACCACATTAAATCCAATGGCAAAGGGTTCATGTTTTTGAATGGGTGTGGTTGAGCTCATGGAGGGATCTGGTTCACATCCCGCCATGGGTGTGGTGAGAGCTTCAAAATCTGCATATACCACATAGGGGACAGTGTCATGCTTGTGAATGTCCTTAAACTTTAACACAGCCTTGTCCCCTTGTGGCAATATCAGTCTCACCGCTTCCTGAGTAACACAATCTACCCTATGACGTTCTAAGAGCGTAGGGGTTGTAAAATATTGCAAGCAACGGTCACAAATATGTTTTGAACGCTTGTCCTTTGACATTTGACTGCTTAGCAATCTACTCAGGCTTTTAATGAGGCAATAGTGATTCACTTCTCCTACAGATAAATATAAAAGATGAATGTGGTGTCGTTTCGGTTCTTTTGTGGCAAAAAGAGGACCCACAATCTCATTACCATCAAGGCCATACACCATGAACGAAAAGTCCTGGTTATCTTGTTCAAACCTATGGATCTCGGTTAAGTCCATAGGGAACGATACTCGAGTTAAATTTAAAGTTTGTTTTAATTCATTAAACTTGGCCTTGTACTTTCCCGGCCAACAACCATTATGTTGCACCGGCTGCAAAAAGGCAGCCACAGACCACAGAAAGCAATCATTGTCACGATTCTTTATATTGACCACAGCATTTTTCGAAGCTATAGCTGGTGGTGTTTTAATATAGCTAGACCCAGCATTCAACGGGTTGAATTGACAAATGTTGATTTGCAAATAATGAATTTTGTCTAAGGCTAGACCACTCGGTCCTTGTTGCAGTTTATCAAATTTTGATAGCAAGGCATTCACCACGTGGGTTTCATACCAATGTTCCAAATTATGGGCTATGAATAGCTCTTGCATTTTACTGCAAATATAAAATGTCTCTTTATGCTCTACGTCCTTTTTTTTATATATGAAATCGCACACCAGTTCTGTATTCACCTTTAAAGCCGTATGCAACCTTTGCGCTGTACAAATTTCAATTTTAAAAATTTCAAAACAAGATTGTAAAAATTCTTTGGGAATCAAACTTTTTCTAACATTGACCACGCGGCCAGAGCACACACGCGATTTGAAACAACTGTTTATGGGTTCCCAAGTTAACGTATTCTCAGCAGTAAATGACATTATTTTGAAAGAACACTCTCACCTGAGTTTTCACCTGTAGACTGCTTGACAAGGGTTCCACTCTAAAGCCACTTGGTTTTCAACTGTATTTATTATAGCAGTGAACCCTTTTTTTTCCAAATATCTAAAAAGAAATAAAATAAACCACCATAAGTATATCCATTCCATATAGTTTATGCATTTCATAAACAAAACAAAATCAAACAGGTTATATTATATAATAAAACAAATCTCACCTTGACGTGTAATGCTTTTCTATATTCCCGTCTCGTGGGCTAGTATGGAAATGGTTTTCTTTTCTGTCTTTCTCTCTTTCTTTAATATATTTCCCACAGACACACGACAGGCAGGCTATACACGTTATCTGCAAACAAATAAATAAATAAAATCATTAATTACCTAATCTATAAATAATTGCATGTATTTATATAAAAATCAATAAATATATAAATAAATAAATAAATAAATACCTACCCCACAACAAGGTCAAGTATTTTCCACCAACACCAAAACTGATAAACAAGACCAGGGGTTTCATGCAACGCAGTGTGTTCAAAGGTAGTCACCTAAGTGAGCGTGGAAATGATAACGACATGTCTTTATATATGCTACGTTGCATGTATACTCTTTTTTCCCCATGCTTTGAAGATTCTCTTATCGTGCACGTGGACAGATAACACCCAGGCGTACACCTGTGCCGGATCAAATTTCACGTCAACTTGCATTTTGTCACGTACGAAGCAAGACAGGATGTAACTTGTTAACAGTTATCGCGCATGTGGACAGATAACGTCCCAAGCGAACACCTGCGGTAGATCAAATTTCACATGAACTTGCATTTTGTCACGTACGAAGCAAAACAGGATGTCACTGGTTTAGCCTACATGTGGTTTCACAAATGTGTGTGCATGCCTTTCACACTCCCCTGCCACCACGATGGTCAGATTATTTCACCTTCAAGCGTCACCTGTTGTCAAGTCAGATCGGAGCCTTCCAATAAGCTCAAATGACATTCACCTCCTGCTCGTCGGCAAGTTTATTTTCTCTACTCGCTTCGACCAACAAAGAACCTAGTTCTCATCACCGTTTACACGTTAAAGGTAAAATATCAGAAAACGCACCCTCGCTCTGTCATACACCGACCCGCCGAAATAGCGATTGATCTATTGAGCACAGCCACCTTGGTCAGCGACAGGTTTGTTGAAACACACACATCCAGCAGTATCGTCTCTCTCAACCACCACGCTTCATGGACATTGTTGTTGTTGTTGTTTGAGTCTTCAGTCTTTTGACAGGTTTGATGCAGCTCTCCATTCCTCCCTGTCCTGAGCTAATCGTTTCATCTCTACATAGCTACCACACCCTACATCCGAGGCAATCTGTTTAACATATTCTAACCTTGGTCTACCCCTACAGTTCTTGTCCTCGACCCTTCCTTCCATAACTAAGCTTGCTATTCCTGGGTGTCTTAGTATGTGTCCTACCAACACATTATAAACAGGTAAAGAAAAAGAAAACGTTTTTTCAACATGTATGGCGTTAGGCCCTTTGTGAATTATTTTTTTGGAAAAAAAATCTATCACATTTGAAAGGGGGCGTTAGCCCGAGTCCTAGGACACCTCGTACATGTCTCTAGCGTTATTGGTTCGTGAGATATCGGCAAAAATCACAAAAAACACGTGTTTACCCCAAAATCGAGTTTCCAATTTTTTTTTAAATATAACGAGTGATCCATAGCAAAGAGGACGTCACTCCGAGTCCTTGGACCCGTCGTACACGCCTCTAGCGTTATTGGTTCGCGAGATAGAGCAAAATGTCTAAAATCACAGTTTTACCCCAAAAAATTCTGTTTCCCTCATTCTCAAAAACTTTACCCTATTACCAAAATAAAGAGGGTTTCGAGACAAGCCATTTGACACGTCATAGGCCCAAATCCGACCATGCATTCGTGAAATATCGGAAAAAGTCTAAAATCATGGTTTTACCCCCAAAAAGCCTGTTTCCCTCATTCTCAAAACTTTAACCTATTAATAGCATATATAGAGCTTCGAGACAAGCGATTTGACACGTCACACGTCCAAATCCGACCTTGCGTTCGAGAGATATCGGCAAACTTCGTAGGAAAGTAGGCGACTATCTGGCGCTCTCCTCACCACCAAAACCCCTTCTTATCAATCATTTTTTTCAAAGAGCTCGCCCTCTTACAAAAATCCCAAGTGCGCATGCGTAAAAAACAAAAACAAAAATGTTCATCCATAGCGGCAGCCAGAAAAACGCATGCGCGATATGAGCAACAACATTTAAGTTCATTTTAGCAGCGCACCTTATACATGTCGTATTTGAAAAGAGACTTTCACTAAAAATTACAATTTCACCCCCTAGTAGGGGTAGGTTTTATTTAGGGGTTGAAATGAGTGGTCCATAGCAAAGCCCCCGTCAGCCCGAGTCCAACGACACCTCATTCGTGAATCTCCGACCAAGGGTTCGGGAATTATCGGCTCGCATTGGGAGTAGTGGTGGGGGGGGGTTAGAACTGTCATCACTCCACTACTATTGACTAATACGGCATGAATAATACATCACGTCACAAGGAATGTTGTCTGATAACCTGTGTTACTGTGAAGAATGTACTAGTGTGTGTATATGTAATTCAGTTAGTTAGTTAGTTAGTTATTGTTGTTTTAAGGGGCGTAACTACGAGGTCATCTGCCCCTTTTGTAATTCATATGAGGTTAGAAAAGGAGGCTGCTGTGGTCTTCAGTTCGGAACTATCCCGGCATTTGCTTGGAGTAGAAGATGGCGGAGATGGTAATAGAACCATCCTCTTCTCAGTTTTGCCTCATAAGGCAGAGTATACATCGTTCCAGCCCTCAGAGCAGAATTACAATTACTTGACAAAGACGAGATTTGTACCCGGACCTCCAAGGCGACAGCCGATAATGTTTGGCACTAATCCACGAGGTGGTCTCAATGATTTTCTATTTTATCCATACTTTTATTTAATTGTTCTAAGAAAAAAAATTAATCAATTTCAGGGGCTTAGGGCATGTTAGTCTTGTTTTGTCTGATAACCTGTAGGCCTATTCACAATAAAATATAAGCAGCTTATACATAAGTTAAATTAATATTATGAGAAAATAACGAGTTACTGGAGAATTTCTCATTTACAAACCAGTTTCAAAATATTGTAAAGATGGTTTCAGAATATTCCCAGCGTGCAGGGTGACTTCTAGGTATTGGGGCCCCTCCTCTATTTGTTTCAGTTGAAAAATAAATGATGACTTATTAACCTTTAACAAGAGGTTGATTATGATGATAATTGTTGTTTTAAGGGGCGTAACATCTAGGTTAACAAGAGGGCCTATAAGTTGAACTTGCCATATTTGGCACTTTTCACTTATTTCTCTGGCTGCATGGCTTCATTCGGATCCATTGGGGAAGCTGGAGTTCATGGAGTTATAAATAAGATACAGTGAGCAAAGAATGCATATACTTCTTATAGAAGTGTTGCAGCTTTTGTGCATAAACACGACTGTTTTGTACCTAAGGCATGGCTACTTCCAAATTACTACTTAACATACTGTATATCGTCATACCAATGTATGGAGAAATTTCAGTAGATATCGCATTTGTGATAAGACTAACAGAACCAGAATACTTTGCAGCAACCCTAAGTGAAACAGTAACCTAAAATGATTGACCACGCCATGAAGACGCCCTATTTTCTACTAAGAACGTTGGTTTCGATTTAGGGGGCCTACGGCAGCTCCCTGTACACTCAATGAGTTAAAAGGATTACTATAAGAGTAAATGATTTGTACACAACATTACATTCTTCACAGCCCCCAACAGATACAGTACCGTAGTAAACCTACAGGAAACTAACGTCACCAATAATTCATAGCAATCATTTGAAGCTATGACCTGGTTCCTTTTATATTTAAACAAGAGTAGGCCTACTTTCAATTGCTAACTACATGAAAAAACTTCATTTATGATAATAGGTTATCTTCATTGAAATGCAAATCCTCACTGAAGCTAATAGAACCGTAATACTTGGGATGATTTGGAATATTTTCACGACCGTGAGTACAACACGAACTTAAAATTAGAAACCACGAACATGCCTCTTTTGTATTTAAGAAGTTGGCTACAGTTTATACATGCAATGGCAGATGTCTGTTTGAGCGTAGCGATGCTAATTCAGGATAGCTTTTGCCAAGAAATTAAATAATCCAAGAGAAGGCATTGCGGATGGCGTGTGACCAGCTATCTAGCGGTGATTTAATGAAACCTGGCAAAAGCTTATAAAATATTACATGACATGACAAAATATAATATTACTGCCTCGATGGTGTGCAGACAGTTAATGTTCTGTGATCCTTGCGCACGACAGTAGTGTAAGTGTACATCGATATTGAACACTAAAGCATTTAGTGGAAGAGCAGATAAATAGTGCTATCACCATATCAAGGTCCTCTAACCCTGTAACAACCTTCAATATTTGCGTAAGTTCACTATATATTTCTCCTTTTTGTTTAGGCAGATGACCTCGCTGTTCCGCCCCTTAAAACATAAAAAACTAACTAACTTACTAAATACCTCTTTCTGCGTTGTGGTTTCCCAATTCTCGGATCAATGGTCCCATTGTTATCATTTATATTATTATACTAATAGTTTTAATGCATGCAATGACCAATGAAAATCAAACTAATAGTTAGTTATTGTTGTTTTAAGGGGAAGAACTTCGAGGTCATCTGCCCCTAAAATCGAACTAAGTTATACATGAATCGTCAAGGCAACATTTTGTCAGTGACATATGTCTTCATTTACAGACGATAACATGATATCTGTCACACGCCAAATCACACGTAGAACATATCGTTCCGTGCGGCAAATTCTATGGTGGAAACCATGGAATACCGTACGAGCCTCGTGACAAAATGTCTCAGCTTTCAGTTAGCTTTCTTCCATTCGTCTCGAATCATAGCATTCGTGGTATCGAAATCGAGCCATATTCAAATCATCTTCTTTTGATGTTATTTTACCACTTCCTTGTAACATATAAAGACACCTCCCGGGCAACGCCGGGTACAATAGCTAGTCATTTATAAATGGGAATAGAGGGCTTGCAACAGGGCCTAGACTGCACAAGGATGATATGAGCTTTGACCTACATGGTGCAAGGATGATATGAGCTTGGTCCTAGTGGCGCAAAAATGAAAGAGGCCCTAGACGCCAATAGAATGTTGAGAGCTTTGAAGCTTGTAAAGTTACAATAAATTTAAAGTATTTAAACTTCCAGAAAGCTCCAACTATCCATCAGATGCACCTAGGGACGTTGTTGGCAAATACCACTTATTTATTGCAGACATGACAGTTAATTACAAATTCAACAAGTTGTTCCGTGAAGAATTAAGGTCTATTTTCATATATCCTACTTATGTTAATTGCCACTATCAACATAAAAAATCAGTTTGATTGCTGTAATAGATTCGTAGATATTCAGAGCCGTCTAAATATTTTGGATGGTCGCCATGTTGGATTGTTATATGTATAGGCCATAGAGTCATGTACCATTAAAGGAAAATTATTGCGTAGGTTCATTATTCAAACTTTCACTTCGATCGCTTGATTACGACACAGGAAATAAAAAAATATTTTTAAAATTCTCACAGCCGCCATATTGAGGTTATACAAACAATTGAACTTAATTAGATACCAGTGCATTACTATGTGTATAAATATTTGCTGTACCAAGTTTCATGGCGTTTGGATTATTAAATCGCTTATTAAATTATTAAATTCTATTTAAAACTTCCAACATTGCTTGGCCGCCATGTTCGTTTTGTAGTTAACCGGTTTTTGAATGTCTTATAGATGAACTTCAAGTAGTGCCTTTTATCTCCGTAGAAAATTCCAGTGCGATAACTGTAATAGTTTCAGAGATATAGAACGCCGGTGAAATATTTCGCACGGCCGCCATCTTGAGGTTATGTAATCAATTGAACGAAGTTAGATGTCGGTGCATTACAATATGTATAAACATATACTGTACCAAGTTTCATTGCGTTTGTTTGGTCAAATCGCGGGAAACGTCTATTTAAAAGTCGCAACTTCGCTTGGCCGCCATGTTGGTTTTCTAGTTAACACGTTTTCAAAAGTCACATAGGTGAACTTCTAGTAGTTTCCTTTATCGCCGTACAAAATTCCAGGGTGATATCCGTAATAGTTTCAGAGATATTGAATGCTGGTGAAATATTTCGCACAGCCGCCATGTTAAATTGGTGAGACGTAACAAAATTCGAAGGGCACGGTCGGTGTTGCTCGGAATAGTGCTATGAATTTACTGAGTTTCATTGAAATCGCTATAGCCGTTTAGAAGTTATTACGGGGACACACACACGCATAAACAGACACACGGACAAAAGGTGATCTCATAAGCCTTCTTTTTTTTTCATAAATGAAAATAGGCTAAAATGGGGAGGACATATCATGGATATAACCTCAGATTTACCAAAAAGAAACAGCAATGTTTATGTAATGTACTTGAATTAAATCGAATAGTGGAGGGTGAAGCGAGGACGAAAGGATATTAGGGTCTTTTTCTGTTTGTGTATGGATACTGTGCTCGTATATGTAAATGAGCTTGGAAATATTCGTATCTTCAAAAGTTTTCTAACTCTCCAATGATAAAATATAGCGACTCTGGAATCAAGCCACGGAACTGGTTTGTACCTCGCCGAGTTAGCCAGTTAACCGAGCCGGCCAATGAGAAAATTAGCAGTCACGTGGGAGACTTGGTACTAGACTGTACAGTGCTAAAAGAAAGGAACTATGTTGCACGGAGATAATCGAAGACTCCCGAGGCGAGCTGAAATCCACACGTGCAGTAAGTGTGACTCGAGGATGGTAGTGGGAAGACTCGAGCAACGCGCGTGTCGGACAGTCAATGAGAAGCGACCTTACTTAGATAAGAGCAAACAATGTAATTGGCATAGCTAATTACCGGCTTGATTTTAACACATCGTAATATCATACAAGATATTAAATAATGAATAAGAACTATTTATTAACATTGCGGCTAATTATATGCTCAATTAAGGATTATTTCCATCATCGCTAATAAGCAACCAATCAAATCCATGTTCTGAAAAGGACGTTAACATGAGCATTGACGAGGGGAAAAACAGAGGAGAATCGAGGCTCTTAACAATTACGACTTTATGAGAGAAGGACGTCTCAACGAAATACTCGACAATCTAACAAAGCTGATAGAGATTACTACAGTATATTTGAAGAAGACGAATACGACACGCAATTAGCAACGAGAACGAAGGCACTTAGTTTGTGCAAATATATATCAAGTCGACATACTGCAATATTTAAAAGTTTGTTGATATTAATCTACATATTTCCAGCATGTCGAAATTACTGAAGATGAGGGAGGAATATACGACTGAATCTACGGAAGAAGTAATGACGAATTAAAATGTTATTGGGAACAGAACTATGACGACAGCGAGAGTATTCGAAATGACATAACATCAATCTCGTGGGGGAGATTAACATCTCGTCTCTCCCATGTAAAATATTCTACATCTACAAAGTCATTTCACCAACTAAAATGATGAATACTTATATCAGAACTTTGGTGAAAGAAGACAGAAGGTATTCACGAACGAGGGCGGCTAGGGTTGATCCCAGAGCCATCAAGAGAGAAAGGGTATCCCATCTCACACAAGAAGATTGCCTAGCAGAAAGGACGGCCACACGAGGATGTAAGAGTTCGAATCCCGTACCTGACCGCATGGAGACCGTTGGAGACCATAGAAGCCCGCACGACATCATGCAGTCTCGAGCGATCTGAAACAATCCGTTTCTGAGGGATAGCGAAGAAAGCCCACTTCTAGTCATCTATAACGCAAAACAAGGTAGTCTCATGACCAACGATACATCCCATTTTGTAGAATTTTGTAGAAACTTTTGAGAATATACGACAACTGTTTATTAAACCATTTTTCTACGTTTTCATAATATTGCTATAATTTTCGATGTTATATTTTCATAACTACATCATGTGGATGTTTATTCTCGATTTTCGTAATTTTGACAATTTAGAATTTTTATTTAATTTTTTGGAATTTTGCGACTTTCGAAATTTGTATGAGGAGATTTTACGTTTAGTTCAGAATATTTTTATGGTCAAGTTTAAATGTGTTTAGATCACATTTTATCAGTTTTGAATTGTAATATATCGTTCTTTAACAACAATGATAATTATGGAAATTTATTCAAGAATGTTATACAGAGGTATATTTTAGAAAATGCGATTCTTAAAGATCTTACTTAGAGATCCATGTAAAGTCACGATCTAATAACTGATTAGACAGATCTGGTTATAAATAGTTGGTGACAAACAAATATAAAGTATAAAAGTTTATGAGAAATATATTAAAGAAAGAATTTATAAGAGAATGTAATGTGACATTAGTAAATACGAATTACAGCGTATTTTTGAAGTAATAAGATTTTGAAGAAAGAATTTGAAGTAAATATCACAGCTAATAGGAAGCTTTATGGAAATGTGAGTGATATAAAAGGAATAATATTGTTATTAGACTTGTATTTTATCGTATTACCTGTTAAATTAATTAATCGATAGAACCAGTATTTTTAGCCTATTTTCAATTTTGAAAAAAAAAAGGCTTATTAGATCACCTTTTGTCCGTGTGTGTGTGCGTGTGTGTGTGTGTGATTCGTGTGTGTGTCCCCCCTAATAAAATCTAAACGGCAGGAGCGATTTCAATGAAACTCGGAAACTTCATAGCACTATTCCCGGCGACCTCGACCGTGCCCTTCAAATTTTGTTACGACTCACCAATCCAACATGGCGGCTGTGCGAAATATTTTACCAGCATTCAATATCTCCGAAACTATTACCGATATTACCCTGACATTTTCTATGGTGATAGAGGGAACTACTATAAGTTCACTTATGTGACCTTTGAAAACCTGGTAACTACAAAACCAACATGGAGGCCAAGCGAATTTGCGACCTTTAAATAGACGTTTCTCGTGATTTGACCAACCAAACACAATGAAAATTGGTACGGTATATGTTTATATACATTGTAATGCACCGACATCTAACTTCGTTCAATTGTTTACATAATCACAAGATGGCGGATGTGCGAAATATTTCACCGGCATTCTATATCTCTGATACTATTAGCGTTATCTCCCTAAAATTTTGTACGGAGATAAAGGGCACTACTGGAAGTCCATCTATAAGACTTTTAAAAACCGGTTGACTACAAAACGAACATGGCGGACAAGCGAATTTGAAAATTTTAAATAGACCGTTCTCGCGATTTAATGTTCCAAGCGCACTGAAACCAGGTACAGGAAATATTTATACACATTGTAACCCTCTGGTATCTAATTTAGTTCAATTGTTTACATAACCTCAAGATGGCGGCAGTGCGAATTTTAAAATTAAGTTTTTATTTCTTGTGATGTAGTCATGCAATCGAAGTGAAAGTTTGAATAATGAACCTACGCAATAATTTTCCTTTAATGATACATGACTCTATGGTCTATACATTTAACAATCCAACATGGTGACCATCCGAAATATTTAGACGATACTGAATATCTACGAATCTATTTTAGCAATCAAACGACATTTTTTAATGTTCATAGGGGTGAACTTAAGTTCACCTATAGGACTTTAAATAACCTGGTGATCACAAATCCAACATTGCGGTGACGCGAATTATAAATATTCACATGGACGTTTCTCGCAATTTAACCATCCGAGTGCAGTGAAACTTGGTACAGTAAATCCTTATACGAATGTTAATCCACTGGCATCTAATTTATTTCAATTGTTTCCATAACCTCAAGATGGCAGCTGTGAAAAATTTTAAAATCTCCTTGTTTTTTCTTGTGTCCTAATTATGCGATTGAAATTTGAATACTACACGTTCACAATAATTGCATGTAACAGTACATAACTCTAGGACCTACATATATAAAATCCAACATGGCGACCATCCGAAATATTTAGTCGGTTCTTAATATCTACGAATCTATTACAGCAATCAAACAGAAATTGTGTATGTTGATAGTGGCAATTAATATGAGTAGGATATATGAAAATAGGCTGTATAGTTCTTCACGGAACTACTTGTTATTACATATTTTTATTAAGGATGTTGAGACTATGAGAAGAATTTGTTATTGAGAAGTTAGTTAAGAAGATGTTTTTGTAAGAAACTGCGAAGTATCTCTATGAGAGAGATCTATTTATTCCCGTGATGACGGAGGTATTTGTTGTATGACAATGAGCATTGTGAAGCCATTGGTCAATTGTTGAAGGAATGTCTGTAGTGACAGACTTGCGCATATTTTGATGTTGAAAAATAGGATGTTGTAAGAAGAAGCAGTTTTGTTGGTGTTTATTAATATTTGAAGTTATTGAAATAGTCTCATAGAGACTCCTTGAAAACTCCTTGAAATCCAGCGAATCCTCGATGAAGTTTTATCTGAAAGAAATGATAGGATCAATGGATCTTTGTTGAAATTGAGAGTAAACTGAGTTCTATTTAAATGGTTCTTAATCAGAGATTGGATTTACGGTAATTATTCAACGAATTGGAAGATTATATTTTTTATTAGGTATTTTTTATTATGATGACAGACCAGTTGTAGGAGGTCTATGAACTATGTCTTTACTTAATTGCATGGATTATGGAATCCCGATTTGTAACAGTTTCCCGAATAAAACAAAGTATGGGGAATGAAAATTTCCTAAAGTCCGTTAAAATGTGAGTGAAGAAATAGGAAGACAATTTATGTCTATATGTTCTGTGTAGAAGGCAGTTTGTCCGTTGTATATATTTTATTTTAAATTGAGCAGTTGGTGAACTTCAGCGTCAATATTTGTGTTGTACATAAATAACATTTAGAATTTCAATTAAGGTTTATATGTATGTTCATGCGTATTATAATTTTTACTTAGTAATTTAAATATGAATATAGATTTTTTATCGCTTCTATGGGAAGGATTTAAGTGATAGCAGACGGGAGATAAATTGTATAGAGTAATGAATAGTTTTTGTAATGACGGAAATCTACGTCAGGGGTAAATTCATTTTATTTTGGGGATATTTTTTAAACTTTATAACATTTTATTTTGTTATAAAACTCCTGTCACCTAGGGCACAGCAGTTGTTCGCTGCGATTTAATTCATTATTTTATTTGAGCTTATGGTAGCTTCCATAATTAATTTTATCGGTTTCTAGAAGAAACAAATAAGAGTTTAATGTAACAGAGTAATGACATTTCGTCATTTAATTTAATTGAACGTTAATAATGCATATAATGAATGCTGGTGTTAGGAAACGTGTATTTGTTAATGTCAATAAATATGACAGGCACATTTTTACGATTCCCCGATCTTTTATAGAAAATTGGCACTGTCTTTGAAGTTAAATGGTAGTGGAATGTGCTGTAGGTTGGAAGTTCCCGAGGGACCTTATCCGCATCCTTAATCCCGAGATTTTCATGGATTCTCGTATTTCCTGAGTAGTTAGAGAACCCTACTCTTCTGTAGTTAGTTACTATAGCACATTCAGTTTGGTAAATCCCTGTTCCTTATTCTGAGTGTTTTCGCCAAGTAGCACTGTGATGTTATTTAGCCGGGACTTCAAGATGTTACAATCCATTATTTTTTCCAGCTTTGGATTTTGGGGGATCATCCAGATATAAGGGTACGACAAACCAGATTATTTTTAGGCGCTATGCACATTTTAGTTTTGAAGTTGTGGACAGAATTATTAAAATGTCACTGCTTAACATGGTGAACTATTTCTGGGTTGAGAAGTTGCATAGTTTCAAAACTATTTCTATCTCTAACATTGATGTAATTGCTTGAGATTGAGAGTCTCATGATAGGAGCAGAGTTGACCCATTAGACAGTTAGACACAAAGTTACAAAATTCCCATGATGTCAAGATATTGACTTTGACAGGGTATAGAGGAAACAAGTAGTTCCATGAAGAACTATACAGCCTATTTTCATTTATCCTATTTATGTTAATTGCCTCAATCAATATAAAAAAAACAGTTTGATTGCTGTAATGGATTCGTAGAAATTGAGAACCGTCTAAATATTTCGGATGGTCGTCATGCTGGATTTATATTTATGTAGGTCCTAGAGTTATAAAATATTAATTGAAGATTATTGTTTAGGTGTAGTATTCAAACTTCTATCGCTTGATTAGGACACAAGAAATAGAATCGAGATTTTTACATTTTGCACAGTTGCCATCTTGTGGTTATGAAAACAATTGAAATACATTAGATGCCAGTGGATTAAAGTTTCTATACGCATTTTCCGCACCAAGTTTTACTGCGCTCGGATTGTGAAACCTCGACAAAAGAATATTAAAATGTTTCAACTTTGCTTGGCCAACATGTTTGTTTTGCACTTTACAGGTTTTTGAAAGATACATAGTTACATGTTGGATTGGTGAGACATATACAATTAGGAAGGCACGGTTGGGGTCGACCAAAATGGTACTATGACCTCACCGAGTTGCATTGAAATCGCTCCAGCAATTTGGTCGTTATTACGGGGAAACACATACGCACACACACACGGACAAAGGTGATCTCGTAAGCCCATGTTTTCATCAATGAAAATAGGCTAAAGAGAGTAAATCCCCCGTTGCGCCAAGAGTCGTACTTTCTAATTTAGCATAGATTCTCTCGGTGGGGGAATTGAGGTTTGACAGCAAAACAAGTAGTTCCGTGAAGAACTAATAGCCTATTTTCATATATCCTACTAATATTAATTGCCTCTATCAACATACAAATTGTCAGTTTGATTGCTGTAATAGATTCGTAGATATTGAGAACCGTCTAAATATTTTGGATGGTCACCATGTTGGATTTATATACTTTAGGCCTTAGATTTATATACTACTAGCTGTACCCGGCATGCGTTGCAATGCCAATCAAAGAAAGTGTTGGCATTGTAACTTTGTATGTTGAAGTGCTTTTGGATTCCCAATATTGTTTTTCTTTTTCTGTTAACCACTTCTAAACTATTGTAAAATTGATTTATTATCTAAAAAGAATCATGGGAGCGTGCTCAACAACTCACCACATTTTCATCGCAATGAAATGAATGGTATATGAACGCATACGGGACTTTGTTGAAACGATTCGAGCGCCGTCACCCATTTGCTGAATATACTCGTACGCTACCTATTGTAAAATGGATTTACTAAGTGAAAACCTTCCCTGGCATGTACACAACAACTCATGAATGTTTCATCGCAATCGGATGAATGGCATATGAACGCATACGGGTTTTGCTTCAATGATTCGCGCGACGACACTCATATGTTTACTCTACTTGTGCGTCACCCACTGAAAAACGGATTTACTAATTCATACACCTTCGCAGGACTGTCTTCAACTCCCCAAAGTTTTATGATAATACGAAGAATGTTATATGAACGCATACGGGACTTGGTTGAAACGATTCACGCGCTGTCGCCCATTAATTGAATCTAATCGTGCGCTACCAATTGTAAAATGGATTTACTAAATCAGAAATCTCTGCGGGAGTGGAAACAACATTTCTCCAAATTTCATTGCAATCGCATGAATGGTGTGGAGAATGAGTGAAAAGGAGCACAGGGAAACACACAGTTTGTTAACATAAAGCCCTCTTATTTAACTCCAAAGAACTTATGTACAGATAGGAACACACTTCACTATATGCACAAAGTTCAACAGACACAAAGATATGCCAGTCTTCCATATCCTCCCCACCCTGGTCGACCTCTAGAGGTATGACCAGCTGAATTGGACGCGTTATCCGGTTCCTGTCTTCGTTCCCACCATCCTCCCCACCAAGCCGCCCGTCGTGCGATGAATTTCCAGCGGATGCCGTTTTGTGGAAAGGTAGCTCGATGCGTCGTGGTCGTGGAAGATCACAGAAAGCTCTCTATGTTTTCTATGAGCTGCGTGAAAAGTGATGTCATTGTCGGAATATATGGTATGAGGTAGTCCTCGGCGGCTGACGAATCTTTGGAAGGCCATCAGAAAACGTATTTACTGTCATATCCGACGCTAACTCCAAGTGGACAGCTCTGGTTGTAGCACATGTAAGCAAAATAATGTAACTTTTGCGAACGGTGTTATCGTGGCGGTGGTATAGTGGGCCCGCAAAATCGGGTCCTGTTACAGTGAACGGTGTGGAGTATCGTACACGATCGGTCGGTAATGGAGCTTCGTTCTCCTGTCCAGGAGGCTTTCGTGATAACTTGCAAGGCAGACACGAATTCAATACCTTCCTAATGCTTTGCCTTGCTCGTAGAATCCAAAATTGGCTTCGCAGCTCGGAGAGCACAATCCGTGATCCCAAGTGGTGCAGTCTGATATGGGTATGGCGGATTAGAAGACAAGTGAAGGGATGTCCGCCGTCTGAAAGTATTGGGTGTTTTTCGTCATACGACATCGTTGTGAAGTGGAGGCGGCCACCAAGGCGGATCAATGTGTCTTGCAGGAATGGTTGAAAAGAGGCGATCTTCGATGTTTTGGGGATGGGCGTGTTGTGCAACAATGCTTCGTATTCTGTTCCAAAGGTCTCTCGTTGTACAGAAGTTATCAAATATCGCCGACTTGCTTCGAGTTCCAACACTGTCAAGTCACCAGTTTGCTTATCCGCTGACCGAAGGTTCTAAATGAACCGTAGGATCCAAGCTGTAGCCCGAAGTAATTTGTTGTAGGTGCTGAATCTTGCGAAGTCACAGAGTGCTTCATGTGTGGTAACAACAAGGGCCTGTACGAGTTTTCGGCACCATAATGTGGAGAATGAGTGAAAAGGAGCACAGGAAAACACACAGTTTGTTAACATAAAGCCATCTTATTTAACTCCAAAGAACTTATGTACAGATAGGAACACACTTCACTATATACACAAAGTTCAACACACACAAAGATATGCCACTCTTCCATAAATGGTATATGAACGCATACGGAAATTTTTTAAACGATACGCACGCCGGGTCTCATTTGTTGAATCTACTTGTGCGATACCTATTGTAAAGTGGATGTACTAAGCCAGAAATCTTTCCTGAAGTGTACTCAACATCTCACCCAAGATTCATCGCTTTCGGACAAATGGTATATGAACGTATACGGAACTATGTGGAAACACTTCACGCGTCGTCGCTCGTTTGTTTAATCTACTTGTGCGATACCTATTGTAAAGTGAATTTACTAACCCAGAAACCTTCCCTGAGGTGTACACAACATCTCACCCAAGTTTCATCACTATCAGACGAATAGTATATGAAGGCATACGGGACTTTGTTGAAACGCTTCGCTCGTCGTCGCTCATTTGTTGAATCTATTCGTGCGCTACCTATTATAACATGGATTTACTAAGCCAGACACCTTGCCTATAGTGTACACAACATCTCACCCAAGTTTCATCGCTATCGGACGAATGGTGTGTGAACGCATTCAGGACTTTGTTGAAACGCTTCGCCCGTCGTCACACATTTGTTGAATCTACTCGTGCGCTACCTATTGTTAAGTAGATTTTCTAAGCCAGAAACCTTCCATGAAGTGTACACAACATATCACCCAAGTTTCATCACTATCAGACGAATAGTATGTGAACGCATACGGGACATGGTTGAAACGCTTCGCTCGTCGTCGCTCATTTGTTGAATTTATTCGTGCGTTACCTATTATAACATGGGTTTACTAAGCCAGAAACCTTGCCTGTAGTGTACACAACCTCTCACCCAAGTTTCATCGCTATCGGACGAATGGTATGTGAACGCATACAGGACTTTGTTGAAACGCTTCGGCCGTCGTCGCTCATTTGTTGAATCTACACGTGCGCTACCTATTGTAAAAAGTATTTACTAAGTCAGAAACCTTTCCTGGAGTGTGCACAACAATACAACCAAAGTTTCATAGCAATCGGAGGATTGGTATATGAACGCATATGGGACTTTGTTCAAGCGACTCGCGTGCTGTCACTCATTTGTTGAATCTACTCGTGCGCTACAACTTTCATATTTATTCACCTTTAAAACCTTCTCTGGACTTCCACAAATAATTCGAGACAAAAATTAGCCAAATCGGTCCAGCCGTTCTCGAGTTTTAGCGAGACTAACGAACAGCAAATCATTATATATATATATAGATTACATGAAGGTTATTGTGTAGGTGTTTTATTCAAACTTCAAAAAAAGTGGGATTTTAAAATTTCGCTCAGCCGCCATCTTGTGGTCATGAAAATAATTTAAATGAATTAGATGCCATTCAATTAAAATTTGTATCAGCATATACCGTACAAAGTTTTCCTACGCTCGGATGGTTAAAACGCAAGAAACGTCCATTTGAATATTTAAATTTCGCTTTGCCGTCTTGTTGGATTTGTGCTTCCAGGTTATTGAACGTCTCTTAGGTGAACTTATGCTTATAGCCTCTATACACTTACAAAATTTCAGTTTGATTGCAGTAGTAGATTAATAGATATTGAGAACCGTCTAAATATTTCAGATGGTCGCCATGTTGGATTTTAATTTTATGTAGGCCATAGAGTTATATACTATTAGATGATGATTATTGTTTACGTTCATTATACAAATGTTGATTTCGATCGCATGATTAGAACACAAGAAATAAAAACTTAACTTTTGAAATTCGCACAGCCACCATCATGAGGATACGTAAACAATTGAACTAAATTAGATACCAGTGCATTACAATAATTATAAACATTTGCTGTACGAAGTTTCATTGCGTTTGGATCATAGAATTGCAAGAAAAGTCTATTTAAAACTTTCAACTTCGCTTGGCCGCCATGTTCGTTTTGTAGTTAACCGGTTTTTGAAAGTCTCATGGATGATCTTCCAGTACTGCCCTTTATATCCGTACAAAATGTCATGGTGATAGCGGTAACAGTTTCAGAGATATAGAATGCCGGTGAAATATTTCGCTCAGCCGCCATCTTGAGGTTATGTAAACAAATGAACGAAGTTAGATGTCGGTGCATTACAATGTGTATAAACATATACTGTACCATGTTTCATTACGTTTGGTTGGTTAAATCGCGAGAAACGTCTATTTGAAGGTCGCAACTTCGCATGGCCACCATGTTGGTTTTGTAGTTACCAGGTTTTCAAAAGTCACATAGGTGAACTTCTAGTAGTTCCCTATATCACCGTACAAAGCTCCAGGGTGATATCGGTAATAGTTTCGGAGATATTGAATGCTGGTGAAATATTTCGCTCAGCTGCCATGTTGGATTGGTGAGACGTAACAAAATTAGAACGGCACGGTCGGGGTCGACCGGAATAGTGCTATGAACTTACCGAGTTTCATTGAAATCGCTCTAGTCATTCAGAAGTTATTAGGGGGGACACACCAAAATCCATCACACACGCACACACAGACAGGCACACGGACAAAAGGTGATCTCATAAGCCTATTTTTTTATAAATTAAAATAGACTAAAAATGATGATACCCTGCCGGCGAGATAAAAATATAGCAGATTTGATTAATTGCAAATATTATGAGAACTGTTTAACTTATCTATGCATGTTGGGTGGCTGACTCGCGGTCAATGCATGTCGGATTTCCGAAGTGAAATGTCATCTCCTGTTGTTCGTAATCCACGCAAAAAGGAGGTCTCGGTGACTCATGATCGCATGAATAACGGTCACGTAAGACTAAAAGCTTACATTGACTGGCGGTGCTGGTAGAGCAATTATCACCACATGGCTTTCACAAAATGTCGGACGAGTGACGGCAGTCCCTTGTAGATAGACCGAGCGAGTCTGCTGGATGCCATTAGAAGAGTAACAAGTGAGAAGGCTCCCGACTAGCAAGGCAACCGAGGGGGAGAAAGTAGTGGGAGAGAAGGAGGACATAAGGGTCACAAACGTAGAAAGCATAAATCTTTAAAGCGCACACATTTATTTTCTTGAGGCAGAATTCAAATAATGTAGATGTGTGTAGGTTACCATCTGTAGAGGACGAGTCGAACTTCTAAGCATCATAATTAGACGGTGACAACGAGTTCTCACGTTGACTGCAGAAGATGAGCGAGTTCAGCTAAGTGCCGCGTGAGGCCACATTAAGGAGAAATTTGATGAGTTTGTTGAAAGAAAGGTAATGAATTTCGTCCACTAAAACACACTAAACACAGGCATGAACAAAAGCACAAAGAGAGAGGGAAAACACATAGAAATCTCTGTTAGTGGTTTTCACGGAATAAAAAGATAAGAGAGAGAGCGAAACACTAGAAAACCCAATATGTGTACAAACTACGTAAGGTGTATATTCAAGGAATATACCAACATCGATTGTCAGATGAAGCGCTAAAGGAAGTTGGGGCCTCCTGGTACTTAAGAAGCAATATGGACCAAGCTAATGAGATAAATAAAAGAAGGGTTGACACATGGTATCACCATATATAGATGCAGCTAGTGGGAAGTCACTTTTGAGGCCGAGGTCTGGAGTGTGGTGCTATAAGTATGTGAAACTTGGTTTTTTCCTTCTGCAGGAATGGGAAAATAGGAGCATTTGAATGTGGTGTTATTGGAGAATAATGGAGACTGGGTGGATAGATGGAGTAAGAAATGAGGGGTAATGTGATGATTGGGGTTAGATGATTCTGGTGAGTGGTAATGAAAGGAAGAGATTGGTTCGGCTCATATTTAGGCACGACGAATAGCAAATTTTCAGTAGTAATGGAAGCAAGAATAAAAGATAAGAAATATGGGCCTTAAGCAAGGTTAGAATATGTTAAATATATTGCTTCGGTTGTAGGGTATAGAAGCAATGTAAAGTCAATGGGAGAGATGGAGTGCAGCATTAAAAACAAACACTACGACAACAGTAAAGTATTCTTTTCACTCAGCATTTTAGCCGCTTTGCGAGACTTCAGCTCAATGATGCGCAAGAAGAGACGCTATTACAAAATATGCTTATCGGTGATCCTTAGGCGTACGTCAGCAGGGATGCGAAGGGTGCAAACTTAAACACCTTGTCCTTTATTGCATGAGGCATGCTGAAACCTAAAGCCTCAGGATCGAAAGAATGTGGTGGCTATGAAACCATCCCAACACACTCATGCTCACAGAGCTATGACTCCAAAGTTTCCAACAAGACCACTATATTTTCATCCAAATAAAATTCAATTGCAGAACATTCACACTGTGTGAAAAGCATATTATTGAGCAATGAAAACGGAATCATTTGCCAACATTTATTAAAGACTTATTTCCTGGTAGTGATATTAATGAAACTTTCTACAATTATAATTTCTTTACTTTGAACTCTATACCTTGACTATTATTTCACTTCCTGTAATAATGTACCATACTTCAAACTTTTAGTACTGACTATTTCAGGATGAATCCGGCTACAATGAAGATATATGATGTTGGTAATAGAGGAGGACAATATACTAACACTTCCTCTACTGAAAAATGTTGTATAAAGCAAAATTTGAAAAAATACTCATGCATCGAATGCGAAGCTAAGTTTACGAGGAGGGGAACTTTGAAGCCACACCTGCTTATCCATAGCGGCTAGAAGCCGCATTCATGTAGCGTATGCGAAGCCAAATTTACACAGAGAGGATCTTTGAATACACACATGCTAATCCATAGCGGCGAGAGGCCGCATTCATGTAGCGTATGCGAAGCAAAATTTACTAATAGAGGGAATTTGAATAAACACATGCTAATCCATAGCGGTAAAAAGCCGCATTCATGTAGCGTATGCGAGGCAAAATTCTTTCGGAGAGGAGATTTGAATAAACACATGCTAATCCATAGCGGCAAGAAGCCGTATTCATGTAGCGTATGCGAAGCCAAATTTACTCGGAGAGGCCATTTAAATGCACACATGCTTATCCATAGCGGCGAGAGGCCGCATTCATGTAGCGTATGTGAAGTCAAATTTACTCAGAGAGGATCTTTGAATACGCACATGCTTATCCATAGCGGCGAGAGGCCGCATTCATGTAGCGTATGCGAAGCCAAATTTACACAGAGAGGAACTTTGAATGCACACATGCTTATCCATAGCAGCGAGAGGCCGCAATCATGTAGCGTATGCGAAGCAAAATTTACTAATAGAGGAAATTTGAATAAACACATGCTAATCCATAGCGGTAAAAAGCCGCATTCAAGTAGCGTATGCGAGGCAAAATTCTTTCGGAGAGAAGATATGAATAAACACATGCTAATCAATAGCGGCGAGAAGCCGTCTTCATGTAGCGTATGCGAAGCCAAATTTACTCGGAGAGGCCATTTAAATGCACACATGCTTATCCATAGCGGCGAGAGGCCGCATTCAAGTAGCGTATGTGAAGCCAAATTTACACAGAGAGGACCTTTGAAAACACACATGGTTATCCATAGCGGCGAGAGGCCGCATTCATGTAGCGTATGCGAAGCCAAATTTACACTGAGAGGATCTTTGAATGCACACATGCTTATCCATAGCGGCGAGTGGCCGCATTCATGTAGCGTATGCGAAGCAAAATTTACTAACAGAGGAAATTTGAATAAACCCATGCTAATCCATAGCGGTAAAAATCGCATTCATGTAGTGCATGTGAGGCAAAATTCTTTCGGAGAGAAGATTTCAATAAACACATGCTAATCCATAGCGGCGAGAAGCCGTATTCATGTAGCGTATGCGAAGCCAAATTTACTCGGAGAGGCAATTTGAATGCACACACGCTAATCCATAGCGGAAAGAGACGCATTCATGTAGCGTATGCGAAGCAAAATTTACTAATACAGGATATCTGAATAAACATAAGCAAATCCATAGCGGCCAGAAGCCGCATTCATGTAGCGTATGCGAAGCTAAATTTACTAGTAGAGGATATTTGATTAAACACATGCTAATCCATAGCGGCAGCAAGCCGTTTTCATCTGCAGCGTGCGAAGACAAAGTTAGACAAAAAGGACATTTGAATCGACATATGGTCATTCATAGTGGAGAATGCCCATATTCCTGTGCCATGTGCGCAGCTAAATTTTGTCAGAAAGTGAGTTTGAAGTCACACTTCCTGGTCCATGCAGGAGAAACGCCATATTACTGTAACCTGTGCGATGCCAAATTTACCCAAGGACAACATTTGAAACAACACTTGCTAAGCCACAGTCACGAGAAGCCTGACTAAAGTACCAATTGCAAAGAAGATACTTTCAAAACAAGATTTATGAACAAACATCCAAAATATTTTAAGGACGAAAAAATTCTCATGTAGCAAATGGGAAGTGAACCATGCTCACAGGGTATATTTGAAGATACATTTTCTAAGAATAGGCACATTCAGAAGCAAATGATATCTGAAGCGACACATATTTACTCATGATGTTTCCTACTTACCAAATTCCTCTGTACATTAGCCTCTTTATTACCTCTTCAGTTGTTACCCTCTCTACGCATCTGATAATCAGCAATCTCCTTAAGGTATTCATATATTTTTATTGAAAAAATTCACAATTCTAAACCAATCGCCTTGTATTCTTTTTGGTGGTTCACTGCTAAGTAAATTAAGCCGGTTATACCTTCAGAATGCTTAATGTGCACTTCCAGGGGTGTCCAAAATAAAATTATTTAAGAAATTTGTACCTTTTTCTCAGACACCCTAGCAACTACAAAAATGCATCTTTTCTAATTATTCTTTCACATACGCATAGCTACTAGTATCATTCATGTCCCCTACTAGAATTGTTAATTTATCAGCATTTTGTCGGGAGTTATGATTATGTTTTCAAAAAAAGATGCAAAATGTCAATATTTTTCCTCTCTTTACATCCAGTTTTTGAATGGAGCCATATATCTTCACTGTTTTGGTACAGATCATGCCCTATTTCATTGTCTTTCATTTGAAACCTTGTTGAGACAGATAGCTGAATTATAACTTGACGTTTTCTTGTTTGAACCTGTAAGAGAAGCACGATTTTTAGTTTTTGAGTAAATTAGGTTGGCAGATTCACATTATGATTGAACCTCTTTGTTCTTACCTGACAACTTTAGAATTCTCCTGCTGCATATGTAGGACCTTCCTTTTCAAGTTTCATGTCC
Organism: Meconema thalassinum; assembly: GCA_946902985.2. NCBI lineage: Eukaryota > Metazoa > Arthropoda > Insecta > Orthoptera > Tettigoniidae > Meconema > Meconema thalassinum. The sequence continues at coordinate 5,163,709 of OX336398.1, read as the reverse complement.
TCTTTCAGTTTTCTTCTTCCTCTGAGGTACCTTCTTCGTTGTTTTTGTTCAGTGGTGCTCTGAAGCTGACTTCTGCGTAATCGTGCCTCATCTGCTTGTGACACTCCTGATGCCAAGTACCTACCAGGAACAATCTTCGTCCTTCGTATAATCTCCATTTCAACCTTGTTTCCACAATTGAAGTGTAAAACAGCATCCATAACAACAAGTTTAAGAGTGGACAGCCCTACATAAGTCTCCTTTCTACACCGCTTCCATACCATAGCGTTGAATGACTCATTGTTATTTTGGGTCATACCATGGAGACATTTGCATAGCATTTTTGGGTCACAAAGCCTTTCATACACAGGCTTCATCGCATGCAGGACTTCTAGTGGTATTCCTGCTTTATGTTTATAGTTGTCCAGTAGATTGTTGGCCTTGGCTCGTTGGTACGAACACCAACTATCCGTTCCTATAGGGCACCTATGGTGGGAAGGCCTGTCTTTATTGGCAGTCAAATGGTACAATGTTGCCCATATAGCGTTTGACATGTCCTTTACGGAACTGCAGTTGGACCGCAAAGCAAATCCAAAATAATTCTGACACTTATCTATCAGTGCCCCGGTGAGTTTACCTTTACCACCCGGTTTTTTGTTTTGTACAATTTCTCTAAGGGCCAAGCATAAACGCTTCTGGTAATGCCCCACACATTCCAGTTTATTGAATGCGTTACCACTATACGGATTAGATTCACACAATGCTTTGTAACTTTTGGAATCCCCATCCCCATTAAAATCCACATACTCCAGACCTCTACTCTCACTTGAGCGAGAAAAAATATCAGCCATCCAACCCAAATAGGATGGGGAATCCTTAGCATCACCTGACTGCTTCCTCCATCCAATACACTTTCTGGGCATTACCTCTACATGTAGAACTTTGCCTGTGTCAACAGATATTGCACTTACTACAACAGACTATGAAGAATATCCGCGTCTCTGCCATGTACCATCCACAGATACACCACATTCTTTACCTTTCTTTTCCTGAATTTCTAGGGCAGCAGTCTTCATGCATTCTTCTGCATAGATAGATACAACAGATGATAAAGCTTTCACATGTTCACTATAAGCCCTTGGCAAGGGTGGTGGTGGGAGGTTCATAATGCAAGCAAACCTTTTGGCATTCCCGTAACCACAACCTATTGACCTCATGCCATAAACAAGGCATCTGTTTACCTCTGGAAAGCGTTCCTGCCTTTCAGAAGAACAAACTTTATTGTTTTCATAACCACATAATTTACACAACAAACCAAGAACTACAGCCCATCCAAATCTCTGATTTTCAATGTTCTGAAGTTTCAGTGAAGAGCTTTTGAAGCAACTGGGACATGCTACCACATTTACTAAATTCTGAAGGCAATCTGTGTCAAATATAATGTTAAAATTACCACCAGATAAATCACAATCATCTGAAACACTTTCAGCTCTAGGCCCAATCTTGGAATGTGATGCACCACTTTGTTCTGTACTTACATTTTCATTGATTTGGTTTTCACTGAGTTTCATATGCTGGTTACCACGAAAACTACGTTTCTTCTCTCTCACTCGCCGATGTTTAGAGCCCATGATCGAGAATTTACACGGAAAAGCACACAAGGATTCACGAGACGAAAAAATATTTTCACTACAAATAGGCCTACGTAACCATGGAAGCTGCCTTAACTGGCTTGTATACAATGTGCATGTAGAGCCATCTGTGGAAGACAGGGTGCACTAAGAGCCATTCAAATCCTGCAACATCGAGCGCCAAAATTAAATAATAATTTCGAAAAGAATCAAGAAATACACTATGCAGCGCGGTGCCCCGCTAACCCCAGACTAAGATGGCGCACACTGGTCCCTTTAAATCAATTTTATATGCATATTTATGCATGAAATATGCAAAAACCATATATTTTCTGAAAGTAGAAGGATTAGGCTTTCATGTAGCGTCAAAATGCATCATTTTAAACGTATATGAATACCTTAACAACACACTTCTGGTGCATCTTTCTCTTATTTTCTGCTGCGGCGACAGTCCATGTTTCATTTCGTTGGTGTGCCACGACCCAGATAATTCAAAACTGATTCTTTAAGAACTTAAATCTATATTTGATATCATCGCCATTACTTTATGTAGAAATGTCTTCCTTGTCCGAGCGAACCTAGTTTTAATATCTTGATTGTACAAGATCATTTATCTAATTTTCGTCATTGTTTGTTCAATGTTAACATTGAAAATAATGTGTAATAAGCTGCCCCCTTGTTTACACCTTAATGGATACCAGATGCTCTCTTATGTTCTTCAGCTTGTATAACTGCCGTCTGATTTCTGTGTAGATTAAAGATGATTACATTATTCCAATCCTTTTCAGTATGTCAATCAACTTACTCAAATTAGCGTTATTAAAAGCCTCTTCACAGTCTCAAATGCCATTAACATTCTTTAATATTTTCTTATTCTACCTCCCAAGTTCAATCTAAGACTTACTACAGATTCCTTAGTTCCGACGTTTCACCTCAGACAAAGTTTATCCTCACCAAACTCGCTTTCCCCTGTCTTTCCATCTTGTAAATCACTCTAGTCTTGTTCCTTAAGGCATGATCGATCACGCTGATTGTACTATAAACTTCCCATATATCAGCTTCTGTTTTCTTCGGTATATGGATGATAGCATTCTCCTTAAAATCAGGGAGTACCTGTCTCATAAGTCCTACATCCAACGAAATGATCTGGGCCCAACTTCAGTAGCTCAGTCAGTATATAATCTATTCCGTATTAAATCTCTTTTCGTATCGCCATGAACTTCATCCTCTTCTTCCAGAACATGGTTCACAATCTCCTTACCTCTATACCAATGCTATATGTGAGCTATCCGTAGCTTAATCCATTATTGTCTATCCCGTTTTCCATCAGATAGTGAGGCTTTTGAAAAGCTGTAACCACTTTTCGTACCGTCAGACAATTTTCAGTCGTCTGCACTCTGCTTTCCCAAATTCAACTCTTTTATTCCTGTTTGTCCGCCTTTCATACATTATTCTATTGAACAGAGTGATCACCAGCCCCTTATTTTGTTCGGTGAAAGGAAGCCCAACTAACGCGTATATCATAGTTATACTAGCCAAGGGCTTTGACCAACCGCGACATATAAGGAAGACCATTAACCGCTTCCGTACAGGACATGGAGTTTGTGCATACAATCTGCACAAATGGGGGGAAGAGGCCAGACCCCTGCTGTGATTGTGGTACGTCGCATCAGACCATCAGGCACTCTCTGGAATATTGCATAATAAGAGCGTACCGAGGTGACCCTAGTGAATATTTCAGTGCTACACCATCGAGCCTAGACTGGATAAATAGACTGGACGTAAGGTTATAATAAGGTCGATATCTGTGCTTGTATATACTTTTTCTTTCTTTCCTTTATCGTTGTGGCCACTAGGGACCGTGACATTTCAAATCGTTTTTCTTCTTGTTAGCCCACCACGCCTTCATCCTTTATGAATGGGACTTCTTCCATTCATCCGAGTGAATATATCTCTTGCTGGGTTTCACTTCCTCATGATGAACCTGACAGAGTTCTTGATTCATTGCGGTTCTGAGCAGGATATCTGATTCAGAAATATCGAACTTTAACAAGACCTTATCCACTTCCACCAGCCATCGAGGCATCACCTTTTAGCGTCGAAAGTATGATAATAGACGGTTGGAGTATCTACTGACTGGCATTCTGAGGAGGTGGGCATAGAATGTTATTCTCCGTGTCCGGATTACACTTGAGATCTTTTAATGTGAGATAATATTTCTGAATTACTCCAGAGCTTGTATCCTCAATCTTTGAACTTAGGACCAAGAATTTTCCAAATGATCTTTCTTTCCTAAACTTCAAGTCTCTCGATCGGGCCAGATGTGCGGTTTGTTAGGCATTCCGCTGAATACAGTGCTTCCGGTCTAATCACAGTTTGATAATGTCTTAACTTTGCATTCCTAGAGAAGGACGTTTAATTGTACAGTTGGTGAGTAACGCGGATGGCTCTTTCGAATTTACTCACTCGTGTTGAGATGGGGAACTTTTCAGAATTATTTGGCTCGATACACTCACAATGATATTTAAACTTTTGAAATTTTAAGATCTGTCCGTGAGTGGTTTGAAGCTGAGCTTGAGCTTCTTATAAATTACAGATTAATTGGGATTTAGTGTACGATATCTTGAGTCCTATTTTGGTTGCACAATCATGTAAGTAATTTACTTGTTGAATGGCTATTTCTGGAGAGCAAGCTAACAAAGCGAGGTCATCAGCAAATGCGAGGCAATCAATATTCATGTTATCTCGAGGTCTGCCTATTTGTACTCCATTAGGAAATCCTTTGCATTGAAGAACGTGTCTCCATTCTCTTATGACTCTCTCAAGGGCACAGTTGGAGGACAGTGGTGATAATCCATCACCCTGTCGAACACCTGATTGAATATGGAAGGGTTCAGAAATCTCAGATCTGAACTTTATATTCGAAGTTGTATCAGAAAGCGTTCTCTGGATTATCATTCGAGTCTTATTGTCAAGACCAAATTCATGGAGCACTTGGAGAAGAGTTTCTTGGTCAATGGAGTAGTAAGCTTACTAAAAGTCTACGAAGACGATGACGAATGGTCTAGATCTCACTTTCTGATAAGCGATGGTAATTTTCAGATTCAGAATCTGTTCAGCACATGAACTTGATTTTCTAAAGCCAGCCTGGTACTCGCCTACTTGTGAGTCTAACTGTTCCTCGGCTCTAGTTAGTTAGGCTTTAGAGAGGATCTTGTAGGTGATTGGAAGGAGAGCAATGCCCCGATAGTTATTGGCCTCTGACTTTTCCCCTTTTTATGCAGCGCAGGAATAAGGGCTGCGGTCCATTTAGTTGGTATCTCGGTAGTTTTCCAAATCTGTTGGAGAGTTAGTAAGAGAGGTTCCAGTGCGCTATCATCCAGGAGCTTCCAGTGTTCTGCGATTACCGAGTCCTCGCCAGGGAATTTGTTATTCTTAGTGAAGTGATGATCTTTCGCAGCTCTGAGATGTCTGGCGGAGAAGGGTCTGGATTAGTTGGAACTGAATTTGAAATTGGAGTGAATGTCGACTCGGGTGAATCACAGTTGTGAGGGGTTTTAAAATATGTAGCTAAAATTTGACAGTTATCCTTGTCACTGTGAGCGATCTGGTTGGTGGTCGGGTTGCGGAACCACAAATTAGGAGGATTGAATTTTGTCATATTCCTCTTGAACGTTTGGTAGACAGTTCTGTAGTTATGCTTCTGGAAATTCAACTCGATGTTGGTCAGTTCGTTCTTGTGGAATTGTATTCTTGCGTTCCGAATAACTCGAGAAGTCCTATTTCTCGTTTCAACGAAGTGTTTATTCTCTGTTTTGTGAGATTTCCAGAGAAGCCAAACTCGTTTTCTATCATTCAGGGCTTCGCCACATTGAAAGTTCCACCAAGGATGTCAAGGTTTCCGTGTCTGAGGCGCAATTTCGAGAGCTGTTTTTACCATGCAACACTCCAGTCGTTCAAGATCTGGTGAGGTTAGAGTGAAGATTTTTTTCTATGAATTCATTCCGAAGTAATTTGAGTTTCTCTGTGTCCGGTCGAAGAATTCTGTGTCTGCAACTTTTCCGTGTGATTTTCGGAATGAATTTAAACTTGATTTTAGACATGCAATCCGAGTAAGATCGGCGCCTCGAAAGACTTTGGCATTCTGTATTTCTTTTGAAAATCCGACAGAAATGGCTACATGGTCAAGTTGAAATTCTCCTAGTAAATTGATAAGAGATGTCCATGTCATTTGCTTCCATGGAACATGTTTGAAAAACATGGATTTTAGCACTAGTTTGTTATTTCCACAGAGTTCAATTAAACGTTCTCCATTCCGGTTCGTTCTGGAATGTACTCGATATACACCAACTATATGCCTGTAATTTCGTTCAGTACCAATTTGAGCATTGAAGTTGCCCAGGAGAACTGTGGCATGTGATTTAGGAATTTTGGATAGGATTTCATCCAATGTTTCCCAGAGGATTTCCACGGTCTCCGGGTTCCATTTGTTGTCTTGGTTGATGGGTGCGTGAACATTCACAATCGTGTAGACTGTATTGGCACATTTGACACAACGAGTGGATAGCCTATTGGATAAGGGGTTGATGCTGATGATTGAGCCGAGGATTTTGTTACTAACAACGAAACCAGTGCCAAGATGAAGAGCTCCTTTGAAGATTTTCTTATCAGTTTTGCTTTTGATGACTCTGAAACCATGAGTTTCGAATGAATAGTTATCCGTGTAGCGTGTTTCTTGGATCGCAGCTATCCGATGTTTGGTGAGGGTGTCTGTTAAGTGTTTGAGTTTGCCGACTTTGAGAAGTGAATTGGCGTTGAAGGTGGCACAAAAGTTCACAATATTGCACTTGAGTTTGGTTGTAACAGGTAGTTCAAGAGACTCCGACTTCTCCTTCAGGCATGAGGCTGCAGACTCCCCAGAATCCTGTATGCTTGCGACTCCCTGGGAGCCGGTGGATTGTCTACCACCTGGGGTAATATTTCCGTTTGATGCTTCATTTTGAGCAGTTGAGAAATGTGCTCAGATTTGAGAGTAAATCTTACTCTACCCAAGGTGCAACTAAGGTTCTTAGCGTCAGAGGGCCTGAGTTATTATTGGCTAATGTTTTACGGCTTTAAGCCAACCCTCTTCCTTTCTCCTGGCTTGGGACCGGCAACAGCAACTGCTGAGTTACTCAATCCACCCAGAAGATACTGCAGGCGGAGTTGTATGTACATTTTATTATTATTACTAGCAGTAGTACCCGGCTTCGCCCGATGGAATGATGATAATATGTCAGTCTCCTTAAAACTCAACGTCATAAATTATATTTATTTATGTATTCATTTCTTACAATATCATACCCAGTGTCAATGTTTATACTTAAGTCACTATGGGAAGGCTCTGTAAAATAATGATCAATCTCGTGATATTTGTCTTCAGTCCGAGTCGAGATATGACGTTAGCGGTCCCAGAATTCGTGACATATCAGTCGTAGAAGACTATATAAGTGGTGGTGATTAGAAATATAATGGACTTAAAATCTATGTCATTTGCCCCCAATGACGTTGAGGGCGTAACATCTAGTTAATTTGCCCTACTGATCAGGATGATATTGAAAATTACTACATAACTGACATGAAACTTAGAAAATAATAGAAAAAGTTATTTTTAGGACTCACATTTCGGGAAAGACTTGATTATTTTTTGCCAAAGAGCTCCCACTTAGATCGCTATCTGGTTAAAAGTTTCGTCTTGTTAAGGTTTAAACTGTACGATAAATGTCTGAAGCGATTCCTCCAAGAGAAGCTTCCAGGTTTCTCAGTCGATATATTGTTAACGTTCCTGAGCATCCAGTTGTCTTTTCTTCTGACGCAAATCATCTTCTACATAGTGATGATGAACGACTACTGGCACATATAACTTATCAACGAATGGGAATAATTGATACTTTAAAGGAATGAAAGGAATAAAATAGAAAAGAGATGTACGATACACCATAACACTCGCTGTGAATTTTCTACGTGACCGGCTTACATCTTTCGGTACAGGTTCTCAAGAAGAGGAACCAGATCATTGGCATGAATGAATACAGTAACAGTAGATTAAATAGTATCCTAGACAGATGACACGCTAAGTAACACGGCCTAATATACGATGTAATGGTTGAACTTCAGAGAAATGTTTCATCTCACTTCGCAGTTGTTATTTAATAAATACTAACATGTTTGTAGCTAACATTGAAATTAATGGAGTGCGTTAGGATAAACGATATTCCTTGTTTTTCCCTCTGGTGTATAAAAAAATTAATGTTTAGGTGTGCCCACTCTTGAGCAAGCTACGTATAACTGATCATGAGAGAAGCATAGACTTTCCAGATTAAGGCCTGCTAGCTTGAGCGACTGTCCTTGGGCCTTGTTTATGGTCATTGCAAATGCAAGACGTGCAGGGAATTGCATTAGCTTGAAATCAAAAGGCATATCAGTAGGGATCAAAGGAATTCGGGGAATGAAGATATCTTCTCCTTTGGCATGGCCTGTCAATACGACTACTACTGAACCGGTATATCAAACTTACAAACTAATGGAAATACACATTTTAAAAATCGCAGGCGATGAAGACTCTGGTGTTACGTAGTAGTATAATGGACGTAACATCTAGGTCATTTGCCCTTTTGATGAGGATGGTAATGAAAACTACTATTGAATTGACACGACAAACTTGCAAACTACCGTGGTAGAAAGAAATATTTCAAAACTAGCAGGTACCCGCGGCTTCGCTCGCGATCAAGACAATGAGGACGATGCATTATTGCTGATAATTGGTTTATTCTCTTACAGCAATCGCGGCTACAGGTGGGTAGATTCAAATTCTGAGAATTCTGATACATACAGTATATAGATATGAGCAGCAAATTGGAAATTTTATAGAGTTGTGAACACATTTGAAAATTTTAGTTTTGGTTTTGGCATCTTCTGCTGAGACATAACGATTTTGTTTTCCGGATACTCGCCAGCACGCCACATACAGTTGTCCATGGGAAAAAATGGTTTTGTCTAAACGTACACCTGGAATGGCAAATCTATCTGAATATATGGAATTAAAAGTATTTTTCCTTAAGCTATTCTGGGTATAATTTTGCCACACTTATTGATGATATGAACAACATGTCGCTATTAATAGACCTATAGTAAAATATCTCTCACCTTGGTCGCTGATGTACATTATGCAGTCACTTCCAGTGTTACATCCCAGGGATTGCAATTCTCCAACAACCCTTTTGCCTCACATGCCTCTCTAAGTAATTAAAATTCCCGATTGTTGTTGTTTGAGTCTTCAATTTTTTGACTGGTTTGATGCAGCCCTCCATGCCTCGCTCTCCTGAGCTAATCGTTTCATCACTACATAGCTACCACACCCTACATCCGAGGCAATCTGTATAACCCTGGTCTACCCCTACAGTTCTTGTCCTTGACCCTCCCATCCATAACTAAGCTTGCTATTCCTGGGTGTCGTAATATGTATCGTACCAACCTATATCTTCTCTTCATTAGCAGTCGCCAGAAACATCTCTCCTCTCCCACTCGTCTTAATAGCTCTTCAGTTGATACCCTATCTAACCATCTGATCTCCATCATTCTCCCGTAACACCACATTTCAAACGCTTCAATTCTCCTCTTTACTGCAGCACCATTAGTCCAAGTTTCACTTCCTTATAGTGACTCAAAAGCTTTCAAAAATGACATCCTAATACCTAAATGTATATTCGATGTCAAGAGATTCCTTTTTGTGTAGAAATGCTTTCCTTGCCTGAGCCAACCTGCTTTTTATATCCTCATTGCTTCGTCCAATACTGGTTATTTTGCTTCCTAAGTACCGGTAACAGAAGTCTCCTACTTCCCGTAGCGTTTCACCTGCCAATTTGATGTCCATAGAGGTTTCTGATTTATTTCGGCTGCATTCCAATAATTTTGTTTTACATTTATTGATTTTCGTCATGAATGCATACGTCAAGACGGAGTCCATACCATTCGAAAACTCGTTCAAATCTTCTGGCGTATTGGCCAAGATGACGATGTCATCAGCAAATCTCAGAGATGAAATTATTTCTCCTTGAATCTTCACTCCGACTTTAAATTGTTCTCCAATTTCCTGATTATTGTGTTTTTAGAGATCTTTGAAATGCGTTGCCCTCGCACATGGTGTAGATGCATTGTCAAAGGAAAACATTCCATGTTACGAACATGGGCCGCATAACCTGTACCGAAAGCCTATTCTGGACAGCATTTCCTTGAACTCAGATTTGCCAACATTTTATTGTATCTTTCCATGTGGTATGTCTCTGTACCTCAACATACAGAAGAGTGTTTAAAAATCATGTCTTGTGTAAATTTTGGAAAATGTAGTGAATGTGGTTTTTGCCGGAGTGGATACTCGCTAGTAGAAATTCTTTTCAGTAAAATAGACTGGTTCACAATTTGGTAAGTGCACATTGAGGTATATGAAGGCGGGATGCCTTAAGTGTTAAGGAAACGGCAATAGCCGCCTCAGAGCTTCGTTGCTATTGAAATTATGACCAGACCGATATTTGTACTTAACTATACGGGATTTGTGAGCCCAGTGTTTATGAAATTGAACGTAAAAATGAACAAATCAATGGAATATCTGTCCTTGCATGGCGAAAGATTCCATAATGCCGTTAGTCAAAATTAACGGCATCTGGGTCCAGCAGACCCTGATAAGGGAAAAGAAATATCTTTTTCAACCGGAGAGGGCGTGTGTCTATGAGCCAGGTACTTCTAAGTACATTCGTTTGTAGATCAGTGCGATAACGCTTGACAACATGGACAGGCTACTGGTATCAAACATGGTAGACGATTTTGTTCCGTCGGTATTCTTTCAAATGGTTGCCGTTTGACGATATTTCGCATTTATATTTTGGATTGTGTAAATACTTTATAATCTTGCTAAGTCAGGCATTTCTGCAGATAGATATTAATAGATGTTATCTTTTCTCCAAATTTCAAAATTGTTATAGCCTACTCATGTCTTATAGATTTTCAGTCTGCTTTCACATTTTGCAAAAATGAGGAAAAAGTAGGCTTATGAGATCGATCCGGGCAAATTTCTGTCTGCCTGTCTATCTGTCCTTCTGTCTGTCTGTGTGTGTCCCCCCCCCCCCCGTATCAACTCCTAAACGGCTGCAGCAATCGAATCCAGATTCGATATGAGTAAAGATCTATACCTGAATATCTCAACACCATATTTGAAAATTATGTCAGTGCTGCCAACTGCTGAAAAATTGCAATTTGAGCTCCATGTCGGATATCTCGGAAGGTATGCATGGGAGCTATTTCAAAATTGGCACACGTTTAGATAATAATATTTCAGTTTAATTTCCAGGAGGCCATGCATGGCAGTGTTGCCAAAATGATTCTAAGCCTCCTGATAACTCCAATTTTAAATGCGTATAACTTCTTTGTATGTAATATGTGTACATAATCAGATATGACTGAGCGTATTCGTAAGAGCCACCAGGGCTGCCAACTGTCAATAAATGATCTCTCTATTCTTTTATCCAAATACCAATATATCAGAATGTGTGCAAGCCGACAGCTTTAAACTATGCACACGTATAGTACCTGACATTCTAGATTAATTTGGAGTTACTTATGTACGTCAGTGCTACCAACATGATTCTAAGCCTGCTAATAGGACCAATTTTTAAAAACATGTAACTTCTATACTATCAATTGGATTTCAACCAAATTTCGTATGTGCTATGCGTACCAGAACAGATACGATATGCTTATTCTTAAGAGCAACCAGGGCTGCCAACTGTTAATAAATGCTGTCTCTATTTTTTGTACCCAAATATTAATATATCAGAAAGTATGTAAGCCAACATCTTTAAAATTTGCACACGTATAGTACCTAACATTCTTGATTAATTAGGAGAAACTAATATACGTCAGTGCTGCCAATATGACTCTAAGTCTGCTGATAGTTCCAATTTTAAAATACACGTAACGTCTATACTAAGAAATGGATTTCATCCAAAGTTGGCACAACAAGAGATCATAATATTTCAGATTATTTCTGACCAACGCAGGCATGACATTGTTGCCAACATGATTTTACGCGCACTGTTAGATCCAATGTCTAACTGCATGCAACGGACTTCAACCAAATATTGTATTCTGTACCTTAAGAGATGGGACTAACAATATATTCAGTAACCAGGGCTGCCAAATGTAGTGCTCTTTTAGGCTACAGGTATATTTCGAACTAATTAGAAATTTCGATATTACCAACTTAATTTCGCTACATAGATTGGCAAAAACTTAAATTTTAAGAAAAGTTGGCTCATTAGTTCGTCACGGAACTTCTTGTTTTCAATGGCACCTAGTCTACTCATGCAATTTAGGGTATTTCTCATTTGGAGTATATCAGAACAGCTCGAAACCATTATCGTACTGTTGAGTAAGACTTGAAATTGTAACCATAATCGGGATCGAACCCGCGTCTCTTGTGGCTCGGCCAGGCATGCTAGGTCCTTGCACAAATGTTGTTATGATACATTAGTCTAAAATAAAGCAAGTAATATCAATGATAAAAGTTTATCTAATTAACAACATTATAAAAAAGAACATTATGCAGCCATAAATTTGCACAAAACACTGGACAGGTAAAATGATTGTTACGCTGCCCTGTTCATTGAAACTCTAAGTCAGCATCTCCATCTCTGTCTTTTGCAAGTTGGCCTCAAAGGTTTCAAAACCTGATGAAAGGAACTCTTCTCACCTCGTGGTGTTGAGACTAGGTCCGGGTTCGATTCCCGGTTCTGACAAAAAATATTATTGTGATTTGAGGAATGGAACGAGTGCATTCCGCCACGTGACGTATATCGGAGCAGGGTTCGATTCCCACCTCAGATTTGTGCGTCAAATACCGTATTATATTTGGGAGACATGACAAATCTTGTGTTATAATGACATGCTTTAGAGCGGAGGTAATACTTAAGTGCCCAGTGCAGATTTTCAGTGACAGTCAATTCACAATATTTAATTATTGAAGATACAGAGTTGTGGCTATTTAACTAGGAACAGCCTTATGACGACAATATACAATTTACCCGCATGTCAGTTGGAGTCGTTATGGATTCTTGATTGAACTACGTGGTTTGCAACACGATGAGACCTTGGTAATTTGTTGATTCCAAATGGCAGTATGCTAGTAGTGGCGATTTACAATACCTGTACAGTGTACGAGGTTCAATTTCACGTTCCCAATTAAGCGTATTGATCGAGTCTAACCGAGAGTACTTTATTGTCTGACCGAATAATATTTAATCTACTCACCGCTAATCAAGTTTGTGTGTTCATAGGATTAAGGAAACCGAATGTAGGATTTTTTAAATTCCCTGCTCTATAAGCAGCCACAACTACTTATTCATTTTATCAATTCAATCGCAATAATAACAACTTATTCGACCAGCGTCATGGTCGTATTTGTTTTACTGTTGTTGACAAACATATAACCGCTCCTTATCACTGTGCACTTCTCATCTGATTTTTTGTATATGAGAATGACTTGGCGTAGCCTACTGGTATAAGTAAGGTCTATCATTAATTCTACAGTGCTTTTCTTGTGTTCTAGTTTCCTGAACACAATGGAGGAACAACTATTTATTAAAAGTGAGCCAGACTGGTTGACACATACAGCTGAAGTCTCTAACAATGTGAGTTGCATTTTGATTCGTATATGGTGTAACATTGCATTCTTAGTGATGTGCATGACAAGTGAGGTTTAGTGACTTAACACACTACTTAATGGTAAAAGGCGCGCTAACGTTTAGTAACGTAACTTTGTACTCATATTGTGTGTGCATATTTTTGATTGGGTCATATTTGTGTTACTTCGCAGGAGACAACTGTCCTGTTGCCCTCGGATAACTTGAAAGACGAGCCTGCTGATATATTTGACGATGAAAGGATAGCAGTTAAGGAGGAACATGGACTACAGGTAATTATCTGTTCAGCGTTATTTCTCTTGTAATAATATAATTGATTTTTTGAATAAATATTGTGTGGAAGATTGGAATACTTAGTCTTGTTTTCTATAAGAACACCAACAGTAGCTGATGTTATTGTATTGATACTGCAGTTCCACTCTGCTGGCACCCTGGATCCTATTATAGGTTAAGTCTACACAATGTGCCATGTTATAACTCTATCATATAAGGTATTTCAGATATGATTGCCCATAAGTGAATGCGCTGCTGGTTGCTATAGGCTAGTGGAGAAGAGGGAAGGCGTTACTGGCTTAAAACAATAAGTTTCTAACTTGGGCCTATTTCTAATCAATAAGCATCACCACATCTTTATTCATTAATTGCTAAGAGTAGGTACTCCTACCTTTTCATAACTTTCACAAGGCAGATTATTGAACATATATGGGATGGTGGGGCGGGTCTCAGACCTGTAAACATCGATAAACTACATCATCTCCAGATATTTTCCCGACTACTAATTCAGGTAATTTTCTTAATTTCAGTCGTTTGAGAATTTTATAGAAAAGAGTACTTTTTTATATATTTTTACCGCAATAAAATCTTGAACGAAACGGACACGCACAACTAAAGCAACCCGACATCACCTAAAGAAGGTTACCGATCGCAAACTTCAACAGCAAGTCTGATTCATGGTTTGTTCCAATTCTGAAGGACTCCTCTTGCTGAGAGTTGAGTCCAGGACATTTACCAAGTGATGAACGTGGCCACTTTTAAAATATATACTAGCGGTAGTGTGAAGCAAGTGATAGGTGGGACAATATAGAGTCTCAAATAAAGAAATGTCTTGTTGGGGGGGTTAACCCCTAACCCCCCTTTAGGGCTCCACTGCTTACACGACTACATTAATAGGAAGTTGCTTGAGACCCACATGTCCTGAGTAGAGACCGTTATTGTTTCTGTTTACTTGTGTTGGGCTCCTCTTTTCCATTTCTTCTTTTGACCTCCGCGAGTCAGCTCTCCTTCAATTCTGATCTCGAAAGTTATAGGTACCGTAATCATCCTTTTTCTCACCGTTATTGACAGTTCTCGTTAACCGACACAACAGCGGAGTTGAATGAGTTTTTAAATGGTATGGATTCTGTCTTGAAAGGATTCACGATGAAACATAATAAATGTAAAACAAAAATATTGGAATGCAGTCGAAATAAATCAAAAATCCCGATGGATGTTGAATTGGCAGGTGAACAGATAAAGGAAATAGGTGACTTCTGTTACTTGGGAAGCAAAATAACCAGTGATGGACCAAGCAAAGAGGATATAAAAAATTGGCTAGCACAGGCAAGGAAAGCATTTCCACATTTGTTGACATCGAATATAGATTTAGGTATTAGGAAGTCATTTTTGAAAGCCTTTGCTTGAGCGTGGCGCTCTATGGGAGTGAAACTAGGACTATTGGTGCTGCAGAAAAGAGATTTGAAGCGTTTGAAATGCGATGTTACAGGAGAATGATAAAGATCAAATGGGTAGATAGGGTTACAAATGAAGAGCTATTAAGACGAGAGGGAGAGGAGAGATGTTTCTGGCAACTGCTAATGAAGAGAAGAGATAGGTTGGTAGGACACATACTAAGACACCCAGGAATAGCAACCTTAGTTAAAGAAGGAAGGGTCCAGGATGAGAGCAGTAGGGATAGACAAAGGTTAGAATATGTTAAACAGATTGCCTCGGATATAGGGTGTGGTAGCTATGTAGAGATGAAACGATTAGCTCAGGACAGGGAAGCGTGGTGAGCTGCCTCAATCTAGTCGAAGGACTGAAGACTCAAATAACAAACAAATCACCCTAATTTCTTAAGGGGTCAGATCTCTTCCTAACCTTCATGGTATAATGGTGTGATTGCTTTGCACAACTGCCTGGAATATAAGGTATTCTGATGTATTCCACTTGTCATAAAAAGCAACTAAAAGTGTGGTGATCATTAAGACACGTTTTCCCCCAACGTGAATGGTTCTGGTTGGCTACGACGTGATTTAGGACCAGTGATATCAGGAACATTTTCTCCAAGATGCAATGCTTCTACACTTCCTTTAAGTAAATGTGTTAAATAATTGCATTGCTTTGAATCTGATACTGATTTCTTCCCTATTGCACTTGTTAATATTTTTACACAACACAGCCGCCTCCTCCTCCTCGTCAACTATTACATGACATTATTACTGCAATCTGGCTGCCATGGCCTTCAATAACGAAGTTACACTGCACACAGTTTTATAGAATACTATTTCTCCTCTTTAGCTCTGGTATTAAACTTAGCAATTTGCAGCACGAGTTCACATAGCACGACGACTGATAGTTCACAAGTGTTTCATTAATTCACCAAAGAGTTAGTGAAATATTCGACGCGTTACTAGCGTAATCTGCACTGGCAATTGAATGTTCTCTACCGTGTTATAAATGATTTCAATAAATGTTTACAGCTTTCAGTACCACGCGGTCCAATGCACAAATCTCCGCACTCACGCTGTACAGTAATAAGTAAGCGTTTCTGGCTTATTTCCTCTGCGACAGTCAGATTGATCCTGGACCATGTCCTTCTACATCATTTCAATTACTTGTTACTAGCGCCGATAACCTAGATGTTAGGCCCCTTAAAGCAACATTTATCCTTACCATGTGTGTTACTCCCATATAGAATAGTGTCTAATATAATGCAGAAAGTTCCCACCACGTTTATTGTGTTGTTTGTGTCTACCGTTATTTAAATATTTGTTTCCATCTCTTGAGTCTGATGAAGGTCACAGCTCACTCGATCCTTCCACAGCCTCTCAATGATCTTTCTCCGTGCAATACCTCAGCTCGCAATCTCTGCGTATAATTTGATGTAACGTGGTCTGAAGTAGAATTCAGATATAGGCGCGCTTTTCTATCAATTGGACGGGGACAGTATGTTGTGCCCGTATTGATCCGATATACCTCTGAGCCGAAGGCGAAATCACCCCTCGTGAGATCCTTTCTCCAGCAAACACACATGGATTTGAGCTGGTCCCAACACGAGACCGTTACTCTAAGGTTTTGGGTGTGGTTATGTGGTTATTCATCAAATGTATTTACATTGCTCCTATCTTCGGTAGATGCCTAATCCCCTGTCGTTCCACAACGTTGAGTAACATCTGAGGAAGAAAGAAGAAAACCCTCAGCCTGTTTCCAGTCTCCGACCGGGTCAGGAATGGAATTAATGACGCCCCCATGTAGCGGCGAGGATATGAACTGTGCCGGCTGCCGAGGCCTGACGCACTCCTACGGGGCAATGATTAAATGAATGACAGATGAAATGAAATGATAGTGGAGAGTGTTGCTGGAATGAAATTTTGACAGGGAAAACCGGAGACTTCATCTGAGGAACAAACCAACATAAAAATAATAAGTACGATGGAACCACATCCACCAATTATATTAATTAAATGTAATCCAGCTAGCCAAATCCTGTACAAAGTATCCTACAAAACGTCACATCTGAAACTCATTCCTAAGCTGTACAAGAAGCAAATGACATGCAAAAAAATATGTACAATAATAAACATGATCTCGACTGGGTTGTCGTAATGTTGACAGGTCATCTGTTCCTTCAAAAAGTCGTCTCTCAATCAGTGAAGTCTCATATTTCTTATCTAGGTCTTGTATGTCACATTGTGTTTGGATGGTATTCAAAATGATGGAACACTGTGTATGATTTATTTCCACCTTTGTAAAGAAACGTGTTTGTAAAACAAGTAATTCCTCTGCAGGATGATACTGATCTTACTGAGGATATCAAGATAGAAGAATGTTCGATACCAGAGCTTGTTCCACGAAGGGAGGAAATAGAAAGTCCTTCATTAGCGAGTGATGGAGATTTGAACGAGGTAAGAACTAATTGTTGCACCTTATAAGGGACATCACCTGATCGCCATCTTCCTCTCACCATTGCAATTAAGGGAATACAAAATTGTGTATTCAGACCGTACTGATGACAGATGGAAGCTTTCTCTTATTAGGTTGGGTTTGGTACAGAAGGTACAAGTCGTGTAGAAGATTGCCTTAATAATAAAGATAATAATTGTAACTACGACACATGAAATTTGCTTCCACGAAATTGTTCTTGAAATGATACGGGGGAGGAAATGTGATAAATGATCCTTCAGATCCTCTCCTCACTACTACAATACATGAGAAATGATCGGTGACGACTGCTATTTACTTATAAGTGAGAAAATTATAAAAAAAACATCATGTCATTTACCGTGTATTAATCTCAAATATCAAGTTATAACTATTAACCACCTTATACACTTACAGTAGGGAGGCTGTACCAGTCCTAACCCTTAGCCTACTTTCATGGTGACGTCACCATGACGTCACACAAGATGGCGACCATGATGTCACCATGACGTCACACGGTCATGATGTTGCCATGACGTTACATGGTCATGACGTTGTCATGACGTCGCACAAGATGGCAACCATGACGTCACGACTATAGCTTAACTAACCTAACCTAACCTCACTTACGAGGGGTGATCAAATATGTTCCAAAATGTTAATCCATAGCCTACTTTCCTGGTGACGTCACCTACGAGGTGTAATCAAAAAGTTAATCCATAGCCTACTTTCCGGGTGACGTCACAACGAGGGGTGGTCTAAAATTCCAAAATGTTGATACATAGCCTACTTTTCACTAACCAAAATGGCGGCTATCCAAAATGGCGGCCATGTTTTAGATTTTAGATTTTGTAAGAAAGACCAACCTATAAGGCCACTGACCTAAGATTTTATCTTTATTTTTAAACATTATTGGGAAAGGAGGCTATATGTTTAAACTAAAAAAAATCCTAAAAAGTCACATGTTAACTAATACACTTATCTCTATAAGGAAATAGTGTATTCTTCAATTTTTCAAAAAAAAAAAAGAATTTTGACCCATAGCCTACATTCCTGGTGACTTTGCAACGGGGTGTAATCAAAAATTCCAAACCGAACGCATGGTCGGATTTTGATAAATGAGGTGTCGAGGCTGACAGACCCTTTTCCCAAAATACCAAAAATGTTGACCCATAGCCTACTTTCCTGGTGACTTTGCAACGAGGTGTAATCAAAAATTCCAAACCGAACGCATGGTCGGATTTTGATAAATGAGGTGTCGAGGCTGACATACCCTTTTCCCAAAATTCCAAAAATGTTGACCCATAGCCTACTTTCCGGGTGACTTTGCAACGAGGTGTAATCAAAAATTCCAAACCGAACGCATGGTCGGAGTTTGACAAATGAGGTATCGAGGCTGACACCCCCTTTTTCCAAAGTCTAAAAATGTTGATCCAGAGCCTACTTTCCTGGTGATGTCACCTACTAACCTGGCAAAGCCGATATCTCCCGAATGCATGGTCGGAGTTTGACAAATGAGGTGTCGTTGAAATCGGGCTGACACACCCTTTTTCCCAAATTCCAAAATTGTTGACCAATAGCCTACTTTCCTGGTGACGTCACCTACTAACCTGGCAAAGTCGATATCTCCCGAATGCATGATCGGTTTTTCATAAATGAGGTGTCGTTGAAATCGGGCTGACACCCCCTTTTTCCAAAATTCCAAAAAGGTGTCGAAGCTGACACACCTGTTTTCCAAAATTCCAAAAATATTGACCCATAGCATACTTTCCTGGTGACGTCACATACTAACCCGCCATACATTCAGGGTCAAAGCAGATATCTCCCGAACGCACGGTTAGATTTTGACGAATGCACGTGTGAAACAAAATGTAAGCTAACAAGTCACATCCTGTTTTTGATTTGTATATGATAAAATGCAATTAGATGTGTCACATGACCTCGCGCAGGTGTTGGCCTTGAACTTTAGCTATACACGTGCGCGATGATTTAATGTTCAAGAGTGTAAATCGCTGAGTCTGTAAAAGTATCATACATCATGGATTGCAGAGGCTTATGCGGTGACCATGCTTTTAATGCATTCATTGATATTTCATGAATCATGAATCGCAGAGGCTTATGCTTAGTGAAAGCATGACTGTAATGATTGAAAAACAATTGCAAGAATGTTTGTCGAGCCACAGGACATGGCATGTGGGTGAAAAAAGTGGGTGCAAAAGTGGTTGCAAAAAGTGGGTGCAAAAGTGGGTGCAAAAGTGAGTGCAAAAAGTGGGTGCAAAAAGTGGGTGCAAAAGTGGGTGCAAAAAAGTGGGTGCAAAAAGAGGGTGCAATAGTGGGTGCAAAAGCCAATATATAAGCCAGCAAAAAGCCAATACGTAAGCCAATACATAAGCCAATACAAAAGCCAACACATGGGGTTAGGTTAGATTCACGTGACATGTTCTAAAAGTTAAGACTTGCTTTAAGTCTTGCTGTGACATCACCCATAGTTCACCTAACCTAATGTAACATATCATAACCTAACCTAACCTAACCCCATGTGTTGACTTTTGTATTGGTTTATGTATTGGCTTTTGTATTGGCTTATGTATTGGCTTTTGTGCTGGCTTTAAATATTGGCTTTTGTGTTGGCTTATACGTTTAGACTTGTTTTAAGACAGACTATAACGTTACACTTAGTTCACCTAACCTAATGTAACATATCATAACCTAACCTAACTCCATGTGTTGGCTTTTGTATTGGTTTATGTATTGGCTTTTGTATTGGCTTATGTATTGGCTTTTGTGCTGGCTTATATATTGGCTTTTTATCAAGGCTATTCTTATAACTATAATCGTCAGAATGTGAATAGAATAATAATCTGGTGATGCTCAAATGAGATGTTAACAAAATGTCTAGGAAATCTTAAAGGACAAATGGAAATTTTTAAGTGTGAGTGTTTATCAATGTGCTCCAAGCAAACCTCAGATGCTGTTAAAATGTATTTGATTGAGCAAGAACCATAGTTAGAATGAATACCCTTAATCGTAGAACATGTTTAAAGTAGTATTTCATTTTACATAGTGCTAACCAATGTCTATGTTATTCCAGCTATAGAATTATTCATCAAGTCACTGAATATAAACCCTTGAAAAAAATATACCTACCTTGATACTCCTTTTATGGTCTCAGCACTCAGCTTGATGATTGTTTGAGGGGTAGGAGAGACATGCAGGTGGGAAATAATGCTGCAGCCTATCATAACAGTGATGTATTATTAAGATGTGTTGTTAATTATTGGTGGAATGAATGGTCAACGACTTTTATCTACCTATAAACTTAAGGATTAAAACAACAATCAAAAATGTATATCATCACTGCTATGATTTCAAGAAACAGAAAACAAGCATTTATGTTTTTTTGTTTATTTGAAACGTACCATACATCGATGATTGTTTTTTCCTTCATAAATCAAATATACAGGTTGACTACTTGTATTGATATCTTCAAAAACATCATCAGGCACGTCATCGAAACGTGAAGGAAGAAAAGTTTCAAACTCTTCACAAATGCAAAGAGCGCGGATTCCAAATTTAGTGTTTATTTATTTTTATTCTATGAATGCGAAAAGGTGTATGAATAGGCAAGTCGCTCATCTTCTTGAGTTCAAAACCACAGGCTTTACCGATTGCATTCAAACCTTCCATGATAATCAATAAACAACAAAAAACATGACTATGACACACTAGTCTCAACATTGTTACAACAACAACAACAACAATCACCAAGTTGCTTTAACACGGATTTGTAAACTAGCATTGTCAGTGGCATCTAGTTGTCAACGTTGACACAGGATAGAACGTTTAATCAAATCACGAATGGTCAAGTCGTTTTTTTACATGGATTCGTAAAATAGTATTGTCAATGACATCTAGTTGTCGACATTAACATTGAATAAAGCGTTAATCAAATTATAAATGGTCGAGTTCTTTCAACACGGATTCCCAAAATAGTATTGCCAGTAGCATCTAGTCATGAACATGAATACTAGATAGGGTGTTAATCAAATCACAAATGGTTAAGTTGTTTTAACACGGATTTGTAAACTAGCATTGTCAGTGGCATCTAGTTATCAACATTGACACTGGATAGAACGTTAATCAAATCATAAATGGTATAGTTGTTTTAACATGGATTCGTAAAAATAGTATTGCCAATGACATCTAGTTGTCAACATCTACATTGAATAAAGCATTCATCAAATTACAAATGGTCAAGTTGTTTCAACATGGATTCACAAACATAGTATTGCCATCGTAGTCTTAAGTTAGGAACCATCCCTGCATTTGCATGGAGTACAGTAGAAATGAGAAAGCCTGAATGACTGAGTGGGAATCGAACCCTCCTCTTCTCAGTTTTGCCTCACAAGTCTGAGTGTACCTCGTTCCAGCCCTCACATCTGAATTTTATATTGCACATCAGGAATCAAACCCACACCTCTAGGGTGATAACCAAGAACGCTAGCCTCTACACCACGAGGTGTAGAGTGGAGGAAACTAACTAGTTCAATGTTAATCCTATTAATGAAGCTTTTCAGTCGCTCTAATCGAGGGCTGGCATGCAACGAATATTTAAAGTATACGAGTAGCTATGCTTGCAAGTAATCTATGAATTTTCAAACTTGTATTGTCAATGGCATCTAGTCATGTACATGAACACTGGATAAAATGGTCAAGTCGTTTTATCACGGATTTTCAAACTTGTATTTTCCGTGGCATCAAATTAAAAGAGGTACTCACCTTTAATAATAACCGTTGTTGCCAACTGGATTAGGTATAACCAATTATCTGTAAATAAATAAACCAATCAATCAATCCATGACATACACGTTGATTTATATTTAAACTGTTTATAAAGTTTAATCTATTAAATACATACCTCACAAATAGTTTTCTTTTTGCTCCAAGTAACGCCACTGCTTCCTTAACTTGTTTATAATAAATGATAAGACTGCAGCATTAATCGCCGGTAATGAGAGACTAATGAGTGTCGATGACCTTTCATTTATAGTGTTCAATATTGCAAGCTTGCAAAAAACAATTTACAGGACATGGCATGCCAAACGGAAATTACATTCATAATTAAGTTTCCGTTTTCAATTATCAGCAATATCAGCTTTTTCAAACACAATAGCTTGTACTGCAACATCACATCCTGTTTCAAGATCTCAGCTATTAGTTAACTGTTGCTAAGTGATGAAATAAAGAAACTGTATTACCTAGTCCATCCTTTACAAAATCTGAGGGCTCATATCTAGTGGGATGTAGGATTGGCAATCACAAGGTCCTAGCTATGTCTAGCATTGCTTTCTCATGCTTGTATCAAAACGCCTCTCCATTTTCTATCCTGTTAACCTGGGATTGAAAGAGTGAATTGATTTGGTGAGGAAGTGTAAAGGAGGCGGCCGTGGCCTTACAGTTGGTATCATCTAAGCATTTTATTCAAATACAAAGTGGAAAACCACTGAAAACCACTTCAAGAATGGTGGAATTCATTTGTGTGGCTCAGAGACTTTGTGTATGCCACTCGCATTTTAAAGCCTCTATGGCTTAGGCAAAAGCATGCTAGTCTCTCACTACTGAGTCCATAGTTCAAATCCCTGTCACTCCATGCGAGATTTGTGCTGAACAAAGCAATGAAATACAGTTTTTCTTTCTCTGGCAATGACAGTTTCCCCTGCAGACATTTCATTCTAGCAAGGAGACTGCCGTGGCCTTATGGTATCATCACAGCAGTTTGCTCAAATACAATGTGAGAAATCACTGAATACCACTTCAAGAATAGCTAAAGTGTGAATCGAATTCTCTCTACTCATTTGGGTCTGGGCTAAAGCTGAATAGACCTCGTTCCAATTCTCATACAACTTTTAAATTTCTTGACAGAGCCGGGAATCAAAACCCAGAATCTCTGGGAGTGCCAGCTAATCATGCTAATTTGTGCTGAACAAAGCGATGAGATATAGTTTTTTCTTTTCTCCGGCAATGACAGTTTCCCCTGTCGTCATTTCATTCTAGCAAGGAGACTGCCGTGGCCTTATGGTATCATCACAACATTTTGCTCAAAGACAATGTGAGAAATCACTGAAAACCACTTCAAGAACAGCTAAAGTGTGAATCGAATTCTCTCTACTCATTTGGGTCTGGGCTAAAGCTGAGTAGACCTCGTTCCAATTCTCATACAACATTTAAATTTTTTGACAGAGCCTGGAATCAAACCCAGAATCTCTGGGAGCGCCAGCTAATCATGCTAATTTGTGCTGAACAAAGCGATGAGATGTAATTTTTCTTTTCTCCGGCAATGACAGTTTCCCCTGTCGTCATTTCATTCTAGCAAGGAGATTGCCGTGGCCTTATGGTAGGCATCATTACAGCATTTTGCTCAAAGACAATGTGAGAAATCACTGAAAACCACTTCAATAGCTAAAGTGTGAATCGAATTCTCTCTACTCATTTGGGTCTAGGCTAAAGCTGAGTAGACCTCGTTTCAATTCTCATACCACTTTTTAAATTTCTTGACAGAGCTGGGAATCAAACCCAGAATCTCTGGGAGCGCCAGCTATTCATGCTAATTTGTGCTGAACAAAGCGATGAGATATAGTTTTTTTCTTTTCTCCGGCAATGACAGTTTCCCCTGTCGTCATTTCATTCTAGCAAGGAGACTGCCGTGGCCTTATGGTATCATCACAGCATTTTGCTCAAAAACAATGTGAGAAATCACTGAAAACCACTTCAAGAATAGCCAAAGTGTGAATCGAATTCTCTCTACTCATTTGGGTCTAGGCTAAAGCTGAGTAGACCTCGTTTCAATTCTCATACAACTTTTAAATTTCTTGACAGAGCCGGGAATCAAACCCAGAACCTCTGGGGAGCGCCAGCTAATCATGCTAACCGCTACGCTACAAAAGTGATTCAGGAGTGAATTTCCTTCTCTTAAAAATGGGTTTTTCATGATTTTTCCATTTTCACCACCAGGCAAATGCCAAGACAATTCATTTTCAATAGATTCACAGTTGATTTAATTGTAATATCCAATAATTCATATAGCAGTACATACATGCAATCTAACATGTAGCATGTTTAGAGAATGTACAATCTAACACTGTCATCATGCTAGAGTTGCAGTTTTCATTATCTCAAGGTCGCGCTACATGCATGTTTAGAGAATGTACAATCTAACACTGTCATCATGCTAGAGTAGCAGTTTTCATTATCTCAAGGTCGCGCTACATGCATGTTTAGAGAATTTACAATGTAACACTGTCATCATGCTAGAGTTGCAGTTTTCATTATCTCAAGGTCGCGCTACATGCATGCGAGTGGGCTGTTGTGTTTCATGTTTCTCGCCAAGAGCTCACATCTCGTTGAACGTGCGTAATCAATCACAGGGCCTCAGCTGTGTTCGGCATTGCATTCACTTACTTGTGCCGGGCTCCTCTCAAGCTACATCGGTTTTTCCACTGTCACTATTCCATTCTAGCAACACTTTCCACGATGATTTCATCGATTATTCATTTCATCATTCCCCCAGGAAAAGCGCGAAAGGTTTTAGCAGCCAACCCTGTTTTACATCCCCTAGCTAACTGATTAGTGCGCTCGGCTTTGGCTTAAAGTATCTCGAGTTCGATTGTCTGCTACAAACCATGGCATAAGCCTCTGTGATTAAGGGTTCATTCAAATATTAACTAATGCAAGCATGGCTATTATCTTGGTCAATACTAAGCAGTAATGTTTCATGTTTCTTTCCAGGGTGGCTCACATCTAGTAGAACGTGGGTTAGCAATCACAGGGCCTCAGCTGTGTTCGGCATTGCTTTCACTTACTTGTGCCGAGCTCCTCTCAATCTTCTTTCCTGTCGACCTCACTTGGTTAACTCTCGTTCTCTTTCAATCTCGACGTCACCCGGAAAGTAGGCTATGGGTCAACATTTTTGGAATTTTGGGAAAAGGGTGTGTCAGCCTCAACATTTTGATTACACCTCTTTGCAAAGTCACCAGGAAAGTAGGCTATGGGTCAACATTTTTTTGGGATTTTGGAAAAAGGGTATGTCAGCCTCGACACCTCATTTATCAAAATCACACCATGCGATCGGTTTGGAATTTTTGATTACACCTCGTTGCAAAGTCACCAGGAATGTAGGCTATGGGTCAAAATTTTTGGAATTTTGGAAAAAGGGGGTGTCAGCCTCGACACCTCATTTATCAAACTCCTAATATGCGTTCGGTTTGGAATTTTTGATTACACCTCGTTGCAAAGTCACCAGGAAAGTAGGCTATGGGTCAACATTTTTGGAATTTTGGGAAAAGGGTGTGTCAGCCTCAACATTTTGATTACACCTCTTTGCAAAGTCACCAGGAAAGTAGGCTATGGGTCAACATTTTTTTGGGATTTTGGAAAAAGGGTATGTCAGCCTCGACACCTCATTTATCAAAATCACACCATGCGATCGGTTTGGAATTTTTGATTACACCTCGTTGCAAAGTCACCAGGAATGTAGGCTATGGGTCAAAATTTTTGGAATTTTGGAAAAAGGGGGTGTCAGCCTCGACACCTCATTTATCAAACTCCTAATATGCGTTCGGTTTGGAATTTTTGATTACACCTCGTTGCAAAGTCACCAGGAAAGTAGGCTATGGGTCAACATTTTTGGAATTTTGGAAAAAGGGTGTGTCAGCCCGATTTCAACGACACCTCATTTGTCAAACTCCGACCATGCATTCGGGAGATATCGGCTTTGCCAGGCTAGTAGGTGACGTCACCAGGAAAGTAGGCTATGGATCAACATTTTTAGAATTTGAAAAAAGGGGGTGTCAGCCTTGACACCTCATTTGTCAAACTCCGACCATGCGTTCATCCGACCATGCATTCGGGGGATATCGACTTTGCCAGGTTAGTAGATGACATCACCAGGAAAGTTGGCTAGGGATCAACATTTTTGGAATTTGGGAAAAAGGGTGTGTCAGCCCGATTTCAACGACACCTCATTTGTCAAACTCCGACCATGCATTCGGGAGATATCGGCTTTGCCAGGCTAGTAGGTGACGTCACCAGGAAAGTAGGCTATGGATCAACATTTTTAGAATTTGAAAAAAAGGGGGTGTCAGCCTTGACACCTCATTTGTCAAACTCCGACCATGCGTTCGATTTGGAATTTTGATTACACCTCGTTGCAAAGTTACCAGGAAAGTAGGCTATGGGTCAACATTTTTGGAATTTTAGAAAAAGGGTATGTCAGCCTCGATACCTCATTTATCAAAATCCGACCATGCGTTCGGTTTAGAATTTTTGATTACACTCGTTGCAAAGTTACCAGGAAAGTAGTCTATGGGTCAACATTTTTATAAATTGAAAAATGCACTATTTTCTTATAGAGGTAGATGTATGAGTTAACATATGACTTTAGGATTTTTTTTAGTTTAAACATATAGCCTACTTTCCCAATAATGTTTAAAAATAAAATAAAATCTTAGGTCAGTGACCTTATAGGTTGGTCTTTTTCATAAAATCTAAAATCTAAAACATTCCGCCATTTTGGTTAGTCACCATTTTGGTTAGAGGAAAGTAGGCTATGTATCAATATTTTGGAATTTTGGACCACCCCTGTTTGTGACGTCCCCCGGAAAGTATGCTATGGATTAACTTTTTGATTACACCTCGTAGGTGACGTTACTAGGAAAGTAGGCTATGGATTAACATTTTGGAACATTTTTGATCAACCCTCGTAAGTGAGGTTAGGTTAGGCTAGGTTAGTTAAGCTATAGTCGTGACGTAATGGTCGCCATCTTGTGCGACGTCATGACAACGTCATGACCATGTAACGTCATGGCAACGTCATGACCGTGTGACGTCATGGTGACATCATGGTCGCCATCTTGTGTGACGTCATGATGACGGCATGTGACGTCATGACCGCCATCTTGGATGACGTCATGGCCACCATCTTGGATGACGTCATGGCCGCCATCTTGGAAAACCTCAACAGGAAAGTTGGCTATGGGTTAGGACCGGTACAGCCCGCCTACTACTTACTATTAGTACAAATATTGCGAGATGAGTCTACTAGAACAAACAAAATCTGAATACTGAATATCAGATCAATCGAAATCCTATCAAACGAACGTATCGCTTCTATCACCGATTATATCAAACGCTTATCATAACCAAACGTCGACAAACCTGTAGGGAAAGGCATGGCACAAAATCATGCTAATGAAAAATCTTACTCGAAATACTCGAGTATTCTGATTATTGACACGAGCCTCGACTCGAACCTATGACCCTTCACTCCACAATGGTTGATCTGCATGTGTAGATAGAGCGATGAACCAGGATCTCATAATCTATGAATGGGTTTTAAAATAACGTTCCCGTCCAATGTAAGACAAAACAGAAAAGTCTACCTCGAAATTAATGAATTCACCAATTCTAAATTCGTTTTCAAATAATGTACCCTTCCAGTGAACTATACTGAGCAATCAAAATCGAAACTGCAAATCCACAAATCTTATCTGAACTGGAAACACATTGGACAAAAACTTCTCTTGCTAACAGTTAGCAGATCCGATGTTAACGACCACTCAAATATTGGACTTACTAACGCCTCAGTAAGCCTCAAATATCAAACTGAATATCTATCACCAACACTTCTGTTCACTTCTGGATGATAAGTGTGATTCATTTCTCGCTGATGCTCCAAGATCACATGTATCTCCGTTGAACAATCAAAATGCCATTGTATGTGGCTATGCATATCATTTGTATATCTATGTGAAAACCCAACTCACTCGAACCTCAACATAAACAATTTGGCTCCCATGGCCTTGCAAATAGGGTCTTTCGGTGACCTATTTTCGAATATTTACATATTATAGGTCTACCTGCCTCGAAGAACATCATTATGCCTCGATGATTATCACAAACTATGGGCGATAAGTGGCTACACCTGTCGCCACTCGTCGATATACACTTATCACATGGCTTAACTTAAAATGGCACATTATTCATAACGCACACATATTGCATGCGTATTACTCACACATTATAAACCTAACCTTTTGAAACACTAATATTCCTCCTCAAATAATAACACGTGATCAATATCACTGATCATCGCCTGCATGTAAATTCAAAGGCTTTCTTGAAGTGAATAACCTGGGAGTCTCAACATTACTAATAATATTCTATCACTGGTCATGAAATCATATATTCTCATTCCACCCTGACGTCTATCCGTGATTTCACACTCAATATACATGGTTATGTTTCAACATACACTTCATCTAATGAACAGGTGACTCAGAAATAAATAACGTCCTATAATCTAAAGTGTACCTTTCCTTACTTCTAACTATTCGTGATACGATGTTTCTAGTGATTAAGACACCTCCAAATTGCTACTTTAGCCTATCACAAATATCAAAAACTAAGGACAAAAAGGTATCCTAACTGGACAATGTTATATTTACATTCACAAATCCTCTTCCATACAGGAAATGACAAAGAAATATAGCCAAAAAGGAGAAATTGTCGTGTTTTCGTCCCCCTCCATAATTTATGGTGTATCACAAGATTCACGGTCACGTAAAACTACAATCTTCCTTCCTTTTAGTTTATGGTGACGGGCCACGGATGGCCCCTTCCATAACAACTAATTCATAGTTATAAAGTAGGCACTCATTTCAATGATGTCTTACATCTTGCTCACATAAATATTTTGTACACTTAACCATTTGCGCCGTTTTTTATTACGTTGCCTAATTAATATGCTACACAAAATATGGGCTCCACCATTTATACACTCCCTAGCCACTCCGGTCATGTGACTGGATTCTCCAATGTCTTTTGTTCTCATCACGCATTCATATTGTATCTATTTTCTACATAAAATATTCTGTGTACAAGGTGTTTTACACGAACTACTGACTTCATAATTCTTGCCAGTATATTTATAGTTCCCATCAGAAACTTTTTTATGGTGTCATTATATTTCTCTAATTCGCGACCTGAATGGGCGTGTCTTCGCTGTTCTATAAGGCACCCAACGGATTTCTGTAGGCTGGGGATTCGCCGAATCGACACCTGCTAAAGGGCGGTCGGTACGCAACTCTGCTGTCCTGGCCTTCATCCTATGTATTGGTGATCTATTTTTCCAGTCTCCCTTGTCAACATGTATTGTGAAATTGTACCTCTCTTTTTTAGATTAGATTTTTAGATTAAACCCACCTTGTTACCTCTATGTAGTGATTAATCAGAATCATATGAGGGGCGTATTTCCGAAAGTCGACATCTGACATTTTTTTACAAAAAGTAGATTTTTTAAATTTCATATTCCTCTTGGAGAAACACATCAAATGGATGGTGGAAGATGTTCCAAAACACGATATCTGTGGTTAAAAATCAATATTAAAGTTTGACTTTATTTCCGAATCTCGACATCTGCTTTGTTAAGTTATTTCCATAATCCGACATCTGCACTTCGTTCCTAAATCCGACATTTTGCATAAGAAGGTTGATGCAACTTCCAAAGTGTGTTCCAATACTCGACATTCCTGTTGCATTACTTTTAGGCAGTGTTTCCCGCGAACTTTTGATTGTAGTACTTAGCAATGTCCGGCGCCAATTAACTTCTTTCAAAGTGGTCCCGCCAAGTTTGTTCTAATGTGACAATGCACTGTTTCAACGCAGTATTTGTTGGCTCTATACTTCAGTCACCAGTTGACATCTGATTAGTTTGGTGCTATTCTACAAGCAATGGATAATTCATTAAAAGTATCTCCTCCTGTACCTGGTCGTGGGATGAAACATTCCCGTGACCCCGAAAACTGGGCTAAGAATAAGAAGAAAAGAGAAAGGTGAGCATTTCGTTACTAATTCGTTTAGCAATAATTATCATATAATTGTTACAATAAAATGCGTTCTTGAAGCAGAATCTAGATAAATATTATATTTTCAGATACTCTGCTTCACAACCCCAAAAGGTACCAATATGCAGTCAAAAGAAGGGAGCATATCAGTGCCAGACGCTGACAACTAGGGACATCAAACATTTTCATAACATATTCTACAGCACGCCAAAGAAGCTTATCCAGGACGCACTTATAATCAAGTATACAGCGGCAGCACTTCCGAGGAGAACCGTGAGTAATGACAGTAAGAAGAATAAGAACATATCGATAAAGTATTTTGTGAAAAGGGCAACAAAGCAACCCGGTAAAGAACCTGTTGTACCCGTCTGCAAGGCAACTTTTCTAGGTATCTTGCAGATATCAAAAGACAGGGTAGGTCTGGCTTGTAAGCGTCACTTTGAGACTTGTCTTCTGCCTATAGATAAACGAGGAGGAGATACTCGTAGCAAGTACAGTGAAAATAAAAGACTAGCTATGAGCATTTTCATAGAGAAATTAAATGTTGTTAGTGAATTACACTAGTGTAGAGGACAAGTGAAAGGTCGCCAGTATTTATCAAGTGAGCTGAACATTAGTAAATTGTGGGGAAGTTACAACCAGTCAGTATCAACAGAGCTACGAGTTAAGGCAGCTTACTTTAGGCATTATTTCTGTCGGTCATATAATATTGGATTTGGCACTCCAGCGACTGATGCTTGCTCAAAATGTTTGTTGCTGAAAGCTAAACTGAAGCACTGCAAGATTCCTCAAGAAAAGAATAATATAATAACTGAGTTAAGAGTACATAAATTAAGAGCACAAGCGTTTTATGATGTTCTACGTAATCAGGAAGATTATATTAAGTTTCGATTTCCAGAAAAATTTACCCCTTCCAAAATTACCAGATCAAGCCACGTATTACTCCAGACAACTGTATATGTACAATTTTACAATCTGTGTAGGAACATCGCGTGATCGTCAATCTACACGGAACACTTTTATATACCAGTGGCTGGAATCTTCTCGTCCAAAAGGATCTAACGAAATAGCTTCCTGTGTTTATGACAGACTTAATCATCTTGATCTTACATGTATCAAAAAAGTTAATATGGTTTATGACGGCTGTGGGGGTCAAAATAAAAATAGTATTATGATTGGAATGGTTTCCTATTGGCTGTATAATGATTCCCCCGCACAAGTTAAAGAAGTGGAGATGGTATTTCCCGTTGTAGGCCACTCATTCATACCCCCAGACCGAGTCTTCGGGAGAATTGAAAAGGAGTTTAAAGAGTGAGACACTATTGTAAAACCAGAAACCAACACTCAAATTTTCAAGAAGTTTGGCACAGTGATCACGTTAGGTGTTAATTATCTGGTGTATGAGTGGAAAGGTAGCGTCCAATCTTCTTTTAAAGCACCAGGGTCATGGCATTTCAGAATTCAATCCAGCAAGAGATTCGTGTTTAGGAAAGTAAAATCCTCTACTCTTCTTCGTGGAGAGCAAAATTATAGGAGTGACTTAACTGATTTCAAAGGGATAACTAAAAAGGAAAAAACGGTAACTTTTGAGAAAGTTCAGTTGCCTCTTGGAGTAGCCGTCAAAGAAGAGAAGATGAATGATGTGAACAAACTACTAACACTTCACTACGGGGAAGAGTGGAAAAATAATGAATAATTTCAATATTATAAGAAAGTCATGGATCCAGAAAACATAACAATTGATGTGGAAGACGATCTTGTTTGTGAACCCCAGGAGGAGGATGACGACGACTTGAGAATCTAATATGAGTGACTTATTGCTCCTTGTGTATTATTATGTTAGTGCATACTATTTTTTATCTAATTTGCTAGAAACTTGAGTTCACTGTAAATTTTGTCTGTTTATTAAATTAGGAGTGCATAACAACATTATGTGGCTTTAAATCCTTGTCAAGCAAAATCCATGTTTTGTTCCAAAACCTGTCATATGCTAGAAGTTCGTTCCAAAATACGATTTTCCATTAACGTACTTCCAAAATCCGACATCTGCGAATTTTAATGCTAAATATCTCCTAAACGCACTGCTGAATCTACCTCTGGACCTATTTTTTATGTTTATGGTAAGATTATGTTAGAGTTAGTATCAAGAATAACATAACATTTCCTGAATTTTACCGTTTAAGCGGTTTTTTTTTTTCGTTTTTCTCAATAACTTCAAAAAGTCAGATGTCGACTTTTGGAAATAGGCTCCTCATATATGGTAAGGAGTTGGTAATAATTGTGCACGTCATTCGCCTGGAAACTAAACCGTTTCATAGAAACCCAGTTGTCTTCAGAGCGGGGAAGTACCCTGACCACATGGCCTGGAGCTCAAAGTCTAGTGATATTTTAAATAAGCCTTTCCTCTAACCATGTTTATAATAGCGTCTGCATTTATGAAAGCTTTTTAAATAGGCAATAGGTTGGAGTAAAACTATTGAAATGTAAGTCAACTTCACTGCATTCAGAATTGCTCCCGGCATTCTTTTGTCTGGTGAACTCTACCGGTGATTCCTCAGGGAGATAGAAACACTGGCTCAAGTCCTTGAATCTTTTCTAGTTTTGCAACGATGAAATCCCGGCACCATAAAATCATGCCCTCCATTTTTCCCAGAAGAAATGTTATAACATCAAACAACAAGTCGGTGTCATAATCGCAATCCAAGTTTCTGAAGATGATTGCCTATAAGATCAAAAACGTTTTCCTAATAAAGCCAACCTGGAGGTTTAAACACCACCTCGGCCAGCCTTAAGAAGGAAACACATGATGGCTTATCGCATTAAATTGTAACCTATATTTTATGAGTTCCCCATGACAGTTTTAATGTGGGCTCGTAGGTTTATTATTTCGTTATATCATGTTATCGTGTTGGCAACGTGTTCAATTGCATTGGACACGTCTGCAGGAGACGCTTTGTCATTATTATTATTATTATTACTATTATCATATACGTATATTTTTTATTATAATTATTCAATGTATTTTAGGTCACTTTTGACGAGATTCTGAAGCTAGCTCTAATCCTATGTTGTAAAGAGTATGATATATTTCATTTGTACAGATTTTTCATAATAGTGTACAGCCCGGGGGCAGTACCCCCTGAGAACCACCCCGCCATCTTTTACCAAAACCACCCCAACTGGAAACACTATAATTCCAGAACATATGTCGACACAGCAAGCGGCAACCACCTAAGCCTAGGAGGTTAGCCAACGGCTTGCACAACTCACATAAACATTTACACTAACAACTATCTGGGGCAGCTACACTGATGCAATGCTGATCAAGCAGCGCCGAAACATATAAGAATGGAACACGGACAGGAGGGATTATCTGTTCTGTTCTGTTCTTCGCCAGCGGCCCTGCCCGACGAGGTTCCGTTCCAGCTCTTCACCAGGTGAGATCTAGCGGTGCTCAGAATCCTTTTTCTTGTAAACACCTACCCTAAACTACTGTACACATTACAAATTGTATCACATTTATATTTGTTTAAACTCCCCAAGAGGGACATCACATCACATTTACTGGCCAATAAATACATGGTCAGTAAGCATACACGTTTATCACTAATTACACTCCATCTTTACATCCTAATACCCCACCTGACCTTGGTCATAATTGCCCGTGACCGTAGAGACCGATAACTGCTTTGTCAGGCTCTATTGTACTCGAGCACGCGACTCGACTGCAGAGCGTCGAGTCACTGACTCTGCACATTCATTTAATTGCTCATCCTACTCAGCTTGCAAGTTAGTTTAGCAGCCGGCACTTAAACATTCATCCCCTGACAGATAATTGCATCCTGCATGAACGCCCCCAATAGATTAAGTACTTACACCAACACACTACACTGGTAGTATCTCCCAATCACGGGACACTACTCTCATTCGGAAATAGCCTTCAAAATTAGCACACTAACACTACCGTGTTTATCCCAACCCCCAACCAAGGGATAAAACATATTTGATGGAGGCGCGGCTACCACGCAAAATAAGGGTAAAGGGACTCACACAACGAGCCCCCGTGGTCGAGCGATCCGTACCGCACGCAGCCAAGCAAAAGTTAAAACTTTTTTTCTGAGGAGAAAGCATTATTTTTTCCTTTCACTCTAGAAACACAAGGGAAATTTTAATCAACCCCCCCCCCCTGGAAAGTATCGGAAATCTAATACATTAGGAGTCACACAACAAAAACTTATATATATATATATACACAGTACACACACCACGACAGGAGTAGAGATGGATAGTGCCATCAGGATGGCCATGGTACCAACTACGGGGTACCATTCCAGTACCCTTCTTCCTACATACCCTGTCACCTACAACACTATCCAACACAGACATACAGACACATAAAAACAGCTACACTACATTCCAAAATATACATCGGGGTTGATAGACTTCATGCGTCTAACAAATTAAGGTACGCTACACCTTGGCCCCAAACGCCTACACCTGAGTATTAGAGGTGAGTCGGAAACAACATCAAGCGCAATGCACATCTCTGTGTAGAGAGATGAGGCCATAATTATATTAACAAGTATTTTTTAAATAATCTCGCATGCAAGGGACTTAGACATATTATACCTTGACACATGCCTTATCCTGAAGTGAGAGCGGACACGCCTCATATCCATCCCAATGCATGGAATATCTTATCCACATACCAGGGATTTTATTATTATTACACCTGCATGACATTTTTTAAATTTTGAACACCTGGGAATAACCCACTCCATCCACTCACAGTAAACACCTCCTAGCAGCATCATCGGCTCCCGGCCACCATAAACATGGAGACCAACGATGCACGACCCCCTCCTACCACGCTTTAAGCCCATTCAGCAAATAACACCCCCGGATCCTAATAACAGGGGACCAAACGCCCTACAAACCTACTAACACCTCTAGGAAATTACCAAGGCATTACCGCTGGAAATCCGACATGGCACTGACGAGCCTAAAGTAGACACTGCATTTAGAAGATCCTACAACCCCAGAACACTGAAAATTTTACATAATTACATGGTACACACAAACTTATTTACAAAGCACACTTATTTAAAAAAAAAGGAATCTGACACCACACTAGATGGTGATGAGCAGAAGCTCCACGGAAGGGCAGGGACGGGGCCAGACGCCAACAGATCCTGACCCAGACTAAAGACAGAATAACGTAGGGTTGAAGCATCGATGACTTAGCGCGGGCAAACGTCGAGATCTAGGGTGTGTCTAGCCTACCGCCTTGTCGGAGAAAGTTACACCCACTATGCGCTACGGTCATCGTAGCCAGACCTGCAGGGGAGACTTTTGACGGCTAGTAGGAGAATTAGCCAGCTCCACACTAGACTCAGGAGACGAACCTAGAAACGACCACATTAGGACTAGACTTTTAGCTAGTTGTAATATAAGTAAAGCTCCTATGGCGGGGAGCAAGTCTTCCATTTCGGTGAAGTGACGATAGTGTGTCAAGGGTTCAGCAGGACAACCCCTGGCCACGTAAGACCTCATCGGTATATGGGGCGAAGAGGATTCCCGGATTCTAAATTCCCGGATGATATTATTTTATCGGATGATTTTTTCCCGAACGATGTCCCGTGCCCACATAAATGGATGACAGCGAGTCTCCAGAGCTTAAATGGTAACGCAGCGGGCGGCCAGAGATGTAAATGAGGAATGCGGCGAGCTCTCAAAGGGGTCCTGTGGGCAACCCAGTAACAAATATAAATGAATAATAAATGGCGAATAATGCCAACACAGGCATGTACAAGATCAGCGGAAAGGATATCCACGCGAGGCGTCTGCTCCTTTGCAACGCCCTCGCGCAGGCCTATATTAATTACTAAGAGGGGGAAGTCGACAATTAGTATTAAGGGAGGGTACTACGGGCCACTGCTGGGTTCCGGTCCCGGCAGTAGGTCACAAGGGCCCCCCGGAAGGGAAACCGACCGGGACGAGCCACCGATCAAAATTCTAGTATATTAAGATACAGTTCCCTTTAAAAGGCAACTTAGAATTAAGCAAATTTAATAAGCACTGTTGTAAAACAGTTGCTATAGCACATTTCGGCATTAGGTTAAGATCTATCTCGGCTTGTAAATACAAAATATATATATTTTTTAATGTTAACTAACATAATTTAGGCTAAGCACCTTTTAATTAAGATAAGAGCGTCCGGCACAAGGCAACTAGACGTTACCAGGGTAAGACCGACAACACATTAAAGTAAGTAGGAATATGCGATGCGAACGCGACAGCAAGCGTCCGGCACCTGGCAACTAGACGTTACCAGGGTAAGACCGACAACACATTAAAGTAAGTAGGAAATATGCGATGCGAACGCGATATCGAGCGTTCGGCACCTGGCAACCAGACGTTACCAGGGTAAGACCGACAATACATTAAGGTAAATAGGAACATGTAATTCGAACGCGATAAGAGCGTTCGGCACCGAAAATATAAAATATAGCGAAAACACGCGTATGCAACGCGAACGCGACATATATACGCGAGACGTCCGAAGTGGTCTCAAGGGCGGTGGCATTATCCAAGCCGACCCTTAAAACAGCGCTGCGCGATATGTGCACATAATGTATTGGCCACATGTGCTTAATTAACATGCATTTCCTTCCAGCAAAGAGCTCCACCACTACAGCATCATGGGAACGCTGACAACATGATCATTATCAGGTAAAGGTGACGTCACGACACGCAAATACACTCACACACTTGTATACACGGAGGAGACATGACAAATACACAGGAAGACAGGAATACATTCATAAGTATAACAATAAGGCTATAGTCAGTTTAGGTTAAGCTAGACTTAAAAGGTGCACAGTAGACATAAGTATGTACATGAGATATAACCAAAATGTATATGGATATTATATCACACTCTATTTCAGGCACACCAGGAGGCGCTCTCTACGCACGTTCTACCGAAAAGGGGAACTAACTAATACATTATTATTTTTCAGATCAGCACCATACACATGTCTTTTGTAAATATATTTCCAACACCAACTTGTACACACTCTCTACTATACACCCACACACACACAATATTCACCGATTTCCCGTCACACTAATAAGGTGATGACGACAGGCGGCGGTTACGCGAGGTGACCGTGGGGCACCGAGCGGAGCTGACGCAACACACGACAGACGCTCGAATAAGGAGCGGATGCGATGGCCAGGAAAGACGTGGCTTTGTGAACGTCTATCCTAGCCATCAAGGTGAATTCTTCCACCCACGGAGGAAAATTCACAACAGCGGGTTAAGCGGTTTAACCACTAAACCACAGCGGCAGGTCAAAAGCCACAGATGAATGACACGAGGTAAAGGTGGCCAAGAAAGAAAAGCGCTATGGCCATATGCATAGGAGAAAGGAGAAAGGTACTCATGAGTAGACAATATTTAGTAGTAATAGTACTATAATTAAGCGTAGCATGTAAGTATTGTAATCGAAAATTGTAAGAAATTGTAAAACCATCAAAGCACAAGAAATATGAAGAATACACATAAAGCACTGCAACATTCTAACACCAAACACGTTTCTACACACTTTTGTCTCTTTCCTTTCTATTCTACTAACGCCAAATTTGTGAAGGTGTCCCGTTTCATCCCAACAATAAATCATTCTGATATACCTTTAACTTATATACCCTGGGGCACCTGTTTTTCTATTTTCTTCCATCTTTTATACAATACCTTGCAGGGAGCATTTTTTTTTCCTACACAGCGTCGGACGGCACAACCACCCGGCCAACCATGTTTTTTTTCCTTCCTGCATAATACCAACATGCACATAACTTCAAGAACATGTATTTTTTTGTATTTTATATTTTTATTATTTCCAATGTCAAATTTTATAGTGATTAATGTTAGATAAACAATTAACTATGTGTACCCAAAACCCACCCCCTCTGAGCACACGCTAAACTCACATCACCACCAGGACAACACGACACCGACACTGAAGAAAAGAAGAAGAGGGACAAGCAGAAATCGACAAAACATCATCACAACGACACGCCCAATCTACTTCCCGTTCGCGAGGACGCGAACTAACGACGAAGGAGTCTTGTACAGCCCGGGGCAGTACCCCCTGAGAACCACCCCGCCATCTTTTACCAAAACCACCCCAACTGGAAACACTATAATTCCAGAACATATCTCTACACAGCAAGCGGCGACCACCTAAGCCTAGGAGGTTAGCCAACGGCTTGCAAAACTCACATAAACATTTACACTAACAACTATCTGGGGCAGCTACACTGTTGCAATGCTGATCAAGCAGCGCCGAAACATATAAGAATGGAACACGGACAGGAGGGATTATCTGTTCTGTTCTGTTCTTCGCCAGCGGCCCTGCCCGACGAGGTTCCGTTCCAGCTCTTCACCAGGTGAGATCTAGCGTTGCTCAGAATCCTTTTTCTTGTAAATACCTACCCTAAACTACTGTACACATTACAAATTGTATCACATTTATATTTGTTTAAACTCCCCAAGAGGGACATCACATCACATTTACTGGCCAATAAATACATGGTCAGTAAGCATACACGTTTATCACTAATTACACTCCATCTTTACATCCTTATACCCCACCTGACCTTAGTCATAATTGCCCGTGACCGTAGAGACCGATAACTGCTTTGTCAGGCTCTATTGTACTCGAGCACGCGACTCGACTGCAGAGCGTCGAGTCACTGACTCTGCACATTCATTGAATTGCTCATCCTACTCAGCTGGCAAGTTAGTTTAGCAGCCGGCACTTAAACATTCATCCCCTGACAGATAATTGCATCCTGCAGGAACGCCCCCAATAGATTAAGTACTTACACCAACACACTACACTGGTAGTCTCTCCCAATCACGGGACACTACTCTCATTCGGAAATAGCCTTCAAAATTAGCACACTATCACTACCGTGTTTATCCCAACCCCCAACCAAGGGATAAAACAATAGTGGGGGAGGTAATTGCCTGTCACTTGTTGGTGAAATGTGAGTCTGCAACTGGCCATGAGGGAACTGCCGAGCAAGGGGTGTGCTATAAGTGGCTTGGACAGACAATAAGGATTCTGAGAAGGGACTCCCTGGTATGAGGTGTGGCTTGAGGGACGGGCTGAGGCATTCAGACTGAGTGCACTGCTGCAGGTGATTGTTCCTCTAGACATTGAGATGACTGGTTGGGTAGTGTGTCTCTCTTGAGCTGAGTGCTTCGTATTTCAACGGAAAGCTAAAAGCTTGAAGACTGTACGGTA
The DNA here is from genome assembly GCA_946902985.2 of Meconema thalassinum. Classification (NCBI taxonomy): domain Eukaryota; kingdom Metazoa; phylum Arthropoda; class Insecta; order Orthoptera; family Tettigoniidae; genus Meconema; species Meconema thalassinum. The sequence goes on along the minus strand of OX336398.1, from coordinate 5,123,975 downwards.
CCTCCGATTTGTTTTAGTATGGAGGGTACCACGTGATTGGGTTCTGGCTGTTATATCACAATCACGGCAAGGCTAATACCTATGCAAATAATTGTGCAACGTTTAAGAAGACCGTGGAATATAAAGGCATGGCTGACCAGCTTCAAAGTGGTGTAGAAATAAACTAGACATATACGGCAGACGACGGCATTACCGGTAATGTGAATACCAGCTTAATTATTATTATATTATTGTCTTATTATATTATATCTTTTAATTGCATTTCTTGTAGGCAGCTTCAGAATATAGAGTAAATTTAAATTGGATAGTTTCTTTTTAGTTAGATGCCTGTAAACCTTTATACATCATTATTAGTTTATAGGAGGTTTGGTAAGGCCTATGTACGAGCCAGTCCTTTCAGAATATCTGCACACGTCCGGAGATAAGAAGAGTTTCAAGAAGGTGGATTTGTTCATTTACATTACAATTAATTATTTCATTTGCTTAACTTAAAAAAAAGGCCTTTCATGAGGCAGGATATTTATTTTAATTTATTTTTTGTATCTTGAAAGTTACAAATGGCTTTTCTGGGTGAAGCCATCTTGTGGCTAGAATTGAAAGATTACAACATTTCACCTTTATTGGCAGCCCGGACAAGCGGAAAGTTTATTTCTAGAAAATTAATGCTGTTTCGCAGTACCGCAGTAACTCTAATAACTGCTGTTTATATATAATGTAAATACAGTCGGCCTACTGCTTGCAGTAGAAGCATTATATAGTGGCAAAACGTATGTTAAATAGTCAACACAAAGCACTATCCAGTTGCGCTTACTGCAATTGGCTTACTCGAAGATTTTACAAATTAAACGGCCATAATCATACATTCTGCTGTGTTTTGTGAAAATATTCATGTAGAATATTTTTATATGACATAAAGTGAGTGATTTATACGGTCATTCTTAAAAGCTGTCAGGTAGAACTGTTGAGGGCCAAGTTACTTGTAAGTGACCTGTGAGACTGAAATGGGACAAGAGGTTGGATTAGCCTATTTTAGTCTTACTGCTGGAAATTGCTTATTATATATTATTTCTTCAGTCCTTAAAGCTATTAGTTCCTTTATTTTCTATCACACTTAGATATACTAGACCTATAATGGAAGATACGACTTGTATAATGCAGTAATGTATGCTGGAGAATAAGAAAGTAGGGGCAGATGACCTCGGTGTTCCGCCCCTTAAATCTTCAATAATTTACTAAAACAAGAAAGTAATTTCTCTCAGTGGGATATCATATATATCCTGTGCTGAATTTGTTATTAATTTTGTAGAAGCGTAAGATAATATCTCAGAAATTTGTGATTCATTTTTGTCTCTAGGTTATAAATGAAGAAACCCATGATGACGAGAGGGATGCAAATTCAAATCATCCAAATCAGTAAGTAGACAACGAAATAAGGATTTTTAATGCGAACTAACAATGTTGGCTTTGAATACGTTATCATATTTTTACATATGTCATTGAACATATTTATGTGAGTTATTGTCTGACATAGGTTGATAATGATGTTAAGTATTATAGCAGCCCAGAAACTAACCGTTCTCATTCAGAGTTTTCACTGTTGAAAGTATTTCAGTAGATACAGGTGTCACTAAATATGTGGGACTCCATTAGGACCTGACAAGCAAAACATGTCCGGTAAACATATGGTGTGTGTGCCTTGTTTGTGGTGTGCATAACACAGACGATGCTAGTTGGTCATGTGTGGAGGGCACACAGGCCACTTGTACGCTTCGTCAGCAATCAAGTCCAAACAAATGGATAGGGCGTCAGGGACCAACATCGTGGCGTGCTCGTTCTCCCGATCTCAAACCATTAGACTTCTACTTATGGGGTCATTTAAAGGCCATTGTCTATGCCACACCAATTCATAACGTGGGCATGCAGACATATTGAAACCTTGTACCAAAACGTAGGCAGTTAGTTCGCCAACATAAAGGACTTTGGCTCATTAAATGCCCTTACTTGTCTAACTCACCCGTCCTACAATGTCTTGAATATTCTTTTGCAGGTCAAACTAGTCGTTGAAAAGAAACTGTCTTCCCTCTTAAATTAGTGGGGTGATATATTTTATGAGTGTTTAGACAGCATTAATGAGGTTGTTTTAGGGCCGTTGCATGGAACATAAACTGGACCTTAATGGAAAACTCGTTTTTTTTCGTGATGTGCCGCTTTTACTTCCGTACGAAATAAATTAGGAAAGAGCAGTCATCTGCTAAGTTTGCAAAATCGTAGTGTAAGCTGTCCAAAGTTTCGGAAAACTTACAGCTATAATTTACATAGGGAAGTTTTTGTGCAGTAGTGAATGGTCTGTGAGTGAGTTTACATTATATTTACTAAATTCTTGCAGCTTATGATTATTACACATCAGTTACATTTTGATCCCAGTCAGAATGTTTTAATTCCTTATAATATGAAATATAACGCAACCTAATGTTTCATAATTAACTCAACGGATGTCATCGTTTTATATACTCAGTGAGGATAACTTGATATTTGGGTCATATTATCTAATACTACGTAGTGGAAGCTGACAACTGAAAAGTACCACTCAACTGCTGGTATTGATACCGTCCGCACTCTGCGCCAGCCGACGCTAGAGCCTCCTAGCGGCTGGACCATACAAACTCCACATGTCACGTCACTTTCTCTTGGATACGATATGGTTTTACTAACTTTGGTGGTGAAGTAAGTGTGCTAAAGTAGAACTTTAACATGATACGCAATTGGTTAGTTTTTAATACTTTATTCTGAAGGGGAGCAACAGTACAGATTTAGCCTTGCTTTACTTGTCCCTCAGATGGTGAACACATTTTTAACAATGGTCCAATAATATCTACGCAAGCAACGGGAAACTATAGCCGTAGCGTTCTTTCCGACGAGACCAGGAGGAATAAGAAGCTCGTTTCCAAAACATGGCTTTTGGTTGCAAAACAAACTTTGTGGCCAACATTAACTCTGACGACAATCTGGTTGTTATTATTTATATGGTACAAGGAGGAACTACAGGCTACTGATATTTGAGGTAAGCAAGAGGTGCAAAGAAGCCGAAGAATAATGTTTGAAAGAGAAATGTGTAAAGATTCGCTCATCATGTATCGGTTAGCATAGTTGTCTGTCGCTTCTGAAGTTGGGATTCTGCCATGAATTGTAATTCAGGTCGGAGGGCTGGACTGGGCTACACTCAGCCTGTTGAGGCTAATTTGAGAAGAGGTGAGTTCGATTCCCTCTCCAGGCATCGACAAAGTTATTTTACCGCGTCTCCCACTTCTTCTCCAGGAAAACGAGATTTAATATTGGGATCTGATTTTGATTGGCCACTAGAAGGCCTATGTATTGAAGAACCAACAGACATAGGTGATATCCCTGAGTTGCTACGTTGAATTCGGGCAGAGAATCACATCAGTTTATTTCTCTTATAATTATGTTGGACTTTTTGAAAGCATATCGAGGGTAACGAAAGTTTGTTTTCAGGAAGTATAACATTGTGCCTAAATCTAGCAAAGTAGCTGACGGATTGAAGATTGTCATTGCAATGAGTTTCATGATTCATGCTTCTAAATTTCCGACTCGAGTAATTTACAAGATAATGTAACGACAGCCCAGTTAGGCGAATACTAGTATTGGTCAGCAGAAGCGTAGGATTAAGGGAATCTCTGATATCAATATGAAGGAACTCTAAACATCTCAAAGCAGAGAAGGTTGATGGAAGGGGTGGTACGTGGCCATTTATAAGCATTGGCATTAGTTAAAAATATAATCAAGCTCAAAGCTTACTCGTGTAATTTACAGGATAATGTAACGACAGCCCAGTTAGGCTGATTTTGCCACAATACAAAATGTAGCAGCTGCTAGCAACAAGTTGGTCTCGGAACAAAATTGGACTTAAAGACAAATAATGAAAAATTGCAATTATTGAATAGGCTTGATTTCATCAGTGAGAATATCACAAGTAAACGTGCCCCATTAGACACAATGAAGATTGACTTGAGTTAAAATAGTTGTAAATTTGCTTCTCCCAACAACTTGGAAACAGCAAGCGTCGCCGTGAAAATTTGCAAAAGGGCCTAGACTGCATGAGGATGATATAAGCTTGGACCTAGATGGTGCAAGGATGATATGAGCTTGGACCTAGACTGCATGAGGATGATATGAGCTTGGGCCTAGACTGCACAAGGATGATATGAGCTTGGACCTAGATGGTGCAAGGATGATAAGAGCTTGGACCTAGACTGCATGAGGATGATATGAGCTTGGGCCTAGACTGCACAAGGATGATATGAGCTTGGGCCTAGACTGCATGAGGATGATATGAGCTTGGACCTAGATGGTGCAAGGATGATATGAGCTTGGACCTAGACTGCATGAGGATGATATGAGCTTGGGCCTAGACTGCACAAGGATGATATGAGCTTGGGCCTAGACTGCATGAGGATGATATGAGCTTGGGCCTAGACTGCACAAGGATGATATGAGCTTGGGCCTAGATGGTGCAAGGATGATATGAGCTTGGACCTAGACTGCATGAGGATGATATGAGCTTGGGCCTAGACTGCACAAGGATGATATGAGCTTGGGCCTAGACTGCATGAGGATGATATGAGCTTGGGCCTAGATGGTGCAAGGATAATATGAGCTTGGGCCTGGACTGCATGAGGATGATATGAGCTTGGGCCTAGACTGCACAAGGATGATATGAGCTTGGGCCTAGATGGTGCAAGGATGATATGAGCTTGGACCTAGACTGCACAAGGATGATATGAGCTTGGGCCTAGACTGCACAAGGATGATATGAGCTTGGACCTAGATGGTGCAAGGATGATATGAGCTTGGGCATAGATGGTGCAAGGATGATATGAGCTTGGGCCTAAACTGCACAAGGATGATATGAGCTTGGGCCTAGACTGCACAAGGATGATATGAGCTTGGACCTAGACTGCACAAGGATGATATGAGCTTGGGCATAGAGGGTGCAAGGATGATATGAGCTTGGGCCAAGATGGTGCAAGGATGATATGAGCTTGGACCTAGATGGTGCAAGGATGATATGAGCTTGGACCTAGATGGTGCAAGGATGATATGAGCTTGGGTCTAGATGGTGCAAGGATGATATGAGCTTGGGCCAAGATGGTGCAAGGATGATATGAGCTTGGGCCTAGGCTGCACAAGGATGATATGAGCTTGGACCTAGATGGTGCAAGGATGATATGAGCTTGGACCTAGATGGTGCAAGGATGATATGAGCTTGGGCTTAGATGGTGCAAGGATGATATGAGCTTGGACCTAGACTGCACAAGGATGATATGAGCTTGGACCTAGATGGTGCAAGGATGATATGAGCTTGGGCCTAGATGGTGCAAGGATGATATGAGCTTGGACCTAGACTGCACAAGGATGATATGAGCTTGGGCCTAGACTGCACAAGGATGATATGAGCTTGGACCTAGATGGTGCAAGGATGATAGGAGCTTGGGCCTAGACTGCACAAGGAAGATATGAGCTTGGGCTTAGATGGTGCAAGGATGATATGAGCTTGGGCCAAGATGGTGCAAGGATGATATGAGCTTGGACCTAGATGGTGCAAGGATGATATGAGCTTGGGCTTAGATGGTGCAAGGATGATATGAGCTTGGGCCAAGATGGTGCAAGGATGATATGAGCTTGGACCTAGATGGTGCAAGGATGATATGAGCTTGGACCTAGGCTGCACAAGGATGATATGAGCTTGGGCCTAGGCTGCACAAGGATGATATGAGCTTGGACCTAGATGGTGCAAGGATGATATGAGCTTGGGCCTAGGCTGCACAAGGATGATATGAGCTTGGGCCTAGATGGTGCAAGGATGATATGAGCTTGGGCCTAGATGGTGCAAGGATGATATGAGCTTGGGCCTAGGCTGCACAAGGATGATATGAGCTTGGGCCTAGATGGTGCAAGGATGATATGAGCTTGGGCCTAGACTGCACAAGGATGATATGAGCTTGGGCTTAGATGGTGCAAGGATGATATGAGCTTGGGCCAAGATGGTGCAAGGATGATATGAGCTTGGACCTAGATGGTGCAAGGATGATATGAGCTTGGACCTAGATGGTGCAAGGATGATATGAGCTTGGGCCTAGACTGCACAAGGATGATATGTGCTTGGGCCTAGACTGCACAAGGATGATATGAGCTTGGGCCTAGACGGTGCAAGGATGATATGAGCTTCGACCTAGATGGTGCAAGGATGATATGAGCTTGAGCCTAGACTGCACAAAGATGATATGAGCTTGGGCCTAGATGGTGCAAGGATGATATGAGCTTGAGCCAAGATGGTGCAAGGATGATATGAGCTTGGACCTAGATGGTGCAAGGATGATATGAGCTTGGGCCTAGACTGCACAAGGATGATATGAGCTTGGACCTAGATGGTGCAAGGATGATATGAGCTTGGACCTAGATGGTGCAAGGATTATATGAGCTTGGGCCAAGATGGTGCAAGGATGATATGAGCTTGGACCTAGATGGTGCAAGGATGATATGAGCTTGGGCCTAGACTGCACAAGGATGATATGAGCTTGGGCCTAGACGGTGCAAGGATGATATGAGCTTCGACCTAGATGGTGCAAGGATGATATGAGCTTGAGCCTAGACTGCACAAAGATGATATGAGCTTGGGCCTAGATGGTGCAAGGATGATATGAGCTTGAGCCAAGATGGTGCAAGGATGATATGAGCTTGGACCTAGATGGTGCAAGGATGATATGAGCTTGGGCCTAGACTGCACAAGGATGATATGAGCTTGGACCTAGATGGTGCAAGGATGATATGAGCTTGGACCTAGATGGTGCAAGGATGATATGAGCTTGAGCCTAGACTGCACAAAGATGATATGAGCTTGAGCCTAGACTGCACAAGGATGATATGAGCTTGGACCTAGATGGTGCAAGGATGATATGAGCTTGGACCTAGATGGTGCAAGGATGATATGAGCTTGAGCCTAGACTGCACAAAGATGATATGAGCTTGGGCCTAGACTGCACAAGGATGATATGAGCTTGAGCCTAGATGGTGCAAGGATGATATGAGCTTGAGCCTAGATGGTGCAAGGATGATATGAGCTTGAACCTGGACTGCATGAGGATGATATGAGCTTGAGCCAAGATGGTGCAAGGATGATATGAGCTTGGACCTAGATGGTGCAAGGATGATATGAGCTTGGGCCTAGACTGCACAAGGATGATATGAGCTTGGGCCTAGATGGTGCAAGGATGATATGAGCTTGGGCCTAGGCTGCACAAGGATGATATGAGCTTGGGCCTAGATAGCGCAAGGATGATATGAGCTTGGACCTAGATGGTGCAAGGATGATATGAGCTTGGGCCTAGACTGCACAAGGATGATATGAGCTTGGGCCTAGATAGCGCAAGGATGATATGAGCTTGGGCCTAGGCTGCACAAGGATGATATGAGCTTGGGCCTAGATGGTGCAAGGATGATATGAGCTTGGGCCTAGACTGCACAAGGATGATATGAGCTTGGACCTAGATAGCGCAAGGATGATATGAGCTTGGACCTAGATGGTGCAAGGATGATATGAGCTTGGGCTTAGATGGTGCAAGGATGATATGAGCTTGGACCTAGACTGCACAAGGATGATATGAGCTTGGACCTAGATGGTGCAAGGATGGAACAGGGCCTAGGCTGCAATAGAATGATGAGAGCTTGGAAGCTTGTAAAGTTACAATACATTTAAAGTATTTAAACTTCGAGAAAGCTCCAACTATCCATCAGTTGGACCAAGGGACGGGGTTGACGAATACCACTGCAGTACTGCAGAAATGACAGTAATTACAAATTCAAAAATGGGGAGGTCATCTCTTGGATGAAACCTCAGATTTATCAAAACGAAACAGCAAATATTATGTAATATACTTAATTTAAATCTGTTGGTAAAGGTTGTAGAGGGAAGAAAAGGGAATTAGTTTATTTTCACTGATTGTGTGTGGGTACTGTACCCGAATTCGGAATATGATGCTTGTGAGACCCATGTAAAATGTATCCATAGAGTTTTGAAATTTAGCAAGGCCAGGAAAAAGGTCACGAATCCAGTTTATCAGCGAGAGACGGTGGAGAAAAGTGTTGTCCAATGAGGAAATAGATGGCTGGGTGTACGGCGTCCAGATGAAAGAATTAACCTGATAGGATGCCTGGGAAAGTAGACTACCCGCTATACAGAAATTGGTATCCATAGGAGAAGGCTTGTTGATATGCCGAGGTCACGTGATGGCAGAAGCCAATGATTTTTTTCCGAAGTAATATTTTTATTTGAGTGTAAATGGTATTTTGGCTTTATATATAATTTTTGGGACTCTGAAAAATTAGCATAATTTATTTGGTGAATTACCATGTTAAGAAATAAGTAAATATTTGCTCCAGTTTGTTGATATTTCTATATAAGCAGATTTGCGCCATGATTTCGCGAAATGGTGTTTGCTATGCTGAATTTAGAGGGAACAAGGAGGTGAATCGGCCATTGTGAGTTGACTCTGATCGCGACTTTTGAAGGGGATAGATGTGTCGAGCACGAGATCCGCGTGGGACAGAGACATGTTGTGCAATCTTGAAAAATGCTAAGAAACGTGTGAATTTTCATCTTAAATGCAAGTAAGTTCACTAGTAAGGGACGTGAATGAATTACAAAAAGTTTGAGAAAGTTTAAAGTGATATTAAGACATTTTATGTGGAACAGTTAGTCGCGTGAAGAACAAAGGCATCCATTGTGTCGTGGAGAGCAGTTGGATTTTAACTAAGAAAGGTTTAAAACCAACGCAAGTGCGTTGTAGGAAGAGACAGTATGTGGAAATAATTGTTGAAAAACTGTACGCAAAAGAAACGTGTGAATTGTAGTATTATCCATATTTGAGCACATTTTATGAACATGGAAAATGCAGTAAAAATGTGGATGATTGGGACAAGTGACTTAGCTACGTGGGAGATGAGTTCGTGCTAAATATGCAAAGGGGAAATGTAGTCTAAATTATGCCGCAGGAGTGTTCATGGGTGACTCATTTCAATACACCAAGAACAGAGGCACGATGTGGTCATGGAAATTTAAAAGGAAGACTACATAAGTAACACGAACTGAATGATAGACTATCTATAAACATGGACGGAATCAACCAGAACTATGAGAGGGCACGAGAAGAAGAGCGGAACGAGAAGAAGCTCAAGAGCCGAGAAAGCTCCAGGACTCGAACCAGCTAAACCCAGGGAGGCGAACGAGGTCTTGCGAGGGCTAGACGATGCGGCCGTGCGAACCTTCGGTTGGAGCAGCTTGCCAGGCGATCAGCGGGCCTGACGAGGAGAGTCAGCTCGGGGTCGAAGCATCGCGGGAACAGCAGAGCCGGACTCATTCTTCAAAGCGTGGTGCTACACGTTGAAACATCATGAAGCCTACATAAAGTAAGATTAAAAGCCCATTTATATTATCAGTTCTGTAGTTACTTAGATGTTTGAAGCATGCCTGTAGGACCAATTCTCATTGTGAGATTTCACAGTATTCCCATTATTTGAACGTCATTTGGAAACGCATTACAGCTTCGAGTGTGGATATGTTGGTTCGAAGTTAACACTTATTGGGATTGGATATCTACACATTCATTATATTTTGATCGTCGAATGATTTGATAGTGGAATTATGCAAGTTCTTATTTCTGGATTGTTGAATTATTAGAAATTTTATTGATGATTTATTTTCACGATTACGATTTCACTAGAAGGATTTTCACGACGACAGATGACATTGATTTTCACAACGAAATTTCATAAGATTGATTTTGCGCCAACGATTAAAGATCTTCAAGGATGAAATTGTTATAAATATAGGAGTGGATCCTATTTAAGGATTATTTTCACGAAGGATCTTCATTATTGATTTTTATATTTAAGGACTTTGCCTATTTTAAATTTTACTGAAGATCGAGATTATTTTCGATTCGAATTATTAGGGATTTTGGATAATCCTATTTTAGGATTAAGGATTTTTATAATCCTAGGATTAGGACTTCTAGTCTGGATTTGTAAATTTTATTTTATTTCTAATCGGATCTGATATTCTCCGATATTAATATATTTTCATAGGATTTTTATTTTGTAATTTTGAAGTTGAGTTTTGATATCAGACATTTGGATTTTCAGATGAGAGTTTTGAATCAGCTGTTGATGTTACTTAAAGAATCCTTGCTAAGCCACAGCCACGAGAAGCTTCACTAAAGTACCAATTGCGAAGAAGTTACTCTCAAAACAAGATTTAGGAACAAACATCCAAAAAATTAAAGGACGAAAAAATTCTCATGTAGTAAATGCGAAGTGCTCATCATACTCACAGGGGACATTTGAAGACACATTTTCTAATAATAAGCCTATTCAGTAGCAAATGATATCTGAACCTACACATATTTACTCTTGATGTTGTTGTTTCCTACTCACCCAAATTACTCTGTACATTAGCCGTTTTCAGAATCATTTCTCTTTACTACCTCTTCAATTGTTACTCTACCTATCCATAAGTTATTCATCATTCTCCTTAACACCACGCTTCTGGAGCTTCTTTCTCTTATTTTCTGCTGCGGCGACAGTCCAAGTTTCAATTCGTGAGAGTGCCACAAGCCAGATAATTCAAAACTGATTCTTTAAAACTTAAATCTATATTTAATATCAGCGAATTTATTTTATGTGTAAATGTCTTCCTGGCCCGAGCAAACCTACTTTTTGTATCTTAATTCTACAAGATGTTCTTTCTAATTTTCTTCATTGTTTGTTCAATGTTTAGGTTGAAAATTAAGGGTAATAAGCTGCAGCCTTGCTTTACACCTTTATGAATACCAGATGCTCTCTTATTTTCTTCAGCTTGTATAACCGCCGTCTGATTTTTGTATAGATTGAAGATGATTACATTCTTCCAATCCTTTCCAGTACTAAAATCAGCGTTACTAAAAGCCTTTTCACTGTCTCAAATGGCATGGAAGTTATTTTATGTTTACTTATTCTACCTTCCAAGTTCCGTTTAAGACTTACTGCGTATTCCTCAGTTCCAAGGTTTCTCCTAAGACAAAGTTCATCTTCACCAAACTCACTTTCTCTCTGTCTTTCCATCTTGTAAATCATTCTAGTCTTGTTCCTTAAAGCATGAGCGATCTCGCTGATTGTTCTATAAACTTCCCATATATCAGCTTCTGTTTTCATCGGTATATGGATATTAACATTCTCCTTAATATCAGGGAGTACCTGTATCATAAATCCTACATCCAAACGAAAGGATTTGGGCCCTACTTCAGTAGCTATGCAACGTAGCCACTCAGTGAGTATATCATCTATTCCGTATTAAATCCCTTTGCGTTCCGTCATCAACTTCATCATCTTCTTCTTCCAAAACATGATTCTCAATCTCTTTACCTCTGTACCAATGCCCTATGCAAGCTATCCGTCAGTTAATCTATTAATCTCCATCCTGTTTTCCATCAGATTGTGAGTCTTTTGAAAAGCTTCAATTACTTTTCCTACCTTCAGACAATTTTCAGACGTCTGCACTCTGCATTCCCAATTTAATCTCTTGCATTCATGTTTTTCCGCCTTTCATAAATTATTGTAATGAACAGAGTGATCACCAGCCCCTTATTGTGTTCGGTGAAAGGCAACCCAACTAACGCCTATATCATAGTTATCCTAACCAAGGGCTTTGACCAACCGCGACACATATGGAAGGCCATTAACGTTATCCGTACAGGACATGGAGTTTGTGCATACAACTGCCTATGCTGTTGCGGATTGTATTATTGCGTGAATGGGGGTGGATTGTTGGGTCGAGGGTTGTTCTGTTTTCTCTCCCTGAAGGGTTTGTCCCCCTGTTGTCTGTTTTGGCTGCCGTTGGACCTTGCGTATTGTATAGGTGAGTGTCTCCCATTGTTAGGTTTTCTGCTAAGTTGTGGTTGTTGTGCTTTACCTCTATTGATTCTCCCTTGTGTTTGTGTGTCGATTGCTGAGGTTTTCATTTCCTGTAACTGCTGTGTGGGGTGGTGTATTTGTTGTTGCAGATCGTGTTTATATGTTTTGATATGAGAGCCGATGACCTTTTCCGTGATGACAGTTGAATAGATTGAATAGCAGAAATTATCTCACCTTTGTTTCTAAAATTGTTAAACAATGTATATGCAGGTTCTAAAATGCCTCTTTGATTAATTCATCCTATTCGTAAGTTTTTTTATTTTTATTTTGAGCAATACTTTTGAAAGAATGAAAAGATGCCTCAGTTGCTGCTTTGTTTCTGTCTAATTTACGGAAAAAAGAACATTGTTGAGCATTTAATTGAGATTTCAGTTGTATTATCTTACCTTTCCTTAAGGAAGAATTCTGAGGAAAACCATTTTAAATACTGGAGTGAAAGGTATTGTAATGACGTTCGACGTTTGCTTTCTTCACAACTGCTGCACTTGACATTACAAAGTAAACACACACATTTGTCCTTTGCCTGGGTAAAATATAATCAGTTACCCTTTCAACATGAAAATGTTGTTTTGTTGCTGGAACTCGCCATAATTAGAACAGTCCCTAGTCCGCAGTATGCATAACATACAAGAAAAATAAGATAACCTGCACTGATGATCACACACCAGACACTAACCGACAGTCCTACGGGACGCGTAGTGGGAATCAGATTAGCCAACTCAAGCGCAGCGTCTGAAATTTCCCCGCGAGCTGCCATTAGCTCGCGAGCTACGGTTCGGCGACCTCTGGTCTAATTGTTATTATTCCAACTAGCTTAGTTTGTAAACAGTGAGTCTATTCTCCTTCCTCGCTTTACTAACTGGATTGGGAAACAAATTAGAGCATCTTCTAACTCACCATGAAAGGGAAGGCTAGTTCGAACGTTCATTTAAAGCCTCGTTGGAAAAATTCGTACTAAGCGAGAGGTTAATTTATGCCGACCAAGGCGATAGAAAACGACACGGACTGCATTGTAGTACCCAGAATTATTAAAACCGTTGCCTAGGACCTGACGTGTAAGAATTCAAATTTTCCCCCACAAATACCGTTTATCTGAGCACACAGGTTTTATTTTCAAGAGTTGTATGCGGTTTATTTCTCGCGAATTGAACGGCCTTCTTCCTACGTGTGTTATTAGCTGCTAATCTCGGCCATGGCGGCTGTTCTTAACGGCAGAAATAACCAAATAACCCTCACAAGCCACCATTAGGAGAGCTTTTGTGTTTGAACTTCAGGCCACTAAAAACGCAATTTGAAAAGTCACTCGAAATTCCTAAGAAGACAGGAATATACGAGAACGTCATAGAAAGGTCGATAAATAATGAGGTGCGTTTAAAGCGTAAACCAAACCGCAAGTATATATTTATATATATATATATATATATATATATATGAATTATCACTGAAAAGCTTCACTGCTTTTAAAACTAGGGCCAGTAGCACTAACCGAACGGCGAGTTTCGTGTTATATTCTGATATCTCTCTCTTTAGAGGCAGAAGACCTAGCTGTTCCGCACTCTTAAAGCTACAATAAATATTATTCTCTCGGCGGAAAGATCCTTGTAACCTTCAGAAGGGTGGAGAAGGTAGTGACCGTTATGACCGTAAATGCGAATAGCCCTTGGAAACTCGTCGCTTCATGGAATCTTTAGGTTATACATTTACGTAGGTATGTCTAGTATCTTTTATTCGCCCTTTCGGAATATCTAACGTTAGCTGTAGGGATAAATTTATTTTTGTTATCCCTTTCAGGGCTCTCAGGTCATCAGGTCGGTGCACTCGAGAAATGCTCAAGTCGACGGTTGACCTCTGGAGTAGTATCTTGTCGGAAGGCTCTTTCTAATGCTTCCCTCTTCTCTCCCCCACCTTTCCCCTCTGTGTAGTAGGTTTTGTGTGTATGAGTGATGATAACCTGCTCTATTGCGGTGTCTGTGTATTTAAAGTCAGGTGAGGTTTGGGAAGGAGGCGGCCGAGGACTCATGTTAAGCACCGTCACAATAACACAGGTTATCAGTCAAAATTACCTACACACATATAGCCTAGTTTATGGGGCTATTAAACCCCCTATGTCAGGCCATGCCAACTCAGGTGCTTTGCGAGAACCGGTCGGCACCGGCTGTAGGAGAGGAAAGTGTATTGGCAGCACTTAGAGAGGTGAGAGTCGTGTTGTTGTTGTTTGGTGAATGGGACTGGGCAAATAAGCGCGCGTCAGGCGGCGTACGAAAACGAAAAATAATAATTTCAATTTTGTGTAGGCTACATACAGGAATAATAGTATTTTTGCGCTCCTGTTTTTGCACTAATTTTCAATGTTCTTTGTTTATCTTTGGTATCGCTTTGAAGCCACTAATATTCCGATATTTGGAACAATCGTTTTGGCAGTTGTAATCTGAAGTATAGCTTCCAAGGAAGCATCAGAAAGCTCGACCCTGTTTTTGTTTTGTTAATATTAATAATTGAAAACATTTGTTCACAAACGAACGTTGATCCAAATTCAGCAACAAATTTCAGGGCATGGGCCTGAATCCTCGAGAATTCTTGTTCCTCGACGTCCGTATAAAATGAAATCAAATCACCATTGTAATGGTAATAGCGGTCTGTCAAAATTGAATCGCACTGTAGTTTTATCAGCTCAACTCGGAGACTTGATGGAGGTTTCCTCTGATCGCACCGAAAAAGGCGTCATAGAAACTTTGAGTGGCGGTTTCACTTATTTCATTTCTTCAAACCTATCTTCAAATTCTTTATGCAAAGACTGTAACGCTTTTGTGTACTCAATGATGTGTTCATTAGTACTGAAATTCAAGGACTGTAGAGAGGTAAAATTGTCCCAATTTCCTTCTTGAAGCTAACTTTTAAAAAGCACAAGCTGAAATTTGAAACTTTCAATACGGTCACACATAGTACTGATTAATTCATTTTTACCCTGCAACGGGATATTTATATCATTGAAATTCCCCGTGATGTCTTTCATGAAAGAGAGGTCCGCGATCCATTGCTCATCATCCAAGTCTGGCTGTGCTACCGCCACTACACGTGGTGGACAGAGGGGTGGGAGGGGGAAAACACCGGTGCCACACACGGGCGCGCGTTGGTGTGGTGTGCCCAAATTTGATGCTCCTCTCATAATAAATTACAGCTTCAAAGCTTATAATATTATTATTGAATCTACTCTAGGCAGAATTGCCGGTTGAATATTGCCCAACTATAAAGGGTCCAACGGACACCGCTTGCCTGGTTATGTACCGTACACGAGACCGAAATTAGTACTTTGAAACGCAGCCCTATCTGAGGACTCAAATAGCAAATATATTTTTGGCATTGATTAACGGATGGTTGGTTCCTCAGTTTAGGGCCTGCGACAACGCGGTCATGTAGCCCCGTGTACTTTGGGTGTGTGTAGAAACTGTCTGATAACCGGTGTTAATTGTGATGACTCTATTAGTGTGTGTTATTTGTTTTTTTAGTTCAATTAAGGACTGCAGACTTTGAATTTTTCAAATAGTTCCTACTTTTGCCACCAAACGCCACCGTCAAGGACTACGACTACTAGTTCAGAACTTAGCCACTAGACGCCACCGCAGTCGGCTCCTGGCAACGAACGTAGGAACCTAAGAACGATGTTTTCATTCTTAACCTATATAATGTAGCTTCTCACTGTTGTAATTAGTGGAAGGTTCTTTAACATGACATAAATCTATGACATGGGACCGCTGGCTTAACTTCCCCTCCGATGGAAGGCATACTGAGCGATGTTTAACGCTCTTAAGAAATTTGACGACTTCGGCCGGGTTTGTTTAACGGATATAAATGAACCCCTTGATGGAATTTCTGTCCTTGTATGGTGAAATATTCCATAATGCCGTTTGTCAAAAGAAATGGAAACAGGGTCCAGCAGACCCAGATAACTGTCAAAGAAATGTATATCTATATCCTCCGGGGAGAACGAGTGTCTATTACCGTAGTACTATCGCCTTTTGAGTACATTTCGTTGCTGATCAGAGCGATAACGCTTGAGAATATGTTTAGGCTTCTGCTATCAATCATGGTAGACGATTTTGTTCAGTCGGTAGTCTTTCAATTCGTTGCCGTCATAAGATATTCGTGTTTAAATTTTGGATTATGTGTAAATACTTGGGAATATAATATAATCCTGCAAAATCTGACAATTTTGCAGATGGATATTAAAAGATGTAGGCTATTCTTTTCATCTAATTTCTAAGTTGTTATACCCGCGGCTTATAGATTTTATTTAATGGCGCCTAGTCTACTGATGCAATTTAGTGTATTTCTCATGTGGAGAAAATCAACACAGCTCCAACCCATTAACGTACTGGTGTGTAAGACTTGAAAATGTGACCATAATCGGGATCGAACCCGCGTCTCTTGTGGCACGGCAAGGCACGCTAGGTCCTTGCACGAGTGTTGTTATGATTACATTAGTCTAAAATAAAGAGTTATTTAATTAACAACATAAAAAAGAACATTATGCAGCCATAAATTTGCACAAAACACTGGACAGGTAAAATGATTGTTACGCTGCCCTGTTCGTTGAAACTCTACCTCAGCATCTCCATCTATGTCTCTTGCAAGTGTTTGGGATCTGCAGGTGTTAGTTAGGCTTCCCAGTTGGCCTCAAAGCTTTCAATACCTGATGAAAGGAACTCTTCCCACCTCGTGATGTAGCTACTAGGGCCGGGTTCGAATCCCACCTCAGATATCTCGAAAATGGTTCCCACTTCTACTCCTGGCGGATGGTTCCTAGCTTATGGCCATGGCTGTCCCCTTCCACATCATCCCCTGATTTACATTACACACACTTATATACAATCACAATAACACAGGTTAACAGATAAAAGGCCACATACACTCAAGTACATGGGGCTGAGTGACACGAAGTCATAGCCCCTTTAATGTAACTATAAGTCTTTACTAGATTTCGCCTTTAAATTAGGTTTGACATACATGGTACAACGCCGTGACGTTTACAGCTGAATTTCCTTTAATGTTAACCAGTTTATTTTGCAGCAATTGACATTCCTTTTACAATGATAATAACCTTCTCTAGTGCTACTGAACTGTAGCCTCAAAGCTTGCAATATAACGAGCTTTCTAATTTGTACTATTTGTCTCCAAAATTTGGTAGACATGACAAAACTTGTGTTATGATAACATGTTTTACAGCGGAGGTAATATTAAATGCCCAGAGCAGATTTTCAGGGACAGTCAATTCACAATATTTAATTGTCGAAGATACAGAGGTGTGGCTATTTAACTAGGATCAGCCTTATGACGACAATATACAAGTTACCCTCATGTTAGTTGGAGTCGATGATGTATCTCGTTTGAACTGTCTGGTTTATAAACATTTAATGCAGCCAATGGCCAAACTGTCTGGTTTGTAATGTGATAATTTGTGGATTCCTATTGGCTGTATGCTACTAGTGGCTACTTACAATTGCTGTGCAGTAAACCAAGCTCAATTTCACGTGCATAATTAAGCGTATTGATAGACTTTTGCCGTCGGTAGTTTATTGTCTGACAAAATAATATCTAATCTACTCGCCGCAGTCAAGTTTGTGTGTTCATAGGAATAAGGAGACAATGTAGGATTTTTTATTTCCCTGCTCTATGAGCAGCCACGATTACTCATTCATTTTAAAAATTCAATCGCAATGATATCAACTTATTCGACCAGCGTCATGGTCGTATTTGTTTCACTGTTGTTGACAAACATATAACCGCTCCTTATCACTGTGCACTTCCTCATTTGATTTATTGTATATGAGAATGATTTGGCGTAGCCTACTGGTATAAGTAAGGTCTTTAATTAATTCTTCAGTGCCTTTCTTGTGTTCTAGTTTCCTGAACACAATGGAGGAACATTTATTTATTAAAAGTGAGCCAGACTGGTTGACACATACAACTGAAGTCTCTAACATTGTGAGTTGCATTTTGATTGGTATATGGTGTAACATTGCATTCTTAGTGATGTGCATGACAAGTGAGGTTTAGTGACTTAACACACTACTTAATGGTAAATGGCACGCTAAAGCACACATATTGTGTGTGCATATTATTGATTGGGTCATGCTTGTGTTACTTCGCAGGAGACAACTGTCCTGTTGCCCTCGGATATCGTGAAAGACGAGGCTGCTGATATATTTGACGACGAAAGAATACCAGTTAAGGAGGAACATGAACTACAGGTAAATATCGGTTCTGCGTTATTTCTCTTGTAATATGGTAGCACTGAACGAAAGTATAACAAGCGATAACATCCTCTATAGTACATGAATTGGCCAAAATACATATCAAACGACGAGAAATAAATCAGGGCATGAAGTTTAAATAGATGTTTCCTCCTCTGTGACCCACCCAGCCATCCCAAACAGGATCACAACTTATATAAGCAAAATTCTAGCTTTGGCCGCCATTGTTCACATCAATCATTATCAACACAGTACTACCAACCTTGCCCTTACGGTACTATGTTGCACAACACCTGACCATTCTAACCTTCGTTTCGTCCAATACAATGGTTTTTGATAATGGTTACAGCCTAACTCGTTTCTATTAATTTTTTTTATTAAACAATGATTTTGTATCCGACTTTACTTTATCCCACATGCTGTCAACAATTTTTACGCCTCGTTATGTACCGCTAGAGTGAGCCTTGTTGACAGTTGAACGAGATGCAAGCGCTGTCCGAACATGGTAGCCGTTTTTAAAAGAGCCATAAATAACACATGTTTACGTACTTTAGCACATGCATGAGGTGCAGAAGTGACCAGGATTCCTCATTTCAATACGTAATTTCGCCCAGGAGATGAAACAAGGACACAAGGTATGTAAAAGTCAAATTCATGTCTGATGCAAATGTATAAGCCGCGATCTACTTTCATTCAGAATTAATGAATATTCTTCACCACATCTTTATTCTTCATTTTCTTGAAAACTTGACCGCCAACGAAACAAACAGAAAACCTTACATTCAGGCAATTGTGCTGAGCAATTACACGACTAATGACCTTTGCCTCTTGTAGTTCATTTGTCAACTCTTGATGTACAGGACCTGTTTGTAGAGTGCCATGTTCTCTAGAGTAATTTGTATAAATTCTTGTTTTAGACAGTTCAATTGGGGGCAGATGACGCCCCTCAAAACCTCCATGACTAACTTACTAACAGCTAAAGTGCATTCAATAACCTGAGTATCAACTTACACGACTATATCAATAGGAAGCTGCTTGACACCCACATGACCTGAGTATCATCTTACCACCACTATATCAATAGGAAGCTGCTTGACACCCACATGACCTGAGTATCAACTTACCACCACTATATCACTAGGAAGCTGCTTGACATCCACATGACCTGAGTATCAACTTACCACCACTATATCAATAGGAAGCGTCTTGACACCCACATGACCTGAGTATCAACTTACCACCACTATATCAATAGGAAGCTGCTTGACACCCACATGACCTGAGTATCTACTTACCACCACTATATCAATAGGAAGCGTCTTGGCACCCACATGACCTGAGTATCAACTTACCACCACTATATCAATAGGAAGCGTCTTGACACCCACATGACCCGAGTATCAACTTACCACCACTATATCAATAGGAAGCTGCTTGACACCCACATGACCTGAGTATCAACTTACCACCACTATATCAATAGGAAGCTGCTTGACACCCACATGACCTGAGTATCAACTTACCACCACTATATCAATAGGAAGCTGCTTGAGACCCACATGACCTGAGTATCATCTTACCACCACTATATCAATAGGAAGCTGCTTGACACCCACATGACCTGAGTATCAACTTACCACCACTATATCAATAGGAATCTGCTTGACATCCACATGAACTGAGTATCAACTTACCACCACTATATCAATAGGAAGCGGCTTGACACCCACATGACCTGAGTATCAACTTACCACCACTATATCAATAGGAAGCTGCTTGACACCCACATGACCTGAGTATCAACTTACCACCACTATATCAATAGGAAGCTGCTTGACACCCACATGACCTGAGTATCAACTTACCACCACTATATCAATAGGAAGTTGCTTGACACCCACATGACCTGAGTATCAACTTACCACCATTATATCAATAGGAAGCTGCTTGACACCCACATGACCTGAGTATCAACTTACGACCACTATATCAATAGGAAGCTGCTTGACACCCACATGACCTGAGTATCAACTTACCACCACTATATCAATAGGAAGCTGCTTGACACTCACATGACCTGAGTATCAACTTACCACGACTATATCAATAGGAAGTTGCTTGACACCCACATGACCTGAGTATCAACTTACCACCATTATATCAATAGGAAGCTGCTTGACACCCACATGACCTGAGTATCAACTTACCACGACTATATCAATAGGAAGCTGCTTGACACCCACATGACCTGAGTATCAACTTACCACCACTATATCAATAGGAAGTTGCTTGACACCCACATGACCTGAGTATCAACTTACCACCATTATATCAATAGGAAGCTGCTTGACACCCACATGACCTGAGTATCAACTTACCACCACTATATCAATAGGAAGCTGCTTGACACCCACATGACCTGAGTATCAACTTACCACGACTATATCAATAGGAAGCTGCTTGACACCCACATGACCTGAGTATCAACATACCACGACTATATCAATAGGAAGTTGCTTGACACCCACATGACCTGAGTATCAACTTACCACCACTATATCAATAGGAAGCTGCTTGAGACCCACATGACCTGAGTATCATCTTACCACCACTATATCAATAGGAAGCTGCTTGACACCCACATGACCTGAGTATCATCTTACCACCACTATATCAATAGGAAGCTGCTTGAGACCCACATGACCTGAGTATCATCTTACCACCACTATATCAATAGGAATCTGCTTGACACCCACCTGACCTGAGTATCAACTTACCACCACTATATCAATAGGAAGCTGCTTGACACCCACATGACCTGAGTATCATCTTACCACCACTATATCAATAGGAATCTGCTTGACACCCACATGACCTGAGTATCAACTTACCACCACTATATCAATAGGAAGCTGCTTGACACCCACATGACCTGAGTATCAACTTACCACCACTATATCAATAGGAAGCTGCTTGACACCCACATGACCTGAGTATCAACTTACCACCACTATATCAATAGGAAGCTGCTTGACACCCACATGACCTGAGTATCATCTTACCACCACTATATCAATAGGAAGATGCTTGACACCCACATGACCTGAGTATCATCTTACCACGACTATATCAATAGGAAGCTGCTTGACACCCACATGACCTATCATCTTACCACCACTATATCAATAGGAAGCTGCTTGACACTCACATGACCTGAGTATCAACTTACCACCATTATATCAATAGGAAGCTGCTTGACACCCACATGACCCGAGTATCAACTTACCACCACTATATCAGTAGGAAGCTGCTTGACACCCACATGACCTGAGTATCAACTTACCACGACTATATCAATAGGAAGCTGCTTGACACCCACATGACCTGAGTATCAACTTACCACCACTATATCAATAGGAAGCTGCTTGACACCCACATGACCTGAGTATCATCTTACGACCACTATATCAATAGGAAGCTGCTTGACACCCACATGACCTGAGTATCAACTTACCACCACTATATCAATAGGAAGCTGCTTGACACCCACATGACCTGAGTATCAACTTACCACCACTATATCAATAGGAAGCTGCTTGACACCCACATGACCTGAGTATCAACTCACCACCACTATATCAATAGGAAGCTGCTTGACACCCACATGACCTGAGTATCAACTTACCACGACTATATCAATAGGAAGCTGCTTGACACCCACATGACCTGAGTATCAACTTACCACGACTATATCAATAGGAAGCTGCTTGACACCCACATGACCTGAGTATCATCTTACCACCACTATATCAATAGGAAGCTGCTTGACACCCACATGACCTGAGTAGAGATCGTTATTGTTTCTGTTTACTTGTCTCGGGATCCACTGTTCCATTATTCTTCATTTCATCACCCCTAGTTTGGCTCCCCCTCAATTCTGATCCTGAAATTATAGGTACCGTAATCATGATTTGTTGCACCTTAATCGACAGTTCTCTTTAGTAAGTTACCTGATAAATGTTCCTAATTTCTTTAGGTTTCACAACTCTTCCTAACCTTCATGGTATAATGGTGTAATTGCTTAGCACAACTGCCTGGAAAATATGGTATTCTGACATAAAAATTAACAAAAATTGCGGTGATCATGAAGACTGTTGTCCCCCAACGTGAATGGTTTTAGTGATATCACGAACATTTTCTCCATGATGCACTGCTTCTTCACTTCTTTTAATGTGTTAAATAATTGCCATGCTTTGAGTCTGAGACTGATTTCTTCCCTATTGCACTTGTTAATATTTTTACACAACACAGCCGCCTCCTCCACGTCAACTAATAGATGATTTTATTACTGCAATCTGGCCGCCATGGCCTTCAATAACGAAGCTACACTGCATACAGTTTTATAGAATAGCATTTCTCCTCTTTAGCTCTGGTATTAAACTTTGCAATTTGCAGCACGATTTCACACAGTACGACGACTGACCATGCTTTAACAGTTCGCAAGTGTACCATTCGTTCATCAAAAAGTGTGTGAAATATTCGACGCGTTACTAGCGTATTCCGCACTGGCAAATAAATGTTCTCCACCGTATAATAAATGATTTCAATAAATGTTTACAGCTTTCAGCACCATGCGGCCCAATGCACTAATCTCCGCACTCAAGCTGTTTAGCGTTCGACAAGTACTGTGCAGTAATAAGTAAGCGTTTCCGGCGTCTTCCATCTGTGACCAGTCATGTTGCTTCTTCACCATGTCCTCCAACATCATTCCAAATATTTGTTACTGGCGCCGATAACATAGATGTTAGGCCCCTTAAAGCAACAATTATCAATACCATGTTTATTATTCCCACATAGAATAATGTCTAATATCATGCAGTATATTTCCAACTCAGTTCATTGTGTTGTTTGGGTCTACTATTATTTAAATATTTGTTTCCATCTCTTAAGTCTGATGAAGTTCACAGCTCACTCGATCCTTCCACAGCACCCTCATGCATGTTTCTCCATGTAATATCTCAGCTCGCAATTTCTGTGCATAATTTGATGTTACGTAGTCTGACGTAGAATTCAGATATAGGCGCGCTTAATGATTAAGTGAACGGGGGAATATGGTGTGCCCATATTGATCCGAGATACCTCTGAGTCGAAAGCCAAATCAACCCTCGTGAGATCCCTTCACCAGCAAACACACATGGATTTGAGCTGGTCCCACACGAGACCGTTACTCTCAGGTTTTGGGTGTGGTTATGAAACTAGACCAAGCCCATGCTAATTAATAAAGAGAAGGTTCAAAATATTCTACAAATAACCACACATTTTAAGATATAAACTCCTGTCCTTGAGTGATTTATTCACCAAAAGTCCCTAGCTTACTCTTTATTGTTGGTTAGTCCACAAGCTAACTAGAAAATAAACACTCCTGAAAATAAATTTCATCTTACATTACGGTGCGAATATCACCTCCAGAAGTCTTTATTCCGAGACTTCATTAAAATAGAAGCTAAGAAATGGTACAAAAATAGTTCCAACGCAAATGCGAATGTGAATTATTCATCAGATCTAATTACAGTACTCCTATCTTCGGTAGATGCCTAATCCCCTGTCGTTCCACATCGTTCAGTAACATCTGACAAAGAAACCAGAATAAAAATAATAAGTACGATGGAACTACATCCACCAATTATTTTAATTAAACGTAATCCCGTTAGCCAAATCCTGTACAAAGTATCCTACAAAACGTCGCGTCTGAAACTCATTCCTAAGCTGTACAAGAAGCAAGTGACACAAACAAAATATGTACAAGAATAAACATGATCTCGACTGGGTTGTCGTATTGTTGACAGCTCAACTGTTCCTTCAGAAAGTCGTCTCACAATCATTGAAGTCTCATATTTCTTATCTAGGTCTTGTATGTCACATTGTATTTGGATGGTATTCAAAATGATGGAACACTGTGTATGATTTATTTCCACCAATGTAAAGGAACGTGTTTGTAAAACAAGTAATTTCTCTGCAGGATGATACTGATCTGACTGAGGATATTAAGATAGAAGAATGTTCGATACCAGAGCTTGTTCCACGAAGGGAGGAAATAGAAAGTCCTTCATTAGCGAGTGATGGAGATTTGAAAGAGGTAAGTACCTTTTGGGTTACTACTTGTTGCACCTCATAAGAGACATCACCTGATCGCCATCTTCCTCTCACCATTGCAATTAAGGGAATACAAAATAGTGTATTCAGACCGTACTGATGACAGATGGAAGCTCTCTGTTATTAGGTTGGGTTCGGTACAGAAGGTACAAGTCGTGTAGAAGATTGCCTGCTGCCGGCTTAATAATAAAGATAATAATCATAACTCTGACACGTGAAATTTGCTTTCCCGAAATTGTACTTGAAATGATACCGGAGAGGAAATGTGATAAATATTCCTTTAGATTCTCTCCTCACTACTACAATACGTGAGAAATGATCGGTGACAACTTCTATTTATTTATATGAGGGAGAATGATAAACACATCATATCATTTACCGTGCGTTAATCTCAAATATCAAGTTATAGCTATTAACCACCTTATGCAAATATTGCGGGATGAGTCCACCTGAACAAACAAAATCTGAATACTGAATATCAGATCAAAATCCTATCAAACTAACGTATTGCTTCTATCACTGATTATATCAAACGTCGAAAAACCTGTAGGGTAAGCCATGGTACAAAATCAAACTAATGAAAAAACTTGAGTATTCTGATTATTTACACGAGCCTCGACTCGAACCTGTGACCCTTCACTCTACAGTGGTTGATCTGCATGTGTGGATAGACCGAGGAACCAGGATCTCATAATCTATAAATGGGTTTTAAAATAACGTTCCCGTCCAATATAAGACATAAAACAGAAAATTCTACCTCGAAATAAATGAATTCACCCTTCCAGTGGACTATACTGAACAATCAAAATCGAAACTGCAAATCCACAAATCTTATCTGAACTGGAAACACATAGGGGAAAAAACTTCCCTAGCTAACAGTCAGCTGATCCAATGTTAACGACCACTTAAATATTGAACTTACTATCGTCTCAGTAAGCCTGAAATATCAAACTCAATATCTATCACCAACACTTCAGTTCACTTCAGGATGATATGTGTGATTCATTTCTCGCTGAAGCGCCAAGATCACATGTATCTCCGTTGAACAATCAAAATGCCTTTGTGGTTATGCATATCATTTGTATCCGAAGTACGTCCAGAAAGTAAGTTCCGTTTGGTAATAACATTATATTGTGTACAGATACAGAAAAATTATTTAAGTGAAAACCCAACTCACTCGAACCTAACCATCAACTATTTGGCTCCTATGGCTCGCAGATAGAGTCTCTCACAGGCCTATGTCGAATATTCACATATTATATGTTTACGTGCCTCGAAGAACATTATTATTCAACGCTTGTGGAATCGCTACAATGAGACAGGCCAGTTGACAAGGAGAGTTGGTCAAGACCGTGGACGCATGACAACCCCAAATGATGACCGATATCTGACCATCTATGCGTCGCGGCTTCGTTCAGCAACTGCCAGAGAACTGCAACACGACCTCAGGAGGGTCACTGGAGTCACGGTGTCCGACCAGACTGTAAGGAACAGGTTAAGAAAAGTGTCCTTACGACCCAGACGTCCTGTTCGAGTGACCCGTTTAACGCAGCAACATCACGCAGCTCGCCTTCTGTTTGCGTGTACCCACGCCAACTGACAACTTCGCCAATGGAGTCCTGTGTTGTTCACAGAGGAGTCCAGATTTCCACTGACACAGCGTGATGGACGTCAACGTGTATGGAGAGGCCGTGGTGGGCAGTACATGCCAAATGTTGTCCAGGAAGTCGACCGATTCGGACAAGGTTCAGTGATGGTGTGAGGTGGCATCAGTATTGATGGCCGTACGGTTCTTGTCGTCGTCCATGGTAATCTTACTACTGCGGGGTACATCAAGCAGATACTGCTGCAGCATGCATACGGTGTTGGCCCTGAATTCGTACTCATGCACGACAATGCCAGGGTTCATGTAGTGCGCATAACCAGAGTTGTCTTGCGAGAACTGGACATTTAAGAGATGGAATGGCCAACAGTGAGTCCTGACCTTAATCCCATCAAGTATGTGTGGGATAGGTTTGACAGAAGTGTTCAAGGGTGCCCTGTTCCAACACCGGCGCTCCAAGACCTCGAACAGGCTCTTATTGAAGAATGGGACCTGATACCCCCGCAATGTGACTTCCGCCGACTTATACGGAGCATGCCATGTAGGTGCCAAGCTGTTATAAATGCTCGTGGAGAACATACACCATACTGAAGCATTCCAACTGTGATACAATCCACCCAGGGGTACGGTTTTCACTTTGTTTTCGCCACTATTTGGACATTTCCGTTTGTGTTCTGAAAATTAACGAGAATCTGTCGATATTCTTTTGTATACGTCAACTGTAAAGAATAAAGGTTTAGTAGGTTATTATACCTGGGTGTGAGGTATTGCCCCCTCCAAATCGCTACTTTAGGCTATCACAAATATCAACAAAAACTAGGGATAAAAAGTATCCTAACTGGACTATGTTATATTAACATTCACAAATCCTCTTCCATAAACAGGAAATGACGAAGAAATATAGAGCAAAAAGGATAACTTATCATGTTTTCATCCCCCTCCGTAGTTTATGGCCAAGGACGTCCCCTTTGATAACGACTAATTCATAATTATAAAGTAGCCACTCATTTCAATGATGTCTTACATCTTGCTCACACAAATGTTGTGTACACATTACAATTTATTTCACTGTAAACATTTTTGATTATGTTGCCTAATTAATATGATACACAAACTTTTATACACTCCCTAGCCACTCCGGTCATGTGACTGGATTCTCCACTGTCGTTTGTTCTCCTCACGCATGGTGTTTACTTGGTGGTTTACACGAACAAATGACTTCAAACTCCTCACCTTTATTTTTAGCCTACTTTTCACATTTTGAAAAAATGAGGAAAAAGTAGACTTATGAGATCGATCCGGGCAAATGTGTGTCTGTCTGTTCTTTTGTCTGTCTGTCTGTCTGTGTGTGTGTCCCTCCCCCCCCTATCAACTCTTAAACGGCTGCAGCAATCGAAACAAAGTTTGGTAGGAGTAAAGATCTATACCTGAATATCTCAATGCCGTATTTGAAAATGATGTCAGTGCTACCAACTGCTTAAAAATCCCAATTGAAATTTTAGCTCCATGTTGGATATCTTGGAAGGTATGAATGGGAGCTACTTCAAAATTGGCACACGTATAGATAATAATATTTCAGTTTAATTTCCAGGAGGCCATACATGGCAGTGTTGCCAAAATGATTATAAGCCTGCTGATAGGTCCAATTTTTAAATGCATGTATCTTCTACACTATCAATTGGAATTCAACCAAATTTTGTATGTGCTATGTTCACATAAACAGGTATGGCTAAGCGTATTCTTAAGATCCACCAGGGTTGCCAACTGTTAATAAATGCTCTCAATTACTTTTATCCAAATACCAATATATCAGAACGTATGCAAGCCGACACCTTTAAACTATGCACACGTATAGTACCTGACATTCTATATTAATTTGGTGTAACTTATATACGTCAGTGCTACCAACATGATTCTAAGCATGCTAAAAGGTCCAACTTTAAATACATGTAACTTCTATACAATCATTTGGATTTCAACCAAATTTCGTATGTGCTATGTGTACCATAACAGATATGACTATGCGTATTCTTAAGAGCAACCAGGGCTGCCAACTGTTAAAAAAGGCTGTCTCTATTTTTGTTACCCTAATATCAATATATCAGAAAGTATGCAAGCCAATAGCTCTAAACTTTGCACACGTATAGTACCTGGCATTCTAGATTAATTTGGAGTAACATATACGTCAGTACTGCCAACATGATTCTAAGCCTGCTGATAGGTCCAATTTTAAAATGCATGTAACTTCTATACTAACTAATGGATTCATTCAAGATTGGCACAACAACAATAGATCGTATTATTTCAGATTATTTCTGACCAATACATGCCATTTTTGCCAACATGATTTTACGCGTGCTGTTAGATCCAATGTTTAATTGCATGTAACGTCAATGCTATCCATTGGACTTCAACCAAATGTTGTTTTCAGTACCTTAAGAGATGGAACTAAGAATATATTCAGTCACCAGGGCTGCCAACTGTAGGGCTCTATTAGGCTACATTATGCCAGGTAGCCTGTACAGTATTTCGAACTTATTTGAAATTTCTATATTACCAACTTAATTTCGTCATTATTCTAGATAGATCCATATAGATATAGATTAATCATTGGCATGAAACTTAAATTTTAAGAAATTTTAGGCTCTTTAGTTCGTCACGGAACTTCTTGTTATAGTTCCCTTCGATTACCATATTTTCCATAGAATCATTATATTTGTCTAATTCGTGCTCTGAATGGGCTTGTCTTCGCTGTTCTATGACGCGCCCCACGGATTTCTATAGGCAGGAGATTCACCGTATAGACACCTGCCAAGGAGTGGTCGGTACGCAACTCTGCTGTCCTGGCCTTCATCGTCTGTATTGGTGATCTATTTTGCCTGTCTCCCTTGTCATTATGTATTGTGAAATTCTGCCGCTCTGTTTGCAGTGAAATATTTGCTTGTAATTTAAACTTCCTCACGTAATTTGTTGTCGAGCATAATCTTGATTAAATCGTTGCCAGCTATCAACTCTAGAATTTTATCAAGTATGTGGCCTTGGTCTTAAATCATAGACTAAGGGGCACAATACGTTCCTGCCGATTACTGAAATAACTATGGTTAAGTAGAGGACATTGATTTATAAATATGAAGTTCAAAGTCAATGTATATCCACTTCAAGCTGGGAGTTATGTCCCAAATACACGGATGAGAACGGATAGGTGCAGAAAAGTGGCGTATAAGGCCTTTCATGTTCACCGTCGAAAAATATCAGCTTCACTTTTATTTGTATGTTAACACTGAAAAATCTCCATTACTGTATTTTACATTTCTTATAACTGATTAAGATGTGTGTAAGTATTTCTACCCTTATTATTCCCGTTTCCACAGTGTTGGGAGGGAGATTGAGAGAGTTCCTATGGGGCAACGGTTCTTTTTACAGCCGGAGTTTATGAGAACAAAATTCTTGTGTAGAAGTGACGCTTCCAGCAAACGTTAACATGTTTGTGTTTCTTGATGTCTACTTTTCTCTTTGTTGTTTTTGACCTTTGCCGTCAGTAATCCATCATGTGTGATGTTTCTCAATATGTACGTTGATGTTATAGATTAAACCCACTTTATTACCTGTATGTAGTGTTTAGTCAGAATTAAATTTGGTGAGGAGATGTTGAGAAGTGTCCACGGCATATTAAGACATATAATACTATAGCGTTTTATAGAAAGCCGACGCACAGTGTGGCAAGAGTGCCTCAAAGGCGGCATTAATTCTAATTTTACTTAATAGGATTTCTAAGTTATACATCATTATCAAGGACATGTTTGTGTGTTACGAAAAGTCAAAATACAGTTCATTTGACATTTGTTTATTAATAAAAAAAAGTTGTAAAACTTAGTACAAATTATAACTGTAGCAAAATAATTATTATGAAAATGCAGAAAGCAACTTAAATCACATGAATCATCAGAACAAGTGAAAGTACAATATTGTCTCAATTACTATCATCATCCTCATCATCATCGCGACTCCTGGGACTATTTGTATATATGAATGGATTTTAATAAATCTAATCCTTCTTTTGGCCTTGAAGATTTATTTTTGAAAGTTTCCTCTTGCTGGTGATAAGTGGATCAGAACTCACCAATCAGTAATTTAAAATATCGGCATTTGTTTTCTGTCGACTACATTTTCTGGAAGAAGTTTCCCGGCAATTTTTGAAGTCCTTATTACGTGCTTCCTGTGCTTTCTCTGTTTACTGTCGTATAAGAAGCAATGTGGACGATACTGTATCATGTATCAAATATTTATGCAGTGTAGGGGACATATTGCAACATGGGTATTTCGAACGAAATATCTTGCTGTGCTATATGCAAAAACTCTAATTTTTTCAAGATTTCCAGAAGTTTTCTCCTCGTGATGAGCATTTTATTTGAGCTGGTACCTGAAATACCGTAAACCCAGACAAGATTGTATTTGACGCCCTCCGATTTTCATCTGTTATTGATTTTTTTTATCATTTAGAAAAAAGTTTCAAAACTAAACTGATCTACAATATGGAGGCCACAACCACTGAAGAAATCAACAATGCATGCTCGGACTGCCTCGGAACATACCTAATTACCTTCCTTTATCTCAAGATGGTAAATATAAGCAGACGTTTAAAGAACGATTTTTCTGACAAACAAATATTACAACTAAGAACATACCTGAACACGAAGGTTCCCTGGCGAAACAATGAAATAATTCCGAAAACACGACTCATGTTCACCAGAAACTAAGGGCTGTCAATAACTTGCGTGGGACACGTCTTGTCTGCTCTGTAATATCTCAACTACTGTGGGCTCCCCAAGTGGTCAATGTCACAACGTGTTTCAACATAGTCGAACAAGTCTTCTAGTGTTCTGCTATACGAATAAATATCATACGACCAATTTCAGTTTTTGAATCAATGCCACATTTGAGGCACTCTTGCCCCTCTGTGCGACGGTGGGTTTCAAACCCAGTTGTCTTCAGAGCGGGGAAGTACCCTGACCACTTGGCCTGGATCATGAAGTTTTGTGATATTTTAAATAAGCTCAGCTCCTTTCCTCAAGCCACTTTTTTTTATAATAGCGACTACATTTTTGATAGCTTTTGAAATAAGCAATGAGTTGGAGCGAAGCTATTGAAATTAAAGTCAACGTCACTGCAGTCAGAACTGCTCCAAGCATTCTTTTGTCCGGTGAACTCTACCGGTGATTCATCAGGGAGATAGAATCACTGGCCCAGGTCCTTGAATCTTTTCCAGTTTTGCAACGATCAAATCCCGGCACCATAAAATCATGCCCTGGATTGAGTTCAGAAGAGAGGTTATAACGTCCAAGAACAAGTCGGTGTCATATCATATAATACAGTTTAAGTTGGCTGGAGATGATTGCCTAAAAGATCAAGATAGGTTTCCTAATAAATCCAACCAGGAGGATTAAACACCACCTCGGCCAGCCTTAAGAAGGAAACACGTGATGTCTTATTACATTTCACTTTTGTGAAACGGAATGTTTATTTCTAGAAAATTAATAATATTTTGCAGTACCGTAGTAACTCTAATAACTGCTGTTGATACGAGTATGTAATGTACATACAGTCGGCCTACTCCTTGCCGTAAAAACATTATGTAGTGGCAAAATGTATGTTAAATAGTCTACACAACACTCTATTTAGTTGTGCTTACTGCAATTGGCTAACTCGAAGTATGTACAAATTTAACAGCCATAATCATAAATTCTGCAGTGTTCTGTGAAAATATTCATGTAGAATATTTTTTATATGACATAAAGTGAGTGATTTATATGTTCATTGTTCAAAGCTGTCAGGTAGAAGTGTTGAGGGCCAAGACACTTGTAAGTGACCTGTGAGACTGAAATGGAACAAGAGGTTGGATTAGCCCCTTATATTCTTACTGCTAGGAATTGCTTATTACATATTATTTCTTCAGCCCTTTAACCTATTTCTTTATTGCACTGTTCACCACATTTTCTCTCACGCTAAGATTTACTAGACCTATAAAGGAAGGATGGCTCTTTTAAGAAAAGACTTGTATAATGCAGTAACATACGCTGGAGAATAAGAAAGTAGGGGCTGATAACCTCAGTGTTCCGCCCCTTAAAGCCTCAATAACTTACTAACTAAAACAAGAAAGTAATTTCAGTCAGTGGTATAGCTAATATATCCTCACATCAAGTTGAGCTGTGCTGTAAAGTTACATTATTTGTTATTAATTTTGTAGAAGCGTAAGATAACACCTCAGAAATTAATGATTTATTTTTGTCGCTAGGATATAAAAGAAGAAACCCATGATGACGAGAGGGATGCAAATACAAATCATCCAAATGAGTAAGTAGACAACAAAATAAGGATTTTTTTTTTGGTGAATTCTATCTAACAATGTTCGCTTTTAATAAGTTATCCTCTTTTTATGTATGTCATTGAACATATTTATGTGTGTTATTGTCTGACACAAGTTGGTAATGATGTTAAGTATTTTAGCAGCCCAGAAACTAACCATTCTCATTCAGAGTATTTCAGTAGATACGGGGTGTTACTAAATATGTGGGACTCCATTAGGACCTGACAAGCAAAACATGTCCGGTAAACATATGGTGTGTGTGCCTTGTTTGTGGTGTGCATAACACAGACGGGGGCACGATGCTAGTTGGTCATGTGTGGAGGGCACACAGGCCACTTGTACGCTTCGTCACTATTCAAGTCCAAACAAATGTATAGGGCGTCAGGGACCGACATCGTGGCGTGCTCGTTCTCCCGATCTCAACCAATTAGACTTCTACTTATGTGGTCATTTACAGGCCATTGTGTGTTCCACACCAATTCATAACGTGGGCATGCATACATATTCCTTGTACCAAACCTTAGGCAGTTAGTTCGCCAACATAAAGGACTTTGGCTGATGAAATACCCTTATTTTCGTAACTCACCTGTCCGACAGTGTCTTCAATATTCCTTTACAGGTCAAACTAGTCGTTGAAAAGAAGATGTCTTCCCTCTCAAATTAATAACAATATGTTTATTGCAGCAAACTGGCCATACAAATTAACATAACACTAATCACAACAAAACTTGATCAATGATACATATCTTTCTGTACATGTAACGACATGATATCTGTCTCATAACTCTCCACGGAGACTACATATACAGGTCACGCATGGATCATGGAATCTCTCTGTCCAGCATAACTTATGGTGGAAACCATGCACCGCAAGCCTTGTGACAAGATGGTAATTCGCCTCCCTCCAATCCTTTCTAGTCATAGCATTTGTACTGGAGAAATCGACCCATATTTGTTGATTTTTTCTTGGTGTTCAAGTACAGCTTCTTCATAAGCTGGCGTGGATGGTAACAGCATTTTCAATCGTAGATCTTCAAGCAATATTGTTTCATTCGTCATCTCGTAAACCAGTCTGGATGGCGTAAATTTAGAAACGCTAAGTGCTCGCTTCAGGAACGTCGCTTTAATTTTCTTAATGTCTTTTAAATTATTTCTTGTAAGGTACTGCCAAATTACTTGTATACCATAAGTGATTATTGGTACAATTTTGGTATTAAAGAGCTTCATCGCAGTTTGGATTGAAATCTTGGAGAGGTGTTGAATGTCGTTCATGGCCTTTGTCCTTCACATGCGCCGTATAGGTTGTTCCTTGGGTTTGCAGTATAAAGCCCAGGTATTTGAATTTATTCACATTGTTAAGTGGTTGGTGATCTAGGATGATTACATCATCAATCGCTTTTCTGCCTCCTCTTCTGAACGTCATTTTTACCGTCTTATTCCTCTTTATAGTTAGGTCTGTTTCCCTCTCTAATTAGTGGGGTGATATATTTTATGAGTGTTTGGACAGCATTAATGAGATTATTTGAAGGCCGTTGCATGGAACATTAACTGGACCTTAATGGAAATCTTGTTTTTCATTTTGAGAAGTGCCGCTTCTTCTTTCGTACAAAATAAAGTAGGAAAGACCAGTCGTCTAAGTTTGCAAAATCGTCGTGTAAGCTCTCCAAAGTTTCGGACAATTTACAGCTATAAGTTTAATGGGTGAGTTAACATTAAATTATATGTAATGAATTTATGCAGCTTATGATTTTTACACATTGAGGTACATTTTGATCCCTGTCAGAATGATTTATTTCCTTATTATATGAAACTGTGACGTAACCTTACGTTTCAAAATCAATTCAACGGACGTCATCGTTTTTTGTACTCAGTGCGAAAAACATTATATTAGGGTCATATTATCTAATTCTACGTAGAAGAAAGCTGACCACTGAAATGTAACATTCAACTGCTGGTATTGATACCGTCCGCACTCAGTGCCAGCCGACGCTAGAGCCTCCTATCGGTTGTAACAAACAACCTCCACAAGTCACGTCACTTTCTCTTCTATACGATACGGTTTAACTAACGTTGGTGGTGAAGTATGTGTGCTAAAGTAGAACTTTGACGTGATACGTAATTGGTTAGTTCTTAATACTTGATTCTGAAGGGCAGCTACAGTACAAATTTAGCCTTGCTTTACTTGTCCCTCAGATGGTGAACATATTTTTATCAATAATCAAATAATATCTAATCTGCGCACTGATGCAATGCAGCAAGCAACGGGAAACTATAGCCGTAAAGTTTTTGCCGACGAGATCTGGAGGAATAAGAATCTCTTAAATTTTTCTCATCATCTATCGGTTAGCATAGTTGTACGTCGCTTCGGAAGTTGGGATTCGATTTCTTGCTCTGCCATGAATTGTAATTCTGGTCGGAGGGCTGGATCGGGATACACTCAGCCTGTTGGGTGTCATTCCCTCTCCAGCCATCCGCAAATTTATTTTTCCACGTCTCTCACTTCTTCTGCAGGCAAACGAGATTTAATATTGGGATCTGATTTTGATTAGCCATTAGAACCAACAGACATATGTGATATCCCTGAGTTGCTACGTTGGATATGGGCATATAGTCTCATCAGTTTATTCTTTTATAATTATGTTGGATTTTTTCACAGGCATATCGAGGGTAACAAAACTATGTTTTCAGGAAGTATAACAATGTGCCTAAATCTAGCAAAGTAGCTGATGAATTGGAATATTGTCATTGCAATGAATTTCATGAATTATGCTTCTATTTTTTTACTACAATACAAGATAATGAAACGACAGCCTAGTTGGGACTCTAAAGTTCTCAAAGCAGAGTGATGGAAGGGGTTGCCCGTGGCCATTTACAAGCATTGGCATTAGTTACAAATATAATCAAGCTCAAAGCTTATATGTAGAAAAATAATTGTTGTGCTCAAAACGAAAAACTATATCTCTCACAAGATAAGTATTAAGAGTTTTAGCGAGATTAGACATAGTCTTGATTATGAAAAATCAGTAATCAAGAAGCATAGATTGAGAATGACCATAGGTAGGAAACTAGCTGAGCGACCTTTACTAGCGACACTCATCTAAAGAGAAATCATAAACCTGACAAAAATAGCTTAGAAAGTTTTAGTAAGAGCACAACAATCGAAAGATATAATTGGCAAAGTTCACGAGGCTACCGTGGCTAAACATTTAAATCCATGCAACTGATATAATTTTAAAGCCATTGGAATACTGATCTTGCCACATTAAAAAATGTAGCAGTTGCTAGCAACTAGTTAGTCTCAGAACGAAATTGGACTTAAAGACAAATAATGAAAAGTTGCAATTATCGAATAGACTTGATAAGTTGAGTGAGAATATCACGAGAAAACGTTCCCCATTAGACACAATGAAGATTTACTAGAGATAAAATAGTTGAAAATTTGCTAATCCTAACAACTTGGAAACAGCAAGAGTCGCCGTGAATACTTGAAATATCATTTATAAATGGGAATAGAGGGCTTGCAACAGGGCCTAGACTGCACAAGGATGATATGAGCTTGGACCTAGACTGCACAAGGATGATATGAGCTTGGGTCTAGACTGCACAAGGATGATATGAGCTTGGGTCTAGACTGCACAAGGATGATATGAGCTTGGGCCTAGACTGCACAAGGATGATATGAACTTGGGTCTAGACTGCACAAGGATGAAATGAGCTTGGGTCTAGACTGCACAAGGATGATATGAGCTTGGGCCTAGACTGCACAAGGATGATATGAGCATGGGCCTAGACTGCACAAGGATGATATGAGCATGGGCCTAGACTGCACAAGGATGATATGAGCATGGGCCTAGACTGCACAAGGATGATATGAGCTTGGGCCTAGACTGCACAAGGATGATATGAGCTTGGGCCTAGACTGCACAAGGATACTATGAGCTTGGGCCTAGATGGTGCAAGGATGATATGAGCATGGGCCTAGACTGCACAAGGATGATATGAGCTTGGGTCTAGACTGTACAAGGATGATATGAGCTTGGGTCTAGACTGCACAAGGATGATATGAGCTTGGGCCTAGACTGCACAAGGATGATATGAGCTTCGGCCTAGACTGCACAAGGATGATGTGAGCTTGGGCCTAGACTGCACAAGGATTATATGAGTTTGGTCCTAGGCTGCACAAGGATGATATGAGCTTGGACCTTGACTGCACAAGGATGATATGAGCTTGGACCTAGACTGCACAAGGATGATATGAGCTTGGGCCTAGACTGCACAAGGATGATATGAGCTTGGGCCTAGGCTGCACAAGGATGATATGAGCTTGGGCCTAGACTGCACAAGGATGATATGAGCTTGGGCCTAGACTGCACAAGGATGATATGAGCTTGGACCTAGACTGCACAAGGATGATATGAGCTTGGGCCTAGGCTGCACAAGGATGATATGAGCTTGGGCCTAGACTGCACAAGGATGATATGAGCTTGGACCTAGACTGCACAAGGATGATATGAGCTTGGGCCTAGACGTCACAAGGATGATATGAGCTTGGGCCTAGGCTGCACAAGGATGATATGAGCTTGGGCCTAGACTGCACAAGGATGATATGAGCTTGGACCTAGACTGCACAAGGATGATATGAGCTTGGGCCTAGGCTGCACAAGGATGATATGAGCTTGGGCCTAGACTGCACAAGGATGATATCAGCTTGGACCTAGACTGCACAAGGATGATATGAGCTTGGGCCTAGACTGCACAAGGATGATATGAGCTTGAGCCTAGACTGCACAAGGATGATATGAGCTTGGGCCTAGACTGCACAAGGATGATATGAGCTTGAGCCTAGACTGCACAAGAATGATATGAGCTTGGACCTAGACTGCACAAGGTTGATATGAGCTTGGGCCTAGGCTGCACAAGGATGATATGAGCTTGGGCCTAGACTGCAAAAGGATGATATGAGCTTGGACCTAGACTGCACAAGGATGATATGAGCTTGGGCCTAGACTGCACAAGGATGATATGAGCTTGAGCCTAGGCTGCACAAGGATGATATGAGCTTGGGCCTAGGCTGCACAAGGATGATATGAGCTTGGACCTAGACGTCACAAAGATGATATGAGCTTCGGCCTAGACGTCACAAGGATGATATGAGCTTGGGCCTAGACGTCACAAAGATGATATGAGCTTGGGCCTAGACTGCACAAGGATGATATGAGCTTGGACCTAGACTGCACATGGATGATATGAGCTTGGACCTAGACTGCACAAGGATGATATGAGCTTGAGCCTAGACTGCACAAGGATGATATGAGCTTGGGCCTAGACTGCACAAGGATGATATGAGCTTGGGCCAAGACTGCACAAGGATGATATGAGCTTGGACCTAGACTGCACAAGGATGATATGAGCTTGGGCCTAGATGTCACAAGGATGATTTGAGCTTGGGCCTATACTGCACAAGGATGATATGAGCTTGGGCCTAGACTGCACAAGGATGATATGAGCTTGGGCCTAGATGTCATAAGGATGATTTGAGCTTGGGCCTAGACTGCACAAGGATGATATGAGCTTGGGCCTAGACGTCACAAGGATGATATGAGCTTCGGCCTAGACGTCACAAAGATGATATGAGCTTGGGCCTAGACGTCACAAGGATGATATGAGCTTCGGCCTAGACGTCACAAAGATGATATGAGCTTGGGCCTAGACGTCACAAGGATGATATTAGCTTGGACCTAGACTGCACAAGGATGATATGAGCTTGGGCCTAGACGTCACAAGGATGATATGAGCTTGGGCCTAGATGTCACAAGGATGATATGAGCTTGGGCCTAGACTGCACAAGGATGATATGAGCTTGGGCCTAGACTGTACAAGGATGATATGAGCTTGGACCTAGACTGCACAAGGATGATATGAGCGTGGGCCTAGACTGCACAAGGATGATATGAGCTTGGACCTAGATGGTGCAAGGATGAAACGGAGCCCAGGCGGCAATAGAACGATGAGAGCTTGGAAGCTTGTAAAGTTACAATAAATTTAAAGTTTTTAAACTTCGAGAATGTTCCAACTATCCATCAGTTGGACCAAGGAACGCGGTTGACGAATACCACTGATTTATTGCAGAAATGACAGTTAATTACAAATTCAAAAAGGGGGAGGACGTCCCTTGAACAGAACCTCAGATTTACAAAAAAAACTGCAATGATTATGTAATATACTTAATTTAAATCTAATAGTTGAGGGTGAAGAGAGGACGAAAGGAAATTAGGTCTTTTTACTGTTTGTGAATGGGTACCCAAAACTGGAACTGATTGTACGGCAAACCAGATTATTTTTAGGCGCTATATGTACTTTTTAACTTTGAAGTTGTGGATAGAGTTTTTTTAAATGTCACTGATTAACATGGTGAACTATTTCCGTGTTGAGAATTTGCATTGTTTCAAAGCTTTTCCAGTCTGGAACATTGATGTAGTTGCTTGAGGTTGAGAGTCTCATGATATGAGTAGAGTTGACCCATTAGACAGTTAGACACGAAGTTACAATATTCCCACGATGTCAAGTTATTGACTTTGACGGAGTATAGATGAAACAAGTAGTTCCATGAAGAACTATACTGCCTATTTTCATATATCCCATTTATGTTAATTGCCTCTATCAATTTAAAATAAATCGGTTTATTTGCTGAAATGGATTCGTAGATATTGAGAACCGTCTAAAAGTTTCGGATGGTCGCCATGTTAGATTTTATATATGTAGGTCCTAGAGTTATGTACTATTATATGAAGATTATTGTGTAGGTTTAGTATTCAAACTTCAATCG
Source organism: Meconema thalassinum (assembly GCA_946902985.2). Classification (NCBI taxonomy): domain Eukaryota; kingdom Metazoa; phylum Arthropoda; class Insecta; order Orthoptera; family Tettigoniidae; genus Meconema; species Meconema thalassinum. The sequence goes on along the minus strand of OX336398.1, from coordinate 5,084,757 downwards.
CTTGATTAGGACACAACAAATAAAATTGAGATTTTAAAATTTTGCACAGTTGCCATCTTGTGGTTATGAAAACAATTGAAATAAATTGGATGCCAGTGGATTAAAGTTTCTATACGCATTTTTCGTACCATGTTTTACTGCGCTCGGATGGTGAAATCGCGAGAAAAGTAGATTAAAATGTTTCAACTTCGCTTGGCCACCATGTTTGTTTTGTATTTTACGGGTTTTTGAAAGATACATAGTTACATGTTGGATTGGTGAGACGTATACCATTTGAAGGGCACGGTTGGGGTCGACCTCACTGAGTTTCATTGAAATCGCTCCTGCAATTTGGAAGTTATTAGGGGGAAACACATACGCACACACATACGCGCGCACACACACACACACATGGACAAAAGGTGGTCTCATAAGCCCATTTTTTTCATCAATGAAAATAGGCTAAAAAGAGTAAATCCCCCGTTGTGTCTAGCCAGTAGTTGTACTTTTTCATTTAGCATAGATTCTCTCGTTGGTGGAATTGATGTTTGACATAAAAAATGATGATACCCTGCCGGCAAGATAAAAATATAGCAGATTTGATAACTTGCAAATATTAGGAGAGCTCTTTAACTTATCTATGCATGTTGGTTGGCTGACTCGCGGTCAATGCATGTCAGTTTTCCGAAGTGAAATGCCATGTCCTGTTTTTCGGATTCCGCGTTAAAAGATGGTCCCGCTGGCTCATGATCGCAAAAGCTAAAAGCTTCCTTTGACTGGCGGTGCTGATAGAGCAATTATCACCACATGGCGTTCACAAAATGTCGGACGAGTGACATCAGTCCCTTGTGGATAGACCTAGCGAGTCTGCTGGCTCACCTTAGAGGAGTGACAAGTGAGAAGGCTCCCGACTAGCGAGGTGATCGAGGGGGAGAAGGTAGTGGGAGAGAAGGAGGATATAAGGGTCACAAACGTAGATAGCATTAATCTTTAAAGCACACACATTTATTTTCTTGAGGCATACTTCAAATAATGTAGAAGTGTGTTGGTGGCCATCTGTAGAGGACGAGTCGAACTTCCAAGCATCATAAGTAGTCGGTGGCAACGAATTCTCACGTTGACCGCTGATGATGGGAGAGTTCGGCAAAGTGCCGCGTGAGGACACATTAAGGAGAAGCTTGATGATTTAGTTGAAACAAGGGTAATGAATCTCGTTCACTAAAATACACTAAACACAGGCATGAGTGAAAGCACAAGGAGAGAGCGAAAACACACAGAAATCTCTGTTGGTGGTTTTCACGGAATAAAACTGGAAAACGCAATATGGGTACAAACTACGTAAGTTGTGTATTCAAGGAATATACCAACATCGATTGTCAGATGGTTGGTTGGTTGATCTTTAAGTTTAGGGGCTGCGACATCGCGGTCATGTAGCCCCATGTACTTGGGGTGTGTGTATAATCTGTCAGATAACCGACGTTAATTGTGATGACTGTATTAGTGTGTGTTATCTGTTTTTTAATTTAAGTACAGACTGCAACTTAGAATTTTTCAAATAGTTCCTACTTTTGCCGCCAAGCACCACCGTCAAAGACTACTAGACCAAGTTCAAAACTTAGCTACCAGACGCCACCGCAGTCGGCTCTTGGCAATGGACGTAGAAACCTAAGAGCGTTGTTTACATTCTTAACCTATCCAATTTAGTTTCACACAGGTGTAATTAGTGGAAGGTTCTTTAACATGCCATAAATCTATGACATGGGACCGCCGGCTTTACTTCCCTTCTGAAGGATGGCATACTGAGAGATTTTTAACGCTCTTAAAAAATCCAACGGCTTCGGCCGGGTTTGAACGCGATTGTCAGATGTAGCGCTAAAGGAAATTGGTGCCTCCTGGTACTTAGGAAGCAATATGGACCAAGCTAAAGGGATACATAAATGATGGGTTGACATATGGTAACATTATATATTGATGCAGCTAGTGGAAAGTCATTTTTGAGGCTGAGATCTGGAGTGTGATGCTATAAGTATCTGAAACTTTGTTAATTCCCTCTGCAGGAATGGGAAAATAGGAGCATTTGAATGTGGTGTTATTGGAGAATGTTGGAGATACGGTGGCTAGATGGAGTAAGAAATTAGGGGTATTGAGATGAATGGGGATAGATGATTCTGGTGAGTGGTAATGAAAGGAGGAGATTGGTAGGGCTCATATTTAGTCACCAGAAATAGCAAGTTTCAAGTAGTAATTGAAACAAGAGTAAAGGACATGAACTATAGGCGTAAAGCAAGGTTAGAATATGTTAGATATATTGCTTCGGTTGTAGGGTTTAGAGGCAATGTAAAGACGAATTATTTATCTTAACAATGGGAGGAATGGAGTGGAGCATTGAAACCTAAACATCAACGACAACAAGAACAAACACAAGGACAACAGTAAAGTATTCTTTTCACTCAGCATTTTAGCCGCTTTGCGAGAGATCAGCTCAATTATGGGCAGTAAGAGACGCTATTACATAAATATGCTCATCGTTGATCCATAGGCGAAGGTCAGCAGGGATGCGAAGGGTGCACACTTGAACACCTTGTCCTTTAATGAATGCGGCATGCAATAATCTAACGCCTATGGATCGGAAAAATTTGGTGCCTAAGAAACAATCCCAACACACTCATGCTCACAGAGCTATGACTTCAAAGTTTCCAACAAGACCACACTATATTTTCTGTCAAATAAAATTCAATTGATAGGCATTCACACTGTGTGAAAAGCATATTATTGAGCAATGAAAACGGAATCAGATCCAGATATTTCTTAAAGACTAATTTCCTGGTGTGATATTAATGAATGTATCTCCAATTATAATTTCTTTACTTTGAACTCTATACCTTGACTGTTATTTCACTTCCTATAATCGTGTACCATACTTCAAACTGTTAGTACTTACTATTTCAGGCTGATATGTCCTGATACGTTGAATCCGGCTGCAATGAAGATATATGATGTTGGTAATAGTGGAAGACAATATACTAACACTTCCTCTACAGAAAAATGTTCTATCAAGCAAAAATTGAAAAAATATTCATGTAGCATATGCGAAGCTAAGTCTTTTTCGAGTGGAAATTTGAAGACACACATGCTTATCCATAGCGGCGAGAAAGCGCATTCATGCAGTGTATGCGAAGCTAAATTTACTCGAAGAGGAACGTTGAAAACACACCTGCTAATCCATAGCGGCGAAAAGCCGCACTCATGTAGTGTATGCGAAGCTAAATTTACATCGAGAGGGGAGTTTAGTAATCACATGTTAATCCATACGGATGAAAAGCCGCCTTCATGTAGAGTATGCGATGCTAAATTTACTAAGATGGCAAATTTGAATCAACACATGCTAATCCATAGCGGCAGGAAGCAGTATTCATGTAGCGTATGCGAAGCTAAGTTTACTTCCAGAGGAAATTTGAATATCCACATGCTACTCCATAGCGGCAAGAAGCCGCATTTATGTAGTGTATGCGAAGCTAAATTTACTCGGAGAGGAGATATGAATAGACACATGCGAATCCATAGCGGCATGAAGCCGCATTCATGTACCGTATGCGAAGCTAAGTTTACTTGGAGAGGAAATTTGAATCAACACATACAAATCCATAGCGGTGAGAAGCCGCATTCATGTAGTGTATGCGGAGCTAAATTTATTCGGAAAGGAAGTTTGAAGTCTCACCTCCTTATCCATACAGGAGAGACACTATATTCCTGAAACCTGTGCGATGCCAAATTTTCGCTAGGATGACATTTGAAGGAACACTTGCTAAGCCACAGCCATGAGAAGCTCGACTAATTTACTAATTGCGAAGAAGTTACTTTCAAAACACTATTTATGAGGAAACATCCTAAACGATAATAGACGGAAAAAAATCTCATGTCAAATGCGAAGGCAACCAAGATCATAGTGGACATTTGTAGACATTTTCTAGTTATAAGCATATTCAGTAGCAAATGATATCTGTAGCAACACATATTAACTCATGATGTTGTTGTTTCCGACTTCCAAATTCCTCCGTACATTAGCCCTTTTCTGAAACATTTTTCCTTACCACATCTTTATTTGTTACTCGATCCACCCATCTGATATTCATCATTCTCCTTAACACCACACTTCTGGAGCATCTTTCTCTTATTATCTGCTGTGGCGACAGTCCAAGTTTCATTTCGTTGGAGTGCCACTACCCAGATAATTAACAACTGATTCTTTAAAAACGTAAATCTATATTTAATATCAATGCAATTACTTTATGAATAAATGTCTTCCTTGCCCGAGAGAACCTTTTTTTATATCTTAATTCTACAAGACCTTTTTTTCTAATTTTCTTCATTATTTGTTCAAAGTTGTGGTTGAAAAGTATCGGTAATAACCTGCAGCCTTGCTTTACATCTTTATGATTTCAGATGCTCTATTATGTTTTTCAGCTTGTATGACTGCCGTCTGATTTCTGTATACATTGATGATGATTACATTATTCCAATCTTTTTCAGTATGTCAAACAATTTACTCAATTCAGCGTTATTAGAAGCCTTTTCACTGTCTCAAATGCCATGAACGTTCTTCTATATTTACTTATTCTACCTTCCAAGTTCAATCTAAGATTCACTACGGATTCCTTAGTTCCGAAGTTTCTCCTCAGACAAATTTCATCTTCACCAAACTCGCTTTCACTCTGTTTTTCCATCTTGTAAATCATTCTAGTCTTGTTCCTTACAGCATGAGCGATAACGCTGATTGTTCTATAAACTTCCCATATATCTGCTTCAGTTTTCTTCGGTATGTGAATGATAACATTCTCCTTAAAATTGGGGAGTACCGGTCTCATAAATCCTACATCCAAACGAAATGATTTGGGCCAAACTTCAGTAGCTATGCAATGTAGCAACTCAGGATATCATCTATTCCGTATTAAATCTCTTTTCGTATAGTTATCAACTTCATCATCTTCTTCCAGAACATGATTCTCAATCTCTTTACCTCTATACCAATGCTTTATGCAAGCTATCTTTCTCTTAATCCATTATTCGCTATACTGTTTTCCATATTATTTTGAGTTTTTGAAAAGCTGTAACTACATTTCCTTCCTTCAGACAATTTTCAGACGTCTGCACTCTGTTTTCCCAATTTCATCTCTTGTATTCTTGTTTTTCCGCCTTTCATATAGCCTACTATTCTAATGAACTGAGTGATCACCAGCCCCTTATTTTTTCGGTGAATTGCAACCCGACTAACGGTTATATCATAGTTATCCTAACCAAGGGCTTTGTCTAACCGCAACATATATGGTAGACCATTAACTGCATCCGTACAGGACATGGAGTTTGTGCATACAATCTGCACAAATGGGGGAAGCGGCCAGACCCCTACTGTGATTGTGGTAAATTTAACCAGACCATCAGGTGCATTCTGGAATATTGCATAATAAGAGCGTACCTAGGTGACACTAGTGACTATTTCATTGCTACACCATCGAGCCTGGACTGGGTAAATAGACTGGACGTAAGGTCATAATAAGGTCGATATCTGTGCTTGTATGTACTTTTTCTTGCTTTCATTCTTTTATCGTCGTGGCCACAAGGGACTTGACGTAGTTTTAGTTTCAATGGGGTTCTGAGCAGGATATCTGATTCAGAAATTTCTAACCTTAAGTCCTTATCCACTTCCACAAGCCATAGAGGCATCACCTTTTAGCCTCGGAAGTGTGATAATAGGCGGTTGGAGAATCAACTGATTGGCATTCCGAGGAGGTGGACATAGAATGTTATTCTCCGTTTCGGGATTACACTTGAAGGGTACATAGGAAGAATGAACATTGTCACAAAAAGCAAATTTTACAGGAGAGACATTTTAAAGTTTGAACACTACTACAAAAAATACTAAGAATGTAATTCTTTGTGTGTAAGTGTCTTCATAATTGTCACATATTTGTGCATCATATCCATCAAAAAGATGATTCTAAGTCGACAATTACTCTAGTAATACACTTTTCTATTAATTAGTGTGAGGATTATGTGCGTTTTTCCTCTGGATTCTCCTAAAAGAATGGGTGCATTCATGATATTACAAAGATTATTTCTCAAATATAGCATTAATACTACTTTAATACATGCATTTAAGATAGTTTAGAGAGTATGTTACAATTTTCTTTAAATTTTATTTTTTTTAAATTAAGAAAATGAAATTAATACAAATTCAAATTAAAACCTTATACTCAATTATACTGTTAATGTGTTAAGATTACTTCATATATGTACACATTAAAATGTATCCATTGATGTCTTGTTAAGGAAGGTTCAATTTGTAAAATTTTGGCCTTCAATTTCAAAAATTAAAATAATTGGTACACAGAATAAACAATAATTTGAACATTTTTATAACTGAATATGGCCATACACATAAAACGTAATAAACACTGTAATATTTCTACGTCCTTCTGTGTAATGGTCGATTTCAGTTGAGCCCCTTACCACAGTATGTTATCAAAAATCACTATCTTCGTCGTCTGCTTGGTTCTTAGTTGACTCTTTCACGACAGGTAGGCGACTAAAGAACTCCTGTGCGTCATCTCGGCAAAACTTCTTCAGTACTTGAAGGTCCTTGTACTTCTCTTTAGGCAAAGGAATTGGTCCTAAATATGCTTGCGCAACTTCGTGTTGGCCATGTGGGAAGTTCTTACGCCCTGTTGCTGTAACAACAGTGGAATTGAAGAGTCCATTGTATGTTTCACGGTGTTCAACTGTCTGTGGATATCTGGGTGTAATTCGAAGTTCCAAGATGGGGAGTGTTGCAGCAGGAAATGCTTTCTTATACATCGGTGTTAGAAAGTTACCCCAGGACTTGAACATATCAGTTTTACACTCAACTACCTCGAAAGGAGAAGGTTTCACTCGAGCACTTCTAATTACTTCACGCCAGTCATCTGGGGTTTCTGCTGGAGATTTCTTTTGGATTAGACCCATGTTCTTGTCACACTCCATGTAGGAATGTCCTCTTATTGGGAATGTGACAAATACTTGGTCAAAGCGATTCAATGTTATTGCTACATAGTGGAGAAATCTAATCATGGTGAAGTTTTTGTTTTGCCCACTACATGAATCACAGAAAATGTGAAGTTTGCGGACAGAATTATCTAAGTAGTTTGTTATGAAATGATGTAGCATTGAAACTACGTCGTCTGCTCCCTTTTTGCCCACTGTCTGATCGTAAGTGTAAAACAACGACATACCAGTTGCTAAAACATGTACATTGAATACATAAAATGAAAGTTGCCTACGATAATAGGCCTCACTGGTTGATATGTTTGGTAATGGGAGATTTCTACCAAAATCTATAGCTATCGCCTCGTATGTTGCATCTTTTCTAGCTTCTCTTCTTGCGTTTCTCTTCCTTTTGTAGAACCAGTCAGCTCTAACTTTGTGCAGTTTCATTTCGTCATGCAGTTTTTTCAAATCTTCTTCTAACTTCCTTATTTCCTCCAGATTAGATGTTTTAACCTTAGCCTTTTCAATGTTACTAGCTGATGCTTTCTGTTCATCGCATGTACTACACGTGTCAGTTCGGGGATACCCAAAATATATGTTATATTTTGTGACAAATGTTTCTCTGAATGTCTCATAAGATATTTGAACACTCGGATAGCGTTCCAGAAACATGACCAGCAGCTTTTTCACATTCAGGTCTTCAGGTAGGTAAACTTTTCCTGTATCCTGCAAACTGTAATGAGATTTGCGCCCCTTAAGAGAACTGAGAAACGTAGCCATTAATTCATACGTTTCCTCAGGAAGTTTACTTTTACCTCTGTTCTCATGTTTTCCCCTTTTGTCAATCGGGGAATGTCCAGTTGTAGCTAGGGACGATTTAATTGTGTGTAAACGGCGGGCAGTTACACCGAAAAAGGACAAGATTGCTTTAAAACAAACATTAATTTCTTCGAGTGTCCCATCACGCACGACACGAACTTTATACACATAAGAAAAATCATGCAGGCGGGTCTCTTGTGCTGGCAGCCGTGGTCGCCTTCGGTTTACAGGAGTGACGGAAATTAATCCCGCCAAGTACGAGTTCTGGGCATTTCTATCACCTAACTTATTAAAATAATTTATGAGCTTATTCCTTTCCTCAGAAGTGACCCGCTTAAAACATTGCAAGCGTTTGCAGTCACAGTCTTCACCAGATTCGTATGTAGTATCTCGTAACCTTTTCATCACACTTTTCACACTACCGTATTTACGTTTCTTCTTTGTAGAAGTTCCTATACTCGCAACTTGAGTCTCCTCATCACTTGAATTGTAGACATCAGTATCCATCACAGCATCCATCGTACTACATACAATGTTATTGTAACACACCACACAACACATGTAATGTCAAGATGGCGGCCAGCAGGTGTGTAGCAGTTAGAGTGCTCCAACTTTTCCTCGTGTTCTACCTAGTAAAAAGCTCAGTGGGTGCCTCGAAAAAGATCCTCGATCATTCTTTAACAATTGAAGACTCGTGTGTGAACTCGGACCTGAAGGAACACCTCATGGTAGTTTGTAAACTCAATATATCTTCTCTCACATGGTGTGGAAGCGAGGGGCTGATTGTCACGGCAGCAGGCAGAGGGCGCCCAGCACTGCGCGGGGTTGCCAGACCGCCCGCTACATTATTACATCTCGTGGTGCTGTCTGTGGCTCTCAGTGGAGATGTGGAGATGAACCCAGGGCCGAATAAGGTGTGTATAATTTGTGATTCGAAGGGTCGTGTGAATCAGTTATTTGTGACATGTACATCTTGCCACTCTCAAGCGCACAGAACTTGTGCAAAAATCAGTGCTTCAAAACACAAAATAATCACCTCTGGGAAACAATCGTGGCTATGTTGGAACTGTTCTTTACCTCAGTTCTCTAACTCATTTTTTAATACATCGACACAGAGTGCAAATAGTGTAGATAGTGACGTAACACCCTCGGATAGCAAATCATTGTCCATTTTTCCTTCAATGCTCGAAGTGTAACATGTCCCTCCAAACAACCAGGCCTGCGTTCCTGTCTCACAGCACTTAATCCGTCAATTGTGTGTTCAGGGGAGACATGGCTGAAAAAATCCACTAACGACCCAGAAATATTTCCGGTAACATACACCATGTTCCGCAAAGATCGAACCTGGACATCAGGGGGAGGGGTACTAATAGCCATGAAACCAGAGTTAAGGCCTGTTCGCCAACGGGAGCTTGAAACTGATGCTGAGGCTGTGTGGGTGGAATTCACGTGTGCGAACAATACATTTCTAATAGGCTCTGTATACCGTGCTCCAAATTCAACTCGGCACATCAATGATGAACTTTTGGAGTCCCTCCGTCGTGTACAATACATCCAGCACAAATACAAGGCCATTTACATAACAGGCGATTTTAATTTAGAAATAGACTGGCAAAACTCTCCTCCCACTCCCAAGGATCCCATTGCTAATGAATTCCTTACCGCATTCTACGATTTATTCCTTGACCAATTAATAACCGAAGCAACTCGAATCACACAAACTACACGCTCCACAATAGACCTATTCCTAACAAGCCTTCCTTCCTCCGTACAGAAAGCTGAAGTCATACCCGGTTTCAGTGATCACGCAGCCATCTTTACCACATTGCATTACAACAAACCACGCAGCAAGAGCACAGTGAGGACAGTATACAATTACAAAAAGGCAGACTGGAAATTGCTATCATCTTTATTCCTCAAACACCTTCCCACCCCATGTATTCTGGACACCAGCGACATCAACTCAGTGTGGCACGCCTGGCGAAATTGTTTCTTTGAATGTGTGGATATAGCTATACCGAAAATAACCATTAGTGGGAAGAAAAATTCTCCATGGGTGACGAAGGAAGTCATTAAAATGATTAGGAAAAGGAACGTTTTATACAAGAAATGGAAAAGTTGCTCAACTGACATCATGTGGGAAAAATACAAGAACATCAGGAACCAAACAAAGAAATTAATTCGCGAAACATACGACAATTATATTCACAAAATAAGCAGCACCAGTGAAATGTGGAAATTTTTGTCCAGAAGACGCGGCACCGCTGCGCCAGCCTCATTTCACTGTAACGGTACATTCCTCAGTGCACCCCAAGATATTGCAACAGCGTTCAGTGACAGTTTCATGCAGAACTTTTCTAAGCCGTATATGACCACGAACCTGCTTCTGCCAAGGTCATCACTTCCACCCCTCCCACTCTCCAACCTGTACTTCACAACAACTGAGGTGATTCAGAGCCTACGGAAGATTAGACCACATGCGGCGACCGGCCCAGATGATGTTCCCGGACGGATCCTGCTGCAGTGTGCGGAAGCATTAGCGCCCTCTCTGAGTGCGTTATTCAACCTGTCTATCAACCAAGGTTCTGTGCCGTGTGGGTGGAAATGTGCTAACGTGGTGCCAATCTATAAGCAAGGTGACAGAGAAGATGTTGCAAATTACAGACCGGTGTGTCTAACATCTATAATTTGTAAATGTATGGAGCGGCTAGTAGCAAACAGTGTGCTGGAATTCCTACGGGAGAACAATCTGCTCGACCCAAATCAGCACGGTTTTCTTCCGGGTCGTTCTTGCACTACTCTATTGACAAAAGTCATTGATGAGTTTCAGTTCTACTTGAATCAGCCAGAAGTGAAACAAGTGGACTGTATTGCACTGGATTGGGCTAAGGTCTTCGATCAAGTGTCTCATGAAAGACTTTTGTTAAAGCTACAGCAGCTTAACATACGGGGTAGCTTACTTGCATGGGTGAGGTCATTCCTAGAGGGTCGAACACAGTGTGTGGTGTACGGAGGAGCTCGATCGCAGGCTGCTCAAGTTACTTCTGGAGTGATTCAGGGCTCTGTGATCGGACCTCTTCTCTTCACTATATATGTGCTCGATCTTCCTGGCTGTGTCACCTCATCAATGTCACTATATGCAGATGACACCGTGCTATACAGGGGCATTAAATGTGAAGAAGATTCCCTCTGTCTTAAATCAGATCTGGACAACTTATCGCTGTGGTGTTCTGTGAATAATTTAAATATAAATGTACAAAAATGTAAATACATAAGAATAACCAGGTCACAAAAACCCATTAAGAATGAATACAAAATTATGAACAGTGTCATCCCACAGTGCACAAACTTAAAGCTATTAGGGGTAACAATCTCCGACACCCTGAATTGGAACATGCAAAGTGAAGAGGCAAGATGTAAGGCCACCAAAGTTCTGGGTTTCTTGAACAGAAACATGAGAGGTTGTAAACATAGAGCCTTCAGGATGGCTTACACATGCATGGTCCGTCCGATATTAACGTACGGCTTACCTGCTTGGCATCCCACTACAGCGGAAAACATGAACAAGCTCCAGCGTGTGCAGCGCCGCGCAGAAAGGCTAATAGCTCGTTATTCCCCTTCCCCTTTGTCAAAATTTCCATCTATAGAGGCAACAGCCAAACAAATTGATCTAATTTTTCTTAAAAAATCCCTTACAGGTTCCATTAATATTGACCCTTTTTGCCGACTGTCATTGGCATATCGCTCAGTTCGGAGAGGACGAGGTGTAGCCCTCGTTCCGCCCTTCGCACGTAGCAATGCTTACCTGACAGGTTTCTACGGCCGCTCTGCGCGGTTATGGAACGCGCTGCCAGGGGATGCCAAGATCTTGCCTCTTAGGAAATTCAAGCCGTACGTAAAAAAGTACATTGTATACATAAACGTATGTATGAGTGATTGATTGTCTCGCTGAATGAATGAGTATCTGAATGGAATGAATGTATGTATCGCGTGATCGAGGTTATGAAAGTGCGTGCGTGAGAGAGTGAGTGAACAGGAAAATGTACTATGTCAATATTCTAAATATGTTAATACTGCAAATATCTTTGTAAAACTTGTAAATATTGTTAAAACAAATGTAGATGTAAGCTGTGCCTGTGAAGCATGACATATGTATGTGGGGCTTGCCCTTTTTCACTAGGCCTTCCATACTTCGTGTACGATTTATGGTAAATAAATAATAATAATAATAATAACACAGTAACAGAACAAGTAACCTGACACAACCAACATTCATTTAAACTGCAATGGCGGCCACACGCTCATGCGCATTGCAGCAGCTGGTGGACACTGTTCGTTTTAATGTAGTTCCGCGCGAACATTGTTCGTTTTTCCTCTGTGTACCATTTCTATTTCACTGCATATCTTGGACATCGTTCAATGTTTCACTGTGATATTTCACATGTTCAAAGCTTCGATACTAAGCTAACTAATGCGACTAATAACTCATTTTCGGATTTTTTGGACAATGTTCGTTTTTCCACTGTACCCTTCACTTGTGATCTTTTCATAGTGGGAGTATATTTCTAAATTACTCCAGAGCTTTGTTACCTCAATCTTTGAACTTAGGACCAAGAATTATCCATATGATCTTTCTTTCCTTAACTTCAAGTCTCTTGGTTGGGCCAGGTGCGCCGTTTGTTAGGCATCCCGCTGCATATTGTGCTTCAGGTCCAATCACAGTTTGATAAAGTCTTAACTTTGCATTCCTAAAGATGGACGTTTTATTGTAGAGTTTGTGTGTGGGGCGGAAGGCTGTTGCTAATTTATTGACTCGAATTGAGATGGCGAACTTTTCAGAATTATTTGGCTCGATCCACTCACCATGATATTTAAACTTTTGAACTTTTAAGATCTGGCCGTGAATGGTTGAATGGCCTACGTGGTTTGAATCTAAGCTGGAGCTTCTTTTAAATTAGAGATTAATTGGGTTTTAGTGTAAGATATCGTGAGTCCTATTTTGGTTGCACAATCATGTAATTAATTTACTTGTTGAATGGCTATTTCTGGAGATGAAGCTAACAAAGCGAGGTCATCAGCAATCGTGTTATCTCGAGGTCTGCCTATTTGTACTCCATTAGGAAATCCTTTGGATTGAAGAACGTGTCTCCATTCTCTTATGACTCTCTCAAGGGCACAGTTGAAAAGCAGTGGTGATAATTCATTACACTGTAGATCACCCATTGAATGTGGAAGGGTTCAAAAATCTTGGATCTGAACTTTTCTCTGGAAGTTGTATCAGAAAGCGTACTCTGGTTTATCATTCGAGTCATATTGTCACGAACAAATTCATGGAGCGCTTGTGAAGAATTGCTCGGTTAATGGAGTCGTAAGCTTTCTGAAAGTCTATGAAGACGATGACGAATGGTCTATATCTCAGTTTCTGATAAGCGATGGTCATTTTCAGATTCAGAATCTGTTCAGCACATGATCTGAATTTTCTAAAACCTGCCTGGTACTCGCCTACTTGTGAGTAAGGCTTTAAAGAGCATAGTAGGGGAGTGAAGGGGGTTTAAACCAGTGACACTAGCCGCTCGGCTACGCTGAACTCTCATGTGGATTACTCGCGAACGCATGGTCCGATTTTGGCATTCGACATAACGTTGTACTCGGGGTGACACCCTCTTTCGAATGCACAACTCATTTCAACCTTAAAGTAAAACCTACCCCTACTAGGGGGTGAAATTGTAATTTTTTAGTAAAAGTCACATTCCAAATGTGACATGTATGAAGTGCGCTGCTAATATGGATTAAAATGTTTTTCCACATAAAGCGCATGCGTACTGCTGGATGGCGTTATGAATTATCTTTTTTTTAAATTTTATTTTTACGCAGGAGCACTTGAGGATTTTGTAAGACGGCGGGCTTTTTGAATAATTAATTATTGATGAGTGTTTTTTTACCCAACCAAAAGATGGAAAACTAATAGGTCATGAGCTTTTTAATATCTTGTGAACACATAAGGCTACGGAATTGTTTGAGGGGTAGTTGGATTTGGGATGACGCCCCGTTGATGAATTCATTTTTGATTTTTGTCTATAGGGCCAAAGTGCACTTTTATTAATATCCGTGAACCCATAAGGCTACGGACTTGTATGAGGGGTCGTTGGATTTGTGATGACGCTCCGTTCTTTAATGTAGTTTTGATTTTTTCAAATGGGCCTAAGTGCACTTTTGTTAATATTTTGAGAAAAATAAGGCTACGGACTTGTATGAGAGGTCGTTGGATTTGGGATGACGCCCCGGTTTTGAATTTATTTCTGATATTTGTCAAAAGGGCGTAAGTGCACTTTTGTTAATATCTTGTGAACCCATAAGGCTACGGACTTGTATGAGGGGTCGTTGGATTTGGGATGACGGCCCGTTTTTAATGTAGTTTTGATTTTTGTAAAAAGGGCCTAAGTGCACTTTTGTTAATATTTTGATAACGAATAAGGCTACGGATATGTATAAGGGGTTGGTGGACTAGGAATGACGCCCCATTTTTGAATGTATGATTCATTTTTGTCAAAAGGGCCTAACTGCACTTTTGTTAATATTTTGTGAACCATTAAGGCTACGGACTTGTATGACGGGTTGTAGGACTAGGAGTCACATTTCCCTTTTGAATGTATTTTTTAATTTTTTGAAAAAAGAAAATACATAGGGGCCCAGCGCTGAAATTAATGTAATATTATAAATATATATATATATATATATATATATATATATTAAATGAAACGTGGTTATAAACAGAAAGCCAGTATCGCTGGACGTCTGTTACAACGAGGCTATCACCGGCCATGCTGATTACAGGTAATGGCTATTTTGACGGGGTGATGTATGGCAGAACGACAGGGTGAGGGTTTGCTTTCCAATATTTTTCTCTGACGAACGAATAAAGGCGAATGTTTCGAAAATCCCTTATGGCGTTTTTTAAACATGTTAGTAATTGCTGATCAGTAATATGACAAATGATAATAATTGTTGACAAAGGGGCCCTAACGATGAAACGATAAAATATTAATACTGTATTTTAAATAATTTTAAATTGTAAATGTAAAGTGGTGGTAGACAGACGGTACCGCTGGGCGTGTGTTTGAACAAGCCTGTTGCAGACCATAGTGGCAGTGCCGAGAAGAAATGGATCGTCATTTAGGCGGGACGGCGGGGGCGATTTATGACGGTTCGTTTTCTGATATTTCCTATGACAAATGGAGGCTAATATTCCAAAACGTGTGAAGCGTGCTTAGATTTTTACCCCTGATGGGGATCTTTAACATGCTAATAAACGGTAATAAGCGTGACCGCTTTTTGGAACAGCAAAGGGTTGTAGAATATGAAAACATATCATTCGGTCGACCAAGTCATGTGCCAAAACGGTAAGGTCATTGCCCCAGAGGTGTTATAAACTAAATATTGAAGAGGGTGAAAGTTTGTGGTTAACATGGTCATGTATTTAAGATGGCCGCTTGCTAATAATTATTATTACAGTAAAATGTTTAATTATATTAATAATAATAAGTCACACATGTTTTCAATGATAACACACAAACGCAGTCCTGCTTGCTGGAGACTGAATACTGTACCTAGCCAGAGACCTTGTCAGAGCTGCTGCAGCTGATAAGACAAGAATGTCTGCGTGGGCAGGAAGTACAGTGTCATATTACTTGACTGGTGGCGGCTAACAGGTCTGGCGTTTAAACAGCCGCCATGTTGCTTCTTATGCAGTAGTACTAGCGATGTATAAGAGGCAGCCATATTGGTTCTTTATTTAAAAAATATTAACTCTTATAAGGTATATGAATCTTATCACGCTTGAGTAATCTGGGCAGGCGTGGGAAACATGTGAGAGACAGACACCAGTTCAAGGTCAAAACACTGAAAAAATGCAACTCTCTCTGTTGCAAACCAGACTGATAGGGATTGCGTTAGTAATGCACTTGTCATGTTACCAAACTGACGTATACAGTAGAGCTCTGAAATGAACTTAGGAAGAAAATCCTTTTTTTTTTCGGAAGTACATATAAATGATTATCTTAATGATATCATGCTAATGAACCTTAAATTTGTAGTTACTGATAAGGTAATTAATGATTTTTTTATTTATTTGTGTGCAGATAACCGGTATAGCTGTCATGTCAGAGAGAGAGACCATTGCACTTTTGAGCCCACTAGAAGAAACCAGCAACAAGCCAGTACAAGTCAAGGTGAGATTTTTTAACTAACTTGTTTTATTTTTGTTTGATATTTTATTTTTATGAAATGCATGTATTAACCGAATTTAGGTATTTATGGCGGTTTATGTTATTTATATTTAGAAACTTGGAAAGAAAAGCTTTACCGCGGTAGCAGTCGCTGAAAACCCGAGCCGTACTAGATTGCAACCATTGTTTCCTGGCAGTGAACTATTGAAAACTCAGGTAAGCCTAACTTAAAATGCTATTCCATTTTATCGCTATTGAAACCCTTAGACAAACAATTCATTCATTACCTGTACATGACTGGGACAATGATTGCTTTCTTGATAAATGACTGTGTATTGGCAACCGGTACATGACCATAAAGGTTGTTGACCGGGAAAAATACAAGGCCATGTTGGATTTTTAAAACAAAAATTTAAATTTAATTGATGGGTTGTTCCCTATCGCTGGCTTAGGGCCTAAATAGCGTATCTACAATGGAAATCCTATTAAGATACGCTACTCTGGAACTAAGCCGGGTATGGACTCAACGAATATCCACAGGTTTGAACAAGATAATTTTGACAAAACGACATGACATTCATTTTTGTTATATATGTTGGTTAAAGGGGGATGAGAATAACTGCAGTTTAATAAAATAAGTAGATGGGTTACTGTAAGTGCGGACATACATTTTATTTTAATTTTTATGGTGTTTTCATTTAATGCCAATTAACGATAAAGTTTTATTTACAAGAATTGATTGATTGATTGATTGATTGATTGATTGAGTGAGTGATTGGTTATTTTGTTTGATTTTAAGCGTGGTCATGCGTCGTTAACGTAGTGAACAGACAGAGAACAATCATACGGTGTACTTTAAAGTATTCTGTGCTCTTGTGCAACGTTAATAACTTACAATAAAAATTAAAAGAGTTTTATTATAACACATGGCGTTAGTACCAAATACAACAAGTGAGCAAGTCGGTTTACCACGTGGGTTAAATTTAAAATCAGAAAACGATCGTTGGTTAACATTTGAATCTTGGCCTGTAGGCTTTTGTCAGCACATAAACTTGCTAGCACATCCAGAGTACTGGTCTGTTGAAAAACGTTTAGAATCTTATAAAAGTGTTTGCCATTTATATTAAAACACCTTACAAAAAGCTAAGTGAAGCGGGATTTTTTTATACTAGTGAAGGGGATAAAACAATGTTTTCATTGTGGATTTGCTTTAAAGGATTGGCAAATGACGGATGACCCTTCTGTGGAACACTCTCTTTGGTTACCTAACTGTAGATACATGGTGTTGGTTAAAGTTCAGGAATTTGTGAACACTATTTGTGAACAAAATGTGATTGCTGCACAAGAGATAAAAATGCCTTTAGAATTAGAACACGCGGTACAAATACAGGAGGGTGAAATGGAAGATGTGGCTGACAAACAAATGCAAAAGTGACCAACAATTATGTAAAATTTGTTATGAAGAAGAACTAGCTGTTGTATTTTTGCCTTGTGAACACTTGATAGCCTTTGTCAAGTGTGCAGTAGCACTTAACGCATGTGCTGTATGAAGAAAGGTAGTATCTGCCACAGTTAGGACATTTGTTGCATAAATAGTATAATTTATTAGCAATGCATAGTGTAAAATACCTATATGCACAATATTATTACAAGCTGTTGTAGAGTGTAATAGATATGCTTTTGTTTTGTTTATAGACTACTACAATGAATGTTTTGAACGCTGTGGGACGAGCATGTGTATAAGAGACAAAGGAGCTCAGCGAATTGCCAACGTATTTTCCATTCCGCATTATCGAGATTCTAAAATTGAAAACAGCATATGGTGATCGTGTACTTTGTGTATGCGAAAATTTAGAGACATTTCTGCCTACACGGTTTAATGATATGTTGGATAGTGTTTTTGGTGAAATGAATACTGCTATAAAACCTGTGCACGTAATTTATGAAGGTGTTAAGAACAATAGGTGTATGGTTCGTTTTAATTAATAATAAAAACAAATTTGAAATAATAATGGAAAATATAAGTAATGACAATAGACTGAAAGAATAAAATAAGAAAATATGTGTATAGAATAATAATGTTTTAGTTTTTAGTATTGTCTTTAAAAATATTATGATGAAGGCAAAAAAAAATGATTATGAAGTTTGTAAATAAATGTAAACGATGGTACAATGTTGTTTTATTTTCTACAAAGCGAGAATATTTAACTTTGCAGAGTATACATGTTTATGAAAATAGATGCACACTGAATACAACTCTTTCTCTCTTTACAATAGTCTGTTATAGTTTTAAACACAAGGCTTGTTGTAGATCTTTTTATAGCAATGTCCATTCACTGTTGTTTTCAAAAACTGGGGAAGTCGCAATTGTTTAATAGGCATAACAATCTTATTGTTATTTCCATTTAGTCATTTTGATCCTCTTACAATACTACAATACTATCAAGAGCAAATGACCAAGCTGTTCCACGCCTTAAAACCACAACAAAACAGCACTACCTCTTGCATAGTTTGTGATGTTGATGGCTCTTGGGACTTGGAAGATGGATTTAACATAACTTTTAGAACAGGGGTTAAACGTTGCTCATTAAACAATTCACTATGTTGAGTAGCAATATGGGTTTCTTGATTTTTGTTGACAGCAACTGTGTTTTATGCATTACACTACATTGATGATCATTGAAACCTCACTATTTTTACTTTTAGGTCACCACGACAATGTTTGGAACGTTGTTTTGAACAGAGCCAAATAAAAGTTCCATTTTTATTGGTTTGTTTCACAATATATGAATATCTTTTATAGTGTACATAAGGCTTACCATACCTAGTCACTGATACTTCCATGTCAACTGTGAAGCATAGACTAAGCTCTAGTAAAGTCAACTTGGTAATAAGAATAATAATTTAATGTGAGAGAAAATATGAATCCAAAAAGTAGAGGTAAAATGAAAGCAAATAAGCAAATATAAGAACCAAGATTGGGTTGTAAAACTGGTAGCAAAGTGGTAGACCCATTACACAATAATTTCAGCACGACGAAGCTCTTGTTCAGTATCTTTGATATCCCAATCGTGACCGGTATGCCCATCTTGTTGTAAAGCATGCAAGTGTTCAAGCCGTTGAATTAGCTTACTGGGTTTGTTCCAGTATACAAATTTAAGAAATGATTTTTAGATGTAAACAAAGCATTACCATTATCATCATCATCATCTTGATCATCAACATATTTATTATTATCACCATCATCACTATTACTATATAGTCCTTTCTGATCCTCTTGCAACACCACATCATTTATAGTATATGTTGACTTAGATAGTGTTGAATGTTTCTTGGACGTCGACTTGTTTTTTAGCATTTTGATGATTTTTTGTAAACATTAACCGTGGTTCGTTTGGAGCACTACATTGATGAACACTCACACTTAAAACCTTTCCATTTTTACTTTTCAGATTGCCTCGACATTTTGTTGACTTATCTTTTGAGCATCGCCAGAATATTATTCCATTCGCATTCTGACGATTATAGTTATACGTGCAGCCTTGATAGAGTGCACGTTGCCTACCTTTGTTGGTTGTAGTAAGTTCCATAGTAGTAACTGACCTGTCAGTACGATGTACACACTACAAATGTAACAACTGTTTAGGTATTGGAGTGACTTACCTTAAGCTTATATATTGGCTTTTGTGTAGGCGTTTGTGTTGACTTTTGTGTTGGCTTTTGTATTGGGTTTTGTATTTGCTTATTTGACAAGTTATTTTTGTCAATTTATTTAGTGGATTTTTTCCTTGATCTTGGAAAGTATATGAAAGAGAGGGAATATTTAAAGACTTAACTTCAGCTCGCCTAACCTAACCTAATCTAACCTAATTTCACCTAACCTAACCTCACTTGTCCTAACTTCACCTAACCTAACCTATCATAACTTCACCTAACCTAACTTTACCTAACCTAACTTCACCTAACCTAACCTTGCAACTCTCAGATCATAATAAAGGATTAGGCATAGTCCATTTGGAACCCAAGACCTCAGAGATAACACCCAAGTGTATTAGCCACTACACCGCGAGATGGGCAAATTATCATGCAACACACCACAAAAATAAAAGTTTTCTGTAGTGTAACTCGCTGGCTTACTAACATAGTTGGGAATTCAAAGCCAAGACCACAGGATTTTTGTTTTGCACATTATCAGAAATATTATTCCATTTACATTTTGCTACTGCTTATAGTTATAAGCGTTGGCATTTATATGGGAGCAAAAGTGGGAGCTAAATATGTGGGAGCAAAAGTGGGAGCAAAAGTGGGAGCAAATCAGCTCACCACGGATATCACCATTGAGTGCTCATATCTACCGCTAGGTTGTGGAAACATACTTTGCGTGTTGTATGTAACTATCTTACAAAGCTTGACTGCTTGCAAAACGTGCTTGTATAAGCTGTGTAAATAATTTTAATATACAATTAACCACTAAGTATTCAGAACTAACATGTATAGCCTTGTCTAGGGTATATAGAGGATCCTTAGCAAGAAAGACTGTCTAAGCCACGAGTGTATAGCCTTGCCATATGCAGTAAGCACCTGTTGGCAGAAAATGGTTCCTGATAATAACGGACTTAATGAATATGAAACGTCTTTTGATTGTCGCCTTAAATCCTATTTTATACGTTGTGATACGTTTAAGGATTTAAGACGACAATTAAGACACTCGTATGGAAATTATAAAACTCGCTAAGCTCGTTTTATAAATATACTCGTATGTTTTTAAAACGAGTGCCTAATAAATTGTCGTCTTAAATCCATAAACGCATCACAACGTATAAAATAGGATTTAAGACGACAATCAAAATACGTTTCGTATTCATTAAGTCCGATATTATCAGGAACCATTTTCTGCCAACAGGTGCTTACTGCATATGGCAAGGCTTTACACTCGTGGCTTAGACAGTCTTTCTTGCTAAGGATCCTCGATATACCCTAGAAAAGGCTATACATGTTAGTTCTGAATACTTAGTGGTTAATGGTATATTAAAATTATATACAAAGCTTATACAAGCACGTTTTGCATGCAGTCAAACTTTGTAAGGTAGTTACATACAACACGCAAAGAATGTTTCCGCTACCTATCGGTATATATGAGCACTCACCGGTGATATCCGTGGTGAGCTGATTTGCTCCCACATTTACTCCCACTTTTGCTACCATATTAATGCCAACTCTTATAACTAGGGATCGGATTTTTAGGTGCTTAAATCGGGAAAATATTTATGTTTTATGTGTTAAAAATACCTGAAATAAGTGACATAAAAGTAAAAATATTTAATTATAATTTAGTTTATTAATGTGGATATATGAGAGCCTCCGTTGTTTAGGCAGCAGCACGCCGGCCTCTCACCACTGGGTCCGTGGTTCAAATCCCGGTCACTCCATGTGAGATCTGTGCTGGGCAAAACGGAGGCTGACAGGTTTTTCTCCGGGTACTCCAGTTTTCCCTGTCAAAATTTAATTCCAGCAACACTCTCCACTATCATTTCATTTCATCTGTCATTCATTTAATCAATGCCCCAGAGGAGTGCGTCAGGCCTCGGCAGCCGACACAGTTCATATCCTCGCCTCTAGTTGGGGGCTTCATTCATTCCATTCCTGACCCGGTCGAAGACTGGATGCAGGCTGTGGATTTTCATTTTCATTTTGCAATGTGAATAAATAAAATATGCAGTACTCACGAATGTAATTTATGCTATGCCTCACTAACTACTGAATAATTACAATACACAACGAGATACATCTTCTAGTTGTCCATCACAAATAACCGACGATTATTGCGAAACACTTCTTCCGAATGCGTGAAATTGCGAAAATATATTTCTTGCCCTTGAGATGTTATGTAAATTGATCGCTGTTCAGCCTTCATTGCTCTCCCACAGGGTTGGCAGAACAGAACGCCCCTATCAGACGGAAAATTATCTTTAAATTCTACAGCATACTATTGCAGACGATAACTTGTTGTTGCTTTTACATCAGGCATCGTAGAACTGCCTTACAATTCACAGTGCCAGAAATAAACTGGATGTGAGTGACACTTGTTCCAGGTACCTGAGGGGTAGGTCTAGCACGAGGTGCAATATGGCCATGGACAAGGAAATCCCCGGCTTCCACAATGAGTGGCTCGGGGCGACAAGTTAAGAATAACACAGTTGCAAGATGACGTACGCTCTGCATGAAGATTAGATAGCTAACAGGTTCTTCCCCCGTAGAAGTAACACTGAACTAAAATGCAGTAAACTGAAAGATCTACCATACTGATTTAAAAAAATGTAAATATTATGTATTTTATGTGCTAATAAGTGAAACGCTGGAATTTATGTATTTATAGAAAAAATGCTTAAAATATGTATTTAGGAAAAAAATTGATTTACCTAAAAATCCGAGCCCTACTTATAACTATAAGCAGCAGCAGAATGTAAATGGATTAATATTTCTGATAATGTTCAAAAAAAATTCCTGAGGTCTTGGCTTTGAATTCCCAAATATGCTTGTCGGCCAATGAGTTATACTACCGAAAACTTTTATTTTTGTGTTGTGTTGCATGATAATTTGCCCATCTCGTGGTGTAGTGATAGTATACTTGGGTGTCATTCCTGAGGTTTTGGGTTCCAACTCGACTATGCCTAGAATTTAATTTTGATCTGAGAGTTGCAAGGTTGGGTTAGGTGAAGTTAGGTTAGGTAAAGTTAGGTTACGTGAAGTAATGATAGGTTAGGTTAGGTGAAGTTAGGTCAAGTTAGGTTAGGTTAGGTGAAGTTAGGTTAGGTTAGGTGAGGTGAGGTTAGGTTAGGCTAGGTTAGGTTAGGTTAGGTGAAGTCAGGTTATGTGAAGTTTGGTTAGGTTAGATTAGGTTAGGTTAGATGAGCTGAGGATAAGTCTATAAATAGTCCCTCTCTTTCAGATACTTTCCAAGACCAAGAAAAAATCTACTAAATACATTGACAAAATAACTTGCCAAATAAGCCAATAGAAAAGAAAACACCTAAGCCAAAACAAAAGCCAACACAAAAGCCAACACAAAAAGCCAACACAAAACGCCAACACAAAAGCCAACACAAAAGCCAATATATAAGCTTATGGTAAGTCACTCCATCACCAGAACAGTTCTAACGTTTGTAGTGTGCAAATCATACTGATAGGTCAGTTACTACTATGGAACTTACTACAACCAACAAAGGTAGGCAACGTCCACTCTATCAAGGCTACTCTTATAACTATAATCGTCGGAATGTAAATGGAATAGTATTCTGGTTATGCTCAAAAGAGAGGTCAACAAAATGTCGAGGCAATCTGAAAAGTAAAAATGAAAAGGTTTTAGGTGTGAGTGTTCATCAATGTAGTGCTCCAAACGAACCACGGTTGCTGTTTACAAAGAATCATCAAAATGCTAAAATACAAGTTCAAGAAAACGATAAGGGGGCTAAAGATAGTGCAGTGTTTGTTCAAAAGCACTTATCATGTCCTCAAAAGGTCATGTTAGAACAGTTGTCAACGTCCAAGAAACCTTCAACACTATCAAATTCAACACATACTATAAATGAAGTGGTATTGCAAGAGATACAATGAGGACTATATAGTAATAGTGATGATGGTCATGATGATGATCCAAGATGTTGATGGTAATGGTAATGCTTTGTTTACACCTAAAAATCATTTGTTAAATTTGAATTCTGGAACAAACCCACTAAGCTAATTCAACGGCTTGAACGCTTGCATGCTTTACAACAAGATGGGCATACCGGTCACGATTGGGAAATCAAAGAAATTGAATAAGAGCTTCGTCGTGCTGAAATTATTGTGTACTGGGTCTACCACTTTGCTACCACTTTTACCCCCACTCTTGGTTCTTGTATTTGCTTATTTGCTTCCACTCTTACCTCAACTTTTTGGATTCATATTTGCTCTCATATTAGATTATTATTCTTATTACCAAGTTGATTTACTAGAGCTTAGTCAATGCTTCACAGTTGACATGGAAGTATCAGGGACTAGGTATGGTAAGCCTTATGTACAGTACACTATAAAAGATATTCATATATTGTGAAACGAACCAATAAAAATGGAACATTTATTTGGCTTTGTTCAAAACAACGTTCCAAACATTGCCGTGGTGACCTAAAAGTAAAAATGGTGAGGTTTCAATGATCATCAATGTAGTGTACTGCATAAAACACAGTTGCTGTCAACAAAAATCAAGAAAACCATATTGCTACTCAAAATAGTGAATTGTTTAATGAGCAACGCTTAACCCCTGTTATAAAAGTTATGTTTAATCCATCTTCCAAGTCCCAAGAGCCATCAACATCACAAACTATGCAAGAGGTAGTGTTGTTTTGTTGTGGTTTTAAGGCGTGGAACAGCTTGGTCATTTGCTCTTGATAGTATTGTAGTATTGTAAGAGGATCAAAATGACTAAATGGTAATAACAATAAGATTTTTATGCCTATTAAACAATTGCGACTTCCCCAGTTTTTGAAAACAACAGTGAATGGACAATGCTATAAAAGATCTACAACAAGCCTTGTGTTTAAGACTATAAAAGACTATTGTAAAGAGAGAAAGAGTTGTATTCAGTTTGCATCTATTTTCATAATCATGTATACTCTGCAAAGTTAAATATTCTAACTTTTTAGAAAATAAAACAACATTGTACCATCGTTTACATTTATTTACAAACTTCATAATAATTTGTTTGGCTTTATCATAATATTTTTAAAGACAATAATTAAAACTAAAACATTATTATTCTATACACATATTTTCTTATTTTATTCTTTCAGTCTATTGTTATTACTTATATTTTCCATTATTATTTCAAATTTGTCTTTTAAATTAATTAAAACGAACCATGCACCTATTGTTCTTAACACCTTCATAGCTTGCCACGGTGGGTGAGTGGATAGCCTGTCGGTCTACTAACCCCAAGATTGCAGGTTCGCCCCTGGCCGTGGTAAGTGATTGTTGAAAGGCGGCAAAAATACGAAACGCATGTCATACGATATTGGCATGTCAAAGAACCCATTTGAATTCAGTAGGCCGAGTTCATAATGGAAAAATTAATCTCGGGATTTTCCGCCAGCACAAAGTTCCTCATTTCTCTACTAGAAAGCGCTATTGTGTTCAAGGAGATTAGATATCTAACATCTAACCTCCTTGACTTTCATAGTCAAGGAACTACGAAATTCGACATGCAAGCTACCCTCTGGGTGTCAAATAGCAAAGCTTGCACCAGGCACCCGAGGCCATACGATATTATATTATAACACCTTCATAAATTAAGTGTACAGGTTGTATAGCATTATTCACTTCTTCAAAAACACTATCCGACATATCATTAAACCGTGTAGGCAGAAATGTCTCAAAATTTTCGTATACACAAAGTACACGATCACGATATGCTGTTTTCAATTTCAGAATCTTTATAATGCGGAATGGAATATTCTTTGGCAATTCGCTGAGCTTCTTTGTTTCTTAGACACATGCTTGTCCTCCAGAATTCAAAACATTCATTGTAGTTGTCTATAAACAAAACAAAAGCATATCTATTACACTCTACAACAGCTTGTAATAATATTGTGCATATAGGTATTTTGCACTATGCATTGCTAATAAATTATACTATTTATGCAACAAATGCCCTAACTGTAGCTGATAATACTTTTCTTCATACAACACAAGCGTTAAGTGCTAATGCACACTTGACACAGGCTATCAAGTGTCCACAAGGCAAAAATGCAACAGCTAGTTCTTCTTCATAATAAATTTTACATAATTGTTGGTCACACTTTTGTATTTGTTTGTCAGCCACATCTTCCATTTCACCCTCGTGTATTTGTACCGCGTGTTCTAACTCTAAAGGCATTTTTATCTCTTGTGCAGCAATCACAGTTTGTTCACAAATAGTGTTCACAAATTCCTGACCTTTATGCAACACCATGTATCTACAGTTAGGTAACCTACGAGCGTGTTCCATCAAATCCTTAAAAGCAAATCCTCAATGAATACATATTGTTTTATACCCTTTAGCAGTATGAAAAATCCAGCTTCACTTAGCTTTTTTGTAAGGTGTTTTATATTAATGGCCAAACATTTTTATAAGATTCTAAACGTTTTTCAACAGACCAGTACTCTGGGTGTGCTAGCGCTTTAGTCTTCCAAACTCCCAATTTTTCTAAAAGCACATGCCAATTCAACACTGTATATGGCATATGGGCCACATATATCAACACTACCATTGGCTGGTAATACATCATTAATATTACATATTTGTGATTCAGAAACGTAAGGAGTAGCAAATGGCCTTGTGGTTCGGTAAAATGGATACACCGGTATGCTACCCATTTGTTCTCCAAGCATGTAAGGACAACAAGGAGACCATCGCAAAAGGTCTCGATAGGGATCATCCCCTTCTTCCCAGTTTGAAAGTTCAACATGACAAAACACACAACGCAAAACCCCTTCTCGTTTCAAGTAATAAAAACCAGATCCAGCAAGTTTATGTGCTGACAAAAAGCCTACAGGCCAAGATTCAAATGTTAACCAACGATCTTGTTCTGATTTTAAATTTAACCCACGTGGTAAGCCGACTTGCTCACTTGTTGTATTTGGTACTAAAGCCATGTCTTATAATAAACCATTTTTTATTTTTATTGTAAGTTATTAACGTTGCACAAGAGCACAGAGTACTTAAAATCACAACGTATGATTGTTCACTGTCTGTTCACTACGTTAATGTCGCATGACCACATTAAATCAAACAAAATAACCAATCTCTCAATCAATCAATCAACCAATACTTGTAATATATATCTTTAACGTTAATTGGTTTTAAATGAAAACAACTTCAAAAAATTAAAAACAAACTGTATGTCCGCACTTACAGTAACCCATATACTTAATTTTATTATAAAGCTGCAGTTATTCACATCCCCTTTAACCAACAAAAATGAATGTCATTTTGTTTTGTCCAAATTATCTTGTTCAATCCTGTGGATATTCGATGAGTTCATAGGGAACGACACGTCAGTTGAATTTACATTTTTGTTTAAAAAAAATGCAAAATGGCCTTGTATTTTTAGCGGTCAACAACCATTATTGTTTTGTTCCGGTTGCCAATACATAGTCATTAATCAAGAAAGCAATCATTGTCCCAGTCATGTACAGGTAATGAATGAATTGTTTGTCTAAGGGTTTCAATAGCGATAAAATGGAATAGCATTTTAAGTTAGGCTGACCTGAGTTTTCAATAGTTCACTGCCTGGAAACAATGGTTGTACTCTAGTGCGCCTCGGGATTTCAGTGACTGCTACGGCAGTAAAGCTTTTCTTTCCAGGTTTCCAAAAATAAATAAAATAGACCGCCATAAATACCTAAATAAAGGTTCATTCATGCATTTAACAAAAATAAAATATCAAACAACAATAAAACAAGTTAGTTTAAAAAAATCTCACCTTGACTTGTACCGGCTTGTAGCTGTTGTCTTCTAGTGGGCTCAAAAGTGCTATGGTCTCTCTCTCAGACATGACAGCTATACCGGTTATCTGCAAACAAAGAAATAAATGAATCATTAATTACCTTATCAAAAACTACAAATTGAAGGTTCATTAGCATGACATCATTATAATAATCATTAATATGTACTTACCGAAAACAAAAACGATTTTCTCCCAAAGTTCATTTCAGTGCTCTACTCTTTACGTCTGTTTGGTAAAATAACAAGTGCATTACTAACGCAATACTTATCAGAACCAAAATGGCTGCCTCTTATACATCGCTAGTACTACTGCATAAGAACCAACATGGCGGCTGTTTAAACGCCAGACCTGTTAGCCGCCACCAGCCAAGTAATATGGCACTGTACTTTCTGCCCACGCAGACATTCTTGCCTTATCAGCTGCAGCAGCTCTGGCTAGATCCAGTATTCAGTCTCCAGCAAGCAGGACTATGTGTGTTAGCATTGAAAACATGAGTGTCTTATTATTATGAATCCTAAACAGTTTACTGTAATACTAATTATTAGCAAGCGGCCATCCTTAATACAATACCATGTTAACCACACACCTTCACCCAGTTCAATATTTAGTTTATAACATCTCAGGGGCAATGACCTTACCGTTTTGGCACATGACTTGGTCGACCGAATGTTATAGGTTTTCATATTCTACAACCATTTGTTGTGCCAAACAGCGGTCTCGTTTATTACCGTTTACGAGCATGTTAAAGATCCCCGTCAGCAGTAAAAAATCTTAGCACGCTTCACACGTTTTGGTATATTAGCCTCCATTTGTTATAGGAAATATCAGAAAACGAACCGTCACAAGCCGCCCCCACCGTCCCGCCAAAATAACGATCCATTTCTTCGCGGCATTGCCACTATGGTCTGCAACAGGCTTGTTCAAACACACGCCCAGCGGTACCGTCTGTCTACCACCACTTTACATTTACAATTTAAAATTATTTAAAATACAGTAATAATATTTTATAGTTTCATCGTTAGGGACCCTTTGTCAACAATT
Source organism: Meconema thalassinum (assembly GCA_946902985.2). Taxonomy (NCBI): domain Eukaryota; kingdom Metazoa; phylum Arthropoda; class Insecta; order Orthoptera; family Tettigoniidae; genus Meconema; species Meconema thalassinum. The sequence continues at coordinate 5,056,151 of OX336398.1, read as the reverse complement.
ATTATCATTTGTCATATTACTGATCAGCAATTACTAACATGTTTAATGATCGCCATAAAGGATTTTCGAAACATTCGCCATTATTCGTTCGTCAGAGAAAAATATTGGAAAGCGAACCCTCACCCTGTCGTTCTGCCATACATCACCCCGTCAAAATAGTCATTTGCTGTATTCACCATGGCCGGTGATAGCCTCGTTTTAACAGACGTCCAGCGATACCGGCTTTCTGTCTATAACCACGTTTAATTTTAAAAAGTTTAATTATTTATAATATTACATTATTTTCAGCGTTAGGCCCCTGTGTATTTTTTTTTCAAAAAATTAAAAAATACATTCAAAAGGGAAATGTCACTCCAAGTCCAACAACCCCTCATACAAGTCCGTAGCCTTATTGGTTCACAAAATATTAACAAAAGTGCAGTTAGGCCCTTTTGACAAAAATGAATCATACATTCAAAAACAGGGCGTCATTATAAGTCCACCAACCCCTTATACAAGTCCGTAGCCTTATTCGTTCTCAAAATATTAACAAAAGTGCACTTATCCCTTTTTTTGGTTAGATTGAAAAAAACACTCATCATTAAATCATTTTTCAAAAAGCCCGCCCTCTTACAAAATCTTCAAGTGCGCCTGCGTAAAAAAACGAAAACAAAAATGTTAATTCATAGCGCCATCCAGCAGTACGCATTCGCTTTATGAGGAACAAAGTTTAATTTCATATTAGCAGCGGACCTCATACATGTCACATTTTGGAATGTGACTTTTACTAAAACAAAATACAATTTCACCCCCTAGTAGGGGTAGGTTTTATTTTGGGGTTAAAATGAGTTGTGCATTGTTAAGAGGGCGTCACCCTGGGTCCAACGATATGTTGCATGACAAAATCGGACCATGGGTTCGCGAGTAATCCACATGAGAGTTCAGCGTAGCCGAGCGGCTATTGTCACTGGTTTAAACTCCCCTACTGAGGATCTTGTAGTGATTGGATGGAGAGAAATGCACCGATAGTTATTGACGTATGACTTCTCACCTTTTTATGAAGCGCATGAATAAGAGCTGCGGTCCATTTAGTTGGTATCTCGGTAGTTTTCCAAATCTGTTGGAGTTAGTAAGAGAGGTTCCAGTGCGCTATCATCCAGGAGCTTCCAGTGTTCTGCGATTACTGAGTCCTCGCCAGGGGATTTGTTATTTTTTGTGAAGTGATGATCTTTCGCAGCTCTGAGATGTCTGGCGGAAAAGGGTCTGTATTAGTTGGAACTAAATTTGAAGTTGGAGTGAAAGTCGACTGCGTTGGATCACAGTTGAGAGGGTTTTTAAAGTATGTAGCTAAAATTTGACAGTTACCCTTGTCACTGTGCGTGATTCGGTTGGTGATCAGGTCGCGGAAGTACAAATTAGGAGGATTGTGTTTTGTTAGATTCCTCTTGAACGTTTGGTAGACATTTCTGGAGTTATCCTTCCGGAAATTCAACTCGATGTTGGTCAGATCGTTTTTGTGGAATTGTCTCCTTGCGTTCCGAACAACTCGAGAAGTCCTCTTTTTCGTTTCAACGAAGTGTTTATATTTATTCTCTGATTTGAGAGATTTCCAGAGATGCCAAGCTCGTTTTCTGTCATTGAGGGCTTCATCGCATTGTAAGTTCCACCGAGGGTGTCAAGGTTTCCGTATTTGAGGCGCAATTTAGAGGGCTGTTTTTACCTTGGAGCACTCCAGTCGTTCAAGGTCTGGCGAGGTTTGAGTGGGGATTTTTTCTGAGAATTGATTCTGAAGTAATTTGTGTTTCTCTGTGTCGGGTCGAAGAAGTCTGTGTCTGCAGCATTTCCGTGTGTTTTTCGGAATGAATTGAAACTTGATCTTAGACATGCAATGACCCGAGTCTAGATTGGCGCCTAGAAGGACTTTGACATTCTGTATTTCTTTTGATGATCCGACAGAAATGGCTACATGGTCAAGTTGGAATTGTACTAGTAATGTGTTTGGAGGTGCCCATGTGATTTCCTTCCATGGAAGATATTTGAAAAACGTGGAAGTTACCTCTAGTTTGCTATTCACACAGAGTTCAATTAAACGTTCTCTATTCTGGTTGGTCCTGGATTGTGCTCGATGATCACCAACCATATGCCTGTATTTTCGTTCTTTTCCAATTTGAGCATTGAAGTCGTCCAGGAGATAGATAGATAGATAATGCCTTTATTGGTGGCGAAGTTAGGGCTCAAGGCCCTCTCTTACACTTAACCACTAGAAAAGTATACATCTACATGACTTATAATTACAAATACCAATAGCACAAATAATATTAATAGCAATAAGAATAGTGATAATATGAATAATGGTAGAATCATTGATTTCAAAAATGCACAAAGTAAAGTACCCTTAAATGACGTAACTGCATTAATCCGATCATTCATCTCATTCATTCATTCGTTCATTCAACATTTATCCAGGAAGTCAGCGGGATCCACCCAGCAAATACTCGCAGCAAGCCACTTTAATCTTGCGATGAGAGGGATTGTCTCTAATGTTCACAGGTAGCAAATTCCATGACCTGGACGCAGAGATTATGAACGAGCGGTTGTAAACAGCAGTACGGTTTATAGGTATGGCAAGAGAGGAGCCAGATCTCGTATTGTGGTCATGATAGGACGAGAGGTAAGAAAACGGTGAAACAAGATAGTTAGGGGTATTAGTGGAAAGTATTTTGTGCAATAGTGATAACATGTGGAGTTCACGACGCTGGTGCACTCGAAGCCACGACAGCTCCTTATAATAGGGTGATATATGAACATCATATCGCAGGCCAAAGATATATCTTACACAATTGTTGAGGCACCGGTCCAGTTTCTTGTTACTGTCGCAGGTTATTTCAGTCAACACAGTGTCACAGTAGTCAAATATAGGTAGTATCAGAGAGCGAATTAGTTGTACATTAAGTCGAACAGAGAATACATTACCGAACCGTTTCAGAGGATATAAGCATTTATGTACTTTATTGCATGTGCTTATCACCTGTTTAATCCAATTTAAGGTCTCAGACATAATAATTCCTAAGTTTGTCACTGAACTAGAGTAGGGAATGATTTTATTGTTTAAAATTACTGGCGAGATGTCACGTTGCTTGAGGGAATATAAGTTTTTACTGGTACCGATAATAATCACTTGAGTTTTATTTGGGTTTATTAATAAACTGTTTTTATAAGCATAGTCACTAAGCTGTTGTAGGTCAGAATTTATTTTAATAATTGCAATTATTGATATCACTCGGTTTTGAATGATAGTAGATCTGTACATCATCTGCATACACTTGCAATTTGCAGAAATTAAGGGCTTTTGATATGTCATTTATTTGGATGATAAATAACAGTGGCCCAAGAACCGAACCCTGAGGGACACCGAGGGTCTTACTTTGCCATCCCGAACTCGCATTTCCCACTATCACACGTTGCCGGCGATTTTCGAGGTAAGAGGAAAAGAACCGGAGTGACACACTATTAAAATTTAGTTCTCGAAGTTTCTGCAGTAGCAACTGAGGGTTGACGGTGTCAAAGGCACTATTGAGATCTAATAATGTCAGTACAGTCACGTTCCGTTGGTCTATTGCACATCTGATACCATCTGTCACTCGTAGTAAAGCTGTCGCAGTGCTATGCCCCTTTCTGAAGCCGGATTGGAAGGGGTTGAGTAGGGAATGCTTTGTAAGGTATTCAGTAACTTGTGAATGAACTAGACGTTCAAGTACCTTGGATAATGATGGTAGGATGGATACTGGACGATAATCTGAAGGAGAATCAAACTTGGAGTTCTTCGGGATAGGTCTAATTAGTGCATCTTTCCAAACATCTGGGAACACTCCAATTGTCAGGCAGTAGTTAAATATATGAGTTAGTATTGGCAGAACAACTCCCAAGACATCCTTAATCAGTGATATAGGAATGTCTTCATTACCTGTGGCATTGGATGAAATAGAGTATATCACACCTTTAACTTCATTCGAGCTGACATTTCTAAAAGAGAATTGCTCAAAAACAGACTGCTGTTGTAACAAGGGTACCGGTAGTGAACTTTTAGGGAAAGAGGTAGAGGCTACTTTTGGCCGTGCGAAGTGATCATTTAGAGCCTCTAGCGATATGCTTGGGTACATGTTGTTCAACTGTCTTACTTATTATTATTAATCGTATGGCAATTACACATCACTTTTTGGAACACAGAGAAAATATAACCATAATTACAAATTTACAGACATATTATTTACATAGTTTAACACATTTGCTGTAGAAAACAAAAAGTCAAAGTGGTTTCCAGGATATAAGTTCTGAGGGCACTCTTCAACTATATGCTTGATGGTCTGACACTGGAAGCCACACGTGCACTCTGGAGAGGTGATCTTTCCCCATTTGTATAGTAGATCACCACATCTCCCATGGTTGGTGCGTATCCTGTTCAGTGTACACCATGTCCTACCGGGGCAGATCAAGTTCCCATGGATTGTTGTTTCTATGGAGAAAACTATGTAGCTCTGGTGGAGTGTTTGTGTACCAATTTTCTGCCCAGGCTTCATGAAGATTGAAGTTATGGTCTGCCAGGTTGTTGGCTGTTCTGATTGCAGGGTGTCTGGAGCGGAGTCTATTGATTTGGATTGCAGGTATGTCCTCATGGAATGGCAGCTGTTGGTTGTTGCAGATTTTGTTAAATTCTCTCAGGAGGATATTCTTTCTTCTCAGCGTAGGAGGTGGAATACGGCTCAGGACAGGTAGCCAGAAAACTGGTGTGGACTTGATTGTACCAGTAATTATCCGCATAGTTTGGTTTAGTTGAACATCTACTAGCTTCGTGTGACTACTGTTTAGCCAAACAGGACTGCAATATTCTGCTGCTGAGTATACAAGACCTAGGGCAGTTGATCGGAGGGTAGACGCAGTGGAACCCCATGTTGTACCACACAGTTTTTGTAGGATGTTATTTCTTGACCTCAATTTGGCTGCAGTGTTTGTTAGATGTTGTTTAAATGACAGTGTTCTGTCAAGTGTCACTCCAAGGTACTTTGGGTATTTGTTATGAATCACACGTTTTCCATCAAAATATATGTTTAGTTCATGGTTGGCTAGGATGTTGCTCAGATGAAAGCACGTGGATTCAGTTTTATTAGGGTTCGGTTGAAGTCCCCATTTACGGAAGTATTGAAACATTGCACATAAGTCCTTCGTTAATATTTCTTCAGTGGCCTCGATTTGTTTGTGTTGAGTTGCTAACACCCAATCATCAGCATAGCCGAACTTCCTGGACTGGGTGTCTGGCATATCTGCTATATAGTGACTGAATAATAGCGGAGCTAGGACTGAGCCTTGGGGTAGTCCGTTGTTAAGAGTCTTCTGGTCACTAACGGCATTCCCTATGGTTACCTGGAAAGGTCTATCAGTCAGCATGTTGTTCAGGAGTCTTGCTGTTCTTCTGCAGGGTATGACACGGAGAAACTTATTAACAATGCCCTGTCTCCACACAGTATCATAGGCGGAGGATAAATCAATAAATACAGCAGAGGTCTTTTGCTGTTTCTGGAATCCTGCCTCTATATAAGATGTAAATGAAAGAACTTGATCCACACAGCTTCGGTTTGGACGAAATCCAGCCTGTTCAACAGGAATATTTTCATGTAATTCATTATGTATTCTGTTATACAGCAGCCTCTCAAGTAGTTTGTACATCATGCTCAGAAGAGAAATAGGACGATAACTTTGGGCTTCGTTATTGGGTTTACCTGGTTTCAAGATACCAATGATCTTCGTCTGTTTCATTAGTCGAGGAATGGACCCTGTTTGTAAAATATTGGTGAAAAACTGGGCTAGCCATCTTTTAGCATACTCACCACAGTGCAGAAGGAATTCTGGGTGTATGCCATCAAGACCTGGGGCTTTACCTGATTTAATGTATTTTAGAGCTGACGATATCTCTTCAGGGCTGAAAGGTATAGAATAAGAGCTATTATCTGGGCATTCTGATAACATGGTTCGCAGTTCTCGTTTTACTTGAATGGCATGGGGCCGGGAGATAGATGGCTTAGATATTGAGACAATGTGAGCAGCAACTTTGTTTGGTTTTATTAAGTTGTTATTTCGTGTTGTTCGATTTCCACCTCCCAAATTACGTAAGAGGGACCAGGCTTTCCTGCTTGAGTGTTTGAAGTCTAGATTTTCGACAGTGTCCAGCCATTTCTGTCGACGCGTGGCATCAAGGCTATGCAGCAGGTCTTCTGCTATTTCTTGTTCTCCAGTAGAAAGGAAGTCCTCGTACAGTTTCTCACTGACTTCAGACCAGCCAGGAATATATTCCTTCCGGTATCCTCTGGGAATAAACTTTTTTGCTATGCTTAATACTGCTCCAACAAATCTTCCATAGTTGTTACTTAAAGGAGGAATCCACCCTAAGACTTTATCAAGATTTATGGAGAACTCAGACCAGTTAGCTTTCTGAAAGTTCCAGCGTGGACGAGGAATGGAATTCACCAAGGGGATTTGTATGCCTACTTCTTGAATAACTGGGCGGTGCTGATTATGTGGGAAATCAGGTAGGACTCTGCGTGTGGTTGCTAGTGGTTTGAGGTTCTCGTTTGAAGACACAAAACACAGGTCCGGATTGGACTCCCGCCTCCAGGCAGCTGATCTAAATGTGCATCTGTCTTTGGCATCAAATATTAGATGAAAATTGTGTACTTCTGCCCATGAAACTAAAGCTTCTCCATTAGAATCATTGGAGTTATATTTCCATTGCTCATGGTGACTGTTGAAGTCACCTGTGTAAATAACTGGATGAGGATGTAGGTGGAGGACTTCAGATGGCCACTGAACTGCGGGAGGTTTGTAGATGTTTACAACGTGCAAGTCTCCAATTTTTATTACAACTTCATGGATGTCATTAATGGCATTAGATGAGATTAAGTAGGCATTCTCAATAGTGTTTTGCACATACGTGGCAATCCCATAAGCTAGATGGTAAGTTGCACCAAGGAGGTCATATCCTGGTATTTTGCCTCTTGATTTGAGTTGGTATTCATCATTTGCATGTGTTTCTTGGAGGGCAATTACATCAATATTATTCTCCAAACAGAGCTTAGATAAATATTGACTTTTAGATCTGCTAATACTCTCTATATTAATCTGTAGGATTCTAGTACTTGGTCCAACGTATCTACATCTTTGGTTCTTAAAAGAACCGTTGTTGATGAGAGGAGTCATTGTGATGTGATTGTGCTAGGAGATCACAAGGATTGTCTAGCAGCCAGAGTTGTTGCTTTCTTAGCACCACCCAGGGGTCACGTGTAGGGTACTTTCAGGTTAAACCTACGGACGTGAAGCAACGGCAACCCCCACTGTCTTACTTATCCCTAACGCACGTAATTTACTCCATTTTTTGTCTAGGGCTGTTGGTTTTCATCAGTTCCTGAAAGTATTTATATTTAGAATTTCTAATTAGCTGCTTGGTTCTGTTTCTCAGAATTCTATATCTCTCAAAATCAACTGCATCATGTGTCAGTCTGTATTGTCTGTATAGTTTGTCACGACTGGCCATAGCAGATATTACCTCAGCCGTTAGCCACGCAGATGAAGAGCGGGTAATTCTTACCCGTTTCTTTGGTGCATGTTTGTCAAATATATCTAGTACCATTAAATTGAATGTATTTACTTTAGAGTTTATGATCTGAGAATTACGTATATTATCCCAAGGCAAGTTATATGCATCATAGCGTAGTTTATTCTGGTCAATATGTCGTAAGTCTTGTATTGTAATGTATCGTGGTTTACACTTAGGTATTCGTATAGAATAACATACGTACAATACATCATGTGAAGATATGCCAGGAGCAGGGATCTGTCCGTGTTTAATTACTTTCAGTGGTTGATTTGTCACAAGAAGATCAATTAAGGTATGGCTCGTATGGTCAGAGTAATGAACATGATTAGTAGCGTTCAGTGGTAAAACCGTCATGTTTGCGGCGAGAAATAAATTCAGTAGGCTGTTAGCTTCACCAGTCTGCTTTAAAAGGTCAGTGTTAAAATCACCCATGATTATAATGTCGTCGTATGCCGAGGCAAGACCTGCTAATGTATCTTCAAAATCAGCAGTCTGTCTTATTTTAGGTGGCTTGTATACAATCCCTATTAATATCTTTTTATGGCAGTCTAATTCTACAAACATAAATTCTGGTCGCAGAATAAGTGTTGGGTCAGAAGTGGAAATTATCTTACATTTTAGGTCGCTTCTGTAATAAAGTAGAAGCCTGCCACCTATTTTGTCAATACGGTCATGGCGTAATGTAGAGTATCCATCAAGGTTAGCTGCCGATGACGGCAAGTCTTTACGCATCCAACTTTCACTGATTCCTATAATATGTACATTGTTTACTTCAAAAATAGCCTCTACCTCCTCCAGATGTGCTAATAATGACTGACCATTTAGATGGCAACAATGTAACGACCGCGGGTGGCTCTTAAGCTGCTCTTGCAACACAAGTCCCGTTGAAGCTGGTAGGGACGGGAGAGAAGGGATGGGCGAAGTTAGTAGAGAGGAATGCAGGTCAATGGTATTGCCGTTGTCCTGGTCAACAAACATCTGAAAGTATACAGTGGGAAATAAAATTAAGTAAGAAGTAAAATGAGCTTACCTGAGCAACCTGGTGAGCAGATCCACTGACTTTCACAAGCACGGACATACACACACACAAATATAAGCTAATTACTATACACATAATTTATTTCCTAGGTTCACTTGTTCATCCTACTCCCTGCCATGTTGTTTAACTGCATCATCGTGCATACTTGAATTTTGCTTCCATCCTCCCTTAAAACACAAATACGTCCATCTTGAGTCCAGCATTTCTGCAATCCCCATATATCCCGTGCCTGATTTAAGATAGTTTTTCTCACACTTGTAAGTGACTCAGTTAGCATGAGCCCACTGCCTTTAAAAGATCGCTTTGCACGCCACACACGATCTCGATCATGATACCGAAGAAACTTGATGATAATCGGTCGATTTCCTTGCGAGACCACCTCAGCAGACGTTCGATATCGGCGGCCCAGTCTGTGGCAGCGATCCACATCAAGTAGTGAGATATCTACTGAAAGTTTATTTTTCAGTGTCTCGAGTGCTTTGTTATAGACGTCATCAGACGGCTGCTCAGGAGAAATGTGGCATGTGATTTAGGAATTTTAGTTAGGATTTCATCCAATTTTCCCCAGAAGATTTCCACAGTCTCTGCGTTCCGTTTGTTGTCTTGGTTGATGGCTGCGTGAACATTCACGAACGTGTACACTTTATTGGCACATTTGACACAACGAGTGGATAGCCTATTGGATATGGGGTTGAAGCTCATGATTGATCCGAAGAACTTGTTACTAACAACGAAACCAGTGCCAAGATGAGGAGCTCCTTTGAAGATAATCTTGTCAGTTTTGCTTTTGAAGACTCTGAAACCCTGAGTTTTGAATGAATCGTTATCCGTGTAGCGTGTTTCTTGGATCGCAGCTATCCGATGTTTCGTGAGGGTGTCTGTTAAGTGTTTGAGTTTGCCGACTTCGAGAAGTGAACTGGCGTTGAAGGTGGCACAAAAGTTCACAACATTACACTTGAGTTGGCATGTAACAGATAGTTCAAGAGACTCCGACTTCTCCTTCAAGCATGAGGGTGCAGACTCCCCAGAATCCTGTCTGCTTGCGACTTGGCTTGCCTACCACCTGGAGTAATTTTTCCGTTTGATGCTTCATTTTGAGCAGTTGAGAAATGTGCTCAGATTTGGGAGTAGACCTTACTCTACCCAAAATACAACTAAGGTTGTTAGCGTCAGAGAGCCTAAGTTATTATTGGCTACTGTTTTACGGCTTTAGGCCAACCCTCTTCTTTTCTCCGGGCTTGGGACCAGCAACAGCAACTGCTGAGTTACTCAATCCACCCCGCAGATACTGTTCGTCCTTATGCCCATTCAAAAAGCGCCTGGTGGTATTCGCCTTCCTATCCTTCCAAAATCTCTTAATGAATGCACAGTGTTGCATCTTGCGTCCTGTTGACCACTTCCCACCAGTTTTCTTTATGTGTTTCCCCCAAAATTTATGGTTGGATACTTTTGTCTAAAATCTCCACGATTGTCTATGATGTAGTCTGGATATTCATTTCTTGGAGGTCTGCCTTAGTTCCTTCTAGCCATTTTATCTTGACCTTCTTTGAGTTGATTACTTTGAATAATCTCTTAGTTAGTCTGTCGCTGTTCATTCTGTAGATATGGCCATAGAAATTCAGGCGTCGCTTCCGTACGGCATCAGTGAACCTGCCAGTGAAGGAGTAGCCATTAGGGGAAGTCCGTGTAATTTGGACCACTTATCTTTAAACGTCAATAACTTCTATGACTGTAACTAAACTTTCTCAAATTTTATGGACGATAATTAGTACAATGTATCAAACGATTTGGTGCAAATAAATATATTATCTCAGCGTATAATGTAAAATTTATGTTTATAACAAAATGTAATATCTTGTAATTCGGACCGGATGGCGTGTAACTTGGACCAGGGTGATGTGTCATTTGGACTGCTAAATATAAACACTTGTAAGTTATTTAAGCTATTTATTAGGCAATACTAAACAGTAAAATACAATATTGCGAATTCTGATTGTCACTTTTGGCATGTAGCACAATTGTAAAACAGTTCATCCATCTTTAATTTCGGCACAATTTTCATGAGCCCACCTTTTGCAACCGTCGCACTGAATCCAATCATCCTCATAACACCGCCTCGTATTGTAGTGACTAGCATTCTTTGCTGTCGCCACGGAGGTCAAGGTTCGATTCCCAATTCAGCCATCCTGGAGGTGGTTTTCCGTGTTTTGCCCACTTCTACTCCAGGAAAATTCTGGGATGGATGCAAACTTAAGGCCTCGGCCACCTCTTTACCAATCCCATTCGCAATTTACAAATACACACACACTTGTACAGTCATCACAATAACACAGGTTGTCACACATATTCCACACACCCAAATGCACAGGGCTGTATGACCATGATGTTGCAGCCACCAAAATAAGCAATAACAACAACAAAACCCTTTGAGATTATAAACCAACTATGAAGAAAGTTGCTCTTGATAATTTCAGGGGCATTGCGACATTGTGGTCATGTGGCCCCGTGTACTTGTGTGAGTTAGTTATTGTTGTTTTAAGGGGCGGAACTACGAGGTGTGATAACCTTTGTTATTATGTTGCCTGTACTAGTGGATGTATTGTAAATTGGGGATATGATTGGGAAGGAGGCGGCCGTGGCTCTAAGTTACGACCCGTCCCGGCATTTGCCTTGTATAAAACTGGGAGACCACGGAAAACCACTTCCAGGATAGCTAAGGTGGGAACCAAACCCGGTTCCATCCCTCCCACAAGAATTAAAATTTCTTGGCAGAGCCAGGAATCGAACCCGTACCTCCAGGGCGACAGCCAATAATAATACTAGCCGCCACACTACGAGATGGTCACTATGAAGAAACGTAGCGATGAAATTTGTTTCAACGGACCAAATAACACGCTCTCGGGCAGTCCAAATTACACGCCATACATATATTTAATCAAAGTTCAAATAATTTGATCATTATTTAAAATTGATGAATGTAGGTATGTTAGAAATTACCACGATTTTTCAGTAGTACTTGTGAAAGCAACACACACTCTTCGCTGAAATAATTACTTGACAGCACCCTACCTCCCGGTCGTATAATCTTACAGGGAATGTGGTCACAAATTTATTTTCCTCATTACTCCTCAACCTTCAGTCCGAAAATAGAAGAACTCCCAGTGCGAAAGGGACACTCAACTGTCTTGCTGACCCTGCCTGAGACAAGGGGTTGCCAAACTCGCAAACTTCAAAAGTAACATCAGTCCAAATTACACGGATTTCCCCTACTCTACCCAAAATACAGCCTCCTTCTCTTAATCCACATTCCATTTCCCTTGTGGGACCATAACTTTTCCAGAGAATGTTCCTTTCATGTTTTTCAATGTCTGCAGCTTTGGAGTGGCCACGCAGATACACGGTTGCTGTGGCATATAAAGCTTCCGGCAATACAACTGTCTTGTAATGTCGTAATTTTGTATTACGCGATATGACTCTTTTGTTGTGGTAATTCCATGTCAGTCTGTACGCCTTGTGAAGTTTGGTGGTTCTTTCTACATTGGCACTGCTATCTTGTCCTGATGGTAGTATGATTTCTCCAAGATATTTGAATGAGGAAACCTGTGAAATTGTGCCGTTTTTCAATTCTAGCTTAGTTCTTTTTCTGTTTTGATGTAGATTTTCCATGTACTTGGTTTTCTCGTACGATGTCTGAAGGCCTGCCTTTGATGCTATATTGTGTGGTCTCTGTATGGCATATCTTGTTTCATTCTTGGTCTTAGTAATGATTGCTAGATCATCAGCAAATGCTAAACATTTCACATTGAACTTGCTTCCTAACTTTCCGATGTTCACACCTTTCATCCTTTCCCATTCCCTAATATTTCAACGGGCTCAGAGATTTCTCCAAGGAATTTCACTTTAGGGGTCGGATTCGTGAGAGTCTGCCGGATAAGAGCTCTGGTCTTCTAGAGTATCAAAACCTGTCTGTCTGTCCACAGAGACATACGCCTTCTTAAAGTCCACAAAAGTGGCACTTTCGGCGAATCCTTAAAATCGTCTTCAAGTTCCATATTTGTTCTGGACATGATCGACCTTTCCTGAAAACCGCTTGGTACTCGCCAATCAGATGATTTATTATTATTTTATTATTATTTTATTATTATTATTGTTATTATTATTGTGTTTTATGTGTAATGCCACACGCTAAATGAAATTAGCCCTAAATACGTCAGTACCTGCTCCTCCTCAGCCTTAGTAATACTTTACCGTTGAGTTCATGCTCGCGAATGTAGCAAAAATCATTAGCAGCAGTCTTATTCCAATGACCTCAAATATATTGCGTGATTAAAACGATCACAGATCCGAATATCATCACCTCCCGTTTGGACAGGAAGTGTCTACAAATAGATTCTATACGTACCAGCGATTCACCATGGCTTTCAGTAGCGAAGGTGGCTAAATCAAGCATTGCTGAAGTAACTTCAGGGATGATGTTAGGTAGAATGTTCGAACCCCGAGCTAGTAGATATTTTTTTGTGATTAATTTCGTTTACAGTGGATTTAGTGTGTGTGCATATCCACCTGTTCCAACAAGTGATTTTTATTTGGTCCTGAAAAGGACCTTTTTTTATCTGCTGCTACGTAGCGAGGTTGGACGACGACATAATGATCTGTAGAACGAATGCAAGGTTCCCTGTATATTCAGGGTAGCAAGTGTTTGAAATGTTAACCAACTCGGTTTAAAGGAAAATGAGACTCACTCAGGCCGCCGCACGTGTCAAGTATAAGCCCTCTGTAACACCGAGTTGTAATCCATTCCTCATTCTTACGCTGTGTCATGTCAAAGCCCTCTGTAACCCCGAGATAAAACACAATCCGTATTCTTACGTTTGACAAATATAAACTAGTATTAATTGAAATTAAGAAATATCATAGTGTATTGAGTTCATTACACTGGTAACATGACTTTTCTCACTAAATATATGCTGAGAGAAACTGACGTTAGTAGAAAAGAAGCTAACATTAGAATGAGCCTGCTGAATTAATTTTCAGGTTGGACTATTTTTATACAAACAAAATGAAGTGTGTTAATATGCTTGTGGAATTGATTTGAAAATCTTTATCATCTACTCGAGACCAACTTAAATCATCCTGGAAGTGGTTTTCCGTGGCATCCGTCTTCTACTCCAGATAATATGCCACGGGAATATCACAGGATTCGTAATTATCATTACTCCATGACAAAATGTTGTTTTCTTTAGCGCATGCGATCGAGCTGGCGGTGGCTGCACATTTGAATGCCACCACAACATAAGAAAAGAACATAAACATTTGTTTTTTCTCATGCCTGTCGACTAAAGATAAGTATTCCAACCCATAAGAACGTTTTAGATTTTAAAAAGTGAAGTGTCCAGCGCAAAAAGTTGTCACTTTCTATCTTTGCGTGGTGTGTAAGCATCCGTGGCTGAAATGGTAACGCGTTGGACTGCGGATGGAAAGACTTGGGGTTCGATACCTGTTAGGGGGAGAGGTTTATAATTTGTTTTCGTTACGTGTTATCGTCTGTGTCGACCTATTTACCAATGTCTTATGACAGAAATGATACAAGATGTCACAATGACCGTAATTATTGAGGGTGGGGCACTAGTAATATAGCGAGTAGATGCATTTTTAGGTTGGATTCCATTAACGTTACCTATTGTTTGAATCTGGTATTACACGAAACATCTTAACATGAACACCTCAAATAGAGTTCTCTTCTTTTTGTTGGAATAGAATAACAGGATAATACCAAGGGAATTTCTTAGGAACACGTATACTGGCAATATGAATCTCCTCCGATATGTTTCGTTGTTATTTCATTTGAGGACTAGAACATCGAGGTCATTTAGCCCCGTGTACTCGGGTCTGGTTGTGTTGAAGTTCTCTGATAAACTGTATTATAGCGGTGTCTGTATTAATGTGTGTATTAGCAATTAAGATGAGGATTGGGAAAGAGTCAAGTTTGAAACCATCCCGGAATTAGCCTGATGTAGAATTGGGAATCCACAGAAAACCACTTCAAGGCTGACTAAGTTGGGAATCGAACTCACCTCTTCTCTGTTTTGGCCTACGAGGCTTAGTGTACCCCGTTCCACCCTTCAGAACAGCATTAGATTTCATGTGTGAGCCGGGAATCGAACCCGGACTTCTGGAGTGACACTTCGATACGTTATGTTAATATCCTTGTCAGATTTTTTAACTTTCTGCCATTACAGGTCACCTGGCATAACCTGCTGATTCGATCCTATTCTCTTTATAAATCGGCAAAATTCAACGTAATTTTCACAGGAATACAACGTAAGTTAATAAATGTGGCAATGTGACTTAGTAGGTATGGCTCAATATTTCATCCAAACTAAAATAGAGCATGGACTGTCCTTCAAAAAAGTATGCCTAGGGCTTAATTCGAAATATCATTCTGCCAGTTCTCACCCGTGCTGCACGTGCCCTTGCTCCCCTACTGCACAGTTTTAGTCATAGGGACTTGAAATTTATTTTGGGGATAGGCGGGGTAGGGATCTTTCTTTTATGTCAACAAAATTTCATGTAAACTATTTAGTTTTAAAATATAAAAAGTGCAAAAAATAAATTTAAAAAAAACCTAAAAAAAGATATTTTTTTAAAATAAGGGACATAGAGACCATTCTTTTAAGCCTATGGAACACTTTTTAGAATGTTTGGTTTTTTAAAATCGGCTACTTTCCCTATTTAAATTTCTTGGATTTTGTTTTAGGGACTTGGAACTTGGTTTGTGGGTAGAGGGCAGAAGGACCAACAATTAATGTCAAATAAACGTTTTTGTAAACTTGCTAATTATTTTTAGAAATATAGCCCATTTTCATTTTGTTTTGTTTTGTCTTAGAGACATGAAACGTGGTCTGGGGGGTAGAGGGGGCAAAGACCATTGATGTATGTCAAAGAACTATTTTGTAACATTCCTAATTTTGGAAATATAACCCATTTTCAAAATTTTATTTTTGTTGTCCTAGAGACCTGAGACTTGGTTTACATGTTGAGGGGGTAAAGGCCGTCGATTTACGTCAGACATACGCTTTTGTAAAATTCTTAGTTTTGAAAATATAGCCCATTTTGAAAATATTTTTATGGAAAAAATTGAAAAATACACTATTTTTGGACTGAGAGTGGGATAGAGGTAAGTGTATGAGTTAAGATATGAATTTTTAGGATTTTTAGTTTAACATATAACCTATTTTTCCAATTGAAATTTTTAGGATTTTTTTTAAATTATATTGTTTTTGACTAGGCGTGGAATAGAGGCAAGAGTAAGAGTTAAGAGTCAATCATAACCTTAGATTACTTTGGATTTTTGGAAATGTAGTGTGTTGTTGTTGTTGCTTACAAATATAGTGGTAAGCATTATGCTGTAATAAAAATGCTGAAATACTTTCCAAAATCCACTAAATACATTGGCAAAAGTAACTTATCAAATAAGCCAATACAAAAGCTCACAAAAAGTCGACAAAAGCCATGTAGTTGTTATATTGACCCTTAGGTAGCATGCTGGTAGTTCAGTTAGTGCTCATATCCACAGCTAGGTACTGTGCTCTTATATGGATATGGGCTAGAAAATTATTCATCTCCTCAAAAGTTTTCTAAATTGTCCCATTGTTAAAATATTGCTATGCTGCAAGTTGACACACAACCAGTTTTGTACATCGCACAGTTAACTGAGTTAATTCAGCCAGCCAATGAGAATGTTAGCAGCCACGTGAGGGAACTTGTAGTCAAACTGCGTGGTTGTAACAAAGACCAAACGAGAGTGCACGAGGATAATCGAGTGTTCCCGAAGAGAGCTAACCCTTGCTCGCATGACGAAGTGGAAGGGGTAGACGCGAGTACGGCACGCGACAGCCAGCCAATGAGAAGTGGCCTTACTTAAACAAGAGCCTGCAATGTAATGAGCTTTGCTAATCACCAGGATGATTTTAATACATCGTAATATCATGGAGGATATTAAATCATAAATAAGAACTATTTATTAAACATGCGACTAATTATTTATTTAATTAAGGATTATTATGATCATCAACTAACAGCGACCATACAGAACCTTGGTCTGAAAAGGACGCGGGCTCGTAAATTTGATGAGGGGGAAATGATAGAATACTCTGGGCTCTTATTATTTGCGATTTCAACGGAGAAAGACGTATCAACAAGCTACTCGACAACCAAACAAACAAATAGAAATTCACCATCGAAGGCACTTAGTTTGTGCAAGAAGATATATGAACCCAATTACAAAGTTAATAGAACCTATCTACAGTATCAATTATGTCATAATTCCTGAAGTTGAGGGAGGAATTTACCAACGAATTTACAGCAGTTATGATGGTCAACAAAAAGTTATGGGAACAGAACTATGATGGCAAGAAGAATATTCGAAATGACATAACATCAATCTCGCGGGAGAGATTAACATCTCATCTCTCCCATGCAGAAATTCTAGATCTACAAGTCATTTCAACAACTAAGTGAATGAGGCATGTTAGAAACCATCCTGGCATTAGTCTGGAGTAGAAGTGGGAAACGGCAGAAATCCTTTTCCAGTATGGCTAAGGTTGGAATCGAACCCACCTCTTCTCAGTTTTGCCCCATGTGGCATAGTGTACCCCGTTCCCCTCCTCAGAGCAACATTGAATTTCTTGTCAGAGCCGGGAATCGAACCCAGACCTCTGGAGCAACACGTCGATATGTTTTGTTAATATTGATGTCAGATTTATTATATTTCTGCCATTACAGGTTACATGGAATAACCTGCTGTTTCGATCGTTTTCTCTTTATAATTGAGCAAAATTCAACGTACTCTTCTCAGGAATACATCGTAAGTTAATACGTATGGCAATGTGTGGCTCAATATAACATCCTCACTAAAATAGAGCACCGGCTGTCGTTCAAAAAAGTATGCCTACGTCTGGATTCAAAGTACCATACTACACGTTCTCACGCACCGTGTCCGGCAGGAACTTAACTGATTCAGCGCTGCATGTGCACCAGTTAGAGTGGCCATCCCACCTCAGACGTCTCAAAGTCTTCAATCACGGTTTATGATGTTGATTCAACTTTCTACTATTACAGTTCATGGAGCATACCTATTAATTCGATCGTATTACGTGTATGTGAGTTCCTTCAAGGAGCAATAACTCACTTGTTAGTAGAATGGTCGTTAGTATTTGGCGCTGAAATCGTCATGGTCGATTTCTTCTTGGCTAGACCCATGACTCAATTACATTGCTGTCACACAGGCAGATATATCTATATATCAATTTTATATCGGCGGGTTCTTCTTTGCCGTGCGGAAAAATTTTTAAACCAGTTTTATGTGACCCTCTCGAATCGTGACTTCATTTCTGTCGTTTCCAATGTTAGCCCTGTTTATTAAATTCATTATAACCCTGTAATATTTATCTGCCTCTCTCTTCAAATAATATTTTCTCCGCCTTTCATGTTGAGTGGGTTGCCTAAATGCTGTATAGCTGGTAGCCTATATTTCTATTTAGATTGATACGTAAAATACCACGTAAATTGCAGTTTGATTCTCGTCCTGTGACAATCATTCAAGTTAACAAAATACGGATTCAATTCCTCGTTGACTCAATTAATGAAGTGTAACAAATGCTCTCTTCAACCTTATAGTTCCACTCGTATTCTGAACTGCATTTTATTCAATTCATTGCTTTTCAGGGTAAAATCCCTTTACATTTGCGTGGTTGACTTTCTCAGAACTTGGTTTTTGTCAATGCCAACAATCTTATAACAATTATTGATGTAAGCTCTATGAACTTTAAACGGCCGAATAGAGAGGTTTTTAAAATTTCAAATATACCTTGAGTTGAAGACTCGATGCTGTTGGTTTTTGAACTAAAACGAGCCCGTCTTCCTGCAATTGTAAGCTGTACCGTTTTCCTTAGATTCGTTTTAATCGCTCATCTACTTGCTTGTTCAGGTGATCTCTAGCTAAATCAATTCTTCTTCCCATCGGTGGTTCGATATCTAATGTAATTTGTTAAAGCCCATTCCATGGTCGTTTAGGTTTCTTTTCGAAATGAAGAGTGATAGAAATATAATTGGAGCGCTCGTGTCCTGTGTCATTAAAAATCCATTAGTGGCAAAACCTTAGTCGAATTGTTGTGGTCTTCGAAACAATCCAGACCACAGGACTTGCTGATCTCTAACATCAGTCTCTCTGTAGCATTTGATTCAGGGTTTCTTACAGAACTAAAGATATGCTTGATACCTAATCTTTCCAAATAACCAGAAGTATATCGACTTCCATGATCCGTTAATAAAATTTCATATTTTCCAGTTCTAGGAATAATGATCTTCTCAAGGTGTCCTAGAACTGCTTTAGATATAGCCTTCTGCATAGGATTTGAAATTACGAGCTTGAAAAATACATCCATTGCTTTTAATGTCATAACTCCTGCTTCAATTCAATATCTGCATATCCGTGCGTAACCGACGCTAAATAGCTTGTACTAATTCTTCTTCAGCAAGTGGCGGTTGAAGATATTGTGACTTAGGTAATTGTGCCGTGACCTAGTTGGTGTGGAGTATATCATTATAACCCTGTAATATGTATCTAACAATCATACCAAATATTATTTTCTCAGTTTTTCATGTTGAGTGGGTTGCCTGAATGCAGTATAGTTATATTTCCCTTTAGATTGATACGTAAAATACCACGTAAATTGCAGTTCTGCTCTCGCGTTGTGACAATCATTAAAGTTGAAAAAATACGGTTTTAGTACTCATACTGAATTAATAGTGGCGCTTACGATTCCTGATGTCCTCTCACTCGTAAACACACCTTGTTATATTACCCCGGTTTACGGAGAGGGACCGATGTCTTTCAGACTTGTAATATATATGACGGGATGCCTACAGTTGGATCGCAAGGGGCTGGTGGACCACCCGGTATTATAAGGATGTGTACAAGACCCTCCCCTCATGTGTCATGTCAGTGGCTACACGTATTATAAGGATGTGCACAAGACCCTCCTCTCATGTGTCATGTCAGTGACTACACGTATTATAAGGATTTGTACAAGACCCTCCTCTCATGTGTCATGTCAGTGGCTACACGTATTATAAGGATGTGCACAAGACCCTCCTCTCATGTGTCATGTCAGTGGCTACACGTATTATAAGGATGTGTACAAGACCCTCCCCTCATGTGTCATGTCAGTGGCTACACGTATTATAAGGATGTGTACAAGACCCTCCCCTCATGTGTCATGTCAGTGGCTACACGTATTATAAGGATGTGTACAAGACCCTCCTCTCAAGTGTCATGTCAGTGGCTACACGTATTATAAGGATGTGTACAAGACCCTCCTCTCATGTGTCATGTCAGTGGCTACACGTATTATAAGGATGTGTACAAGACCCTCCCCTCATGTGTCATGTCAGTGACTACACGTATCATAAGGATGTGTACAAGACCCTCCCCTCATGTCTCATGTCAGTGGCTACACGTATTATAAGGATGTGTACAAGACCCTCCTCTCAAGTGTCATGTCAGTGGCTACACGTATTATAAGGATGTGTACAAGACCCTCCTCTCATGTGTCATGTCAGAGGCTACAACACTCCAAACAATTGAACTGATAAAATACATTTTTCAGTGTTGCCTAGTTCTATTAATGAAAGCTTCCTAAATATTAAAGATAATCGCAACATTTTGTAGCAAATGCTGTTCCCAGTTAGAATTATTTTAGTCTCCACAAGAGTAGACCTTATTGTTAGTTACCTCGAGACCTAAGCGGTCTCTTTGATGTTCTGGTCTGTGGAAAGGTTAACGAGCCAGAAAATAGTCCAAAATTTTCATGCTTGTTGTTAAGAGTACAAGATTTTCCTACGAATATTGCTGTGTTTTCTTAAGTTGGCGTATTTTGTTTCCAAAATATTCTTTTAATCTGTGAATAATCCATTATATAGCTTTGGGGCTGTTGGGTTGAGTGGAAACTGCTTGTCCCTTTATCAAGGTTAGTTATTAACAAGAAATGAACAACTGCCTGAATCAATACTATACAGATACAATTAATTTATCAAGGTTTGTAATTAAAGAAGGAACGAGCAAACAAGGGCATAAAGCATCCATAGATAACATGTATAAGATAGGAAGCTAGTTACTCCATGGCCTCCTGAGACTAAGAGGAAGTAGGAAATGAAACTATAGAGGGCAGACATCACCTCTATTATGGTTCTCTGATTCGAGTTGTGAAACGTTTCTCCATACATATGACAGAAGTTTCGTCAAAAAGAATTTCATGGTCATTCTGTATGGCATGTTCAGCCACAGCAAAGACGTAAATGACTACGATGTTCCTCGACCCATGTTGTGATTCTCTACAGTCTGACGGTGTGTGAAAAGGATAAGCTAGACGGTGAACTTGTTTTCCTGGCCGATACATTCCACAAGAATGGCTACTCGATGAGACAGATTAATGAAGTGCTACATCCTAAACCAAAAGACAAATTAGCGCAGAGTCCACCTCCTGCAAAGTTGGCCAACCAGCCTACGATATAACAGTAACGTAACACTATGAATAAATGTTTCATTTTCATGTCACTTGTCTCTGTTACCAACTTTGTTTTCCATGTTATGTTCTGTTTGCCTGAACACAGTTTTAATGAAACCTTAAACAATAGGAAGAGTAATTCAGTACGAATTACATATTATATATCATTCAATTATATATAATATTTGCTGAGTTCATACAATTGATACCAAAGAATTACTGAGTGGTTCGATTTTAATTCGAAGTAGACTTATGGTTGAGGTCACTGTTACTATGAAAGATAATTCAACATGGTTTCTAAGAGTACACAACGGCTTCAGATTTCAACTGTGAAGCTTGAATAACCAATAACATACTTAAAAGGTAATAAAAGTAAAAGAGACTTGCGTTGAGGTGGAAACAAGTAGATTAAATAGTTATTTGAATTTTGAAGTTCATGGTGTGTGCACGTCTCCAGAGAGGAGAGGGTTCGTATGACGGAGTATTCAGAATTTGTTCTGTGTGGAGTTTGTAGATTTTTTTTTAAAATTAGGAATAAACATTTTACCCAGAATAAATTGACATCCGCTGTAAATAGTGAAGAAGATTTCGCTGAAGTCAGTGATAGTAATGTTCGCAGATTGATCAAGGACTTATACTTCTATTTAAAGCGATGTAAATGAGTTTCCTCTCCCCTTGGTCTTTGTGCTGTCAGTATGTCGCGGTTATCTTCTGAATCACAAGGCTACGTGGCGTAACTCTACAAAGATCTCTCAACTATAAGCTGCCTTTTTTCCTTCTCTACTCTCGATTTTACCCAAGATATGATGAACGATGGCAAACTGATCAATTGTTATAGAACAAAAACTCCTTTGAAATTACCTTATAAATTTACTCGGCTTTTTCCATTAAATAAATCACAAGCAGCTGACAAACAGCTGATTGATGCGATTGAAGGACACGCGTAATTTCGCCTTCTTACTCATCGTTTATGTCATACGTCACCTAACACAATCATCATCTCTGCTGAGAAATCGTTTTTATAACCTGTGCGCCTCAGGATTCGAGAATAACGCAATTATTACATGGCACATGAGTATGGAGAGAGTCCAAGTGCGCAGCAGGAGCGGAGGGGAGGAATGTGACAGTATTGCACATGAGTGCGTCTCCCACAGTAGCAGTGGCCCTCCTTTTCCTCCATTCATTCTTTTATTTGCAACTGGGGGTGTCTCTCCGGTGGCCAATTTCGGTGTACATAGCAAGTAAAAAATTATACATGACAATTAAATAACAAATAAACTAGAGTATTTGCGTAAATCATCAGTCCTTTCTGAGCCTTGTAAGTGCTGAGTTGGCTGTTTGCAACCATAGTGCTGATTTTTCATTCGCACGCGAAGAAAATTGTAGAAGCCGTAGTTATAACTTATCAGCGGGCTTTTGAAATGTGTTTAGCTTTTGGGTCTTTATTATTCAAAATGCAAATTCAAGGTCTTATATCTATATTAATTGTTATTCTTAAACATATTAAACTCTTTATGTCCAACATCTTCAAACCAGGCAATGGGCCAAAAGTACAATTATTTTCCAAAATCAGTGGGCAAGTAATACGTGCTGCTTCTTACTGGCTCAACATTTCATATTCTATGATCCAAATTCATAACAGGTGCTTCTTGTTCTGCCAGGCTTGTATACATCACGGATGAACTCCAGCTGTAGAGGACAGACTTTGAGACAGTGATATCTTAGTTACTTCTGGAAGAGAATATACTACATCATGCCGAACAGATGCCAGAACAAGTCAGAAATCGACTTGGAACCTAAGAGCGAATGGAGAGTATAAAAGAAAAGTTCTAATGCACCGTCTTTAGTCGGGCGTAGCAATGAACGGGTTAAACACACCTTTATGATTGGGAAAAGGTTCTAAGATTGCAGCAGGTAGAGAGTTCCAGTTATGAATGGCGCGGTTACGTAAGAATATTGTTACGGCCCAGCCTTCAATCAGGCCTAAACTCCAATTTACCCAAACCGCATAATACTAAACTGTACAGCGCAGTCACTGCTTACATGTGGAGCAAAATTGCCTCACGATCATAACATATTGAACCCTTGAAAGAAGCATATGAGACTCAGTTTCGGGGGGTGTAACGGTTCATATCGTAAGTTGTTGTCAGGGCGCTTCATTAACTTGCAGGGTAACATATAACAAAATAACATGCAGGAAAGAGTGAAGCCAGGGTTAAAACAAATGAGTTTAATAACAAATCACCATATTTACACTTAACAATTAACAACAAAAACTCCCATCTGACTCCCACTTAATAAAAATGCCCAAAAAAAACTAGCTGAAAATCTCTGGAGAGATTAATTACCTGGACCAAGTGTCCCTAAGATAAAATAGCAAAAGTGACCATATATGTGCGTATGCCGTTCTACATGCATAACGATGTGTACAATAAATGCGTGATTCGTCATCATCCAGAATAATCATTCAGACAACGAATCCACATTTCTTAGAGCTAGACCGACACGGGGGAACACAACTACAATACTTAAAATTAAACCGATACTTCCTAAATCTAATATAAACAAACACAAAATTTCCGTGTGAAATTGGAATCAAATTGCCGTAGCAACATTTACTGCCTAAAAACTTAGGACTTCTCACACATATCAACACAAGTACATTAACACGTGACCAATAAAAATACACAAATGACCGCTGTCAAAATTTACAGGTACTCTACCACTACACCGCACAGGTGTGACACACAAAAATTACATGAATCGAGTCATAAACAAAACAATAGGCACACAGCCAACATTTACGTTAATAATACAATATTTTACCCATACAACGTACAACAAGCCGTTACACACATGGCGAACTCCCCAATTAATTATGGCTTAAAAATACCATCACAATGAACAGGTTTGCTACATGAAAGCTTACAGGGGTCAGTCGGACAATCAGGACTGCCTAACAAAATAAGTCACAGGCAAAACGGGCGGTTTGTGGAACTCTGCATGTCTGTCAACCCACGTGTCATAAAAATCTCGACCTCCCAGGACATGGGGTCTAATCTCGAAGAAGTGTGCCCCAAAGCACAATAATACGTGTGTGTGTCAGAATAAAATATGGACAAGAAACAGCGGTCTCCCTAGAGCACCCTGTCTTTCCATCAAAAATACAACAGCAGCAAAAATATGAGGGCGGTAGGACCTCTACCCCCTCCTCACGTAGAATCAACACACACTTGACACAGTAACACACACAAAATCACACGTATGGGTTTTGACAGACCCTGAAATAAAAGACACAAATAATTTCCACATGCTGGCGCCACCGTTCTATGCCGTGACTAGTCAACCTGAAAAGGACTCAAAAAAATCTATCAAAATTAGAACGAAGGTGTTCTACAAATTACTTTTAAATTGGTGCGCTTGGCAACCCTAATATGAATAATAACCTGTTCAGCAAATATCTTACAGTAATTACCTCCCATTCCTATTTCAAAAAAATTAACGTTAATAATGCACCATTTATCGAATGTAACGGGTTCCGCATTTGCAAGGATAGAAAATCACGCACGCACGCCGCGCACATTACATATGACTCAAGGAAAAACAAATATCTAACAAACACTTTGGCCACGCGCCAACGGACATTTAAAACATTTAGTGTCGGTGCAAGAAAAACTCTAAACAACAAGAAAAGAAACATGACTATTACAAAAAGTTCCCCGGCCAAATCTAACTACATAATTAAAATAATCCAATTTTTGTACATCACCGATCTGCTTGTAGAACTAAGGACATCCTCCTCAAACCATCGCCCTATGGACAAATTAGCACTCCTTCGTGGTCGTCTGCGTTGAATTGATGAAGTTCATCCCAACTCCAAACCACGTGCTGATCATCTTGGTATCGACTCCTTAGCAGAAAAGTTCAATGTTAATTATTTTACCTATCTATAATCGCTTGCAGGTTACTCAGTTCGCCCACAATTGTCCTAATGCGATTAATTTCGAAGACTGGCCCTATATATCTCGCACACACGCACAATAAAACACATATAAAATACACTGCAATTTGTACATAAAATATACACCTCGAGACCACGTCACTGGCTCGATAACAAGTTTAAGATCTTGGCTGCACAGGCAGTCGCTATCTTGCTCGGTATTTCCGTACTGTACTGTTGAACTTCGCTCCGGTGAGCGCTAATTAGGGTGTTACAAGACTTGCCCCTCAGAGCTGAAATAGTCGTCTTTAAGTAGATGTTACAAGTTACCACGCACTGGCGTGAAATATTTAGCTCACAAAATAAAGTTGGTTTCAGAATAAAATGTACTAGAGCTTTCAAATTCGATAATGCAACTGATGTGACTTTAGCTCCTCAGAGCTCACAAATAAAATAACTTAACCAAATTCAGAGCGTTAAAATCACGATGCAAACTGGCGTGAAGTTAGCCTCTCAAGGCTCCACAAAGAAATACTTCCAATAATTTCGAGCGTCAAAATCACGATGCAAACTTGCGTGAAGTAAGCCTCTCAAGGCTCCAAAACGAATTGACTTCTATAATTTCGAGCGTCAAAATCACGATACAAACTGGCGTGAAGTTAGCCTCTCAAGGCTCCACAAAGAATTGACTTCTATAATTTCGAGCGTCAAAATCACGATACAAACTGGCGTGAAGTAAGCCTCTCAAGGCTCCAAAACGATTGACTTCTATAATTTCGAGCGTCAAAATCACGATACAAACTGGCGTGAAGTTAGCCTCTCAAGGCTCCACAAAGAATTGACTTCCATAATTTCGAGCGTCAAAATCACGATACAAACTGGCGTGAAGTTAGCCTCTCAAGGCTCCACAAAGAATTGACTTCTATAATTTCGAGCGTCAAAATCACGATACAAACTGGCGTGAAGTAAGCCTCTCAAGGCTCCAAAACGATTGACTTAGAGTAGCATCATCCCAAACTATTTATTCGAAACTGACAGGGGACGGAGCAGTGGGGTGGAGTCGGATAAAAACTTCCAGAGTTTTTGTCTCACAAATATGGGACTAGTGTCATTCTTCTTCAAATAAATCAAACGTCTCAATGCACTCGTGCGGAGATTAATCCGTTCGGCGGTTCTTTAGATAACCAATTCCGCGGGCTTTTTACTACTGACGCTGTCCACCGCGTGGTCATGGCTTGGTCTCTTGTGATTGGCTGATTCAATCGTATGTTCGTTGCAAGTGACTCGTGATCCTCCCTTTATGCTTCCAATTTTGGTACAGTAGTTGCTCAATTTGGCCTTGAACCCGACTAATTCTAGCCGTCCCCCAAGAATAGCTACCAGCTCAGCTCCTGTTGCAATCATTACGAAACGCTAGCCTCCCTTTATCCATGTCGACTTCCTCAAGTACTGCCTGGGCCGTAGTAATAATACGTAATAATAAATATGAATACTTATTTATCGTAGATCAATAAGGGTTCAATATAAAGCTCAAGCCTTCATCACTACTGCAAACAATTATACGCAACATTGGAAATACCGTTGACGACTCATGACCCACAAAGCAACTCGCAATAAATAAGGAAGAATCCCACGAAGGGAGGACAGACCCAGTTGGACGACGGACCAGAGGAGAGAGTGACGGAGGGCACCCTCCGATGCCGGGCGGAAGTCCCACGGAGCCCAACGGCAGCTCTTTAAAACTTCAAGACATGACCTCAAAGGTGAGTGCGCTTCAGCTATCCTTATACCCTTCCCCCAAACCTCTCAACGCAGACCTGTTACTCGACTGCAAATTAACACTCAATTACCTCTGAACCATGGGTTCTTATTCACTTATTTCGCATGTTTAAGTCAGCTAACTTTTCATCCTCTCTCCTTCGTAATCCGCAAGACCTTGCCATCCCCGCGTCCAGGTGTTCGACTTCCAAGTCAGCATTCAACATGCTTGGTCACTGCTCGTGGGATGACCATGCAGATACTTCCACTATGACTTTACCTTGCTTCCGGGCGCTAAGCGCAAATCCTTAACGAATTTAATGCGACGTTTCCCTCTGCGAAACGACTCCACGAGAACACCCCAAGCGAGTGACCTACTTATTGGGATATCGCACTTCAAAACCCTTGTGGAGTCACAGGGGTTATACGTCAGTTAAATGGGTTTTACACGATCTCGAATACCTCTCGCGCGCCAAAAATAAATCCCCTATAATAAAAACAGTGTCCAAAACATTCCCCCAGCCCCTTCAGACACTAGACTCACCGCCGCCTACCCCCCATGTCCTTCAAAACATTCTAAACATCATCACAAACTCAGCATACCGCTCGCGAAAAGAACACACACCCGCTAGGTTTAAAACACTGGTGGAATAGCTCCTGGCCTGAACTGCGTTCAGCAGGATCTCGGACATAGCTGCCCCCAGCCTCTTCATGCTCAAAGCACACCCGTACAAGAACCAAAACAACCCCTTGATTATCATCCACAACACCACCTCACACACATTTGCATACACCGACATACAACACCAATCAGGGATTCAACAATGGACAAAGAGCACCGGAGTCATACTAGACAGAGAAATCCAACACAATCTTGCAACCCCTTACAATCTCTCATAACCTTATAAAAGGCTATCACACACGCAATCCAGTCCCACACATGACAGGCAAACATCCCTTCACATTAAACACACTCAATACGTTTCACTTCATCCCAATGCCAAGACACGAACACGAAGGACAGCAAACCCATAACATAAGGTAAAATCACATACACACAAGAGGAGAACAAATAAGCTTCGAGACAGAGACTATGTATCCTTGCTTTGTATTACTGACCTATAATAATTTCTCCTTTTGACGTTTGGGCACCCAGAGGAGGGTGTGAGAGTATTGGTAAACGACGATAAAACTCTCATTTCTTCTTTGGAGCTGCCTTCCGTGGCTTAGGTGCTTTAAATTTAGATTTTTTGTCTGCACCTTTGCCGCCTCTGTAGCCTTGTAATGAGACTTCTTTGGCTTAGGGGCAGGTGCAGCACGCTTCTTCTCAGCGGTTTTCTTGGAGATGGCCTTCTTGGCGGCTGCATTCGCCCTAGACGTCTTGGCCTTGGGAAGACGCTTCTCCTTAGGGGCAGCACTCCACAGGTCTTCTCGGGCTTGGCTGCCGAGGTAACCTTGATGCAGTTGGAAACTTTCTTGCCCTTGGTCTGCACCAGTTCTCCAGAAGCGACAGCAGCGTTCGGGTACATCTTCAAGATAGGGGTGAGTATCTCAGAGTCCACCTTGTAGTTGGCCGAGATGTGTATCTAGGTGACCTGTAGAGATGACCCACCACGTTCATTGGCGCTGCCCGCCATCTCGGAGGATTTCGGATGGGCGGGCTTGGTGCAGCGCTTCTTGAAGCCAGAAGCCTTGCTCTTGTTGGGCAATAAAGATTGTTCGGTTTAGTTTACTGACAGTAAACTAAAGTATAGACTGAACGTCAGGTCAGCCGCGCCGGCTGTCGGGTGGCCCGAGTGACGGTAAGTTGGGGACGTGCTTCCTAGCCCCTTTAAGGTGCTCCGTCTGACCTTTTGAGACACCTAGGCTTCCTGATCGGGACAGGAAGGGACAGCCAACCCGAGAGAAATGCTTCCCTCTTAGTTTTTGCCGTCCTGGCTGAGGTGCGTTTGATGGGTAGTATTTCACCGGTCGCCTCTCCTTGCCAACATTTAAGGGTGTCAGGCGCCGTCATGACGCCCCCTGAAGAGACTCCCACTCACCTGCCCGAAGCTTCATCCTTCCTCTAGCCCCCGATCAGGAGGACAGCCTCCCAGTACCCGTGAAAGCGGAAACCATTCGGCCTTCAGGTTTATTTCTACAGATGGAAGGAAACCTACAGTAATCTGCTCTCGCAACACTGCTTGAAAGGACCTATAAGACTAAGGATCTAAGTTGGGACACCCCCAGGGAGTTCCAGGATAATTGCTTCCTAGTTAGCCCTGTATCATTCCGAAAGGCCCAGCCGCCTGATCAGGGCGAGCAAGCCTCATCTAGAGCTACTCTCGTCCCTTAGGGCCCTCCTCCTTGATTTGAAACCCTTAGTTGGGACCAAAGGTATGAAAGTAAAGTCTTCTGGAGAGTAAATTCGCCCTGGGGATATCTGGCATCTCTAACAGAGTCATGTTTCGCCTGCAAGACAACCAAACTCTTTACTTCGCCTTAATTAGAGAGACTCCTCACAGGTCCTTTGCAGAGGCACCGAATAAGTATTCGAACCCGGTCCTGAAAGAGTGAGATGAATATGTTAACATTCAGGATGTTGCAGTGCCACGTGAGGCCGAAGAGGCCTGTGAGCCTCTCGAGCAGCTGAACCTTTATCTGTACCTCCCGAGTAACGAACCTACAGCCATCCTCCTTTAAAGCTTAGGCCCTAAGTGTGAGAACATCTCTTTAGTCGTTGTTTGTTTGCACAAGAGCAATGATACGTTATATGAAGTGCATTTCTATAAATGTGGTTAAGTGAAATGTAAGGAAGGGCATTCAATGGGAAAATGTATGACTAAATAGAAGGATGAATGAGTGAAGTAGGGCGATAAAGAACAGTCTAATTGATATTATTTCTACTAGCTTAGTTTGTAAACAGTGTGTGTATTCCCCCTCCCCAAATCTATCCTTGTTTAAACTCTCTAGTCATAACCTTATTAAATTATATAAAAGCATATCTCTAAATGAAAGCACTTTGTGGCACCTGTCTCCACTTATACTCTGGTAAAGCCTTCACAATTCCACAGGTTATCAGACACCTCACACCACACACAAACTTTTAAATAGTAAATATTGGAGTCCATGCCAAGTTGAATTGCCTATAATGCCTACAACTCGACTGACTGAGCAAGAGAATAGTAGCCTCGAAGCCTGTAATTTAGATGCACCTGTCCCTATCAACATACAAGTACATAGCAAGGACTTAACCAGGATATGTAAAATCAGATCTTGCTTTCAGTTAGCAGAACATATGGGAAGGCTGTAATAAGGCCCGTGCCTCTTCCTCACTTTACTACGTCCAATTCTAAGCTATTTTGAAAAAAAAAAATAGAGCTTCTTTCAACTCACCATAGTAGGGTAGGCTAGAACGAAGGTTCATTTAAAGACTCGTAGGAAGAATTCGTACAAAGCGAGGGCTTAATTTATGCCGAGCAAGGCGAAAGAAAACGACATAGGTATCATGGACACGGATCGCATTGTAGTATCAAGTGTTATTAAAACCGTTGCCTAGGACCTGACGTGTTAAAATTCAAAATTGTCCCCACTAATACCGTACATCTGAGCACTCAGGTTTTATTTTCCAAGAGTTATATGCGGTTTACTTCTCGCGAATTGAACGGCTTTCTTCCTATGTGTATTGAAAATGAAAATCCACAGCCTGCTTCCAGTCTCCGACCGGGTCAGGAATGGAATGAATGAAGCCCCCATCTTGCGGTGAGGATACGAACTGTGCCGGCTGACGAGGCCTGACGCACTCCTCTGGGGCAATGATTAAATGAATGACAGATGAAATGATAGTGGATAATGTTGCTGGAGTGAAATTTTTGACAGGGAAAACCGGAGTCTGCCTCCGTTTTGTCCAGCACAGATCTCACAAGGAGTGACCGGGATTTGAACCCCGGACCCAGCGGTGAGAGGCCGGCGTGCTGCCGCCTAAGCCACGGAGGCTTCTTCCTACGTGTATTAATAGCTGCAAATCTTTGGCATGACGTGAACTTTTAATGGCAAAAATAACCGTCACAATCCGCCATTACGAGCGCCTTTGTGTTTGAACTACAGGCTACTAACAACGCAATTTGAAAAGTCACTCGCAATTTCTAAGAAGGCGGTAAGAAATATCCATAAATAATGAGTTGGGTATAAAGTTTAATCCAAACCCCGAGTATAGAAATGAATTGACAATCCAAAGCTTCCCTGCTTTTAAATCGAGGGTCTGTAGCCCTGACCGAACTGCGAGTTTCATGTTATATTCTGATATCTCTATCTTTAGGGTCAGATGACCTAGCTGTTTCGCCCCCTTAATGCTACAATAATTGTTATTCTCTTGGCGCAATGATCCTCGTAACCTTCGGGAGGGTGGAGAATGTAGTTGCCGTTACGACCGTAAATACCAATAGCCTCGTGGAAACTCGTCGCTTCTTGGAATTTTTAGGTTATACATTTACGTAGATATATCTAGTATCCTGTATTCGCCCTTTAGTAAAATCTAAGGTTAGCTGTAGGGTTATATATATTTTGTTTTCCCCTTCAGGGCTCTCAGGTCATCAGCCCGGTGCAGTCAAGTAATGCTCAAGCCGACGGTTGACCTCCGGAGTAGTATCTTGTCGTAAAGCCCTTTCTAATGCTTCCTTCTCCCCTCCCCCTCCTTTACCCCTCTGTGTAGTAGCTTAGGTCTTCTGTGTGAGTGATGATAACCTGCTTTATTGCACTGTCTGTGTATTTGTAACGCAGGTGAGGATTGGGAATGAGGCGGCTGCGACCTCATGATAAGCACCGTCACAATAACACAGGTTATCAGACAAACTTACTTACACACACACAGCCTAGTTTTAGGGGCTAATCAACCTTCTAAGTCGATGCCCCTCTTATAATAAATTACAGCTTCTAAGCTCATAATATTATTATTGGATCTACTGTGGGCAGAATGGATTTCTTTCTTTTTTCGCCCTCCTAATACATGCTTAGGCTACAAATTAATTATCGGGTCGGTCGAGCGGTTGAAGGCAATCGAATTTTCTCATAGGAAGCGAGGGTTCGAATCCCTCACCTGACAGCTCAGAATGGGTTGGCAACAGGCAATGTACTTTCCCTTTTCTTACGATAGATAGAGCCCTCATATATTTACGTGGGCGCCAGGTTACAAGGTTAGGGCTTGTAAGCGATAAACATATAATAGATAAAACATAGTGGAGCACTGCAGAACTCTGCCTTCTCGAGCCGTAGGGTGAAACTATCACCAACAT
Source organism: Meconema thalassinum (assembly GCA_946902985.2). NCBI lineage: Eukaryota > Metazoa > Arthropoda > Insecta > Orthoptera > Tettigoniidae > Meconema > Meconema thalassinum. The sequence continues at coordinate 5,023,954 of OX336398.1, read as the reverse complement.
TCGATGAGAGGCAAGAGCAATATACTGTAACCTGCAATATTAAAAGGTAATACCAGCAAATCCATTAGAAATGAATTTAATATAAGACTGAAATTGATGTAAAAATTTATAAATAATTGAAATATGGTATCAACTTGTACCAGGTCCCAGTATTAGCTCACCAGGGAATAATGTTTTAGACAGCGTTACCTTTGCTTAGGTAATCCTTTATCTACTTGTACCAGGTCATAGAATTAGCTCACCAGGGAATAATGTTTTAGACAGCGTTACCTTTGCTTAGGTAATCCATTATCTACTTGTACCAGGTCATAGTAGGCCTATTAGCTCACCAGGGATTCATGTTTTAGACAGTGTTACCTTCGCTTAGGTAATCCATTATCTACTTATACCAGGTCATAGTATTAGCTCACCAGGGATTCATGTTTTAGACAGCGTTACCTTCGCTTAGGTAATCCATTATCTACTTGTACTAGGCCATAGTAGGCCTATTAGCTCACCTGGGATTCGTGTTTTAGACAGCGTTACCTTCGCTTAGGTAATCCTTTATCTACTTGTACCAGGTCATAGTAGGCCTATTAGCTCACCTGGGATTCGTGTTTTAGGCAGCGTTACCTTTGCTTAGGTAATCCTTTATCTACTTGTACCAGGTCATAGTATTAGCTCACCAGGGATTCATGTTTTAGACAGCGTTACCTTCGCTTAGGTAATCCATTATCTACTTGTACCAGGTCATAGTAGGTGTTGGGAACACTGATTGAGATGTCTTTGTGTTTATTTTATATATTAAGCAGCCCTAGGATCTAGAGGGCATTGACTCAAGTAGTTAAGTAAAATGGCGTCCAATGGAACGGACAGCATGTAATGTAAGATAAATAAAGTTCAGTTATTTTTATGTGTATTAAATCTATCCATTGGTGGAGGGCCGAACATTTGACAATTTGGCGCCCAGCGTAACGGCACGATAGTTTTTCTCGTCAGTGTTTTGTGATTACTTCCGCAATGGAGAAGGATAAAAGTAGAAGACGAATCGACAGAGCATTGTTTACGCGGCATTCCGTTGATTTGTGATAAGTTTCTTGAAGAAGAAAAGTATGAAGAAGCTCGAGCATCATTTGCTTCTTTGGAACAGTACTTCGAGAATATCAATGCCCAAAATGAAGAGGTTGTGGAATGGATGTTGGAAAACGGTGCTAGTGAACAAGAACTAGATCAAGAAGCGCTGGCGGCTGACGAGTATCGCAGTAAGTACGAACTGTTAAAAGTGCGGCGTTTACAAATTGATTCCCTAGACCGACAATCCATCACAATTGAAGATTCAACAAGTAATGCTCAAGTAAATAGGAAAATAAAGCTTCCAACCATAGAATTTCGTAAGTTCGACGGTGAACACAGAGATTGGTTGCCGTTTTGGAACCAATTCCAGCGTATTCATGATAATGTAGGGATTGCACCTGTTGATAAATTCTATTATCTTATACAAGCTACGTTGCCCAACTCCAGAGCTAGGTCTGTTGTAGACAGTTTTCCAGCCACAGATGACAATTACATGCTAGTGATAGAAGCACTTCAGGAACGTTTTGGTAGGGAAGATCTTCTAATTGAAGTATACATCAGGAATCTTCTCAGTTTGACCCTGCCTGCTAGTAAAACATGCCGTTCACTCACGGAGATGTATGATAAGCTGGAGTGTCATTTAAGGGCACTTGAATCTCTTGGTGTCACAACTGGGAAATGTGCAGCAATCCTTTGTCCTTTGTTAGAATCGTGCATGACGGAAGACTTTTTAAGTGTATGGCAGCGAAGTTCTTTATATAGTGATATATATATAATGCAGAACAACGACTTAATAAGTTCATGTCCTTCATGAAGGCGGAAGTGCAAAATGAGGAAAGGATCCATGTGGCCATGTCTGGGTTTAAACAGTCAGCTGATAGGGCAAAGAAAGTGCAGAAAGATAGCAGTCCCAAATCATGTTCCAGGCAAGATGTACCTACAGCAATGGGTTTACTCTCATTACATGAAAATAAGCGTTCTGCTTGTATCTTTTGCAGTAATGAACACCATAGCAGCGCTGACTGCTATAAAGCACGTGATATGCCTCTCTCGGAAAAACATGAAATTATTAAGGATAGGAAATATTGTTTTATTTGCATTAAACCAAATCATATAGCTAAAAAGTGCACCTTCAAGCAAAAATGTTTGATTTGTGATAAGCGCCATGTAATGTTGTTGTGTCCAGATTTTAAGAGAAGTAAGAATGTAGTTAACAGTACTGACTCCCCTAGGCCTGACGTCATGACTGTACAGAAAGATGAAGCCCTTGCTAACTTAACGTGTGATAATAGTGTGCTGCTTCCTACGCTTCTGGTGAAGGTTCGAGGGAATGGATGTGAACGTACTGTGAAGGCAGTTCTTGATACAGGGTCACAACGGTCATATGTGTTGAAGGAACAGCACGGGAAATGAATTATTCTCCTCTTGGGAGAGAAACTATTGTCTATTCACTGTTCGGAGGTCAGAAAACCGGTATTTGTGAGCACAATAAATATAGAATTCATCTTGCCAGTCTCAATAATGATTATTTGTGCAATTTTGAGGTCTTGGACCAAGACAATATTTGTGATAATGTAACTCATTTTCAGAATAGTGCCTTAGTTAATGAAATACTTGACGACACCAACAATATACAGGAAGCCATAGGTACTGCAGTTCCTGTAGAAATTCTGATAGGTGCTAACATTGCTGCCAGACTCTTCACGGGTAATGTTAGAAGTGTATCATGTGGTTTGATAGCCATGGAGACCTGGTTGGGTTGGACCATTTTTGGTAAATATCCCAGTGAACAACCCAGAGTTACAACTGCTATGATTGTCACATCAATGTTGATTTATGATTTAAACATCTCAGATCTTTGGAAATTGGAGTTGATTGGCATTACGGATCCTGTTGATCGGAAAACTAAGCTTGAATTGCTGTTGGAAGTTGACAAGCATTTTCAAGAGCCTGTAAGGGTGAATGGTGAAGGTCGATATGAAGTCCATCTTCCCTGGAAAGATAGGCACCCCCCTCTTCCATCGAATTACATCCTGGCAGAAAAACGACTGGATTCTACTATAAAGAAGTTGAAGGCTAATAACCTGTACCCAGATTATGAACATGTTTTTGAGGAATGAATTGAAGAAGGTGTCATTGAACGGGTTCCTGACTCGGAGATTGTTAGTGATAGCTGTCATTATCTTCCTCACAGACATGTAGTGAAAGAAAATAGCACCACCAAAATTAGACCTGTGTTCGATGCATCAGCTCGTGAAAAGAATAGTCCATCATTGAATTCGAGCTTGGAGAAAGGGAGATAATTGATAGAACAGATACCTCCACTTCTTTTAAGATTCCGTCTGAAGCAAGTGGGAGTTGTAGCTGACATCAGGCGAGCTTTCTTGCAGATTAGTATACATGCAAATGACAGGAACTTCCTACGTTTTTTATGGAATGGTGATTTGGGGAATATAATTGTTTATCGACACAGGAGAGTTGTGTTTGGTGTTGTTTGTAGTCCTTATCTGTTAAATGCAGTTATCAGACTTCATCTCTCAAGGATTCTAGATGAATGTCATGAGGGAATTTCTGCATACTCTGAGACCACAATTAAAAGTCTTTTGGATTGTTTCTATGTTGATAATGTAGTCACTAGCCTTGATGATGATCAGCTTAAAACATTCATTCACGAAGCCACCTCTATCATGGCTGATGGCAAGTTCGAATTGCGTGGATGGGAGTTCTCAGATCCAGATATACTTACAGAGGCTTGTCTCACTAATGTGCTTGGTTTAATCTGGGACAGACACTCTGGCCATAAGCCCAGACTGTTTCCAGAATTATCCAGAGAAATTTACCAAAAGGACTATCCTTTCCACTGCCCATAAGGTGTTTGACCCAATTGGTTTTTCTTCTCCTGTGACCCTAGAGCCAAAACTCATCTTAAGAGAATTATGGAGTGTAAACATTGGGTGGGATGAAGAGGTGGATCAAGGCATTGCCAACAGATTTGTGAAATGGCCAGATGATGTCGCATGCTTGAAAGACTTGAAGATCCCAAGATGGTCACCTTCTAACAATGGACCTGCTGAATGGAGTGTGCATACATTTTGTGATGCCAGCAAGGATGCCTACGCTGCAGCTGTGTTCCTGAGGGTGGAGACGACTCAGCAAGTAAATGTACAGTTGGTTCAGGCAAAAACAAGAGTTTCCCTCACAAACAATACAGTCACGATACCTCGTCTAGAATTCCTTGCTGCATTGATAGGTGCTAGGCTCCATGCAGCAATAATTGAATCTATCCATTGGTGGAGGGCCGAACATTTGACATTGGATGCTGCTGCCTTTGAAGTTTCGGGTGTCGACCTAGCTGGACCTCTTCATCTGAAAAACCACGGAAAGGCGTGGATTTGCTTGTTCACGTGTGGAGTTACCAGAGCTGTTCACTTGGAGCTACTCCAGTCATTGTCAACAGATACTTTCTTGCAAGCATTTCGTCGATTTGTAGCTAGGAGAGGATGACCCGCTGTAATTTTCAGTGATAACGGGACTAACTTTTCTGGTACTGAAACTGCCTTCAGTCAAATCGAATGGTCAAGGGTATATGAGTACTGTTCAGTGGAGAGAATAAAGTGGAAGTTCATCCCACCAACTGCTGCCTGGTCGGGAGGTTGGTGGGAGAGGTTGATAGGACTTGTGAAAGGATTACTTCGGAGAACACTTGGACGTTCATCTCTTACATACTCTGAGATGCAAACAGTGCTATGTGACTGTGAAAGTGTAGTAAACTCGAGACCTCTGACATATACAGCTTATAATTCCAATGAACTAGGAGCAATAACGCCTGCCATGTGTCTTCAGGATATTCTTGAAGCTGCTGTCCCTGAGATTGATGTCATCGAGTCCTCCAGTTTGAACAAAAGGATGAAGTACAGATTAAGACTTAAGGAGAATCTGAGAAAGAGGTTCCGTAGTGAGTACTTGGGTCTACTGTGACAGCAGATGGATGTCAAGCAGAAAAAAGTTGTTCAGGTTGATGATGTTGTCCTCATTGGCAATGACAACTCAAAAAGACTAGATTGGCCTTTAGGAAAGGTCCTAGAACTTTTGCCCGGAAAGGATGGAGTCACCCGTCGTGTTCGCCTGTAGACTACATCTGGAGAGCTTCTGCGCCCAGTTCAAAGACTCTACCTCCTCCTAGAAGCCCAAGGTAGTGAACCTTCTACTTCAGACAGTGAACTGACTGTGAAAGAAGATAGTGGTGTTCCATGTGGTAGTGTGAGTGACGTAGGGGAAGAAAATAGGACACGGAGTGGAAGAATTGTAAAAGTGCCAAAAAGATATTTTGATTAACTTGTCTGTTTTGTGCCAATTTGTTTCAGGTGCGAGCAGAATGTATAATGTTCCCATGACTATGTGAAGTTAACTGTCCCACATCCGTTAACTTGGTGGGAGATTGTTGGGAACACTGATTGAGATGTCTTTGTTTATTTTATATATTAAGCAGCCCTAGGATCTAGAGGGCATTGACTCAAGTAGTTAAGTAAAATGGCGTCCAATGGAACGGACAGCATGTAATGTATGATAAATAAAGTTCAGTTATTTTTATGTGTATTAAATCTTTCCATTGGTGGAGGGCCGAACATTTGACAGTAGGCCTATTAGCTCACCAGGGATTCATGTTTTAGACAGCGTTACCTTTGCTTAGGTGATCCATTATCTACTTGTACCAGGTCATAGTAGGCCTATTAGCTCACCAGGGATTCATGTTTTAGGCAGCGTTACGTTTGCTTAGGTAATCCACTTTCTCCCGATTATGGAATTGTTTCAATAAGAAGCTGCTGAATACGTTTATATTATAACTGTGCATCAAAGGACCCTGGACAATGGCCAAGTGATTTGCCATTCCGAGACGAACGTATGAAGCATAGCCCTAACCTACCTATTTCCAATGGATTACATTATTTTATATTTCTCCTCTATATATATCATGATATTTTCTCCATCGTGACAGTACAAGTACCTCAATGATTCTGTATTTTTTCTACCTATGTTATCATCTTGTCCCCGAATAAACAAATAGAGTAGGGCCTAGCTCTTTTTGCTTTTCTTGACGATCTAGTTATTTAGGTCACCAAATCACTACCGGTACTACAAAGGTTCCAAAGTCGTAGTAGCCATCTTGCACCAAAGAATATGGGTAAGAACGGTTACTCCAGCTTTGAATTCAATTCCGATCACGCCCACCGCCCACACGCCGTTGCGCACGCATGCACTGTAGCGCCTCCTGAGGACGCTAATGGAACTAAATTTATCACGCGGGAAATTTGAACCGCAATCTTCGGCTAGCCCCCCCCCCCCCATTCCATCCGCCCCTCCCCCCCCTCCCTTTGTTTATTTCTTTCTGTGTACAAAACAAAAGTTTGGTGCTTTCCAGTCGCTCAACACGAATGTACCCAAATAGAGCTGGGTTATGCCCTAATCCTGAAATAAATTACATGAGATTACTTATTTTTTATTTATTTTTTCGTGTTGACCAACTGAAAAGCACCAAACATTTGTTTACTTAGGCAACACTGAAAAATGAAAAATGGCTTCAAACCTCACGATGTTCTTTCTAAGTGCCAAAAATATTATGGGTTTTCTACAATTGAATTGCCATTCTCCCTTTCAATGAAGGCTACTTTGTACATAATACTGGTGCAATACATGTACAGTAGTAGTGTCAAACCAATAACTACAGTTCAGTGTGGTACTCTCAGTATGTAATTAAGCACCTCATTAAAATATTCTTCAATAATAGCTAATAATTACTGAAGAGTAGGCTACACTGAGATTAACCAGATCACAACACAAATAATTAAAATGACATTGGAACAGAACACCAAGGCTAGCACACATTGAAATATTAATCCCACATTCAATGAAATACAGAATATGATAGAGGAACTGAGGCCATTAGGCTGTGTGTAGGATTGATATTATAACATCAAAATGAAAACAAAGTTATATACTGTACAAAAATATATTATAATCTATTTTACATACAGATATAAATAAATAAAATTATACATTATTTGTTATGTCAACACTTGGGCAGGCAAATTTAGAGAGGAAGGAAGCTGCAAAATTATAACTCTTATGGTTTCTTACCAAATAAAGAAATGATACATAATCGTACACATTATCGTACATTCCTTGAAAACATATAAAATAAATAAAATTAATTGATGTTGATACATATTATACGTAAGGAGTCCGCTACAGAAATGTATTTATAATGAAATAAAAAGTGAAAGTTTCCCCACTAAACTGAGAAACATCGAATGATGAATACATTTTTCACAGCAAACATATTGTTCTTATTCCATGTTTTCAGTCACTTCAAATTGCAGATTATGAGATTTACATGCTTTATGCCTCAATTTATTTCCTTCCGTGCACTAAAAGTTTGAAGAAAAGTATATTGACCTCTGTATGTTCCGTTAGATTAGTCGTAAGGCCTATCTGCTATCCAGTACCACTCCAGGCTGTTGCAGCCCCACTTTGGGAATGGACTGTAAAAAAAGGAAATTGGACTTCCATAAATTAAAATTCTAGAGTGAAGTAATTCTCATTAGGAGATTTTTGGAGTTATGTCCATATACAGAGAGAAAAAAATTCATCATGAACCAAGAATGATTTGACAAGGAAATTAGAATAAATACATGGAACAATGCACTTATCCTCTGGAATTACTGTTCATTAAATAGAATAAGTATACCGTACAGGTACATAAATTGATACAGATAGGAAAAAATAAATATACAAGGAAATCACAACTCACATAATTCTGTACAAAAGGACACAGGAATGGAATTGCAGAATAAAACAGGACTATCATTTTATAAATTTCAGTCTGGCATCCCGCTAGTTTGTACAGGCAATAGTGAAAAATGACTTCAAAACCACACACAGATTAATATGAGGTAGTGGCTCATTCAATGAAATTCACCACATATTACTCAGGTAACATGTTTCAGGACATTCCTCACTCTCATTCATCGAGGCACAAGGGTGCTTATGTGCCTTCTCCAATTTTATAATAATTTGTGAGGATGACTTGGTTTCTCAAAATTATCATAACCTTACTCTGCAATTGAAAACCTCAGTACAGTTGACAATGACTTGCCAGTAAAGAAATAATACCGAAACTTAGCTGAATAAGGAGATACTATTACAAGGCTGTCACATTTAGGGGCCCTCCCTACCACATAGGCCTTACAGTTACAGCTCGATGACCTCTGGTAAGCAATGCATAATGGATCCATTTTGCCGGCCCATTGATCTTATTCCATGTTTTCACTCGCTTCTATTGCAGATTATGAGCTTTACTTGGAAGAATTGGCATACATCTCAGTTTATTTACTTCTGTAGCACTAATTTTCATCAAATATGTTTGAAGAAAAATGGAATGACCTCTGTATGTGCCATTAGGTTAGCTGTAAGGCCTATCTGCTAGACAGTACCACTCCAAGCGACTACTTGTTAAATCCAGCGAGTGTCTGGTACTGTTATTTAATAGTGTTCAGCTAAGGTGATGAAAAGTTTCAGTTCCCACGCCTGCTTTTTATTTACACAGAGCATATACCTACTCAAATATTTACAAACTGGTGAAGGAAGTGGTAATAGAATATGGGATGAAAAGAATATAAAATTACCTCAAATTCAATAGTTAGTTTAAAAGAAATCTCCAGACTTAAGTTTCAAAAGAGGAAAGATATTTCATTTATTCGTATGACTATCATGTTATTCCTGTATCATACCAGCATAACTCACTATGTTTCTCAACTCACCAGTGGCGTGCATCAAACTCATATTTTTCATTCCTGTGGTAATTACCCAAACACATTCAGAATTGGGTGAACGGTAGATCTTAATTCACCGCCACTAACTGTTAGGACTCAGCAAGTTAGGCTGTGTAGTGCGGCTCTTCCACTTTGCTGCATTTCAAACCGTGTTCGCATTATGAGTCTGAGGGACGGCAGGGGTGTTTGTGTGAGTTAACGTATTTGTATTGGCTAGCAGGGTGATGACACAAATGTTCAAGTGATACCAGCTAATGCTACAAACACAGAACCTTGCCACGAAATGTCAAGTATGCAACAATTTTTCCAACTTTAATGTGCCTTTGCACATTGTTCTAGTGAATTTAATCAAATATACACATGATAATAACTAATTCAATACCATATATAAATATTTGGTCCGATATATAGATATATTTTCGATGCACATTACATACAGACATTGAGTTTATGTTTCCAGCAAATAACAAGTCTATATTGGTTACTCTGTACAGAGGGCACTGCGGCAAAATGCGAGTATTACAGACTGCACGTGAGTTTGTTGTTTCCAATGTAAATGTGCAATTTTTAATAAGTTGACTTTCAATTATGTTCAGTAATGGCAGCTTCGTGGGTACCTGTACAGCATAACAAGGAATGGTATATTTCTGGGTTCCCAGGTTTGTCTTACCAGCTGGGACACCTGTAGTAACCACTGCATGCCACTGTAACCAACCCATTGAAACTTGATTGAAAAATTCATCATGGTTGAAGCCATGTTTTATGTGGTTCCATATTGACAGTGATAATATAGAAAAAAAATTGCATATAAAATTCAAGGTACCGGTATTGTAATACACAATTACAAATATTACTATCACTGAGGTAATTTTCAATTCTTTCCTCAGAAGAATTCCTCTATTACTTGTGCAGTAGTATGCTCATTTTCTTAGCAGCAGGATGAAACCGGTCAGGAGGTGCTGATCCATCTCCAGTGTGGTGGCGAAGAGCTACATTCTTTCGCTTGCAGAAGTGGTATAGCCACATCAAACAAAGGACTGCTACCAATTCTTCAACCACACTGGAGCCATGAATATCACATCCTACACCAGTCCATTCATACTGCGAGATTATGAATGCTTTCAGCATCTGCAGAAGATGGGTTTCATTAGCACATTATTCGAGCTTAGACAACAATATTTCTGTCACAATAGAAACATGGGTGGTAAACATCGAAGAAGGCAGCACATGCTTAGGATCTTCCGGGTCATTTTCCTCCAACTGGATGAAACGATGCTCAGGAAGGGGCGAAGGGGAAATCAGGGAGGACTTACAAGCGGGGCAGGAGAATTTGCAAAGCACTTTACGTGCAAGGTAGCCAGCAACGTAGGCAGCTGAACAATCCTGTCCACCCTGGATGTTCAGCCCCTGGGTTGGCAATTGTGACATCCCACCACAGTGTTTGTACGCTGAGGTAAACACTGAGTCTACCTCAGCGGAAAACCACTGTACATCCTGTTCTGAAGAAAATGTTGAGGACGGAAATGTAGCCGAGGTCAAAAAGTGAGATAAATCACACAATAAATTCCTGTTATCATCTTCACAGTTCCCCCCTTCCCCACTCTCGGAACTTAGCAGGTTATTGATGATACTGGTTTTTAAGGCTGGTACAAACTGCCAGCATGTGGGGTTGGTATTCTGACATCCGTGCTGTCGAATTACTCCGAAAAGGTTTTCTGCAGGATCTTGGTTGAGATTGCGAACACAGAGTCCCTCAACTCCCCTCTGAGAAAGCTTTTTCCAAAGCATTTGTACAGCTCGAATGTCATTAATCCAACCTTGAGCTACTTTGGTTGATGAACCAGGAAATTTCCATTTTGACAACTGTCTTATCATTTTACTCCAAAATTTCAAATGGGCCGAATCATTAGTAAGCCAACATCTCAATTTCTTGCCACCTTCGGGAAATTTTGTGCGACCATTAAAACTGTCCATTAGCTGATCCATGAAATAGTCTTCAATAATAGCTGAAGAGTATGCTACACTGAGTTTAACCAGATCACAACACAAATAAATAAAATGACATTGGAACAGAACACCAAGGCTAGCACACATTGAAATATTAATCCCACAATGAAGTACATAATATGGTAAAGGAACTGAGGCCATTAGGCTGTGTGTAGGATTGATATTATAACATCAAAATGAAAACAAAGTTATATACTGTACAAAAATATATTATATTCTATTTTACCTACAGATATAAATAAATAAAATTATACATTATTTGTTATGTCAACACTTGGGCAGGCAAATTTAGAGAGGAAGGAAGCTGCAAAATTATAACTCTTATGGTTTCTTACCAAATAAAGAAATGATACATAATCGTACACATTATCGTACAGATTGTATATCACCCTCCTATCCCTGTACTTTATTCCAATCGATTTCAAAATGTCAAACAATTTAGACCAATCAACGTTATCAAAAGCCTGTTCTAAGTCTACAAAAGCCATGAACGTTCTCTTATCTTTCCTTATTCTACCTTCCAAAATCAGCCTAAGACTTAGTACAGCTTCCCTTGTTCCTACATTTCTCCTGAAACCAAACTGGTCTTCACCCAACTACGTTTCTATCTGGCTTTCAATCCTCTTGTAAATTATTCTAGACAGGATTTTTGAAGCATGCGTAATCAAGCTGATTGTACGGTAATCTTCACATCTGTCAGCCCCCACTTTCTTTGGTATAGGGATGATTACATTCTTCTTGAAATCAGGGGGTACCTCACCTGCCTCATAAATCCTACACACCAAGTGAAATAACCTGATCAGACCTTCATCTCCTATGCAGCATAGCAACTCAATCGGTATATCATCTATGCCTGGTGCTTTGTTCCTGCTTAATTCTTCCAAAGCTCTATCAAATTCTGATCTCAATATTAAATCTCCTTTCGCATCCTCATCAATTTCCTCCTCCCTTTCCATTACATGATTCTCAATCTCCTTTCCCTTATACAAGCTCTCTATGTAAGCTTTCCATCTCTCAACCTTTTCTTCCCTATCTGTTAGAGGCTTTCCATTTGTGTCCTTAATATTACAGCACTTAGTCTTCTTTTCCCCAAAAGTATTCTTAATCCTTCGATAAGCTGTGTCTACTTTTCCTAATTTCAGACAATTTTCTATACCTGCACATTTCTCTTTCAACCATTCTTCTTTCGCTTCCTTGCACTTCTTGTTAACCTCATTTCTCAGACGTCTGTATTCTGCTTTCCCCTTTTCATCTCTTACATTCTTGTGTTTCCGCCTTTCATCCATCAATTCTAGTATATCCTGAGTGATCCACGGTTTTCTACCCATTATTTCCTACCAATGTTTTCTTCTGCGGATTTTGTTATTTCATTCTTCAAAAGCGCCCATTCGTCTGCAATTGAAGTTTGTTTAGGGTTTTTCATTAGTACCTTCCTTTATACTCTTCTTGAATCTTTCGTTTACATCCTTCTCTTTCAGTCTGTCTATTGCCCACCTTTTTGGCTTTTGACTTTTCTTCAGTTTCTTCAACTTTAATCTGCATTTCATTACAACCAGATTGTGGTCAGAGTTTATGTCAGCACCAGGATATGTTTTACAATCCAAAATCAGGTTTCGAAACCTCTGCTTGACCATAATGAAGTCGATTTGGTAACGCCCTGTATCTCCTGGTCTCATCCATGTGTATATTCTTCTATTGTGGTTATTGAATAAGGTGTTAGCTATGACCAATTCATGCTCGGTGCAGAATTCTACCAGCCTGCTTCCTCGATCATTCCTTTCACCTAATCCGAAATCTCCTACTGTCTTCCCGTCTCTCCCTTTTCCTACCACAGCATTCCAATCTCCCATTACTATAACATTTTCATCACCCTTGATATACCTCAGAATTTCGTCAATTTCTTCGTAGACCTTTTCAACATCCTCATCATCAGCTTGACTGGTAGGCATATAGACTTGTACCACTGTGGTGCAGGTAGGTTTAGTATTGATTTTTGCTACAATAATCCGTTCACTATATTGCTCATAATATTCCACCCGCTGTCCAAGTTTCCTACTCAATATGAGGCCAACCCCTGCTTGGCCATTGTTTGATTTAGTGCTAATGACCCTATAGTCTCCTGACCAAAAGTCCTGTTCTTCCTGCCAGCGCATTTCACTAATCCCAACCAAATCCAATCTCAACCTATCAATTTCCCTTTCTAAGTTTTCTAACCTTCCACTTCCTAGCAGACTTCTAACATTCCACGCTCCGATTTGTAGAATGTCAGATTTCCTCTTTGTCACTTCTGTGATGTTAACCCCCTCTCGAGTAGTCCCCACCCGGAGATCCGAACGGGGGACTAGTTTACCTCCGGATTGAAATTTTACAAGGGAGGAGGCCATCATCACATGTAATTATGCATAGAGAGGTGCATATCCTCGGGAATAGCATACGGCTGTAGTTTCCCGTTGCTTTCAGCCGTGCAGCAGGACGCGGTGTAGCCATTATTTGTCTTATATTATCAATATCTTAACCGTCTATAAGACTAGTAAAGATTTGATTTATTCTGAAAGGCTGCTACTCCCTTTCAGAATAAGTAAAGAACAATTCTACTAACAAAAATACTAACCTTCTACCGTACTAACAATTAAATACCAAAATTCTACTAAAAAGAAACCACTAAAGTTCCAACAACAAATACTACCACTAAAACAGTCTGTCATCAGGCACACTGACATGCACCCTCACATATCAGAAAGGAAATTTGAATACTCACATGGTAATTCATACTGGGCAGATACCATATTCCTGTACCGTGTGCGAAGCCAACTTTACTGCGAGAGGAAGTTTGAATCAAAATATGTTTATCCATAGCGGCGAGATGCCGTATTTCAGTAGCGTATGGGAATCCAAATATACCCACAGGGTAAGTTTAAGAATTCACATGCTGATGCATAGTGGCAAGATGCCATATCAATGTAACTTGTGCGAAGCCAAATTTCCTCAACGAGGAAATTTGAATAAACACATGCTAGTCCATAGTGGCGAAATGCCCTACTCATGTGCCATGTGCGAATCTAAATTTACTCAGAAAGGAACTTTGAAAAAACATATCCTTATCCATACAGGAAAAACGCCATATTCCTGTAACCTGTGCGATGCCAAATTTACCCAAGAACGACATTTGAAGAAACACTTGCTAATCCACAGCCATGAGAAGTTTGACTAAAGTACCAATTGCGAAGAAGTTACTCTCAAAACAAGATTTATGAACCAACATCCTAAACAATAAAGGACGAAAAAAATCTCATGTAGAAAATGGAAGTCAACCAAGCTCATAGGGAAAATTTGAAGTCATGTTTTCTAATAATAAGCATATTCAGTAGCAAATGATTTCTGAAGCATCACATATTTACTCATGATGTTGTTTCCTACTTACCAAATTCATCTGTACATTAGCCCTTTTCAGAAACATTTCTCTGTACTACCTCTTCATTTGTTACTCTATCTACCCATCTGATATTCATCATTCTCCTTAACACCACACTTCTGGAGCATCTTTCTCTTATTTTCTGCTGCGGCGACAGTCCAAGTTTCAATTCGTTAGAGTGCCACTACCCAGATAATTCAAAACTGGTTCCTTAAAAACTTAAATCTACATTTAATATCAACGCAATTATTGTATGTATAAGAGTCTTCCCTGCCCGAGCGAATCTACTTTTTATAACTTATTTCCATAAGACCTTTGTAATTTTCTGCATTGTTTATTCAATGTTTAGGGTGAAAAAATTATGGTTAATAAGCTGCTTTACACCTTTATGAATTCCAGACGCTCTCTAATATTCTTCAGCTTGTATAACTGCCATCTGAATTCTGTATAGATTGAAGATGATTACATTATTCTAATAATGTTCTGTATGTCAAACATTTTACTCAAATCAGCATTATTAAAAGCCTTTTCACTGTCTCAAGTGCCATGATCGTTCTTTAATATTTTCATATTCGACCTTCGAAGTTCAATCTAAGACTTACTACGGATTCCTTAGTTCCGACGTTTCTCCTAAGACAAAGTTCATCCTCAACAAATTCGCTTTTTTCCTGTCTTTCCATCTTGTGAATCATTCTAGTCTGGTTCCTTAACCCTCGATTCACTACTAGGAAACATGTTACGTATATTCCTACCCTGTGTCCCACGGACTCACCTTTTTAAATATCAAAATTAAGAAACAAATTAAAATGCACTTCACTTGATATGGACATTTAATGTTAATACACTTAATTACTAACGCAGTAAGTTATAAATATTTACAAACTAGCTGTACCCGGCATGCGTTGCACTGCCAATCAAAGAATGTGTTGATGATGTAATTTTGTTTCTTGAAGTGCTTTTGGAAACAATCTTTTTTCAATTTCCGTTAACTGCCTCTAAACTATCGTAAATGGATTAAATAATTTTGGAACATAAGTGGGATCGTGCACAAAAATTCATCAATATTTCATCACAACCGGATGATTGATGTATGAACGCATACGGAATTTTGTTTAAACAATTCGTGCTCTGTCACCCATTTTTAAAATTTGCTCTTGCGCTACCAACTGTGTAATGGATTTACGTTAGAAACATTCGCGTAAATGTACACAAGAACTCATCAAAGTTTCATCGCAATCAGATGAATGGCATATGAACGCATACAGGATTTTGTTTAAACGATATATGTGCCGTCACTTATTTGTTGAATCTACTCGTACGCTACCTATTATAAAATAGATTTACTAAGCCTGAAACTTTCCTGGTGTGAACTCCACGATTCACCAAAGTAATCGCAATCGGATGAATGATCTATGAACGCATATGGGCCTCTTTTAAACGATTCGCATGCCGTAGCTCATTTCCTGAAACTACTCGTGCGCTACCTATCGTGAAATCCATGGAATAAGCCAGTCACCTTCTCTGGAGAGTACATAGCAATTCACCAAAGCTTCATCGCAATCGAATGAATATGTATGAACGCATACGGGTCATTGTTGAAATGATTCCCGCACCATCGCTCATTCGTTGAATTTACTCGAGCGCTACCTATTGCAAAATGTATTTACTAAGCCAGAAATCTTTCCTGGAGTGCACACAAAAATTCACCAAAGTTTAATCGCAATCGGATGAATGGTATATGAACGCATAGGTATTTGTTTCAAACGATTCACGTGCCGTCGCTCATTTGTTGAATAAACTCGTGCGCTACCTATTGTAAAATGTATGTACTAAGCCAAAAACCTTCCCTGGAGTGTACACAAAAACTCACCCAAGTTTCTTTGCTTTCGCATGAATATGAATATGAACGCATATGGGGCTTTGTTGAAACGCTTCACGGGTTGTCGGTCAGTTTTTGAATCTACTCGTGCGCCACCTATTGAAAGGAGGATGATCTAAGCCAGAAACCTTCCCTGATGTATACACAACATCTCACCCAAGTTTCATCGCTATCGGACGAACTGTATATGAACGCATACGGTACATTTTTGAAACGCTTGGCACGTCATCGCTCATTTCTTGAATCTACTCGTTCGCGACCTATCGTAAAATGGATTTACTAAGTCAGAAACCTTCCCTGAAGCGTACACAACATCTCACCAAAGTGGCATCGCTATCGGACGAATGGAATATGAACGCATACGGGACTTTGTTGAATCCTTTTACGTGTCGTCCCTCAATTGTTGAATTTGCTCGTGCGCTACCTAATTTAAAATGGATTTACTAACCCAGAAACCGTTCCTGGAGTGTACACAACATCTCACCCAAGTTTAATCGCAATGGGATGAATGGTATATGAACGCATGTGGTCTTTGTTGAAACGAATCGCACGCCATTTTGTTGTAGCTACTCGCGCGCCATCTATTGTAAATAAGATTTACTATGCCTATAACTTTCCCGGATGTGTGCACAACAACTCATCATAATTTTATCGCAATCGGATGAATTGTATATGAACGCATAGCCAACACTCATTTGTTTAATCAACTCGCGCGCTATCTATTGGAAATTGGATTAACTATGCCTATAAACATCCCGGAGGTGTGCTTAACAACCCTCCAAAATTTGGTCGCAATCGGATGAATTGTAGTCTATATGAACGCATCGCCAACACTCATTTGTTTAAACTACTCGCGCGCTCTCTATTGATAATTGGAATGACTATGCCTATGACCATCCCGGAAGTGTTTACAACAACTCACCAAAATTTGATCGCAATCGGATGAGTGGTTTATGAACGCATAAAAGACGAACAAACGAACATACATTTTTATTTATATACTAGCTGTACCCGGCATGCGTCGCAATGCCAATCAAAGAAAATGTTGGCGTTGTAACTTTGTTCGTTGAAGTGCTTTTGGATTTCCCAATATTTTTTTTCTTTTTCCCTTTACCTCCTCTAAACTATATAAAATTGATTTACTATCTCAAAAAAATCATGGGCGCGTGCTCATTAACTCACCAAATTTTCATCGCAATGAAATGAATGGTATATGAACACATACGGGACTTTTTTGAAACGATTCGAGCGCTGTCACCCATTTGTTGAACATACTCGTACGCTACCTATTGTAAAAAGGATTTACTAAGTCGAAAACCTTCCCTGGCTTGTACACAACAAATCATGAAAGTTTCATCGCAATCGGAAGAGTGGCATATGTAGGCATACGGGATTTTGTTTAAACGATTCGCGCCGTCACTCATTTGTCGAATCTACTTGTGCGCCACCCATTGAAAAACGGATTTACTAATTCATACACCTTCGCAGGACTGTTCTCAATTTCCCCAAAGTTTGATGATAATCGGATGAATGGTATATGAACGCATACGGGACTTGGTTGAAACGATTCACGCACTGTCGCTCATTAATTGAATCTACTCATGGGCTACCAATTGTAAAATGGATTTACTAAATCGTCTTTGCGGGAGTGGAAACAACATTTCTCCAAAGTTCATTGCAATCGCATGAATGGTATATGAACGCATACGGATATCTTTTTAAACGATACGCGCGTAACTCATTTCTTGAATCTACTCGTGCGCTACCTATTGTAAAGAGGATTTACTAAGTCAGAAACCTTTCCTGGAGTGTGTACAACAATTCAACCGAAGTTTCATAGCAATCGGATAAATGGTATATGAACGCATACGGGATTTTGTTAAAGTAATTCGCGTGCCGTATCTCATTTGTTGAATATACTTGTGCGATACCTATTGTTAAGAGGATGTACTAAGCCAGAAACCCTCCCTGAAGTGTACACAACATCTCACCCAAGATTCATCGCTATTGGACGAATGGTATATGAACGCAAGCCTCATCTAGAGCTACTCTCGTTCCTTAGGGCCCTCCTCCTTGATTTGAAACCCTTGGTTGGGACTAAAGGAATGAAAGTAAAGTCTTCTGGAAAGTAAATTCGCCCTGGGGATATCTGGCATCTCTAACAGAGTCATATTTTGCCTGCAGGACAACCAAACACTCTTTACTTCGCCTTAATTATAGAGACTCCTCTCAGAGGCACCGACAAAGTATTCGAACCCGGTCCTGAAAGAGTGAGATGAATACGTTAACATTCAGGATGTTGCAGTGCCACGTGAGGCCGAAGAGGCCTGTGAGCCTCTCGAACAGCTGAACCTGTATCTGTACCTCCCGAGTAACGAACCTACAGCCATCCTCCTTTAAAGCTTAGGCCCTAAGTGTGAGAACATCTCCTTAGTCGTTGTTTGTTTGTCCAAGAGCAATGATACGTTATATGAAGTGCATTTCTGTAAATGTGGTTAAGTGAAATGTAAGGAAGGGCATTCTATGAGAAAATGTATGACTAAGTAGAAGGATGAATGAGTGAAGGAGGGCGATTAAGAACAGTCTAATTGATATTATTATTACTAGCTAAGTTTGTAAACAGTGTGTGTATTCTCCCTCCCCAATTCTAGTCATAACCTTATTAAATTATATAAATGCATATCTCTAAATGAAAGCACTTTGTGGCACCTGTCTCCACTTATACTCTGGTAAAGCCTTCACAATTTCACAGGTTATCAGACACCTCACACCACACACAAACTTTTAAATAGTAAATATTGGAGTCCATGCCAAGTTGAATTGCCTATAATGCCTAAACTCGACTGACTGAGCAAGATAATAGTAGCCTCGAAGCCTGTGATTTAGATTCACCTGTCCCAATCAACATACAAGTACATAACATGGACTTAACCAGGAAATGTAAAATCAGATCTTGCTTTCAGTTAGCAGAACATATGGGAAGGCTGTAACAAGGCCTCTTCCTCGCTTTACTACGTCCAATTTTAAGCAATTGGGAAATAAAATTAGAGCATCTTTCAACTCACCATAGTAGGGTAGGCTAGAACGAAGGTTCATTTCAAGCCTCGTAGGAATAATTCGTCCAAAGCGAGGGGTTAATTTATGCCGAGCAAGGCGAAAGAAAATGACATAGGTATCTTAGACTCGAACCGCATTGTAGTATCAAGTGTTATTAAAACCGTTGCCTAGGACCTGACGTGTTAAAATTCAAAATTGTCCCCACGAATACCGTATATCTGAGCACCCAGGTTTTATTTTCCAAGAGTTACATGCGGTTTACTTCTCGCGAATTGAACGGCTTTCTTCGTACGTGTATTAATAGCTGCAAATCTTGTGCATGACGTCAACTTTTAACGGCAAAAATAACCGTCACAATCCGCCATTACGAGCGCCTTTGTGTTTGAACTACTGGCTTCTAACATCGCAATTTGAAAAGTCACTCGCAATTTCTAAGAAGACAGTAATTTACGAGAACCTCAAAGAAAGATCCAGAAATAATTAGTTGGGTATAAAGTTTAATCCAAACCCCGAGTATAGAAATGAATTGACAATCCAAAGCTTCCCTGCTTTTAAATCGAGGATCTGTAGCCCTGACCGAACGGCGAGTTTCATGTTAAATTCTGATATATCTATATTTAGGGTCAGATGACCTAGCTGTTTCGCCCCCTTAATGCTACAATAATTGTTATTCTCTTGGCGGAATGATCCTCGTAACCTTCGGGAGGGTGGAGAAGATAGTTGCCGTTACGACCGTAAATACGAATAGCCTCGTGGAAACTCGTCGCTTCTTCGAATTTTTAGGTTATACAATTTCGTAGATATATCTAGTATCCTGTATTCGCCCTTTAGTAACATCTAAGGTTAGCTGTAGGGTTATATATTTTTCGTTTTCCCCTTCAAGGCTCTCAGGTCATCAGCCCGGTGCAGTCGAGTAATGCACAAGCCGACGGTTGACCTCCGGAGTAGTATCTTGTCGTAAAGCCCTTTCTAATGCTTCATTCTCCTCTCCCCCTCCTTTACCCCTCTGTGTAGTAGGTCTTCTGTGTGAGTGATGATAACCTTCTTTATTGCGGTGTCTGTGTATTTGTAAGTCAGGTGAAGATTGGGAAGGAGGCGGCTGTGACCTCATGATAAGCACCGTCACAATAACACAGGTTGTCAGACATACTCACTTACACACACACAGCCTAGTTTAAGGGGCTAATCAACCTTCTAAGTCGATGCCCCTCTCATGATAAATTACAGCTTCTAAGCTCATAATATTATTATTGGATCTACTGTGGGCAGAATGGATTTCTTTCTTTTTTCGCCTTCCTAATACATGCTTAGGCTATACATTAATTATCGGGTTGGTCGAGCGGTTGAAGGCGATCGAATTTTCTCATAGGAAGCGAGGGTTCGAATCCCTCATCTGACAGCTCAGAATAGGTTGGCAAGAGTCAATGTACTTTCCCTTTTCTTACGATAAATAGAGCCCTCATATATTTACGTGGGCGCCAGGTTACATGGTTAGGGCTTGTAAGCGATAAACATATAATAGATAAAACATAGTGGAGCACTGCAGAACTCTGCCTTCTCGAGCCGTAGGGTGAAACTATCACCAATATTCGATGAGAGGCAAGAGCAATATACTGTAACCTGCAATATTAAAAGGTAATACCAGCAAATCCATTAGAAATGAATTTAATATAAGACTGAAATTGATGTAAAATTTATAAATAATTGAAATATGGTATCAACTTGTACCAGGTCATAGTATTAGCTCACCAGGGATTCATGTTTTAGGCAGCGTTACGTTTGCTTAGGTAATCCACTTTCTCCCGATTATGGAATTGTTTCAATAAGAAGCTGCTGAATACGTTTATATTATAACTGTGCATCAAAGGACCCTGGACAATGGCCAAGTGATTTGCCATTCCGAGACGAACGTATGAAGCATAGCCCTAACCTACCTATTTCCAATGGATTACATTATTTTATATTTCTCCTCTATATATATCATGATATTTTCTCCATCGTGACAGTACAAGTACCTCAATGATTCTGTATTTTTTCTACCTAGGTTATCATCTTGTCCCCGAATAAACAAATAGAGTAGGGCCTAGCTCTTTTTGCTTTTCTTGACGATCTAGTTATTTAGGTCACCAAATCACTACCGGTACTACAAAGGTTCCAAAATCGTAGTAGCCATCTTGCACCAAAGAATATGGGTAAGAACGGTTACTCCAGCTTTGAATTCAATTCCGATCACGCCCACCGCCCACACGCCGTTGCGCACGCATGCACTGTAGCGCCTCCTGAGGACGCTAATGGAACTAAATTTATCACGCGGGAAATTTGAACCGCAATCTTCGGCTAGCCCCTCCCCCCGTTCCTTCCGCCCCTCCCCCCCCCCCTCCGTTTGTTTATTTATTTCTGTGTACAAAACAAAAGTTTGGTGCTTTTCAGTCAGTCAACACGAATGTACCCAAATAGAGCTGGGTTATGCCCTAATCCTGAAATAAATTACATGAGATTAATTATTTTTTATTTATTTATTAATCTCGTGTAATTTATTTCAGGATTAGGGCATAACCCAGCTCTATTTGGGTACATTCGTGTTGACCGACTGAAAAGCCCCAAACTTTTGTTTACTTAGGCAACACTGAAAAATGGTTTCAAACCTCACAATGTTCTTTCTGTGTGCCAAAAATATTATGGGTTTTCTACAATTGAATTGCCATTCTCCCTTTCAATGTAGGCTACTTTGTACATAATACTGGTGCAATACATGTACAGTAGTAGTGTCAAACCAATAACTACAGTTCAGTGTGGTACTCTCAGTATGTAATTAAGCACCTCATTAAAATATTCTTGAATAATAGCTAATAATTACTGTAGAGTAGGCTACACTGAGTTTAACCAGATCACAACACAAATAAATAAAATGACTTTGGAACAGAACACCAAGGCTAGCACACATTGAAATATTAATCCCACATTCAATGAAGTACATAATATGGTAAAGGAACTGAGGCCATTAGGCTGTGTGTAGGATTGAAATTATAACATCAAAATGAAATCAAAGTTATATACTGTACAAAAATATATTATATTCTATTTTACATACAGATATAAATAAATAAAATAGCATCATGAAAGATAGCATCATGAATCGCAAGACTTTTGGAACTCGAGTTACAAATCACTCTTTCGCCGAAAAAGCTAAAAAGACCACTGGAAAAAAATGGACGGAGGAACGTAAGAAGGGGCATAGCGAGTTCATGAGGAGATTTTGGGAGGAGAAGAAGAGGAAAGCTCCATCAACCCGAGTCAACAAGTTCAAGCGCGCTCCCTAAGTGGGCAAAACGAAGAAAGAAATAAAATTATACATTATTTGTTATGTCAACACTTGGGCAGGCAAATTTAGAGAGGAAGGAAGCTGCAAAATTATAACTCTTATGGTTTCTTACCAAATAAAGAAATGATACATAATCATACACATTATGGTACATTGTTTGAAAACATATAAAATAAATAAAATTAGTTGATGCTGAAACATATTATACCTAAGGAGTCCGCTACAGAAATGTATTTATAATGAAATAAAAAGTGAAAGTTTCTCCACTACACTGAGAATGATGAATACATTTTTCACAGCAAACATATTGTTCTTATTCCATGTTTTCAGTCACTTCAAATTGCAGATTATGAGATTTACATGCTTTATGCCTCAATTTCTTTCCTTCCGTAGCACTAAAAGTTTGAAGAAAAGTATATTGACCTCTGTATGTTCCGTTAGATTAGTCGTAAGGCCTATCTGCTATCCAGTACCACTCCAGGCTGTTGCAGCCCCACTTTGGGAATGGACTGTAAAAAAAAGGAAATTGGACTTCCTTAATTTAAAATTCTAGAGTGAAGTAATTCTCATTAGGAGATTTTTGGAGTTATGTCCATATACAGAGAGAAAAAAATTCATCATGAACCAAGAGTGATTTGACAAGTAAATTAGAATAAATACTTGGAACTATGCACTTATCCTCTGGAATTACTGTTCATTAAATAGAATAAGCATACCGTAAATAGATACAGATAGGAAAAAATAAATATACAAGGAAATCACAACTCACATAATTCTGTATATAAGGACACAGGAATGGAATTGCAGAATAAAACAGGACTATCATTTTATAAATTTCAGTCAGGCATCCCGCTAGTTTGTACAGGCAATAGTGAAAAATGACTTCAAAACCACACACAGATTAATATGAGGTAGTGGTTCATTCAATGAAATGCACCACATATTACTCAGGTAACATGTTTCAGGACATTCCTCACTCTCATTCATCGAGGCACAAGGGTGCTTATGTGCCTTCTCCAATTTTATAATAATTTGTGAGGATGACTTGGTTTCTCAAAATTATCACAACCTTACTCTGCAATTGAAAACCTGAGTACAGTTGACAAGGACTTGCCAGTAAAGAAATAACTGAACAAGGAGATGCTATTACAAGGCTGTCACATTTAGGGGCCCTCCCTACCACATAGGCCTTACAGTTACAGCTCGATGACCTCTGGTAAGCAATGCATAATGGATCCTTTTTGTCGGACCATAAACACATTGATCTTATTCCATGTTTTCACTCGCTTCTATTGCAGATTATGAGCTTTACTTGGATGAATTGGCATACATCTCAGTTTATTTACTTCTGTAGCACTAATTTCATCAAATATGTTTGAAGAGAACTGGCATGACCTCTGTATGTGCCATTAGGTTAGCTGTAAGACCTATCTGCTAGACAGTACCACTCCAAGCGACTACTTGTTAAATCCATCGAGTAGGAAGGTGAAAGGTATTGAGGAGTTTGATAAGGGTTCGACGAGAAGGCATATGGATCATCTTCTGTAGAAGTCGATAGCAACTAGGGCTACGTTTGAACAATCCCAGAGCAATTGCCTTCGCTGTAGGACTCCAGCGCCTACCTTTCCCCAACTTGGACACATTCTTAATCAAATCCCCAAGTAATGCTGCAAATGTAGGGTTTCGGGAGAATACATCATTAAGGGTAGTAATCAAATTATCAGTAGCAATATCGGTATCCTCCTTCTTACCTTGCCTTACTCTCCTACACTTCTTGCGAAGCTGTTGCAGCATTCTTTTCTGAATAAGAATTCTCTTGCACAGTTTACGCTTCCGAGGGGTAATCTCTTTATAGGTGAGAGCTCCTATTAAAGAGAGAGACCCTCTTCTCTTAGGTGGCGTGTGCAGTGCAAGTTGAGTCCTAGCAATGATAGGTACTGAAGGCCCAGGCAAGGCTTCTGCTTCCAAGAATTGTTCTGGTAATTGAGAGAATTCTACTGTGTGTGGCATAGCATTATCCTTGTCAATTATGTGAGAATGTGAAGAAATAGGAGATATAGCAGTTGAGGTACTAGTAGAAGGAATCTGAGAAGTAACAGTAGTAGTAGAGTAAGTAGAAGTAGTAATAGTAGTAGTAGAAGCAGTAGTAGAGGTAAGCATACTGCTGGTACTGATAACAACCGCAGGAGTAGCAGTGGCTGTGCTCTGAATTACTGCAGCAGGTTGCAGTAATCTGGCGGGGCAAGGTCCTGAGGCATGTGCTGGCACACCTGTAAGGAAAGTTGTCATTCTTAAACCTGTAAGCATTAGCATACCTAAACAATGTTGAATGACACAGTCATTCATAAGATGGGGCGTGGTGTAGAGGCCAAATTCAACAAGGACAGTAAATTCTCTTATGACAAAAAGTGGGAAAGAAATCCCTAAGCAAAAATAAATTTCAGGCATTTGGTGAACATTGAAGATTTTGTTCTAACCACATAACCTATGGCGATACTTTTCTGAGGAACCAACCGGCCTCCCAACTCAATAGACTTAGCCACATTATAAGTCCCCTCACAGAACATGATAACATGGGTTTTACATCCCTTTTAAATATTGTGGCTTTAGAGACTCTGGAGTGCTAATGACCACTGCCAGGGATCTATAAAAGAATTGCTCTTCGATTAGTCAATACACTAATCTGATTGGACCCACCCCTCAATGTATAGGTCAACTGAAAAGCACATTAACTGTGGAGATTAACAGAACCGGATCCAAATTAGAATGTAGTAGATTTAAAAATCACCTGGCACTACAGCCCGTGAAGGGCCTAGGCCTACCAAGAGACCGCTGCCCAGCCATTTGGCCTGCAGATATTGGGGCGACGCGTGATCAGCGCACCGGGCCCCCTCAGCCATTAATCATGGTTTTCGTGATGAAGGTGCTGCCTCACTGTCAGACTGCTACTCAATTGTCCTCACGAGGCTGAGTGCACCCCATTCCATGGAGCCGGCTAGAATGTGGTATATTATTGTACACAGTGCTTGATTTGTAAAATAAGAGGTTCCGGTACTGTGGGCTACCGGGTGGTGGTGGTGCTTCATGGAATATTGAAATATAGAATTCTACAAATGATATTTTCACGCTTTTCTGAACACCTTTAAAAATTAATCAGTGGACAAAATAGCCATCTAATTTTTATTACAATTTTAAATAAAATTGAGACTGCTGTAGCAACATTTTCTTACCATAGCCGTTGGCCTATATTAAATTTTAATGTAGGCCAACTAGGCTACCATTCAAAATTAAATACATTCGATTTGAAAACTCACACAACTAACTAACGTTCCACAGTTCTTAACATTATGTTATATAAGTTATTCGACTTTTCCCCATCAGTGGTGTCGGTACGGCGTACAGGTGCGTACCGTCACAAATCTAGCCCTGATTGTACATATATCATTCACATACCTTTCTGGGAGTCATTAGGAATTGAAAATACTGTCAAATATCACTAATATTGCTTAAAAGAAGGTTTTCATTTGTAACTTCTTCAATGACGGGAGAACGACGGCAGCTTGATATTGAAGTCATATCGTGTTGCCAACATATCCGATACAAAATACACTACACGACACTTGTAACTTTTTAATTATGTGAAAAAAGAAATAATTGGCAAAACCATTGGCCTGGATAAAGATTATTGATGCGTGACTACCCCCACTGTGCGTGACGAAAACCAAGGGTGTTTATATTAGTTAACACGGCTCATTGGGCAACGCTACCTAACAATTATTGGTCGAAGCGAAGACCATTGGTCTGGCAACTCGCACAACCCATGTTGAAATTGAAACCTGGCGCACTTTCGCATTAACTAGCCAGCGCTCTTTTGTTTTACGATACCGGATGTGATATAGTACCGAATGAGTTGGGTTGGCAATACTGTACATGTTGCTAAAAATGGCGAAGTGAGCTGCAATTTAATCTATAAGTTGTGATCCTATTTGGGATGGCTGGGTGGGTTACAGACAGCGGAGGAGTTAACATCTATTACTATATCATCTCCAGTTTTTTTCCCCTACCATTACTATAGGTCATCATCATCATCTTCTACAGTTTCCAGCCCCTGGTTGGATCTGCTTGGAACATAAGCCTGTCCAAGGATTTTGGCTAATTTCAGTACTTTAGGATTTTTTTTACTTTGGTTCAGGTAAACTCTACTCTTACTAAAAGCACTTACTAGATTATTAAGACAATACTGAATATACTTTTCTACAGTCTACACTTCAGGGATTCAAAACACAAACCCCAATGTGTAGCTATGCCTATCCAAGCTTCAGTGTGCAGCTAGACTTAGTGCACTTGGTTAGAAAGGTGCATAAGGAAGACACTACATGTTAGAGCTGGGCTTCATGTTTACCTTCAAGACAGGGTATCACATATTAATTATTGAATTCAAATAATAAAACATTACTCACTTCTATCTGGGACGGCATGTGAAAACAAAATCTTTGACAAGGTTCCCGGATACCTGGCGGGCCAGAAGTGCCTCGAACAAACATAACGACCTCTCAGTTGTTTGGCCGTCAGCTTCTTTAGGCTTTCCCTGCCTACAACCTCCAGCCACTGCCTACATCTGTCTGCTTCCAAGGCTTTCCCTGCCTACAACCTCCAGCCACTGCCTACATCTGTCTGCTTCCAAGGCTTTCCCTGCCTACAACCTCCAGCCACTGCCTACATCTGTCTGCTTCCAAGGCTTTCCCTGCCTACAACCTCCAGCCACTGCCTACATCTGTCTGCTTCCAAGGCTTTCCCTGCCTACAACCTCCAGCCACTGCCTACATCTGTCTGTTTCCAAGGTTTTCCCTGCCTACAACCCCCAGCCACTGCCTACATCTGTCTGCTTCCAAGGGAAAGCGGTGAAAAATTATTTTTTCTATTTTCACCACCTCATCTCCTTGGTGAACTTCACAAATGTTACACTTGTGGCCTGGAATGTTCATATTCTGTAAAATGAAAACAAATATTAAAATGAGTATTTTTTTAATACCACACAATCCGGGATACCGTACCCACTGTTACTGCTAAACTATGATTATACTACCATGGAGCATGATGAAAGAAATGTAATACTATTACTAATATAGGCCTATTCCTTGAATAAAGGTACCTCTATCTACAACTTAGCAGGGCTTATTGGTCAAAAAAGAACACTAAACATTGGGCTAAAGTTGCATTTTAAACCTGTCAGTGCCTTTTTATTAGCAGCAATTTCAGACAAATTCAGAGAGTTCATTTTTGATTTTTTGATTTCAGAAAATAAATGAAGTATTAGAAAAAGTAACACTCACTAATACGGACATAACGTTATTACATTGCTGTAATTGTTATTACCGTATTTAAAATCAAGTGTAGTTTTCTAAAGTACGGCAATTAATATCTTTGACCCCATAAAGGGCCATTATTGATTATTGATAATACTGTGTATAAAGTGAGGGTTTCTTACCATAGGTATGTGTGAGTCACGCTTCTAAGGATGAATCTTCAGTTGTGTCTGCCAGTTAGGTAAAGAGCACGCCAGAACTAACCACTTGACATTCCATAATTCCAACCAAAACAGAGAACAAAGATGTACTTTAAATCACTTCAAGTGCCTGTCAAATTTTTAAGTTCAGCCGGGCTGCTTCTCGCACAGTTACAATTAGGTTTCCACCAATAGCAAAGCATATGGGTACTAGCCAATAGGAAGCCTGGCTTGCTTACACATCGGTGAACAGCGCCTCTTCAGGACGCTAATGGAACTCGTCATTAAAATTGCGGATGTCGGAAGCGACGGATCCATACAAGTTACACCCCCCTGTCTTGCACGTCTAAAGGTCTACCCACAATGCGTTGTCGGTAGACGGTAGTGGGCAGACGGTAGACGGCAGATGAAGTCAGAAGTCGGTAGTTCACAACATAGCCACCCACAATGCGCAATCGTTAAATGCTACGAGTAAATAATAACTTGACTTTCATTTATTCCTTGAGAAGGTTGTCATTGTCGACAACCTAACCTAAAATTTGCAAGGAGCGGTAAGGTTTATTTTTATTGCTGCTAACTGGTACAGCATTGTTAAAATTGAAGAAAAATACTCGTACATCCAGTATCCCCTCTTGTAAATAATTAATAACAAATCCAACTCTGAATTAGGCCTACTGTTTTTTTAACAGAATTGTTTTTGTGTAGCTGGTCATTTTTGATTGAACGCCCGAGGGCTCCCAACACGTTCAATCTATTACTACATCATTTCCTAATTTATTTTTCGTCATTACAAAATGTATTTTGACTAATTTCAGTACCGGTAGGCCCTACTTTAGAAAATGTTTTCGTACGATGAGCTCTCATTCAGCGTTTCCTTCCGCTGCATTACATTTGCTACAAAGGAAAACATTATAATCAATGAACTGTTTCCTTTTAAATACTTGGGCTCACTCTGTCATACATCGAACGGCGTTCCCTCACAAGATCAATTAATATATCTTCTATCCCAGTCATCATATCATGTTGTTGCATACCAGCATTGTGATTCCAGGTGTAGTAACCTCTGTCCGCGTAGGAAAACAAAATTCCCTTTAGTGACTTTTGCTGATAACTTGGGACAGAATGTCCCAAGTTACAAACCTGTCCCAAGTTATCAACAAAATGATGATACTCAATACAAGTACATATTTAACTGCTGAAAACAACATTCTATAAGTAAATTCTTTAAGTACTCTCACTGCAGGCAGGCAAAATGGACAAATTACCACGTTCTAGAGCTGTTGGTGCTAGAACTTACCATGATTTTCTGGACGAAAATTTGGAAATAGCAGTGACGGAAGTAAATGCTGGACTAAGTTATAGGAAAGCAGCTGAGAAATATGGTGTTAGTAAGTCTACAATTGAAAGACATGCAAAGGGAAAACAATGTGGGACATTTGGCAGACCATTCGTTTTACGCCAAGAAGATGAGAATACGTTGACAGAATGTATCAAGTTATCTGCTGATTGGGGATTTCCTCTCACTACATTTGACATTCGTTTGATAGTTAAGTCATTTCTAGACAGAAAGGGACTTCGTGAAAAACGATTTCTAAATAATATGCCTGGAAGAGCATGGGTTCAAGGGTTCCTCCCACGACAAAAAGCCATTTTGTCAGAACGGCTTGCTCAAAATATCAAACGTTCCAGAGCTGCAGTGTCGAAGGAAATATTAAATGAATATTTTAAAGTACTGGAAACTTCTGTAGCTGATGTCCCTCCAGAGCTCATATTAAACTATGACGAAACAAACATCACGGACGATCCTGGCAGAAAAAAGATTATTGCCAGACGAGGATGTCGTCATCCTGAAAGAATAATTGATCATTCTCAAACTAGCGTTTCTCTTATGTTTACTGGCTCTGCCAGTGGACATCTGCTTCCACCATATGCTGTGTACCAAGCAGAAAATATGTACAATTCCTGGACTGAAGGTGGACCAGTAGGTACACGATATAACAGGTCAAAGAACTCTTGGTTTAATATGGCCATATTTGAAGATTATTTTTTTTCTCTCGTCCTCCCATATTTCAAACGTTTTGAAGATACTTTGCCAAAAGTAATGATTGATGACAATTTAGCTTCCCATTTATCACCGTCCGTAATTCGAGAATGTGAGAAGCATAATATAAGACTTGTTCTACTACCACCAAATTCTACACATCTGTGCCAGCCACTTGATGTTGCCTTCTTTAGACCATTAAAGTAGAAGTGGGCTGAGGTTTTGCAGAAGTGGAAGGGAACCATTCCTAAAGACCACTTCCCTAGATTACTTAAGACATGTCTTGACAGCCTAAGTGAAAATGGGTCTACAGAAAGAAACTTGAAAGCTGGCTTCAGAGGAAGTGGTATTTATCCTGTAAATGAAAAGGAAGTGCTGAAGAGGATTCCAACTGAAGAAACAGAAAATGAAGGTAGAGACCCTGAAATATGGAAAGAGGCTTTCACTGATTTTCTGGAGGAATCCCGCACCACAGAAACTCAACCACTCAGAAAAAGAAAGAAGAAACTCAACATTACACCTGGCAAAAGTGTTGATTCTTCCATTCTCTCTAACATCTTGCCAGAGAAATCTCAAAGTGCCAATTGTGTAAACACAAAAAAGAAAAGCGTAGCAACTACT
This sequence comes from Meconema thalassinum, assembly GCA_946902985.2. Lineage (NCBI taxonomy): Eukaryota > Metazoa > Arthropoda > Insecta > Orthoptera > Tettigoniidae > Meconema > Meconema thalassinum. The sequence goes on along the minus strand of OX336398.1, from coordinate 4,993,227 downwards.
TCAACTGCAGTAAGTAAGAAAAGGCTTCGGAAAGATGAACCAAGTTCTGAGGAAAGTGATGGGGACATTTCATTACATGACTCTAGTTCTGATTTTGATCTGTGTTCATCAATTAGTGAAAGTGAAGACACTGTTTCAGTATCTGTTCAACCCATTGTGAAACCAGGATTACTCACAGACTTTCTAGTGCTTGAACAAACCGTTGACAAACAACATTTACCTGTTGGTTCATTTGCAGTTGTACAATTTCAATATTACAAATGTAGGTCTACTAAGAAGTCCGCTACGGGGACCAAGAAATTCATAGGGCAAGTGATTTCAGTTAATGAAGACTTCAGTGAAGTTATTTTCAAATTTATGCGGAAGTCTACAAAATGCCAAAATATTTATATTTTCCCAGTAGTGGAAGACATTTCAGAAGTTGAATTTTCACAAATTCTTTGTGTGTTAAAGCCACTTACTGTTAATAGGGGTCGATACACATTCCCTTATGAGATGGATTGATAGTGACAACTCTATTGCATTTCTGTAATTTCTTGTTGGTTCATTTTGTTTGTATTTATTTTACTCTGATAGAACAAAATAATAAACCTACAGGTGCATCTTATGTTCTTTAAAAGCCTTACCATGTCCCACGTTACCATTACAGTCTCTAACTTGGGACAAAGTAGCATCAACCAGCCATTTTCATTTAAATCAAATGGTGTCCCAAGTTACATGAAGTAGCGTATAACTTGGGACACACCCTTAAATGTATATAATATACTTTAAAAAGTTAAAAAGAACCGAAGTAGTAGTGTATTTGCTTTATGCCAACTGTCACCAACCTTCCCACATGAAAATAGCTGAGATATCTAAGAAACTCTGTACATAGCATACTCTGAAACTTTTCAAGTGTCCCAAGTTAGCACACTTTACGGTACTGTAATTATGCGAAGAATATACCGCGAATACAACTAGTCAACTACACAGCTGATGACGACAAAGTGACGCCAACTTGTGATCTTTTCTCATTGGCGACAGCCGACTACACGCTGTCGATTGTCAACTACCTACTACCGACCAAAGAGAATGTAATATAAGAGTCCCAGCTCCCATGTTAAATTATTTTCCTTAAATCCGCCCATAATCCGGCTTCAAAAAAACAATCATTTCTCTTCGGTAGGGGAAACATAAGGAACTAAATCCCTAAGATATCCGCTTATTTTTATGAATATTACGCAGACCTAGTCCCTTTGTGGATCAATTAGCATTAATAGCTATTACCTTTGACAATATTAGCTCTGCCAAAACGTATCACAAGCAATCAACAATATACTGATACATTATGAAATTTGTTGTCCACTTTGTAATGTTGGCAGTAAACGTACATATGTAGCTATATATTTTGATAATTATAATAATGTATTGTCGTTAGTTTATCAACTATACACCGTAAAAATCAATTATCTAACACGTTTTATAAGTTGAATGCTATAAAATGAAATATCGATTCATGACTGCTGACATAACCTCCAAATTCCAGAGCACATCCCATACCCTCCCCCCTTTTTCGCCCTAACCTACATAACCTCCAAAGCTGATTATAGTATAATTAAAATAATCACCCCTACCCCCCTACCTGCTATCCTACACAGGTTCCAAATTCGTGTTTGAACCCCATGACCCTCTTGCAAATGTGATATGAGAAGGAAGGAGAAGGATAAATGAAAACCATAGGTGATAGAAACATTTTTTATTTTTTTATTTTGCATTACACAATGTAGAAATAAAATTGTTGTATATGTATAGGTCTAGTATAGAAAGAACGTCACAATTGAAATTGCATTCTCGTCCAGTTCTGCTCTTGCAACTTGCTGTTCACCTGGATCCAGTGGACAGATCTGTAAGAATACAAACATCAAGCTATAAATACAATAAATTTGGAATGTAACTTATAATACACTAGACATGGAAGAATGCAGGCTAAGCTTCTCAAGGAAATATCCTGTAAATGGGCATGGAGGATTTCAGTTATTTCAGTGATCTCTTTCGACTGCAGTCCAATATTTTTGTTTAACATTTAATAATTTTCATCATGAATTCTTTCCTCAAGACAGTATCCATACCATTTAAAAACTCATTCAAATCCTCTGGTGTGTCAGCTAAGATCACGACGATGTCATCAGCAAATCTCCAAGTTAAAATTATTTCTCCTTGAATTGTTACTCCTACTTTGAATTTTTCTCCAACTTCCTTAATAATAATGTTATTGGGTTCACGTCCCTTTTAACTACACTGGCTTTTAGAGACGCCGGGGTGCCGGAATTTTCCCCCGAAGGGGATCTTTAACATGCCAGTAAATCTACTGACACGGCTCCCTCGCATTTGCGCACCCTCAAATGCCAGCTGACTGTGCCAGGTTTCGAACCTGCAACCTTGGGCTCCCAATTTCCTTCATTGCTTGTTCAATGTATAGATTGAAAAGTATGGGTGATAAGTTGTGGCCTTGCCTTACACCTTTCTGAATACCAGCTTCTCTCTCATGTCCTTATGTTCAAATAACTGCATATCCTAAGGAACACAAAACGTGCTACACCTTAAAACAGTAGGCCTATTGGTATGGCACAAAATTGTAAATTGAAAGGAAAGTGATTAGTCCCTTGTTCATAAATTTACATGTGTCAACATTGTTTGGTATCCTTTAAACATGAGTCACTTTCAGTGATCTCAGGAGTAGCCTAAATATTGAGACTCATGTCCTAAAGGTCCTGGGTTTTATTGCAAATAAATAATTAATTCTAGTCTGTTTGGAACATGCAAAATTGAGACGTGTTTGGCTTAGTTCACACCACAATGATTCACTCAAATGGTGGTTCCTAAATTAAGGCCATGACTGCCTCTTCCCAATCCTAGTCTCATCTACAAATGCATATACCACTACATACAACCTATACATACAGTTAATGGGTATGTAGCTGTGTACTTCCCCATCCCACTCTCCCGGTATACTACTGCAACTTAAAAAATTTGCCACAATCAGTGTGTCCGTTTCTGATTGTGACAACCTACTGTCCCACGCGTCAATGTTCTCAGATAGGGAAGAATTCGGCTTGCTTCCTGCACCACTCTACACCTACCTCTCAAGGTCAAGTGCACAGCTGAATGCCGGCATCTGTAAACACGTTGATATGGCTAATGGTGGCAACATGGTTTTGCAGCAGACACCAATTTCCAACCAAGTTAAAACAGCTCACTGATGATTTGTTCTGAAATAGTTATTTCAATGCTCCCAATATTAGGTATTTATGTTGTTTTTGACAACCTTGACATGAACATTGTCAGGAATACTGTATGCCAGCCATCCTAGTTTTCCATCAGGGTGACAAATTGGTTATGCAGTTACAAGCTGAGGTATCTATGACATATATGTCAAGAAATATGGATCCATAGTATGTTACAACTATTGTATTATGTAACATATCAACGTGAATATTTAACGGCTGGAGAAAAAAATAATTTGATAATAAAATAACATCCAAGTAGGCATTCAAACAATTGGCCTCAATATGTAAGCATCATAGTTTGATCATACTAACATGTATTTATCATTTCAATAGCCTGGGACATAGTGTTCATCAGCCCGAGGAACTAAGGTGTATCACTTTTCTGTGATGAGTGTAATAGTATGTGTAAATGTATTCGGGACAAGGATGGAATAGTGCCCCAGGATTTGAAATAAGGTACGGTACAATCACAGCATTTGTCCCAAGGAAGTGTCGAAATTTCACACTCAGGATAGCCTCTGTCAATGCCAGGACAAACCGTTGATTTCTCGACTTGCTGCAGGTGCCTATCGCGACCATAGTGCATGACTTAACGAGCATGGCTACGCAGCAGGATGTCATTTCAATGAATGGTATCAGACCTTGGGGAAGAAAAAAAAACCACTGTGCATGACGAAAACCAGGGGCGAGTATCAATCGTTAGTTACCTGACACTCTAACAATTATTGGTCTAGGAAAAACCATTGGTCAGATGGATGTGATATAGTACCTAATGCGTGGGGTTGGCAATACTGTACGCGATGCTAAAAATGGCGGAGTCAGCTGGAATTTCATCTGTATAAGTCGTGATCCTATTTGGCATGGCTGGGTGGGTTACAGACAGCGGAGGAGTAAACATCTATTACTACTGTATATCATCTCCAGATACCACTACAGGTATCTTGGCTAATTTCAGTAGTTTAAGAATTTTTTACTTTGGTTCAGGTAAACTCTTACCGAATATGTATCCAATAATCTTTATAATTAGAGTTGAAAACTCTAGGAAAACAGACTGTTACTGAACCTGAAAGATTCATCACTCCATGGAAGTGTTCCATATGCCTCACCGCTGCCTAACATACAAATTGCTGCAAGTGCTTTTCAACCCACAGGAAGAAGTGATAGCCAGCTAAGGATGCAAGTGAAATAATGTCCTCTTTGGACTAAACAGGAGGAAAGCAAAGACAGTAGGCCTACAGATAGTGGTTTACTAGCATTATTAGTTAGAATCACGCAGGTTAATCCCTTAGGAAGCAAAGAGGACAGGTAAATGATTTAGGCCTACAGGTCCTCATTCTGAACCTTTGCCACACACAAATACCAGTCATGTAGTACTGCTCAAATAAGCACTATACAAACTTACATGATAGAATGAGACCTGCTGAATTATATTATTGGTATAACACACTCCAAAAAATTGGATCAAGAGCATTTCAAAACTACTCCTGGCGGCGTTCCAAATATGAGGGTTTAGGTTATGTTAGTCTTCCACATGACTGACGCGCCACAGTTCATCACTAAACAACGTGTACATGCATTTCATTACAAATGACATAATTGCTCATATTTTACTCCATCTTTCCTTTTGCTCACGAATCAACATTATTAAAACATTCACACCATTTACAAATATATTTAATTAAAACAAATATCCTGCCGTAGTCTGCCATCTTCTAAAAAAAACGAAATGATAATCGGCAGCAAGGGTTGCCATCATAGTATTAATATCAACAGGTACAATTCTTTAAATATAACTGAATCTTTGCAATTATATCAGTCACTGTAATGATGTTTATGATTATATTCGATCAACTTCTGAAATTCATAACAATAGATTTCGTTTTCAAGAAGTTTAATCTAAGTCTAAAGCATAATACGGTTGTAGTCCTGTTAGTATCAGTGTAGACCAATCACATTTAAGACATAAAAAACAGGGCGCTAGGTCTACCAACACACATCGTCCGTTCGTGCTATTACGTTTCCAAAGTTGCATAACCGGAGCGTAATAAAAAACCTGGCCCAAAATAAGGTTTAGCCAATCCCATCTAACTTATGACGGCCTGCTACCGACAAGCAACTTCACATTGTGAATGACGCCATAAGACAGCACGGGTCAGCCAACAACTACAGTCTGCCATCTGCCGACAGCGCAGTGGGTAGAGCTTAAGTGAAGCTTCTTTAGTTCTGCGTTTCACCTCTATGATACATTCTCCATCGTGACAGTACAAGTACCTCTATGAATGTTCTCAGGAAGTCTACAATCACGTCTCCTTTCAACAGCTCATCACAATTGCACCAGTTCACTCATAAACAGTCCCAATCTAGATTTCTGGACTCGTTACAAAACCTGACTCTATATTTGATGTCAACGCAATTAATTTATTTATAAATGCCTTCCTTGTCCTAGCGAGCCTTCTCTTAATACCCTCTTTGCTTCGTCTATCACTGTTGTTATTGGTTCCTAATTAGCAAAAGTCTTGTAGGCCTACTTGGTTACCTTTTTTTCTGCCTATTTCAGCGTCAATAGGAGTTTGTGAATTTCTTCGCCTGCATTCCAATTTTTAGAACATTAATTGATTTTCGTGCTTTTCGTCGTGCTTTTAAATTCGTATCTATGGTCCCCAAAATTTGGCAGAAATAACAAAGGAACAGCCTAATGACGACAATATACAAGTTTCCATCATGTTAGTGGAGTCGATAATACATTTTTCATTCGAACTGCGTGGTTTGTAACACAAGAAGAAATTGGTTGAGGATTCCGAATGGCTGTATACTACTAGTGGCGAATTACAATCCTGTACAGTAAACTAATTTCACGTGCCTAATTAAGCGTATTGATAGATTTTTACCGTCGGTACCATATTGCCTGACAAAATAGGCTAATATTTAATATACTCACCGCAAATCCAGTTTGTGTGTTCATAGGAATAAGGTGACGGAATGTAGGATTTTTTGTTTCCCTGCTCAATGAGCAGCCACAATTACTTATTCATTTCATCTATTTAATCGCAATGATAACAACTTATTCGACCAGCGTCATGGTCGTATTTGTTTTACTGTTGTTGACAAACATATAACCGCTCCTTATCACTGTGCACTTCCTCATCTGATTTATTGTATATGAGAATGACTTGGCGTAGCCTACTGGTTTAAGTAAGGTCTTTAATTAATTCTTCAGGGCTTTTCTTGTGTTCTAGTTTCCAGAACACAATGGAGGAACAACTATTTATTAAAAGTGAGCCTGACTAGTTGACACATACAGTTGAAGTCTCTAACATTGTGAGTTACATTTTGATTCGTATATGGTGTAACATTGCATTCTTAGTGATGTGCATGACAAGTGAGGTTTAGTGACTTAACACACTACTTAATGGTAAATGGCACGCTAACGTTTAGTAACGTAACTCAGTACTCATATTGTGTGTGCATATTTTTGATTGGGTCATACTTGTGTTACTTCACAGGAGACAACTGTCCTGTTGCCCTCGGATAAGCTGAAAGACGAGCCTGCTGATACATTTGACGATGAAAGGATAGCAGTTAAGGAGGAACATGAACTACAGGTAATTATCGGTTCTGCGTTATTTCTCTTGTAATAATAGAATGATTTTAGATTGTATATTGTTTGGAAGATTGGAATACTTAGTCTTGTTTTCTATAAGAACACCAACAGTAGCTGATGTTATTGTATTAATACTGCAGTTCCACTCTGCAGGCACCCTGGATCCTATTATAGGTTAAGTCTACACAATGTGCCATGTTATAACTCAATCATATAGGCTAAGCCATTTGAGATTTGATTGCCCTAAAGTGAATGCGCTGCTGGTTGCTATAGGCTATTGGGGAAGAGGGAAGACAGCCACAGCAAAGTAAGCTCGTTACCGGCATAAAACAATGTTAAGATTCCAACTTGGGCGTCAGCAATCGTAGCCTATTGCTAATGAATAATCATTACCACATTTTTATTCATTAATTGTTGAGAGTAGGTACTCCTCCCTTTTCCTAACTTTCACAAGACAGATTATTGAAAAGATATGGGCTGGCTGGGAGGGTCTCAGGCAGCGGAGGAGTAAACAACCATCAACTACCGGTACTTCATCTCCAGATATTTTCCCGACTATATGTTCCGGTAATTTGTTTAACTTCAGTAGTTTTGAGAATTATATAGAAAGGAGTACCTTCTGTACATTTTTACCATAAAATATCCTTAACGAAACAGGCACGCACAAAGCAACCCGAAGTCTCCGATCGCACACTTCAACAGAAAACCTGCTCCTTGAATTGCTCCAATTTTGAAGGAGTCCTCTCGCTGCGAGTAGAGCTTACCACGACTACATTAATAGGAAGTTGATGGAGACCCACGTGACCTGAGTAGAGACGGTTATTGTTTCTGTTTACTTGTGTCGGGCTCCTCTTTTCCATTTCTTCTTTTGACCATCCCCAGTCAGCTCTCCCTTAATTCTGATCCCGAAAGTTATAGGTACCGTAATCATCCTTTTTCTCACCCTAATTAACACTTCCCTTCAGCACCTAATAAATTACCGTAATTTCATAAGGGGTCAGACCTCTTCCTAACCTTCATGCATGGTATAATGGTGTAGTTGCTTTGCACAACTGCCTGGAATATAAGGTATTCTGATATGTTCCACTTGTCGTAAAAAGTAACTAAAAGGGCGGTGATCATGAAGACACGTTTTCCCCCAACGTGAATGGTTTTAGTTGACTACGACGTGATTTAGAACCAGTGATATCAAGAAAATTTTCTCCATGATGCACTGCTTCTACACTTTTTTAATATGTTAAGTAATTTCACTGCTTTGAATCTGATACGGATTTATTCCCTACTGCACTTGTTAACATTTTTACACAACACAGCCCCCTCGTCCACGTCAAGTAATAGATCATTTTATTACTGCAATCTGGCGGCATACAGTTTTATAGAATAGCATTTCTCCTCTTTAGCTCTGGTATTAAACTTTTCAATTTACAGCACGATTTCACACAGCACGACGACTGACCATGCGGTGTACAATTCGCAAGTGTTTCATTAGTTCACCGAAGAGTGTGTGAAATATTCGACGCGTTACTAGCGAATTCCGCACTGGCAAATAAATGTTCTCCACCGTATCATAAATGATATCAATAAATGTTTACAGCTTTCAGTACCATGCGGTCCAACGCACAAATCTCCGCACTCACGCTGTTAAGCGATCGACAAGTACTGTACAGTAATAAGTAAGCGTTTCCGGCTTCTTTCCTCTGTAAACAGTCAGGTTGCTCCTTCACCAAGTCCTTCTACATCATTTCAAATATTTGGTACTGGCGCCGATAACCTAGATGTTAGGCCCCTTAAAGGAACAATTATCGTCACCATGTGTATAATTCCCACATAGAATAATGTCTAGTATCATGCAGTGAATTTCCTACTCAGTTTATTGTGTTGTTTGCATCTATCGTTATTTAAATATTTGTTTCCATCTCTTGAGTCTGATGAAGTTCACAGCTCACTTGATCCTTCCACAGCCCTCTCATGCATCTTTCTCCTTTTAATAGCTCAGTTCGCAATCTCTTCGTTCAATTGATATTACGTGGTCTGACGTAGAATTCAGATATAGGCGCGCTTAATGATCAAGTGAACGGGGACAATATGTAGTGCCCATATTGATCCGAGATACCTCTGAGTCGAAAATCAAATCAACCCTCGTGAGATCCCTTCACCAGCAAACACACACATGGATTTGTGCTGGTCCCACACGAGACCGTTACTCTCTGCTTTTGGGTGTGTTTATGGAGCTAGTCCAAGCACATGCTAAAGAAAGTTCAAAATCTACTACACATAACCACACATTTTAGGATAATATCTCGTGTCCTTGAGTGATTTATTCACCAAAGATTCCTAGCTTACTCTTTATTGTTGGTTTGTCCACAAGCTAACTAGAAAATAAACACTCCTGAAAATAAATTTCATTTTACAATACTGTCTGAATATCACTTCAAGAAGTCTTTGTTCCAAGAAGTCTTTGTTCCAAGACTTCATTAAAATAAAAGCTGAGAAATGGTACAAAAATAGTTCCAACGCGAATACAAATGTCAATTAATCATCAGATCAAGTTACATTGCTCCTATCTTCAGTAGATGCCTAATCCCCTGTCTTTCAAAAAAAAATTCAGTAACATCTGACAAAGAAACCAGATAAAAATTAATAAGTTACGATGGAACCACATCCACCATTTATATTGATTAAATTAAATCCAGCTTGCCAAATCCTGTACAAAGTATCCTACAAATCTTCGCATCTTAAATTCGTTCCTAGGCTGTACAAGAAACAAATGACATAAAAGGAAAATATGTACAGGAATAAACATGATCTCGACTGGGTTGTCGTATTGTTGACAGCTCATCTGTTCCTTCAGAAAGTCACAATCAGCGAAGTCTCATATATCTTATCTAGGTCTTGTATGTCGCATTGTGTTTGGATGGTATTCAAAATGATGGAACACTGTGTATGATTTATTTGCACTTATGTAAAGAACGTGTTTGTAAAACAAGTATTTTCTCTGCAGGATGATACTGATCTGACTGAGGACATCAAGATAGAAGAATTTTCGATACCAGAGCTTGTTCCAAGAAGGGAAGAAATAGAAAGTCCTTCATTAGTGAGTGATGGAGAGTTGAAAGAGGTAAGAACCTTATTGGGTTACTACTTGTTGCACCTTATAAGAGACATCACCTGATCACCATCTTCCTCTCACCATTGCAATGAAGGGAATACGAAATTGTTTATTCAGACCGTACTGATGACAAATGGAAGCTTTCTGCTATTAGGTAGAATTAGGTACGGATAGTACATGACAAGTGGAAATGAGTCTTCTGCTGGCTTGATAATGAAGACGATGACAATAATAATTATGACACATGACTTTAAACTTCTGCCAAATTGTACTGAATATTCCTTCAGAACCTCTCCTCACTACTACATTACATGAGAAATGATCGGTGACAACTGCCATTTATTTAAAAGTGGGAGAATTAATCTCAAATATCAAATTGTGACGATTATACTCTTGGTATTAGTACAAATAACTTGAACCAGGTTAGGTTATACATCTTCATATATGGTAATATTCCTTTGAATAGTTAAATTGAGACTTTGTGTTGTGTATTGATACGCCGTTAATATATATATACTGTCCAATTGTATCATCTGTCCGACAAATTATTGTGAACCGTTGTTCTGATTCATACGGCACGCAGGTTAGTGTTATGTGAGAAGATATCAACTAAACGGGGTTGACGTTGCTCCACGTCCGTAGGAATAACCTTAAAGTGCCCTACACGTGACCCCTGGGTGGTGCTAAGAAAGCAACAACGTTGGCTGCTGGACCTAAAGCTACGCTATCAGGATATCCCAGCAATTAGAAGATATATCTATATGACTCATGGAAATGGCTCTCTTCAGAGACCCATTGAAGACTTTCACCCAACACTAAGGATACTACAACTCAACATTGAAGGAGTGAGCCCATCAAAAAGCGATTACCTAACAAAAGTACTGACCAATCACAAGGTGGATGTTGTTCTACTGCAAGAGACCCCACTGTGAAAACCAGGATCAGCTTTATGGGAGATGTAAGATTCCGGGATATACCCTGCTTAACGCAACATTTCACAAAAGTTATGGCACTGCAACGTATGCAAAGAGCAACATAGAGAAAATGTCCATAATAAGCACAAATATGGACAACAATATGTTTGCCTCAAAAATGAAAATTGCAGACACTGAATTTATAAACATCTATAAGCCTCCCTGTCAGCCATGGATTTTGAGTGAGATCATCCATAACATTCACCACCCAGCTGTAATCCTCGGAGATTTTAACAGCAAGAATACTAACTGGGGTTATAATTATACCAACAAAGAGGGCCAGGGTGTGTCGGAATGGGCTGATGCAGAAGACCTTTTTCTTATGCATGATGCCAAAGAAAAGGGCTCCTTCCACTCTGCCAGATGGAATAAGGACTAGAACCCTGATCTGTGCTTTGTCTCAAAGGACTCGTTTGGTAAACCCCTAAAGTGCAGCAGGAATATTCCAGACAACTTCCCCCGAAGTCAGCACAGACCAGCAGTTGTCAAAATTGGCCTAGAAATGCCTGTCGCCAGATCAGTTCCACTGCCACGTTGGAATCTCACCAAAGCCAACAGGTCAAAATTCACCAGCGAATTGGAACATAATATACAGTGGATCCCACCTAAAATAGGTCTTTACGAGCGCTTCGCAGGACTAATTTGTGCTATCGCAAGGAAACATATCCCAAGAGGATACAGAAGGACGTACATTCCTGGTTGGAGTCCAAAATGCAATGAATTTATGAGGAGTATAAACTCGCCAGTGATCCTGAAGTTGCCAACGAACTACTGCAGTCTTTAGACTCAGCTAGAAGAGAAAAATGGACCAACCTAATGGAAAATACGAATTTTAAACACTACAGTCAAAAAGCATGGTCTTTTATAAGGAAACTTGGTAGCAGCACTCCAAAATTCAGTTCCAAGTGCTCCAAGATAAAGCCAGGTGCGATAGCGAGCAGATTAGTTAATCTGACAAGAAAACCTGCCGATACTGACAAGAAAGAGGCAAAAAGAATTCAGTTAGAACTAAAATCTAAGATGTTCCATGCAGAAACAACATCCCAGTTTACAGTTGATATCACGGCTGCTGAAGTTTCAACTGCGCTAAAAGAAGTAAAATCAGGAAAAGCAGCTGGGTTGGATGGTCTTTATCCAGAATTCCTACAACGTTGTGGTCCTCGAACAATTGAATGGCTTGCTAAATTTTATAGCAACATCTTACGTGATGGTCAACTTCCACCGGCAATCAAAAGAACTAATGTAGTTGCTGTACTCAAACCTGGGAAAAGTGGAGATAGTGCAGAAGATTACAGGCCTATTGCCCTCCTGAGCCTCTGTTACTAGCTGCTGTAAAGGATAATATATAATAGAATCTCAATTACAGTTCTTGAGCACATACCAAATGAGCAAGCTGGCTTCAGACCAAAGCGGAATTGTACCGACCTGGTGTTGGCCCTAACCACTCACATAGAGAGAGGATTTCAAGATCGAAAGAAGACTGTATCTGTGTTTGTGGATCTCACGGTAGCATACGATACAGTATGGCGAAAAGGAATGATCCTCAAATTCCACAAAATAATCTCTTGCAGGAAACTTGCCATCCTACTGAATAATATGCTGGTCAACAGAGTGATTGAAGTTCACCTAAATGGCAACGTAAGCAGATCTCTCAAACTAAATGATGGATTACCACAAGGATCGGTCCTTGCCCATTGCTGTTCAATATTTACACCGCAGACTTTGCTCCTACTAGTGCTAGAATGTTCATATACGCTGACGATCTTGCATTGACAGCTCAGTCCAACGACTTTGCAACAGCAGAAACCGTACTTACGGAAGATCTCTGCAGACTCGACAAGTTCTTCAAAACCTGGAGACTAAAACCAAATATAGCAAAAACAGAGGTCAGCTGCTATCTGAGCAACAAACAAGCCAACTACATTCCTAGGGTTCAACACCAGGGTCATCTACTGAAATTCAATGCTCATCCTAAATATTTAGGCGTCATCTTGGATCGAGCCTTGACTTACAGTGGACATCTAGGCAAAACATCTGCTAAGATCAAAACCCGCAACAAAATCCTGCACAAACTCACAGGTATGGGCTGGGGCCCAACAGCATCCTCCCTCAGAACTTCAGCACTTGCCCTAGTGTATCCAGTAGCAGAATACTGCTGCCCAGTATGGCTTAACAGCGCCCATGCAAAGAAGATAGACGTACAGCTGAACGACACAATGAAGACTGTATCAGGAACCATCCAATCTACACCTTTGGAATGGTTACCAGTACTCTCCAACTTCACGCCTCCTCATCTTCGAAGAGAGAATGGCTTAAATGTTGTGACAACCCTCTTCTGCCAATACATCTAGACTGCTCACCTAAAGATCTCAGGCTGAAATCCCGGAATCCTTCTTAGAGACAAGGAAGGAAGCTGGCCCAAGAGCAGTTTCAAATGAATGAAGCTTGGCGCAATGAGTGGCTGACTTCAAATCCAGACAGATTAGGTCTTATATCGGATCCAGTTAAGCAGCCCCCCTGGTTTCGACCTTCCCAGGAAAATCTGGAGGTCGCTGAACCGTATAAGAACTCAACACGGTAGATGTCAGTTCTGGAAGCACAAATGGAAAATTGCCGAAAATCCTTTCTGCAACTGCGCAGATGTGCCTCAGACCATCAGTCACATCGCTATGGGTTGCCCACTCCGAAGGTTCAATGGTCCAATGAAGGAGATTCTTCAAGTTAGTGTTGAAGCTTTAGAATGGTTAGAGAAATTAGATATCCAGCTCTGTTGTTGTTGTTGTTGTTTGAGTCTTCAGTCTTTTGATTGGTTTGATGCAGCACGCCATGCCTCCCTGTCTTGAGCTAATCGTTTCATCTCTACATAGCTACCACACCCTACATCCGAAGCAATCTGTTTAACATATTCTAACCTTGGTCTACCCCTACAGTTCTTGTCCTCGACCCTTCCTTCCGTAACTAAGCTTGCTATTCCTGGGTGTCTTAGTATGTGTTCTACCAACCTATCTCTTCTCTTCAATAGCAGTCGCCTGAAACATCTCTCCTCTCCCACTCGTCTTAATACCTCTTCGTTTGTCACCCAATCTACCCATCTGATCTTCATCATTCTCCTGTAACACCACATTTCAAATTCTTCAATTCTCCTCTTTTCTGCTGCACCAATAGTCCAAGTTTCACTTCCATAGAGGGCCACGCTCCAGACAAAGGCTTTCAAAAATGACTTCCTAATACCTAAATCTATATTCGATGTCAACAGATTCCTTTTTTGTAGAAAGGCTTTCCTTGCCTGAGCCAACCTACTTTTTATATCCTCTTTGCTTCGTCCATCACTGGTTATTTTTCTTCCTAAGTAACAGAAGTCTCCTACTTCCTTCAGCTTTTCACCTGCCAATTTGATGTTCATAGAGGTTTCTGATTTATTTTGGCTGCATTCCAGTATTTTTGTTTTACATTTATTAATTTTCATCATGTATTCATTCCGTAAGATGGAGTCCATACCATTCAAAAACTCATTCAAATCCTCAGGCGTTTCGGCCAAGATGACGATGTCATCAGCAAATCTCAGAGTTGAAATTATATCTCCTTGAATCTTCACTCCCACTTTTAAATTTTTCTCCAATTTCCTTCATTGCTTGTTCAATGTAGAGATTGAAAAGTATGGGTGATAAGTTGCAGCCTTGCCTTACACCTTTCTGAATACCAGCTTCCCTCTCATGTCCTTCAGCTCGAAAGACTGCTGTCTGGTTTCTGTATATATTGTATATCACTCTCCTATCCCTGTACTTTTCCCAATAGATTTCAAAATGTTCAACAATTTAGTCCAATCAACGTTATCAAAAGCCTTTTCTAAGTCTCTTATCTTTCCTTATTCTACCTTCCAAAATCAGCCTAAGACTTAGTACAGCTTCCCTTGTTCCTACATTTCTCCTGAAACCAAACTGGTCTTCACCCAACTCCGTTTCTATTTGGCTTTCATCCTCTTGTAAATTATTGTGGTGTTTGAAGCCATATTTTCAGTGTTGCCTTAGTAAACAAGAGTTTAGTGCTTTTCAGTCGGTCAACACGAATGTACCCAAAAGAGATGGGTTATGCCCTAATCCTGAAATAAATTACATGAGATTAATTACTGAAAGGGGGGAAATTAGGGGGTTATTAATAGGTAAATGTTATCTGGATCAGGTGTACGATGTACTTTTCTTCTGCAATAAACCAAGGCCCATATTCGCGGCAGTATTAAAGGTGCCGGGACGTCCTCATAAGACCGTCAACGCTTAGTTCGAATGGGTTATGCTCCACGCGTGGCGAGGGCTAATCCACGGTCTTTATTAATTGTAGACCCACCTCATTCAATAACATACATCTTATCTAGGTTGGCAACACCTCACATAAACACATCGCTATCACTCCCCACAGCACGTAGGTGCAGGGGGGAGAAAGCAGGGAAAAACCAGTCGTTAAGATAACCACCCCAGTCTACCGCATAGTGAGTTCCAGTGTGCACGAAAACTGCGAGTAACTGTTATACGGAAGACAATCAGATAAGTAGTTAGCCTAAAATTTTATAGTTTAACCATAGTTTACAACCATATAATCTCTCTAAAGTACAATCTACGGATAGCTATCACCATTTAGCATTTCACCTAACATATATACTGCATTTAGCATACACTGACAGTTGCAGTACCAATACTGCAACTAAATAATTGTACATATTGTAAATATTTTCACCTGTATTTCAAACATAGATTTTGTAGCCTAAGTGTAATGGATCTGATGATGATCGCTTGACGATCGAAACTGGTCATCCTAGTGTTTTATTAATCCTCATGTAATTTATTTCAGGATTAGGGCATAACCCATCTCTTTTGGGTACATTCGTGTTGACCGACTGAAAAGCACTAAACTCTTGTTGTAAATTATTCTAGACAGGATTTTTGAAGCATGAGTAATCAAGCTGATTGTACGGAAATCTTCACATCTGTCAGCTCCCACTTTCTTTGGTAGAGGGATGATTACATTCTTCTTGAAATCAGGGGGTACCTCACCTGTCTCATAAATCCTACACACCAAGTGAAATAACCTGATCACACCTTCATCTCTTATGCAGCGTAGCAACTCAATCGGTATATCATCTATGCCTGGTGTTTTGTTCCTGCTTAAATCCTCCAATGCTCTGTCAAATTCTGATCTCAGTATTAAGTCTCCTTTTGCATCCTCATCAATTTCCTCCTGCCTTTCCATTACATGATTCTCAATCTCCTTTCCCTGATACAAACACTCTATGTAAGCTTTCCATCTCTCAACCTTTTCTTCCATATCTGTTAGAGGCTTTCCATTTGTGTCCTTAATATTACAGCACTTTGTCTTCTTTTCCCCAAAAGTATTCTTAATCCTTCGATAAGCTGTGTCTACTTTTCCTAATTTCAGACAATTTTCTATACCTGCACATTTCTCTTTCAACCATTCTTCTTTCGCTTCCTTGCACTTCTTGTTAACCTCATTTCTCAGACGCCTGTATTCTGCTTTCCCCTTTTCATCTCTTACATTCTTGTGTTCCCGCCTTTCATCCATCAATTCTAGTATATCCTGAGTGATCCACGTTTTTTTTACCTAATCTTTCTTTCCAACAATGTTTTCTTCTGCGGATTTTGTTATTTCATTCTTCAAAAGTGCCCATTCGTCTGCAATTGAAGTTGCTTTAGGGTTTTTCATTAGTCCTTCCTTTGTACTCTCCTTGAATCTTTCGTTTACATCCTTCTCTTTCAGTCTATCTATTTCCCACCTATTTGGCTTTTGACTTTTCTTCAGTTTCTTCAACTTTAATCTGCATTTCATAACAACCAGATTGTGGTCAGAGTTTATGTCAGCACCAGGATATGTTTTGCAATCCAAAATCTGGTTTCGAAACCTCTGCTTGACCATAATGAAGTCGATTTGGTAACCCCCTGTATCTCCTGGTCTCATCCATGTGTATATTCTTCTATTGTGGTTATTGAATAAGGTGTTAGCTATGACCAACTCATGCTCTGTGCAGAATTCCATCAGCCTGCTTCCTGGATCATTCCTTTCACCTAATCCGAAATCTCCTACTATCTTCCCTTCTCTGCCTTTTCCTACCACAGCATTCCAATCTCCCATTACTATAATATTTTCATCACCCTTGATATACCTCAGAATTTCATCTATTTCTTCGTAGACCATTTCAACATCTTCATCATCAGCTTGACTGGTAGTCATATAGACTTGTACCACTGTGGTGCACGTAGGTTTTGTATTGATTTTTGCTACAATAATCCGTTCACTATATTGCTCATAATATTCCACCCGCTGTCCAAGTTTCCTACTCAATATGAGACCAACCCCTGCTTGGCCATTGTTTGATTTAGTGCTACTGACCCTATAGTCTTCCTGCCAACGCATTTTACTTATCCCAACCAAATCCAACCTCAACCTATCCATTTCCCTTTCTAAGTTTTCTAACCTTCCATCTCCTAGCAGACTTCTAACATTCCACGCTCCGATCCGTAGAATGTCAGATTTCCTCTTGGTCACTTCTGTGATGTTAACCCCCTCTCGAGTAGTCCCCACCCAGAGATCCGAACGGGGGACTAGTTTACCTCCGGATTGAAATTTTACAAAGGAGGAGGCCATCATCACATGTAATTATGCATAGAGAGGTGCATATCCTCGGGGATAGCATTACGGCTGTAGTTTCCCGTTGCTTTCAGCCGTGCAGCAGAACGCAGTGTAGCCATTAGTTGACTTATATTATCAATATCTTAACCGTATATAAGACAAGTAAAGAACTGATTTATTCTGAAAGGCTGCTACTCCCTTTCAGAATAAGTAAAGAGCAATTCTACTAACAAAAATACTAACCTTCTACTAACAATTAAATACCAAAAATCTACTAAAATTCTACTAACGAAAAATTACTTACGTTCCACCAACAACAAGTACTAGCACTAAAACAGTCCGTCACCAGGCACACTCACATGCACCCTCACACATCACAGTCTAATGAAACAATGAACTATATCTAATAAACATGCAACTGCCACCAGACTCACTCACACACCACAGTCTAATAGATGATGATGATGATAATTGTTGTACAGAAGATGATAAGCAGACCTGACTGCATTGTCATTGGCCCAGATGATGATGATGATGATAAACAGACCTGACTACATGGTCATTGGCCCAGATGATGATAAACATACATGACTACATGGTCATTGGCCCAGATGTTGGTAAACAGAACTGACTACATGGTCATTGGCCCAGATGATGATGATGATGATGATGATAAATAGACCTGACTACATTGTCATTGGCCCAGATGATGATGATGATGATGAATAGACCTGACTACATGGTCATTGGCCCAGGTGATGATGATGATGATGATAAACAGACCTGACTACATGGTCATTGGCCCAGATGATGATAAACATACCTGACTACATGGTCATTGGCCCAGATGATGATAAACAGAACTGACTACATGGTCATTGGCCCAGATGATGATAAACATACCTGACTACATGGTCATTGGCGCAGATGATGATGATAAACAGACCTGACTACATGGTCATTGGCCCAGATGATGATGATGATGATAAATAGACCTGACTACATGGTCATTGGCCCAGATGATGATGATAAACAGAACTGACTACATAGTCATTGGCCCAGATGATGATAAACATACCTGACTACATGGTCATTGGCCCAGATGATGATGATAAACAGACCTGACTACATGCTCATTGGCCCAGATGATGATAAACAGAACTGACTACATTGTCATTGGCCCTGATGATGATGATGATGATAAATAGACCTGACTACATGGTCATTGGCCCAGATGATGATGATAAACAGACCTGACTACACGGTCATTGGCCCAGATGATGATAAACAGACCTGACTACATGGTCATTGGCCCAGATGATGATAAACAAAACTGACTACTTGGTCATTGGCCCAGATGATGATGAACAAACCTGACTACATGGTCATTGGCCCAGATGATGATGATAAGCTCTAACAAAACTGAAGCTACTTGCAGATCATGGTCTCAATCTGTATATAGTTGTAAATACTGTATAATGTAAATAATTGTATATTGCATCTTCTTGTCATACGAAATACACTTGGTATCAGTACAAATACTGCGTGATGAGTCTACCAAAACAAAATCTGATAACTGAATATTAGATCAATCAAAATCCTATCAAATTAACGTATCACTTCTATCACCGATTATATCAAACGCTCATCAAAATCTAGCGTCAACAAACCTGCATGGCATGGCATGGCACAAAATCAAATTTATGATAAATCTTACTCGAAATACTTGAGTGTTCTGATTATTTACATGGGCCTTGACTCGAACCTGTGACCCTTCACTCTACAATCGTGGAATCAGCATGTGTGGATAGACCGATGAACCAGGATCTCATAATCTATCAATGGGTTTTACAATAACTTTTCCGTCGAATACAAGACGTAAAACAGAAAAGTCTACCTCGAATTAAATAAAAATATCACCAAATCTAAATTCGTTTTCAAATAACGCACCCTTCCAGTGAACTGTACTGAACAATCAAAATTGACATTTCGATTCCACAAATCTAATCTGAAATGGAAACTCATATGGGGAAAAAACTTCCCTTGCTATCAATCAGCTGATCCGATGTTAATGACCACTCAAATGTTGGGCCTCAATAGGTCTCAAATATATAACTCAATATATATCACCAACACATCTGTTCACTTCTGGATGATGAGTGATATTCATTTCTCACTGAGGCTCCAAGATCACGTGTATCTCCGTTGAACAATCAAACATTGCATGTCTAAGTGAAAACCTAACTCACTCGAATCTCAACATAAGTAATTTTGCTCCCATCGCCTAGCAGATAGAGTCTCTCACTGGTCCTTTGTCGAATATTCACATATTTTAAGTTTACCTGCTTCGAAGAACAGCATTATGGGCTTACCTGCCTCGATTGTTATCACACACCTTAGGCGATACGTTGCTACACCTGTCGCCACTCGTCGATATACACTTACCACATGGCTTAACTTAAAAAGGCACATTATTCATAACACACTCATATTGCATGCGAATTTTTCACACATTATAAATCTTACCTTTCGAATCACTAATATTCCACCTCAAATAATAACACGTGATCAATCTCGCTGGTCATTTGCCTACATGTAAACTCAAAAACCTTTCTAGGGGTGAATGACCCGGGAGTCTCATCATTACTAATACTATTCTATCACTGGTCATGAAATCATATATTCTCACTCCATCCTGACGTTTGTCCGTGATTTCCCACGCAATATACATGGTAATGCTTCAACCTAAACTTCATCTAAGGAACAGGGTGACCAGAGATAAATAACATCCTATAATCTAAACGGTAACTTTGTGATAGGCTGTTTCTACTGAATAAGACACCTCCAAATCGATACTTTAGCTTATCAGAAATATAAAAAAGTAAGAAAAACAAGGCATCCTTAACGGAAGGCCCCTTCCATATCAACTAATTCATAGTTATAATGTATGGACTCATTTCAACGATGTCTTACATGTTGTTCACATAAATATTTTGAACACATTACAATTTATTTCACAGTAATAATAAATATTATTTTATTATCTAGCCCAATTAATATGAAACACAAACTGTGGACTCCAACTTTTATAAACTCCCCAGCCAATCCGGTCAAGTGACTGGATTCTCCAATGTCGTTTGGTTTCCTCGCGCATTGATATTGTGTCTATATTCTACATGAAGTACTTTGTTTACTTGTGTATTAGATGAACAAATGGCTTCATAATTCTTGCCTGTGTATTTATATTTCCCTTCAAGTACCATATTTTCCATGGAATAATAATACTTCTCTAATGCGCGATCTGAATGGCCGTGTCTTCGCTGTTCTCTGACTCGCCCCACGGATTTCTGTAGCCTGGTGACTCACCGGAACGACACTTGCCAAGGAGTGGTCGGTACGCAACCTTGTTGTCCTGGACTTCATCCTATGCATTGGTGATCTATTTTGCCAGTCTCCCTTGTCAACATGTATCGCTTAATTCTACCTCTACTTTTGCAGTGAATATTTTGGCATCTAATTAAAACTTCTTCACGTAATTTGCTGTCGAGCATAAGCTTGATTAAAACGTTCCCAACTATCAACTCTAGAATTTCATCAAGTATGTGGCCTAGGTCTTAATTCATAGACTAAGGGGCACAATACGTTCCTGCCGATTACTGAGGTAACTATGGTTAAGCAGAGGACACTGATTTATAAATATGAAGTTCAAAGAGAATGTATATCCACTTCAAGCTGGGAGTTATGCCCCAAATACACGGAAGAGAACGGATGGGTGCAGAAAGGTGGCGTACAAGGCCTTCATGTTCACCGTCGATATATATCAGCTCCACTTTTATTTGTATGTTAACATTGAAATCTCTAAATTTCTATTACTGTATTTTACATTTCTTCTAACTGATTAAGATGTGTGTAAGTATTTCTACCCTTATTATTCCCGTTTCCACAGTGTAGGGAAGGAGATTGAGAGAGTTCCTCAGGGGCAACGGTTCTTTCTTTCAGCCGGAGTTTATGAGAACATAATTATTGTGTCGAAGTGACGCTCCCAGCAAACGTTAACATGTTTGTGTTTGTTGGTGTCTACTCTCTGATGTTTTTGTTCTTTGCCGCCAATAATCCATCATGTGTGATAATTCTCAATATGTTCGTTGATGTTTCTAGATTAAACCCACTTTGTTACCTCTATGTACTGTTTAATCAGAATGAAATAAGGTGAAGAGTTGGTAAGAAATTTCCAACGTTCTATTAAGACATACAATCCTGCATTCGCCTGGAATTACAAATGAGAAAATATACTAAACCGTTTCAAAGAAAGCCGAGCGAGCGGGGAACTACCCTGACCACATGGCCTGGATCAGGAAGTTTTGTGATATTTTAAATAAGCTCAGCTTATTTCCTTAAGCCATTTTTTAAACCGACTACATTTATGAAAGATTTTGAAATAGGCAGTGAGTTGGAGTGAAGCTATTGAAATGTAAGTCAACGTCATTGCAGTCAGAACTGCTCCAGGCGTTCTTTTGTCTGGTGAACTCTACCGGTGATTCCTCAGGGAGATAGAAACACTGGCTCAAATCCTTCAATCTTTTCCAGTTTTGCAACGATGAAATCCCGGCACCATAAAATTATGCCCTGCATTTTGACCAGAAGAAAGGTTATAACGTCCAAGAATAAGTCGGTGTCATATCATATAGCACAGTTCAAATTGGCTGGAGATGATTACCTATAAGATCAAGAAAGGTTAACTAATAAATCCAACCAGAAGGTTTAATCACAACCTTCGCCAGCCTTAGGAAGGGAAAACACGATGGCTTATCGCATTACATTTCATCTCTGTTGGCGAAGATTATTTCTACAGTATTAATGCTGTTTTGCAGAACCGTGACCCTAGTAACTCCTGTTGATATATAATGTAAATACAGTCTGCCTACTGCTTGCAGTAGAAGAGTTATGTAGTGGCAAAATGTAGGCCTATGCTAAATAGTCGACACAACACTCTATTTAGTTGCGCTTACTGCAATTGGCTTATTCGAAGTTTTTATAAATTTAACAGCCATTATCATAAATTCTGCTGTGTTTCGTGAAAATATTCATGTAGAATATTTTTATATCACATAAAGTGAGTGAAATATACGTTCATTCTTAAAAGCCATCAGGTAAATCTGTTGAGGGCCAAGACACTTGTAAGTGTCCTGTGAGACTGAAATGGGACAAGAGGTTTGATTAGCCCCTTATAGTCTTACTGTTAGAAATTGCTATTACATATTATTTTTTAGCCCTTAAACCTATTTCTTCCTTTATTGCACCGTTCACCACAATTTCTATCACACTAAGATTTACCTGACCTATAAAGGAAGGATGGCTTCTAACATAACACTTGTATAATGCTGGAGAATAAGAAAGTAGGGGCAGATAACATCGGTGTTCCGCCCCTTGAAGCCTCAATAACTTACTAGCTAAAATAAAAAAGTAATTTCCGTCAGTGGAATATCTAATATATCCTCATTTCAAGTTGACCTGTGCTGTTAAGTTACATTATTTGTTATTAATATTGTAGAAGTGTAATTAATGATTTATTTTTGCCGCTAGGTTATAAAAGAAGAAGCCCACGATGACGAGAGGGATGCAAATAGAAATCATCCAAATGAGTAAGTAGACAACAAAATAAGGATTTTTATTGGTGTGAATGCAAACTAACAATGTTGGCTTTGAATAAGTTATCCTCTTTTTATATTTGTCATTGCATATATTTATGTGTGTTATTGTCTGACATAATGTGATAATGATGTTAAGTATTTTAGCAGCCCAGAAACTAACCATTCTCATTCAGAGTATTTCAGTAGATACAGGGTGTCACTAAATATGTAGGACTCCAATAGGACCTGACAAGCAAAACATGTCCGGTAAACATATGGTGTGTGTGCGTTGTGTGTGGTGTGCATTACACAGACGATGCTAGTTGGTCATGTGTGGAGGGCACACAGGCCACTTGTACGCTTCGTCACTGTTCAAGTCCAAACAAATGTATAGGGCGTCAGGGAGCGACATCGTGGCGTGCTCTTTCTCCCGATCTCAACCCATTAGACTATTACTTATTTTAAGTCCATTGTGTATGCCAAACCAATTCATAACGTGGGCATGCAGACATTTCGAAACCTTGTACCAAAACTTAGGCAGTTAGGTCGCCAACATAAAGGACTTGGGCTCATTAAATACCCTTACTGACCTAACTCACCCGTCCGACAGTGTATTCAATATTCTTTTACAGGTCGAACTAGTCGTTGAAAATAAAATGTCTTCCCTCTCAAATTAGTGGGGTGATGTATTTTATGAGTGGACAGCATTAATGAGATTATTTTAAGGCCGTTGCATGGAACATAAACTGGACCTTAATGATCTCGTTTTTCGAGAAGTGCCGCTTCTTCGTTCGTTCGTTTAAGCTTTCCAAAGTTTCGAACAACTTACAGCTGTAAGTTACATGGGTGGGTTTACATTTTATTATATGTACTGAATTTGTACAGCTTATGATTTCCACACATTCAAGTACATTTTGATCCCTGTCAGAATTATTTATTTCCTTTTTATATGAAACTGTAACGTAACCTTACGTTTCATAATTAACACACCGGACGTAATCGTTGTACATACTCAGTGCGGAAAACTTTTTATTTGGGTCATAATGTCTAATACTACGCAGAGGAAGCTGACAACTGAAAAGTAACATTCATCTACTAGTATTGATACCGTCTGCACTCGGAGCCAGCTGACGCTACTGCCTCCTAGCGGCAGAGTCACGTCACTTTCTCTTCTGTACGATATGGTTTTATAACGTTGGTGGTGAAGTATATGTGCTAATAGTAGAACTTTGACACGAATTTTAATTGATTAGTTCTTAATACTTTATTCAGAAGGGGAGCAACAGTACAGATTTAGCCTTGCTTTACTTGTCTCTCAGATGGTGAGGACATTTTTAACAATAGTCAAATAATATTTAATCTGCGCACTGCTGCAAGACTGCAAGCAACGGGAAACTATAGCTTTAACGTTTTTGCGGACGAGATCTGGAGGAATAAGAAGCTCTTAAATTGACTTCGGTAAGGTCATGCTGATTTTCTAAAACCTGGCTTTTGATTGCAAAGAAAATCTTTGGGGCCTAGATTGTTTTTGACGACAATCCGGTTGTTATGATTTATTTGGTACAATGAGGAACTACAATGTGAACTTTTAAAAATAATACAACAAAATCTGTGGAAGGATAATTTGGGAGTAAGCATAGACAGAATAGGGGATCTCTTAGGGTATATTAGAATTAATGGATGAAAACTGAAGAACAAGAAGGCACGAAATGTAAGGGAGAAAGCCTGAAATAGGCTACTGAATTTTGAGGTAAGCAAGATGTGCAAATAAGCCTAAGAATAATGTTTGAAAGACAAATGTGCACAGACACCATTATGTATCGGTTAGCATAGTTGTCTGTCGCTTCGGAAGTTGGGATTCGATTTCTGGCTCTGCTATGAATTGTAATTCTGGTCGGAGTGCTGGATCGGGGTACACTCAGCCTGTTGAGGCAAATTCTAGGTGGGTTCGATTCCCTCTCCAGCCACCCATATATTTGGGATGGTCGCCATGTTGGATTTTTATATATGTAGGTCCTAGAGTTATGTACTATTACATGAAGATTATTGTGTAGGTGTGGCATTCAAACTGCAATAGCTTGATTAGGACACAAGAAATAAAATCTTGATTATAAAAATTTGCACATTTGCCATCTTGTGGTTATGAAAACAATTGAAATAAATTAGATGCCAGTGGATTAAAGTTTCTATACGCATTTTCCGTACCAAGTTTTACTGTGCTCGTATGGTGAAATCTCGAGAAAAGTGTATTAAAATGTTTCAACTTCGCTTGGCCACCATGTTTGTTTTGTACTTCACAGGTTTTTGAAAGATACATAGTTACATGTTGGATTGGTGAGACGTATACAATTTGAAGGGCACGTTTAGGGTCGACCGAAATGCTACTATGACCTCATCGAGTTTCATTGAAATCGCTCCTGTAATTTGGAAGTTATTAGGGGGAAACTCATACGCACACACACATACGCACACACACGGACAAAAGGTGATCTCATAAGCCCATCAATGAAAATAGGCTAAAAAGAGTAAATCCCCCGTTGCGCCAAGAGTCGTACTTTCTAATTTAGCATAAATTCTCTCGGTGGGGGAATTGAGTTTTGACATCAAAACAAGTAGTTCCGTGTAGAACTAAATAGCCTATTTTCATATATCCTACTAATATTAATTGTCTCTATCAACATACTAATTGTCAGTTTGATTGCTGTAATAGTTTCGTAGATATTGAGAACCGTCTAAATATTTTGGATGGTCACCATGTTGGATTTTTATATTACAGGCCTTAGATTTATGTACTATTACATGAAGATTATTGTGTAGGTGTTTTATTCAAACTTCAATCGCATGATTAGGACACAAGAAATAAAAGCGGGATTGAAAAATTTCGCTCAGCCGCCATTTTGTGGTAATGAAAATAATTTAAATGAGTTGGATGCCATTCGATTTAAATTTAAATAAGCATATACCGTATCAAGTTTTCCTGTGCTCGGATTGTTTAAACGAAAGAAACGTCCATTTGAATATTTAAATTTCGCTTCGCCGCCATGTTGGATTTGTGCTTGCCAGGTTATTGACCGTCCGTTAGGTGAACTTATGCTAATAGCCTCTATACACTTACAAAATTTCAGTTTGATTGCTGTAGTAGATTAATAGATATTGAGAACCGTTTAGATATTTCAGATGGTCGGGATGTTGGATTTTAATATGTGTAGGTCATAGAGTTATGTAATATTAGATGATGATTATTGTGTACGTTCATTATGCAAATGTTGATTTCGATCGCATGATTAGGACACAAGAAATAAAAACTTTATTTTCGAAATTCTCAAAGCTGCTATCTTGCGGCTACGTGAACAATTGATCTAAATTAGATACCCTTGCATTACAATGTGTATAAACATTTGCTGTACGAAGTTTCAATGCGTTTGGATCATTAAATCGCGTGAAAAGTCTATTTAAAACTCAACTTCGCTTGGCCGCAATGTTCGTTTTGTAGTTAACAGGTTTTTTAAAGTCTCAGAGATGAACTTCCAGTAGCGCCCTTTATCCCCGTACAAAATTTCATGGTGATACCGGTAATTGTTTCAGAGATATAGAACAACGGTGAAATATTTCGCACAGGTGCCATCTTGAGGTTATGTACACAAATGAACGAACTTAGGTGTAGGTGCTTTAAAATGTTTATAAACATATACTGTACCAAGTTTCATTGCGTTTGGTTGGTTAAATCGCGAGAAACGTCTATTTTAAAGTCGCAACTTCGCATCGCCACCATGTTGGTTTTGTAGTTGCCAGGTTTTCAAGAATCACATAGGTCAACTTCTAGTAGTTCCCAATATCACCGTACAAAATTCCAGGGTGATATCGGTAATAGTTTCGGAGATATTGAATACTGGTGAAATATTTCGCACAGCCGTCATATTGGATTGGTGAGACGTTACAAAATTTAAAGGGCTCGGTCGGGGTCGCCCGGAATAGTGCTATGAACTTACAGACTTTCATTGGAATCGCTCTTGCCATTCAGAAGTTATTAGGGGGACACAAAAAATCATCACACACACACGCACACACAGGCAGACACACGGACAAAACGTGATCTCATAAGCCTACTTTTTCATGAATAAATATAGCCTAAAATGATGATACCCTGCCGGCGAGATAAAAATATAGCAGATTTGATTACTTGCACATATTAAGAGAGCTGTTTAACTTATCTATGCATGTTAGTTGGCTGACTCGCGGTCAATGCATGTCAGATTTCCGAAGTGAAATGCCATGTCCTGTTGTTCGGATTCCACGCAAAAAGGAGGTCCTGGTGGCTCATGATCGCATGATTAACGGTCACGTAAGACTAACAGCTTACTTTGACTGGCGGTGCTGATAGAGCAATTATCACCACATGGCTTTCACAAAATGTCGGACGAGTGACTGCAGTCCCTTGTAGATAGACCGAGCGAGTCTGCTGGCTCCCCTTAGAAGAGTAACAAGGGAGAAGGCTCCTGACTAGCAAGGCGATCGAGGGGGAGAGGTAGTGGGAGAGCAGGAGGACATAAGGGTCACAAACGTAGAAAGTATAAATCATTAAGCACACACATTTATTTCCTTGAGGCAGAGTTCAAGTAATGTAAAAGTGTGTAGGTTGCCTTCTGTAGAGGACGAGTCGAACTTCCAATCGTCATAAGTAGTCGACCGTAGGAGATGAGAATGTTCAGCCAAGTGCCGCGTGAGGGCACACGAACGAGAAGCTTGATGATTTCGTTGAAAGAAGGGTCATGAATCTCGTTCTCTAAAACACATTAAACACAGGCATGAGCAAAAACACAAGGAGAGAGCAGAAACACTCAGACATCTCTGTTGGTGGCTTTCAAGGAATAAAAAGATACGAGAGAGCGAAAAACTAGAAAACCGGATTTGTGTACAAACTACGTAAGGTGTATATTCAAGAATTATACCAACATCGATTGTCAGATGAAGCGCTAAAGGAAGTTGGTGCCTCATGGTGCTTAGGAAGCAACATGGACCAGGCTAAAGTGATACATAAAAGATGGGTTGACGTATAGAAGAATCATATATAGATGCAGCTAGTAGGAAGTCATTTTTGAAGCCACGGTCTGGAGCGTTGAGTTATATGTATGTGAAGCATGGTCAATTCCTTCTGAAAGAAAGGGAAAATAGATTAGAACGGAAAATAGAAAGAATGTGGTGTACTTGGAGAATGTCGGAGATTGGGTGGCTAGATAGAGTAACAAAGGAAGGGTGATGATATGTATGGGGGTTAGATGATTCTGGCGAGTGGTAATAAAAGAAGAGATTAGTAAGGGACATATTGAAGCACCAAAAATAGCAAATGTTCAGTAGTTATGGAAGAAAGAGAAAAAGGCGTGAACTATAGGCGTTAACCAAGGTTGGAATATGTAAAATAGATTGATTCGGTTGTAGGGTTTACTGGCTAAGTAACGAAGAATTGTTTATCATAACACTGAGAGAAATGGAGTGCAGCATTGAAACTCAAACATCAACGATAAACACAACGACAACAGTAATATATTCATTTCACTCAGCATTTTAGCCGCAAATATGCGCCAGAACAGATGCTATTACATAAACATGTTCATCGGTAATCCACAGACGAAGCTCAGCAGATATGCGAAGGGTGCAAACTTAAACACCGTGTCCTTTATTGCAAGCGGCATGCAGGAATCTAACGCCTATGGATCGGAAGAATGTGGTGGTTAAGAAACAATCCCAACACACTCATGCTCACAGAGCTATGACTCCAAAGTTTCCAGCAAGACCACACTATATTGTCTGTCAAATAAAATTCAATTGCAAAACATTCACACTGTGTGAATAGCACATTATTGAGCAATGAAAACGGAATCAGTTCCCAATATCTCTTAAAGATCTATTTCCTGGGAGTGATATTAATGAAAGTTTCTCCAATTATTATTTATTTACTTTGATCTCTATACCTTGATTATTATCTCACTTTCTATAATAATGTACACTTCAAACTGTAGTACTGCCTATTTCAGGCTGACATGTCCTGATATGTCGAATCCGGCTGCAATGAAGATATATGATGTTGGTAATAGTGGAAGACCATATACTAACACTTCCTCCACTGAAAAATGTTCTATAAAGCAAAAATTGAAAAAATATTCATGTAGCGTATGCGAAGCTAAGTTATGTTCCAAAGGAAATTTGGTCACTCACAAGCTAATCCATAGCAGCGAAAAGCCGCATTCATGTAGTGTATGCGAAGCTAGGTTTACCTCGAGGGGAAGTTTGAATACACACATGCTTATCCATGGCGGCGAGAAGCCGCATTCATGTAGCGTATGTGAAGCCAAGTTTTCTTCCAGACGTTATTTGAAGAGACACTTCCTGACCCATAGCGGCAAGAAGCTGCATTCATGCAGTATATGTGAAGTTAAGTTTACTTTGAGGGGAAATTTGAATAAACACATGCTTATCCATAGCGGCGGGAAGCCGCATTCATGTAGTGTATGCGAAGCTGAATTTAATAGGAGAAAATTTGAAGAGACACATGCTAATCCATAGCGGCGACAAACCGCATTCATGAAGCGTATGCGATGCTAAGTATTCTTCGAGAGGATATTTGAAGACACTCATCCTAATCCATAGCGGCAAGAAGCCGCATTCATGTAGTGTATGGGAAGCTAAATTTACTCGGAGAGGATATGAATAACCTCATACTAATGCACAGCGACGAGAAACCGCATTCATGTATTATATGCGAAGCCAAATTTACTTGGTGAGGAACACTGAATATGTACATGCTAATCCGTAGGGGCGAGAAGCCACATTCATGTAGTGTATGCGAAGCTAAATGTACTCATCGAAGAACTTTTAATAAACACATGCTAATCCATAGCAGCGAGAAGTCGCATTCATGTGCCGTGTGCGAATCCAAATTTAACATGATAGAAAATATGAAGTCACACTTCCTTATCCATACAGGAGAGACGCCATATTCGTGTAATCTGTGCGATGCCAAATTTACCCAAGTCCACATTTGAAGAAACACTTAATAAGCCACAGCCACGAGAAGCTTGACTGAAGTACCAATTCCGAAGCAGTTCCTCTCAAATCACGATTTATGAAGAAACATCCTAAACGATAATAGACGAAAAGAATTCTCATGTAGTAAAATGCGAAGTCAACCATGAACATAGTGGATATTTGTAGACACATTTTCTAATAATGAGCATATTCAGTAGCAATTGATATATGTTGTTGTTGATTGAGTCTTCAGTCTTTTGACTGGTTTGATGCAGATCTCCAACCTCCCTGTCCTGAGCTAATCGTTTCAATTCTACATAGCTACCACACCCTACATCCGAGGCAATCTGTTAAACATATTCTAATATTGGTCTACCCCGACAGTTCTTGTCCTCAATCCTTCCTTCCCTAACTATGCTTGCTATTCCAAGGTGTCTTAGTAGGTGTCCTACTAACCTATCTCTTCTCTTCATGAGCAGTCGCCAGAAACATCTCTCCTCTCACACTCGTCGTAATAACTCTTCGTTTGTAACCCAATCTACCCATCTGATCTTCATCATTTTCCTGTAACACCACATTTCAAATGCCTCAATTCGCCACTTTTCTGCTGCATCGATAGTCCCAGTTTCACTTCCTTAGAGCGCCACGCTCCAAACAAATGTTTTCAAAAATGGCTTCCTAATGTCTAAATCTATATTCGATGTCAACAGATTCCTTTTTTGTAGAAATGCTTTCCTTGCTTGAGCCAACCTACATTTTATATCCACTTTGCTTCGTCCATCACTGGTTATTTTGCTTCCTAAGTATCAGAAGTCTCCTACTTCCTTCAGCTTTTCACCTGCCAATTTGATGTCCATAGAGGTTTCTGATTTATTTCGGCTGCATTTCAGTATTTTTGTTTTACATTTATTAATTTTCATAATGTATTCTTTCGGTAAGACAGAGTTCATACCATTCAAAAACGCATTCAAATCCTCAGGCGTGTCGGCCAAGATGACGAAGTCATCTGCAAATCTCAGATTTGAAATTATTTCTCCTTGAATCTTCACTCCCACTTTAAATTTTTCTCCAATTTCCTTCATTGCTTGTTCGATGTAAAGATTGAAAAGTATGGGTGATAAGTTGCAGCCTTGACTTACTCCTTTCTGAATACCAGCTGCTCACTCTCATGTCCTTCAGCTGGAATGACTAATGTCTGGTTTCTGTTTAGATGTATATCACCCTCCTATCCCTGTACTTTATTCCAATAGATTTCAAAATGTCAAACAATTTAGTCCAATCAACGGTATCAAAAGACTCTTCTAAGTCTACAAGTGCCATGAGCTTCCCTTGTTCCTACATTTCTCCGGAATCCAGGTTGGACTTCATCCAACTCCGTTTCTATCTGGTTTTCCATTCTCTTGTAAATTATTCCAGACAGTATCTTTGAAGCACGAGTAATCAAGCTGATTGTACGGTAATCTTCACATCTGTCAGCTCGCACTTTCTTTGGTGTAGGGATAATAACATTCTTCTTGAAATCAGGGGGTACCTCACCTGTCTCATAAATCCTAAACACCAAGTGAAATAACCTGATCAGACCTTCATCTCCCATGCAGCATAGCAACTCAATCAGTATATCATCTATGCCTGGTGCTTTGTTCCTGCTTAAATCCTCCAATGCTCTGTCAAATTCTGATCTCAGTATTAAGTCTCCTTTTGCATCCTCATCAATTTCCTCCTCCCTTTCCCTTATACAAACACTCTATGTAAGCTTTACATCTCTCAACCTTTTTTTCCATATCTGTTAGAGGCTTTCCATTTGTGACCTTAGCACTTAGTCTTCTTTTCCCCAAAAGTATTCTTAATCTTTCGATAAGCTGTGTCTACATTTCCTAATTTCAGACAATTTTCTATACCAGCACATTTCTCTTTCAACCATTCTTCTTTCGCTTCCTTGCACAAGTTTGTTTAGGGTTTTTCATTAGTCCTTCCTTTATACTCTTCTAGAATCTTTCGTTTACATCCTTCACTTTAAGTCTGTCTATTGCCCACCTTTTTGGTTTTTGACTTTTCTTCAGTTTCTTCAACTTGAATCTGCAATTCATAACAACCAAATTGTGGTCAGAGTTTAATGTCAGCACCAGGATATGTTTTACAATCCAAAATCTGGTTTCGAAACCTCTCCTTGACCATAATGAAGTCGATTTGGTAACGCCCTGTATCTCCTGGTCTCATCCATGTGTATATTCTTATATTGTGGTTATTGAATAAGGTGTTACCTATGACCAACTCATGCTCGGTGCAGAATTCCATCAGCTTGCTTCCTCGATCTTTCCTTTCACCTAATCCGAAATCTCCTACTATCGTCCCTTCTCTCCTTTTTCCTACCACAGCATTCCACTCTCCCATTACTATAACATTTTCATCACCCTTGATATACCTCAGAATTTCATCTAGTTCTTCGTAGACCTTTTCATCACCTTCATCATCAGCTTGACTGGTAGGCATATAGACTTGTACCACTGTGGTGCTCGTAGGTTAAGTATTGATTTTTGCTACAATAATCAGTTCACTATATTGCTCATAATATTCCACCCGCTGTCCAAGTTTCGTAATCAATATGAGACCAACACCTGCTTGGCCATTGTTTGATTTAGTGCTAATGACCCTATAGTCACCTGACCAAAAGTCCTGTTCTTCCTGATAGCGCATTTCACTAATCCCAACCAAATCCAACCTCAACCTATCCATTTCCCTTTCTAAGTTTTCTAACATTCCAATTCCTAGCAGACTTCTAACATTCCACGCTCCGATCCGTAGAATGTCAGATTCCCTCTTTGTCACTTCTGGGATGTTAACCCGTTAAGTGGGGAGCTAATTCTTCCACATGAACACTACGGTGGGGAGAGGTTTTCATATTTTTTTTAATGTTTAAATAATTGGATTTACGCAGCTCGACATGTATCTGTTTAGTATTGCATGTATATTTTGACAAGAAGACACATTAATTTCAATACTGCAACGAATATTTACGAAATAGAATGATTTTTAAGCGAATCATATCTTAGTGCAACAAAGGCATAAGTCTCATATTACTATTTTTTTCACTGATGAGCATTGTAATCGTTACTTTCCGAAACTTGTACGTTAGCAATAAGTATTTACGTATCCAATAAGATCGGATTTTTTTGAGTGACCTCCTGAGAGGCCTGGTGCAGGTCTTTCTAGTCGACGCCCGTGGGCAACCTACGCGTCGGGATGGGCAAGGATGTGGTAGGAAGAGGCCGTGGCCAGTCAGGAGGTACTGCCCCAGCATTTGCCTGGTGTTGAAAATGGGAAAACCACGGCAAACCATTTCAAGGACGGCCGATGGAGGGGCTCGAACCCACGCATATGTCGAGTCAGGAGATAGCTGGGCCCTACGACCTAACGCTACGCTTTAGCGAGCACAGACACTGCTGTCGATAATAAAAGATAGATGTAGTCCCACAAGCGCTATAAATATATTTCACACTATAATTACACTATTGAAGAATACGATAATGACCTGATAACAATGTACTCACCTAATATGTACTTTCTTCTCGTGTTGTGAATATGCAACTGCCGAGCCACTAATTATTCCATTCAGAGGTTTTCTCTATTTATTATATACACACACACGAATTTACACAACAATGATAATCACTATTTACAATACACGAGGAATGGACACCTGTCAGTTCAATTTTTTGCGGTGTGATACATTCCAAAGCAAGGAGCTGGGCACAGTGCTACATCGCACATTTTGCAGCAGTGCTGTGTCTCCTTTCTTTTATTGTTTGCTTTGCAGACAATACATCTCTTGCTTGCAATGGGTTTCGTCTTTGAGGGAGGATTGAAATCTGGAAAATGCCTTCCCGAGAATCGATCTGAAGGATCATTTGATAGTGACACCACTGATCTGACTGGCTGGGCTTCAGTGGGGGTTGATTTACCATACTTGTCAAAAAGCTTCTGAATAATTTGCAAACGAAATTGTAAGTGAGTGAATTTTCCTCCATGATTCTGATAAATAACGAAGGAATTGAACATTGTTATGTCCAACAAGTGCCTGAAAATCTTTTGGTAGAACTTCTTTATTCGCTTTCTGGCTGTACTGTACGGAACAATGCACTGATCAGATAAGTCGACCCCACCCATTGAATCATTGTAATCTATACACATGACAGGCTTTACTATTGTGTCCCCTTTTCTGTTTTTCACAGTGCGCATTTCGGCATCATGTATGCTACTTAGCATACTCACATCCCTCTTGTCTCTACACTTGAGAGCAATGAGTTTGTTACGATAAGCAAACACAATTTCACCCTTTTTTAGTTTTTTTGCCATAACATCTTTTGGGAGATTTTTTCTGTTAGATCTTACGGTGCCTACAGCATCTGTTTGTAGATCATTGAGCAGGTCAAACAGCTCCGGACTACTGTAGTAATTATCCACAGCTATTAGGTAGCCCTTATTCAGGAGATCTTCGGCCAGTGTAAAGACAACTTTGGAAGGCTTAGTGTACTCAGAAATATCAATTCCGCAAACTTCGTTTATGAGATTAGTTTCCTTCCCAGTATACCATAAGATGTTCCACACATACCCAGTCTTAGCTTCACATAACTTATATGACTCCATACCAAAGCGCGACCTTTTCTTTGGTATGTATACTTTCCATCCCAGTCTACCTTTCCACAATAAGAGGCTCTCATCTATAGATAAGCTATCGTCTGGAATATATGCAGTTCTGAATTTTGATACAAGGATGTCTAGAACTGGCTTCACTTTATACAATTTGGGGTGGACCTGCCTGTTATAAGCTTCATTGTCTGCAAAATGTAAAAATTTCAGCAAAAGAAAAAATCGCTTCTCAGACATAATTTCATAAAATACGGGAGTAGCTAGCAGTTTATTTCGAGAGAAGTAATGGGCTAGTTTGGGCTTCTGAACAATGCCCTGCAGTAATAAAATTCCTAAAAATAGTTTTATTTCATTTTTGTTAGTGGGTACCCAGTCTCTCTCACGACTCCTTCTTTTCACTTTCGCCATCAACGAATTCGAACTGATTGTTTGCTGTGCATACAGATTTGTTTGCTGTGCAATAAGCTCACAAAATCCGTCGTCTATAAAAAAATCGAAAATTTCTTCCGGGTCCTTCTTATCTAAAAGTTCACCCTGTATTCCAGCATTGTAATTAGCTGGAAATCTTCCCCGCCTACAACCCCGTACGTCCCATTCACCGTGTACAGCAGGATTACCATCATTTGCGATTTCAGTGTCACTGCTGTCACTAGAACTCGAACTCCGTACCGATACACTGTGTCTTGAAACCCCACTAAAATAACTAGTCCCTGGAGTATTTACTAATAACGGAGTTTCTTCGTCACTTTCTGAACTGGACTCACTACAACTATCATCATCGCTATGTTCGAGCATATCACGAATAACACATTCACTTGGAATATCTCTCGAACGTTTAGACATACTGTAGTACAATATAAAACAAAATAAATCTCTAAAACATTCTAAAAACCACAATAGGAACACATCAAAGCTTCTGTATCTCGCGAACTTAGTACCGTGTACGAACAATACGGGCTACTAAAGACGCACGGCGCTCGAGTTGAGTGTGACGCGGCATTTGAGCGGTTATTGCATTGAGCAAATACGTACCAAATAGCAAGGGGATTCCCTATCATAAAACCATAGTAGCTACGTAGTTCAAAAAATATCGTAGAGATGGCAGCACCTCCCAGAGCCTGTGAGGAAAGTCTCAAGCCTGGCGCGTAATTATAAAGGCAAGAAAAAAATAAAACCCGTCCTGCGTCTGGAGACGCGACACCCACCCTAGCGCAAAGCTGCAATCGCGGATGGAGCCGCGAGCCCCGCTCTACGGGTTAACTCCCTCTCGAGTAGTCCCCACCCGGAGATCCGAACGGGGGAGTAGTTTACCTCCGGATTGAAATTTTACTAGGGAGGAGGCCATCATCACATGTAATTATGCATAGAGAGGTGCATATCCTCAGGAATAGCATTACGGCTGTAGTTTACCGTTGCTTTCAGCCGTGCAGCAGAACGCAGTGTAGCCATTAGTTGGCTTATATTATCAATATCTTAACCGTCTATAAGACAAGTAAAGAATTGAATTATTCTGAAAGGCTGATACTTCCTTTCAGAATAAGAAAAGAGCAATTCTACTAACAAAAATACTAACCTTCTACTAACAATTAAATAACAAAATCCTACTAACTAAAAAAATACTAAAGTTTCACCAACAACAAATACTACCACTAAAACAGTCTGTCTCCAGGCACACTCACATGCACCCTCACACATCACAGTCTAATGAATCAATGAACTATATCTAACAAACAATGAACTGTATCTAATACCAATGCAACTGCCACCAGACACACTCTAATAGAACAATGCTATAGAAATCGACACCTAACATATTGGCAGAAGCAACACATATTTACTCATGATGTTGTTGTTTCCTACTTACCAAATTCCTCTGTACATTAGCCCTTTTCAGAAACATTTTTCCTTACCGCCTCTTCATTTTTTACTCTATCTACCTATCTGATATTCATCATTCTCCTTAACACCACACTTCTGGAGCATCTTTCTCTTATTATCTGCTTCGACGACAGTCCAGGTTTCAATTCGTTGAAAATTATGGGTAATAAGCTGCACCCTTGCTTTACACCTTTATGAATACCAGATGCTCTCCTATGTTGAGAGAGCAACTGACGATAGTAGAAAAGAAGCTAACAACTGAATGAGCCTGCTGAATTACTTTTCAGTTTAGATTATATTTATACAAACAAAATGAAGTGTGTTAATATGCTGGTGGAACTGATTTTCAAATCTTTATCATCTACTAGGAAGCAACTTAAATCATCCTGGAAGTGGTTTTCCGTGGCATCCGTCTTCTACTCCAGATAATATGCCGCGAGGATATCACACGATTCGTAATTCTCATTACTCCATGACAAAATGTTGTTTCCAATACATATAATGCTCAGGTGAATAGCGCATGCGATCGAGCTGGCGGTGGCTGCACATTTGAATGCCACCACAACAGAAGAAATGAACATAAACATTTGTTTTTTCTCATGCCTGTCGACTAAAGATAAGTATTCCAACCCATAAGAAGGTTTTAGATTTTAAAAAGTGAAGTGTCCAGCGCAAAAAGTTGTCACTTTCTATCTTTGCGTAATGAAAGCATCCGTGGCTGAAATGGTAACGCGTTGGACTGCGGATGGAAAGACTTGGGGTTCGATACATGTTAGGGGGAGAGGTTTATAATTTGTTTTCGTTACGTGTTATCGTCTGTGTCGACCTATTTACCAATGTCTTATGACAGAAATGATACAAGATGTCACAGTGACGGTAATTATTGAGGATGGGGCACTAGTAATATACCGAGTAGATGCATTTTTAGGTTGGATTCCTTTAACGTTACCTATTGTTTGAATCTGGTATTACACGAAACATCTTAACATGAACGCCTCAAATAGAGTTCTCTTCTTTCTGTTGGAATATAATAACAAGACAATACCAAGGGAATTTCTCAGGAACACGTATACTGGCAATCAGAATCGCCTTCGATATGTTCTTGTTTAATTTGAGGGGCTAGAACGTCGGGGTCATTTAGCCCCGTGTACTTGAGTCTGGTTGTGTAGAAGTTCTCTAATAACCTGTATTATAGCGGTGTCTGTATTAATGTGTCTATTAGCAGTTAAGGTGAGGATTTGGAAAGAGGCAAGTTTGAAACCATCCCAGAATTAGCCTGGTGTAGAATAGGGAAACAACAGAAAACCACTTCCAGGCTGACTTCTCAATTTTGGCCTACGAGGCTTAGTGTACCCCGTTCCACCCTTCAGAACAATATTAGATATCTTGTGTGAGCCGGGAATCGAACCCGGACTTCTGGATTGACACTTCGATATGTTATGTTAATATCCATGTCAGATTTTTTAACTTTCTGGCATTACAGGTCACCTGGCATAACCTGCTGATTCGATCGTATTCTCTTTATAAATCGGCAAAATTCAACGTAATTTTCACAGGAATACAACGTAAGTTAATAAATGTGGCAATGTGACTTAGTAGGTGTGGCTCAATATTTCATCCCAACTAGAATACAGCACAGACTGTCCTTCAAAAAAGTATGCCTAGGGCTTAATTCGAAGTATCATTCTGCCAGTTCTCACCCGTGCTGCACGTGCTCTTGCTCCCCTACTGCACAGTTTTAGTCATAGGGACTTGAAATTTATTTTGGGGATAGACGGGATAGGGACCTTTCATTTATGTCAACAAAATTTCATGTAAACTATTTAGTTTTAAAATATAAAAAATGCAAAAAATAGATTTAAAAAACTCAAAAAAGATACCTTTAAATAAAGGATATAGAGACCATTCTTTTAAGCCTATGGAACACTTTTTAGAATGTTTTTTTAAATCTCCTACTTTCAATATTTAACTTTCTTGGATTTTGTTTTAGGGACTTGGAACTTGGTTTGTGGGTAGAGGGCAGAAGGACCAACAATTAATGTCAAAGAAACGTTTTTGTAAACCTGCTAATTATTTTTCGAAATGTAGCCAGTTTTCAATTTTTTTTATTTTGTCCTAGAGACATGAAACGTGGTCTGGGGGTAGAGGTGGCAAAGACCATTGATTTATGTCAAACAAACTATTTTGTAAAATTCCTAATTTTGGAAATATAGCCCATTTTGAAAAATATTTTTTGGAAAAATTTGAAAAATACACTATTTTTGGACTGAGAGTGGGATAGATGTGTAAGAGATAACATATGACTTTTTAGGATTATTAGTTTAAACATATAGCCTACTTTCCCAATATGTTTTTCTGAAAAATCTCAAAAATCCACTAAATACATTGACAAAAGTAACTTACCAAATAAGCCAATACAAAAGGCCAACAAAAGTCAACAGGAAGCCAACAAAAAGCCCACCAAAAAGCCAACAGAAGCCACAAAAAGTCGACAAAAAGCCATGTAGCATGCTGGTAGTTGAGTGAGTTGTTATATTGACCCTTTGGTAGCTTGCTGGTAGTTGAGTTAGTGATGATATCGACCGCCGGGTAGCATTCTGATAGTTCAGTTAGTGCTCATATCCACAGCTGGGTACCGTGCTCTTATATGGATATGGGCTAGAAAATTATTCATCTCCTCAAAAGTTTTTTAAATTGTCCCATGTTAAAATATTGCTATGCTGCAAGTTGACACAAAACCAGTTTTGTACATCGCACAGTTATCCGAGTTAATTCAGCCAGCCAATGAGAAGGTTAGCAGCCACGTGAGGGAACTTGTAGTCAAATTGCGTGGTTGTAACAAAGACCGAACGAGAGTGCACGAGGATAATCGAGTGTTCCCGAAGAGAGCTAACCCTTGCTCGCGCGACGAAGTGTGTCGGGAGAGTGGAAGGGGTAGACGCGAGTACGACACGCGACAGCCAGCCAATGAGAAGTGGCCTTACTTAAACAAGAGCCTGCAATGTAATGAGGTTTGCTAATTACCAGGATGATTTTAATACATCGTAATATCATGGAGGATATTAAATCATAAATAAGAACTATTTATTAAACATACGACTAATTATTTATTTAATTAAGGATTATTATGATCATCAACTATCAGCGACCATACAGAACCTTGGTCTGAAAAGGACGCGGGCTCGGAAATTTGATGAGGGGGAAATGATAGAATACTCTGGGTTCTTATTATTTGCGATTTCAACGGAGAAAGACGTATCAACAAGCTACTCGACAACCAAATAAAGCAAATAGAAATTCACCGTCGAAGGCACTTAGTTTGTGCAAGAAGATATATGAAGTCGACACTCATCGAATTATAAAGTTAATAGAACCAATCTACAGTATCAATTATGTCTAAATTCCTGAAGTTGAGGGAGGAATTTACCTACTAATTTACAGCAGTTATGATGGTCAACTAAATATTTATGGGAACAGAACTATGATGGCAAGAAGAATATTCGAAATGACATAACATCAATCTCGCGGGAGAGATTAACATCTCATCTCTCCCATGCAGAAATTCTACATCTACAAGTCATTTCAACAAATAAGTGAAGGAGCCATGTTAGAAACCATCCTGGCATTAGTCTGGAGTAGAAGTGGGAAACGGCAGAAATCCTTTTCCAGTATGGCTAAGGTTGGAATCGAACCCACCTCTTCTCAGTTTTGCCCCATGTGGCATAGTGTACCCCGTTCCCCTCCTCAGAGCAACATTGAATTTCTTGTCAGAGCCGGAATCGAACCCAGACCTCTGGAGCAACACTTCGAGTTGTTATGTTAATATTGATGTCAGATTTATTATATTTCTGCCATTACAGGTGACATGGAATAACCTGCTGTTTCTTGTTTAACTCTTCTCAGGAATACATCGTAAGTTAATAAGTATGGCAATGTGTGGCTCAATATAACATCCCCACTAAAATAGAGCACCGGCTGTCGTTCAAAAAAGTATGCCTACGTCTGGATTCAAAGTACCATACTACACGTTCTCACGCACCGTGTCCGGCAGGAACTTTACTGATTCAGCAGAAACTGCAACGTGGAAACCACGCGCTGAATGTGCACTAGTTAGAGCCATCCCACCTCAGACGTCTCAAAGTCTTCAATCATGGTTTATGATGTTGATTCAACTTTCTACTATTACAGTTCATGGAGCATATCTATTAATCGATCGTATTACGTGTATGTGAGCTCCTTCAAGGAGCAATAACTCACTTGTTAGTAGAATGGTCGTTAGTATTTGGCGCTGAAATCGTCATGGTCGATTTCTTCTTGGCTAGACCCATGACTCAATTACATTGGTGTCACACAGGCAGATATATCTTTATATCAATTTTATATCGGCGGGTTCTTCTTTGCCGTGCGGAGAAAGTTTTAAACCAGTTTTATGTGACCCTCTCGAATCGTGACTTCATTTCTGTCGTTTCCAATGTTAGCCCTGTTTATTAAATTCATTATAACCCTGTAATATTTATCTGCCTCTCTCTCTTCAAATATTATTTTCTCCGCCTTTCATGTTGAGTGGGTTGCCTAAATGCTGTATAGCTGGTAGCTTATATTTCCATTTAGATTGATACGTAAATTGCAGTTTGATTCTCGTCCTGTGACAATCATTCAAGTTAACAAAATACGGATTCAATTCCTCGTTGACTCAATTGATGAAGTGTAACAAATACTCTCTTAACGAAGAGTCGCCACCTCTTCATTTGTTACCCTATCTTCCCATCTGATCTTATTGGACGGTTTTGACATACAACGATCATATTCCCAAAATGTCATGTTTCTAACCTCAAAAATTTTGGCTGGGCCATGGTGAGTGAGTCAGGACATTATCTTTCAATTTCCTTTTTTCAGAATTTCACCCCTCCCCATGAACCCCTTAAATTGGGTTCATGAAAAAAACTGTCGTACACCTATTTACTTATTTTTAAGCTGTTTTTTTCCGAGTTTGATGAGTGAGTCTGTCAGTCAATCAGTTAGGACACTTTCTTTCCTGTTTTTCCCCCAGAATTTCACCCCTCCCCATGGGCCCCTTAAATTGGATTAATGAAACGGTCAAACACCTATTTACTTATTTTTAAGCTGATTTTTTCCGCTGAGTTTCAAATTCCTCGCCTATATCGTTTAACAGATACACGCTCCGTTAGGAATCCTTCAACCCCCACTCTCCACCCCTTTCACCTCATAATATGCACCACATCGAAAAACCCTCAGACATATGTC
This sequence comes from Meconema thalassinum, assembly GCA_946902985.2. Lineage (NCBI taxonomy): Eukaryota > Metazoa > Arthropoda > Insecta > Orthoptera > Tettigoniidae > Meconema > Meconema thalassinum. The sequence goes on along the minus strand of OX336398.1, from coordinate 4,951,198 downwards.
TTCTTATTTTTAATGATGAGTATATCTACCGAGTTTCACATCCCTCAATGAAACCAAGCCGAAGATATTGTAATTCAATGAAATGCAGGTGTACCCATTAACACCACTTTAGAACCTGAATATCCAAAAATCCTTCCTTAGTGGGCGTTTTCGACTTACAACGAACATATCCCCAACGTTTCATGTTTCTAACTTTAAGAGTTTTGGCTGGGCGATGATGAGTCAGTCAGTCAGTCAGCCAGGACACTTTGCTTTATTTAACAAATAGATGAGACTTTCCAAGTCGATTTGCTCGTAGAAATATGGATTATAGCTCATTTTTAAGGTATCAATGCGAAGAGCAATGTTCGTGGTTCCCACCCCTGGGAACCGAACCCTGCGTATCAAGGTCCTAAAACGAACGGTTTTCGAGATATTGCCAGAAAACTATCCCCGGTCTGCGAAATTGCATCGGTTGCCATAGTAACGTTCATCTGTTTCTCAGAGGGAACACAGTTATTTGGGAATATCTCCGAAACTGTTCATTTTAGGAAATTAAGAAGTGTGTTTCGGGATTCCTACAGGACCTCCGAGTATTGTCATCAGTTTATCTATTACTGCCACGTGAATTTTTTTATCTAAGCTTTTTTTGACCCATTTGATAAAAATTCTAATTAGCATAATAGCATATTCATGTTCTCGTATCTGGCGGCTTTTTTGAAATTTATTAAACATCATATTTATTAACTGCATGCTCCATTACAATTGAAGTAATACTACATGCATTGGTGATCTTATAGGTAAGTATGATAAAACTTCCTTTACATTATGTAACCTATGTCTACATGGTTGATTGTAGTGTGTCTAGCCTAGATATAATATGTTCAAGTTTTCTTTCTTGACATAATTATGTCCTACACCAGGTTATCAAAATTGATGCTCTGCACAAATAGCTTAAAGAATTTGACATATTTAACAAGAAGTTCATACATCCTTGCAGGCCAGTGGCCTCCTGATTTCATTACATTTGTCTTCAGTTTTTCCCTTTCACACTCATATAGGATGTGGTCCACACTTTGCGATTCTTCGCCACACCGGCACCTCATATGCTCTTGTATTTTAAACCTATACAGATAGGTCCCTATTTTCCCATGTCCTGTCATCATAACCGTCATTTTATGGCCTAGAAGAATTTTTGAGGCAAGTCTCTCTTGAACACTTGGAAAGTACATTTTTTTCATGGATCCATTGGAAGTTTCTCTCCACTCTTTTTCCCACAATTGTAAACTTCTCTCACTCAATACCCTTTTCTCTACACTATCCGGAATTTTATCGAAAGCCACTTCTAGGTCTGTCCTGCCTGCTGCTTGTTTTGCCAGATGATCGGCTATTTCGTTTCCTTCCGTGCCAACATGAGCCTTAATCCATGGGAAGTGTATTTCCCAGTTTTGAAGTTGTAGGTCTCTCACCTTCCTTCTGATCTCTTCAATTAGATGATTTCTTTTCCAGTAGTTTTTGAGTAGGTCCAGGGTTATTTTACTATCGGTGTATATAATTGCTCTATTTACGTAGTTGATGTCTTGTAGTTTCTCGAGGGCCTTCAGTATGGAGTATTGCTCTGCTTGATTATTGGAACAGGGTTGATGTAATTTGAATTGATATTGCTGAGGAGGTTTATGATGACTCTACAGAATTATTCCAGATCCAACTCCTGCGTCACTTTTGCTGCCATCTGAATAGATTTGAAATGGGTAGTGTTAGTCATAAATTTGGTCCTGTATTTTAATCTGCTGAGCCGGGTGCGACCACTATTTATAACAATTCATGGTATCAAGTCTCTTCTCCCACTACCATTTCTCCAGTGCGTTTTGTTATGTCATAATACCTGGCAATCTCTCCAAGTTGTATCATGATGGGAGTTAATAGTGCCTCATGTGATGTTGTACGGTAGGCCTTAGCTATTTTAATGTTTACTAGTCGTTGCACGACTTGGTTATTGATTGTATCCATAATGGTATTCCGTAAGACAGGAATAGCTCCTTTATATATCATTTTCATAACATCAGGGCGAAGTCCCCAATTTATTTTGGCAGACTTAGAAAGAGCATGAATAAGTTTCGAGCATTTTTCAGTTGCATATTCTATGTGCTGGTCAAACTTAAATCTGTTTTCTATAATGACTCCAAGATACTTAATGCTGTTTACTTCTTTCAGTGTCTTGTTATTTAAATATATTTTCAGGTTCTGCCTTTCACCGGGTCTTCTGCGTGTTATTAATATTGTTTGAGATTTCTGTTCATTAAACACAACTTTGTTTTGTGTTACCCATGTCGAAATTTTTCTAAGTTCTATGTTCGAATTATTTTCTAACAACAATTTGCTCTTTCCTTTGACTAGGATGAGCTCATCATCTGCAAATGCGATCACCTTCGTGCACTGCTTGAAGTTTAAGCTTTTAAAGTGAGTCGTATTGGATGTTCCAATATCCCGGTCCACAGCTCGAACCCTGCGGACATCCTTTACTTATGTTTCTTTGTATGTCGACCGAATCAACTTTCAGGGTACAACTTCTCTCACTGAGATAACTTTGCGTGAGTTTGTAGAGGTGTTTAGGGCAGTCGAAACCTTTCAGTGCGTTGAAGATTCCAGGCCACCAGGCCGCATCAAAGACTCCTTTAACGTCCAAACTAATCATTGCGACATTGTTTTCATTTTTGAGTCCATCTTCAACAAACTGCTTGACTGCTTTCAATGCATCGAGTGTTTCTGTTTGTGGCGTGAGACCAAACTGAGCTTAAAATGAGCTAAATCCGATCTTTGTACCGACTGTCCTTGCTCAGTGCCAAAGGGCCGAAAAAAGTCACTTACAAATTGAATTTTCAAAAACCGTTTCTTAGTGAGCCTCTACATACTCGGATCAACCAACATGAAAAATTTCAGCTTTCTAGGTCTAGTGGTTTGAGCCCTGCGGTGATGAGTCAATTTTGGATTATATATAATGGATGACACTTTCCAAGTCGATTTGCTCGTAGAAATATGGAATATAGCTCATTTTAAGCGTATCAATGCGAGGAGCAATGATCGTGGTTTCCACTTCTATGCAGTGGGAACCGAACCCTGCGTTTTAAGGCCCTAAAACGAACGGTTTTCGAGATATTGCCAGAAAACAATCCCTGGTCTGCGAAATTGCATCGGTTGCCTTAGTAACGTTGAGTTGTTCCTCAGAGGGAACAGAGTTATTTGGGAATATCTCCGATACCGTTCATTTTAGGAACTTAAAAAGTGTGTTTCCGGGTCCCTACAGGACCTCCGAGTATTTTTTTCTCGTATCTGGCGGCTAAAAATGAGCTAAATCCGATCTGTGTACCGACTGTCCTTGGTCAGTGCCAAAGGGCCGAAAAAAGTCACTTACAAATTGAATTTTCAAAAACCTTTTCTTACTGAGCCTTTACATACTTGGATCAACCAACATGCAAAATTTCACCTTTCTAGGTCTAGTGGTTTGAGCCCTGCGATGATGAGTCATTTAAGGATGCTCAGTGCCAACGGGCCGAAAAAAGTCACTTACAAATAGAATTTTCAGAAACCGTTTCTTAGTGAGCCTCTACATACTTGGATCAACCAACATGCAAAATTTCAGATTTCTAGGTCTAGTAGTTTGAGCCCTGCGGTGATGAGTCAATTTTGGATTATATATTATAGACTAGCAGTAGTACCCATTCTTCGAACTGTCTTTGGTATTAATAGCCAGACATAATCAATTGAGCTACTGTTGCAATGGTTAGAGGCTTGGAACCTGTTTGTCGACAAAAAAGTATGATTAGTTAAAATATGCTCTGAAACTAAATTTAGCCTACCTAACGTGTACTTCATGACGTGAAAATAAAATTGAAAACCTCGTAGACGAAACGCAATACACGTCATGTTCCTGTTTGGAGATATAATAGATGTTCTGTACGACATATCGCACGTTTAAGCCGTGTGAAAAAATCCATGGTAAGCCCTGACCCCCTTAAGCGCATTGATGAATTTTACAATTTTAGTTGGTTCCGTGATAACCTTACTGCCATTTGCAAACGTTCATAGAAATGTAATAAATGAAGTGGCATTACATCTTGCAGAAATAGATGGAAAGTTGGATGTCACCATTTGAGATGCTTTTGTCATGGCTATTGGCGTGCATTCCTTCATTAGTTTATTAAATGAAATTTGTTTTCCGGGAATATCAGAAACTGTTGGTAATTAGAGCCGTATAATGTAGTTTTCGTGGACCCTTTACGGCTAGTTAGGGTCCCCGAGTTTTGTTTCTGACACCAAGGGGCAGAAAATAAGTTTTGTCTCGTCGTAGTAGGCCGTAGTATAATAATAATTATTATAATAATAATATAACAATATAGAAATAGGGACGTAATAGACCTTCCGTACCACACCCGCACGTGTAAATCGCGTGAAAAATTCTAGAGTACCCCTTGACCCCCTTAATAAGCGCATTATATGCATTGATGAATTTTACAGCTTGATTTGGTTCAGTTATAACCTTATAACCGTTTGCAAACTATCTCAGTAATGTAATAAATGGAATTGTATTGCGTCTTACAGCAATAGATGGACCTGTGAGTTTCTGTTGCCGTGGTTACCGGATTGCATTCTTTCATTATTGTATTAAACGAAATTAGTTTTCTGGGAATATCTTAAAAACGGTTGGTTTTAGGACCTAAAAAGGTGGTTTTCGGGGGCCCAGGGCCCCTGAGTTTCGTTCCTCACATTGAGGGGCTGAAAATGAGATTTGTCTCGCCCTTCTACGCCTATTTCAGCAATTGTTTTAAGGGGGTAGGCCCCCTTTTATTGGAGCTACAGAGAAGAATTACATCAAAGATTAGTGTCGTGCCTCTGTAGGATATCTGTACCAAATTTTACGTTGATCCACCCAGCCGTTCTCGAGTTATAAGGGAACATAGTTGTCCACAGACAGACAGACAGACAGACATACAGACAGACAAAAAGTTTATTTTCGCGCGCATCCGTCATAAAACAGTCTGAAACGCGTAAATAACGCAAATTTCCGTAGAAATTCAGAAAAACAGACAAACATTCATTTTTATATATATAGAGATGAAAGGGGTCAGTTTTTATGTGACGTGTATTGCGTTCCGTCTACAAGGCTTTCAATTCTATTTCACGTCATGAAGTACACGTTAGTTGAATTTAGTTTGAGAACACATTTTAACTCATCATTTATTTTATTTTTTGTCGACATACGGGTTCATCGTAAGGATGATTTTGTTTGATACTAAGTGATAGATATACCCATATTTGGATATACGGGTGATATGTTGTAGACAATAGAATTGTCTGTCTGTCTTTCTGTGTATCTTTATGTACGCCTATAACTCGTGTTCGGATGCTTGGTGCATCGTAAAATTAGGTATGACATCCATGAGAGTCAATACACAAATCATTTATAAAATTATTCACTGTACTTTTCATACAGTAGAAAGGCGGATATAGGGAAAAACTTCTCAAAATACATGCTAAAATAGGCGAAAAATAAAAATTATCCTAGAAGGACGACCAAAGCACATGTTGCGCATCTCAATGTGAGACACAAAATTCGTCAGTATATATAGGGTGTCCTAAAACCACATTTTAAGGACCTTAAATTAACTGTGTGTGTGATATTCCCAGAAAACTAACTTCGTTCTCATAAACTTATCAAGGAATGACAAAGCGCTAACCATTGCAACAGTAGCTCAATTCATAATGTCTGGTGTTAACACCGAACACCGTTCGAAGAACGGGTACTTCTGCTAGTGCAATATAATGTATCGTGCTTGAAAACACACGGAACATCCAAACGGCATCCATTTCATGAGGATAAAATATCGCATTTCTGCTGCTTAAGAATTGCTCTTGACATAAACGTACAAGCACCATCAAGCACTACATTGCCTACGTCACAAAAGGATTAGGTTTAGGCGCCATGGCCTGTCTTTCTCGTTGGCCGTGTAAAAACGTCTATATTTAGTTACCGTTTTCCATATATCTTTTAAATTGTGATTTAATAAAATGTTGCCGGGTAATATATTTGGAATGCTTTCATGCAAGGAGAATAATTATTGCTATTAATGAATAATAATGTAAATATCATTTTAATAATGTACTCAACTACCTTGTCTCCCATAAGTCCAACCCCTCGTCCACGTCGTGGGAGACGGGCAACGGCACAAAGTAGGGGATCGCCTGTAGGGGCGAAGTACAGTGGGGACTTCGTGTGCCCCGGGACCGTTACGGTAGCTGTGAAGGTCCTACAGGAACCCTGAAAAGTGACGGCTAACGGGGCTCTGGTGAAGCTACGATAGGCCCAGCAAGCCAGTAGTGGATGATACCAAATGCTTTCAAAAATGGAACGAGCCTCGGACAGGATGGATTTAATAGACGACGACACGGCTTTACACACGGACTAAGATTTGGAACTTTAAACCTAAGAACGCTGACGGGGAAGGTGGAGGAGATAGTGGATATGATGGAAAGAAGGAAGTTGGATTTATTGGGATTGGCAGAAACAAAGTGGAAAGGGGAAGGAAGGAGAGAACTGAGAAAAGGCTATAGACTGTACTGGAGTGGGAATGAAGAGGGAAAGAGGAATGGAGTGGGAGTAGTAGTACGAGATGGTTTAAAAGAAGAAGTGAGAAGAATAAGTGATAGAATGATGAAAGTGAAAGTAGCACTGAGGGGAGAGACCATAGAAATAGTGCAAGTGTATGCTCCACAAGTAGGCTGCGCCTCTGAAGAGAAGGAGGAGTTTGAAGAGGAATTGCAGAAGCAGCTGGTCGGAAGAAATATGATTGTTATGGGGGATCTCAATGCCCATGTAGGAAGTGAAAGACAAGGTTATGAGAGTGTTCTAGGACCAGAGGGTTGGGGCGGAAGAAATGAGGAAGGAAAGAGACTGTTGGACTTCTGCCAGAGGAACAGCCTGCTAGTTGGGAACTCCTGGTTTAAGAAAAGAGAGAGCCACACAATCACATGGTACAGTGATGACTTGACCAGGAAGTCGGTGGTCGACTATATACTGTATGAGAAAGAACTAAATAAGAACATCACGGACATCAAGGTTATACCATCGGAGAACCTGGATAGCGACCATCGATTGCTGGTAATGAACCTGAGAGGGAGTAAGGAGAAGAAAGGGACTGAGAACCAGGAAAGACGTATAAGGATATGGAAACTGAAAGAAGGGGATAGAAGGGTCGAGTACCTCAAAATGGTAAAGGAAGGGATTCCAACAGATGAAGAAAGAGGGGTGGAAGAGGAATGGGCTAGATTTAAGAAGACACTAGTAGGTGCAGCAGAAGCAGTATGTGGGAGGACAAGTAGTAAGAAGAGGTGGAAGGAAACACCATGGTGGAATGAGAAGACAAAAGATATAGTAAGGGAAAAGAATAGAGCCTTTAGGAGGTGGTACCAAAATAGGACGGTAGAGACAAGGGAAGAGTACCAGGAAAGAAAGAAGGAGGCGAAGAGAGTAGTGGCTGAGGAGAGAAGAAAGTGGATGGAAGAGTGGACAAAGATGATGAAGGAGGATAGTGAAGGTACAAAAAAAAGGTCCTGTATGGGATGGTAAAAACTAAGAGGCGGAAGGATCCTACGGATTATGTTAGAATGGTGAACAAAAGGGGACAAGAGATAGAAAATAGGGAAGAACTGAAGAAAATGTGGAAAGAATATTTTGAAGAACTTCTGAACCCAAATGGAAATGATGGTGAGGAGGAAGAAATCGGGGAAGAGGAAGATGAACTGCAAACAGAAAAGGACTTCACATGGAAAGAAGTGGAAGATGCAGTGAACAAGATGAAAGGAGGGAAGGCACCGGGTGTGGATGAGTTGAGTGTGGAGATGGTGAGAGCAGCAGGAGAGGTGGGGATACAGTGGTTGTACCGAGTGATGAGGACAGCATGGAAGGAAAGGAAGACCCCAGAGGACTGGAAAAAAGGAATAATTGTCCCGATCTTCAAGAAAGGTAGTAGAACAGATTGCAGAAACTATCGGGGAATAACACTGATGAGTCATTGTGCAAAGATCTTCGAGAAAGTTTTGGAAAAGAGAATTAGGACAAGGATAGAAGGAGGGATGAGGGAAGAACAACATGGCTTCAGAGCAGGAAGGTCCACAGTGGATTTGATTTTTGCTGTAAGGCAGTTACAAGAACAGCACTATGAGTATGGAACAGATCTACTGATGGCTTTCCTGGATATTGAGAAAGCATATGACAGTGTATGCAGAAACAAAGTGTGGAAGTCCCTGGAGGATAGAGGAGTAGAGAAATGGACTATAAAGAGGATAAAGGAGATGTACAAGGGAAGCGTGAGCTGTGTGAAAGTGGGAGGAGAGAGATCAGACTGGTTGGAACAGAGAAACGGCCTGAAACAAGGAAGTGCCTTGTCACCATTACTTTTCATTGTGGTGATGGATGACATAATGACCCGAGTGGCACAAGTAATTGGGGAAGGAAAGATGAAAGCAATGGTGTTTGCAGATGATTTGATGATTTGGGGAAACAAGGAGGAGGAGGTACAGGAACAGTTGAACGTGTGGGAAGGAATAATACAAGGATATGGGATGAAATTTAGCATAAATAAGAGTGAGATGGTGATCACAACAAGGAAGAAGGAAAGAACCACAACGGGAATAACAATTGGTGGGGAACAGCTGAAGAAAGTGGAGAGTTTCATGTATCTGGGAAGCCTGATACAAGAGAATGGAAGAAACGATAGAGAAATAAATGAGCGGGGGAGGCAGGCAGAAGCATTTCGGAGGAGTGTGAGAAGCATGTTATGGAGCAAGGATGTCCCTCAGAACAGCAAAAAGATCATATATCGGACGTACTATGTCCCTATCCTGACGTATGCCTCGGAGACCTGGGTTATGAAAGGAAGGGAGAAGAGCAAAATACAGGCCAGTGAGATGAGGTTCTTGAGAAGCAGTATTGGAGCTACAAAGAGGGACAGAATAAGAAATGAGAGGACCAGAGAATTAATGAAGGAGGAACCATTACAGGATGGTATAGAGAAGTCTAGACTTAGATGGTATGGACATGTAAAACGAATGGAGGAGAAGAGGATACCCAGGAGGATACACGAGACGAAGTGGGAAGGAAAGAGACCGAGAGGAAGACCGAGAGACAGGTGGCTGAAGGGGGTGGAAGAAAGCGTGAAGAAGAGAGGAGAAGACTGGACAAGGGTGGAGGCTGAGAGATGGTGGGAAGACAGAAGACGTTGGAGAGGCTTGTGTTCCAAACAGATCCGGCCAGTGGCTGGAAACTGTGCAAGATGATGATGATGACTCAACTACCTTACTGTATGAAAGATCCCCTCGCTACTGCGGATGTCATGCGCGGACTGAGTATGTGTGGGATTCTCTTGAGAGATGATAGACTCAAATCTGTTGTCAATCAACTGACCATTGGCTGCATTACTAATTATGTTTAGTTCAATCGATGAATAACAACAGATGCTAAAGGACACAAATGCTTGTACGTACCTGTGTAGAGAAGTTGGCTGTAAACCAAACGCAAGGCTACTAAACTTAAGCCTTGAACCAAACGTACCGTAGCTACCAGGCGGACGACAGCAGATAGGCGTAATGGCGTGGCTCTAGTTCTATACCAATAAACGTACCGTAGCTACCAGGCGGACGACAGCTGATAGGCGTAATGGCGCGGCTCTAGTTCTATACCAACAAACGTACCGTAGCTACCAGGCGGACGACAGCAGATAGGCGTAATGGCGCGGCTCTAGTTCTATACCAACAAACGTACCGTAGCTACCAGGCGGACGACAGCTGATAGGCCTAATGGCGCGGCTCTAGTTCTATACCAACAAACGTACCGTAGCTACCAGGCGGACGACAGCTGATAGGCGTAATGGCGCGGCTCTAGTTCTATACAAATAAACGAACCGTAGCTACCAGGCGGACGACAGCTGATAGGAGTAATGGCGCGGCTCAAGTTCTATACCAATAAACGTACCGTAGTTACCTGGCGGACGACAGCTGATAGGCCTAATGGCGCGGCTCTAGTTCTATACCTACAAACGTACCGTAGCTACCAAGCGGACGACAGCTGATAGGCGTAATGGCGCGGCTCTAGTTCTATACCAACAAACGTACCATAGCTACCAGGCGGACGACAGCTGATAGGCGTAATGGTGCGGCTCTAGTTCTATACCAACAAACGTACCGTAGCTACCAGGCGGACGACAGCTGATAGGCGTAATGGCGCGGCTCTAGTTCTATACCAACAAATGTACCGTAGCTACCAGGCGGACGACAGCTGATAGGCGTAATGGCGCGGCTCTAGTTCTATACCAACAAACGTACCGTAGCTACCAGGCGGACGACAGCTGATAGGCGTAATGGCGCGGCTCTAGTTCTATACCAACAAACGTACCGTAGCTACCTGGCGGACGACAGCTGATAGGCGTAATGGCGCGGCTCTAGTTCTATACCAACAAACGTATCGTAGCTACCTGGCGGACGACAGCTGATAGGCGTAATGGCGCGGCTCTAGTTCTATACCAACAAACGAAAAGTAAATTTCCTCTAACAGAGTTTATTTAGCAGTTAACTTATTGGCACTAACCAATGTGGCGAGATTTGCTTGTGCTCTGTAACAATTACTCGTATTTATCATTTTCATTAACATTATTTTGAATGTGAATTATTGGTCATATCGTAGCGGAAAGATGAAATGTCAAACATACATTGATACTTCGACGACATATGCGGCACTTTAAAGGCTTCATAGTGATCCTGCAAAGTCACTTAAACTTTTAGCATACTCAACCCTTCGATTCTTTCTTTCCTTCATGTGGTATCCGTATTGGGTGAAGTTCTCAACGATTTGGTGTATAAATACAGTGGCTCCTTATTGACAACTCCAGCTCTGCCATCTAGCGGTGAAAATAAGAAACTTCATTACCACGTGGGGACAGTTTCTTTTATGGGTGTTCAGCCATGTTAATTTGTTCGTATTTTATACTCAATTAACGAGCTTTATTCGTCAGAATACAACATGAGTAAAAGCGAAATAGATTGCTCAGTTTACGGCTGCAAGCCGATGAATAAGAAGGCCACAGATATAGGTATTAATTTTATTCCATAAGATGCAAATATCAATTGCCGAAAGGTGGCGGTAACGAATAATTACACAGAACAGGAACGACTTGGAATACAGTTGGCGTAAACGTTGGGGGACAGTCTAGACACTTGAGTTAATAATAATAACTGATTAATGGGCCCTAATTTCCTGTGACAGAAAAGAAGCACTGCTGAAACATGTTTGCAACATTCTGATGCACCTGCCTTGTTAGGCCTACATGAATATTGAAACGGCGTCCTCCTTTCAATTTCTCCTGTAACCATCATGCGGCGAAGCAGCGTCTTCTGGAGAGTAAATTGTGTGCTCTTCCACGCAACATGTTTGACAAAACAATAACACTTGGAGTCTATGGTACAGTTAGCAAACTCGAATATAGCTTTCTAACGTAACAGCGTCATGATTCGGAATGCACAAACAAATCCGAGCAGACAAGCAATGCTTGATAATACGTACGGTAATTCACACAAAGTCCAGTGGGACACACAAATTAGATCACGTGTATCGCACAGTATTTCAGGGATCACATTTGCTGATAATAACAGGGTAACACAAAAGTGTCCCATAGCGAGTCTTATCCTGGACCAACCGATGCGCCGCAAGTGATCGTTGAATTGCCAATAGCCAACCATATTTAAGAAAAACTTAAAATAACTGACAGGTATGGATCAAGGATTTATGGGAATGTACAGATTTTTCATATTTATCATCCTTACTTTTCGGAGGTGCCAACCAGATATAGGTCCAGAATTGTGGCAAAAGTGATCTGCTGTTACCTATAAGATTATATTCCAGACATAAGTTCTGCTGTATGCTCTACTGTAGTCTTAAGTCTATTCTGGCATTTCACAAAGTGGTACCCACACACAGGGCATCCGGTTCATGTAATTTTGTCATTTTGCACATCTTATGGTGTAAGCATTGCGCTCCTCATCCGACAGTTCGGTCCCATCCAATTTATATCGCACATACCATCTGCACCGTAGAAATCCCTTTTGATGTGTTCTGACTTATCTTTCCATATCTTGAGGAGTCCTTGTACTGATTTTGTGGCTGGCAGTGGCAGCAAAAGTTGCATCTCAGTTCTTCTATAAGTAATGGTTCTCGTGCTAGTTCATAAACCAATCAAGAGTATGATGTTTTCGCTATTCTTAGAATCTTTTTCAGGCATCAGGATTTGACCTCTCCTATTGCTTTCATGTCCGTTATTCAAGCCTATGCCATGTCCTTTTTGAGCCACGGCATTTCTGGAAAAAAATGTCTATAAATAACTATATATAGTGCCAATGCTCTCACCAAAGAGGAAATGGCAAGGTTTGTTGACACAATCATAGCAGATCAGGCGAGTATTCTCTTCCATTAAGTTACTTTGTAATGATGAATGCATTGCTCAGTAGTGAAGGGTAATGGGAATAGCAGACACAATCATAGCAGATCAGCTTGAGTGTTCTCTTCCATTAAGTTACTTTGTAATGATGAATGCATTGCTCAGTAGTGCAGAGTAATGGGAATAGCAGACACAATCATAGCAGATCAGCTTAGGCGAGTGTTCTCTTCCATTAAGTTACTTCGTAATGATGAATGCATTGCTCAGTAGTGCAGAGTAATGGGAATAGCAGACACAATCATAGCAGATCAGATTAGGCGAGTGTTCTCTTACATTAAGTTACTTTGTAATGATGAATGCATTGCTCAGTAGTGCAGAGTAATGGGAATAGCAGACACAATCACAGCAGATCAGCTTAGGCGAGTGTTCTCTTCCAATAAGTTACTTTGTAATGATGAATGCATTGCTCAGTAGTGCAGAGTAATGGGAATAGCAGACACAATCATAGCAGATCGGCTTAGGCGAGTTTTCTCTTCCATTAAGTTACTTCGTAATGATGAATGCATTGCTCAGTAGTGCAGAGTAATGGGAATAGCAGACACAATCATAGCAGATCAGATTAGGCGAGTGTTCTCTTCCATTAAGTTACTTTGTAATGATGAATGCATTGCTCAGTAGTGCAGAGTAATGGGATTAGCAGACACAATCATAGCAGATCAGCTTAGGCGAGTGTTCTCTTCCATTAAGTTACTTTGTAATGATGAATGCATTGCTCAGTAGTGCAGAGTAATGGGAATAGCAGACACAATCATAGCAGATCAGCTTAGGCGAGTGTTCTCTTACATTAAGTTACTTTGTAATGATGAATGCATTGCTCAGTAGTGCAGAGTAATGGGAATAGCAGACACAATCATAGCAGATCCGCTTAGGCGAGTGTTCTCTTCCATTAAGTTACTTTGTAATGATGAATGCATTGCTCAGTAGTGCAGAGTAATGGGAATAGCAGACACATTCATAGCAGATCAGCTTAGGCGAGTGTTCTCTTCCATTAAGTTACTTCGTAATGATGAATGCATTGCTCAGTAGTGCAGAGTAATGGGAATAGCAGACACAATCATAGCAGATCAGATTAGGCGAGTGTTCTCTTCCATTAAGTTACTTTGTAATGATGAATGCATTGCTCAGTAGTGCAGAGTAATGGGATTAGCAGACACAATCATAGCAGATCAGCTTAGGCGAGTGTTCTCTTCCATTAAGTTACTTTGTAATGATGAATGCATTGCTCAGTAGTGCAGAGTAATGGGAATATCAGACACAATCATAGCAGATCAGATTAGGCGAGTGTTTTCTTCCATTAAATTACTTTGTAATGATGAATGCATTGCTCAGTAGTGCAGAGTAATGGGAATAGCAGACACAATCATAGCAGATCATCTTAGGCGAGTGTTCTCTTCCATTAAGTTACTTTGTAATGATGAATGCATTGCTCAGTAGTGCAGAGTAATGGGATTAGCAGACACAATCATAGCAGATCAGCTTAGGCGAGTGTTCTCTTCCATTAAGTTACTTTGTAATGATGAATGCATTGCTCAGTAGTGCAGAGTAAGGGGAATAGCAGACACAATCATAGCAGATCAGCTTTGGCGAGTGTTCTCTTCCATTAAGTTACTTCGTAATGATGAATGCATTGCTCAGTAGTGCAGAGTAATGGGAATAGCAGACACAATCATAGCAGATCAGATTAGGCGAGTGTTCTCTTCCATTAAGTTACTTTGTAATGATGAATGCATTGCTCAGTAGTGCAGAGTAATGGGATTAGCAGACACAATCATAGCAGATCAGCTTAGGCGAGTGTTCTCTTCCATTAAGTTACTTTGTAATGATGAATGCATTGCTCAGTAGTGCAGAGTAATGGGAATAGCAGACACAATCATAGTAGATCAGATTAGGCGAGTGTTCTCTTCCATTAAGTTACTTTGTAATGATGAATGCATTGCTCAGTAGTGCAGAGTAATGGGAATAGCAGACACAATCATAGCAGATCAGCTTAGGCGAGTGTTCTCTTACATTAAGTTACTTTGTAATGATGAATGCATTGCTCAGTAGTGCAGAGTAATGGGAATAGCAGACACAATCATAGCAGATCAGCTTAGGCGAGTGTTCTCTTCCAATAAGTTACTTTGTAATGATGAATGCATTGCTCAGTAGTGCAGAGTAATGGGAATAGCAGACACAATCATAGCAGATCAGCTTAGGCGAGTGTTCTCTTCCATTAAGTTACTTCGTAATGATGAATGCATTGCTCAGTAGTGCAGAGTAATGGGAATAGCAGACACAATCATAGCAGATCAGATTAGGCGAGTGTTCTCTTCCATTAAGTTACTTTGTAATAATGAATGCATTGCTCAGTAGTGCAGAGTAATGGGATTAGCAGACACAATCATAGCAGATCAGCTTAGGCGAGTGTTCTCTTCCATTAAGTTACTTTGTAATGATGAATGCATTGCTCAGTAGTGCAGAGTAATGGGATTAGCAGACACAATCATAGCAGATCAGATTAGGCGAGTGTTCTCTTCCATTAAGTTACTTTGTAATGATGAATGCATTGCTCAGTAGTGCAGAGTAATGGGAATATCAGACACAATCATAGCAGATCAGATTAGGCGAGTGTTTTCTTCCATTAAGTTACTTTGTAATGATGAATGCATTGCTCAGTAGTGCAGAGTAATGGGATTAGCAGACACAATCATAGCAGATCAGCTTAGGCGAGTGTTCTCTTCCATTAAGTTACTTTGTAATGATGAATGCATTGCTCAGTAGTGCAGAGTAAGGGGAATAGCAGACACAATCATAGCAGATCAGCTTTGGCGAGTGTTCTCTTCCATTAAGTTACTTCGTAATGATGAATGCATTGCTCAGTAGTGCAGAGTAATGGGAATAGCAGACACAATCATAGCAGATCAGATTAGGCGAGTGTTCTCTTCCATTAAGTTACTTTGTAATGATGAATGCATTGCTCAGTAGTGCAGAGTAATGGGATTAGCAGACACAATCATAGCAGATCAGCTTAGGCGAGTGTTCTCTTCCATTAAGTTACTTTGTAATGATGAATGCATTGCTCAGTAGTGCAGAGTAATGGGAATAGCAGACACAATCATAGTAGATCAGATTAGGCGAGTGTTCTCTTCCATTAAGTTACTTTGTAATGATGAATGCATTGCTCAGTAGTGCAGAGTAATGGGAATAGCAGACACAATCATAGCAGATTAGCAGATCAGCTTAGGCGAGTGTTCTCTTACATTAAGTTACTTTGTAATGATGAATGCATTGCTCAGTAGTGCAGAGTAATGGGAATAGCAGACACAATCATAGCAGATCAGCTTAGGCGAGTGTTCTCTTCCAATAAGTTACTTTGTAATGATGAATGCATTGCTCAGTAGTGCAGAGTAATGGGAATAGCAGACACAATCATAGCAGATCAGCTTAGGCGAGTGTTCTCTTCCATTAAGTTACTTCGTAATGATGAATGCATTGCTCAGTAGTGCAGAGTAATGGGAATAGCAGACACAATCATAGCAGATCAGATTAGGCGAGTGTTCTCTTCCATTAAGTTACTTTGTAATAATGAATGCATTGCTCAGTAGTGCAGAGTAATGGGATTAGCAGACACAATCATAGCAGATCAGCTTAGGCGAGTGTTCTCTTCCATTAAGTTACTTTGTAATGATGAATGCATTGCTCAGTAGTGCAGAGTAATGGGATTAGCAGACACAATCATAGCAGATCAGATTAGGCGAGTGTTCTCTTCCATTAAGTTACTTTGTAATGATGAATGCATTGCTCAGTAGTGCAGAGTAATGGGAATATCAGACACAATCATAGCAGATCAGATTAGGCGAGTGTTTTCTTCCATTAAGTTACTTTGTAATGATGAATGCATTGCTCAGTAGTGCAGAGTAATGGGAATAGCAGACACAATCATAGCAGATCATCTTAGGCGAGTGTTCTCTTCCATTAAGTTACTTTGTAATGATGATTGCATTGCTCAGTAGTGCAGAGTAATGGGATTAGCAGACACAATCATAGCAGATCAGCTTAGGCGAGTGTTCTCTTCCATTAAGTTACTTTGTAATGATGAATGCATTGCTCAGTAGTGCAGAGTAATGGGAATAGCAGACACAATCATAGCAGATCAGCTTAGGCGAGTGTTCTCTTCCAATAAGTTACTTTGTAATGATGAATGCATTGCTCAGTAGTGCAGAGTAATGGGAATAGCAACTATCATTTTTTGATTATGGTGATTATTGTCTTAAGGTGCAGAGCAGCCAAGCCATCTGCTTCTAAACGTTTTGACTAAAAATAATGGAAAAATTTCTCAGCAGGAACGGCAAGATTTAGACCAAGTCCGTAGCTTCGCATACGCTAGGAATTTACACTCTCTAGCAGATGGAATGAGAAGACACCAACACAAAACAAATTTCGTTGGAGAGCTGAGATATTTGTTTCGAGAGTGGAATATACAAGAAGGAATATGGAGTTGGAAGCCATCAAAATTCGGAAAATGATCTATAATACTGTAAGAGGTAATGTGACTAAGATACAGGAATTGAACATTTTAGCATTATTGTTCGGCGCTGGTTATGCCCCATAGTCCAAAAGTGGTGAACGTGGAATAATGCTTCACATTCAAACACAAACCTATGTCCCAGACCCCCTTGCTTGAAGTGCAGCCAGTAACAGTCTTCTAACCAAGTAGCGACCAATGGCTTTAGTTCATCAGTACCGTAATTTTCGTCCAGTCAGTCAGTGGTGCAGTGTATCGAGAGCTATTGTTGGTATTCACTGCAATTTTGCAGGTGTGACGCATGTTCAGTTTTTTATCGGACTTGGTCGTGCGTCTCTTCTTGGACACAACACCCATAATAATATAGCTGTAGCTTTCCACCAACAATTGTTTGCAGCTGTGGATCAAGTTTATTAGCTCCAACTTCTCATCAGTTAATTTAGATCAGTAAATATATTTCTATACCGCATATCATTCTGGTGAATAAAGCGCGGAGCACATTTAAGCAACTGATCAAACTGGGAGTAAAATCCGAGCAATTCCAACAACTTAAAATATTTCTCTTAAAAATATGGCTACACTGCAAATCACCCCCACGCACTGCGCCGTGTATATCTCACTCAGTCCCGAAAGGAACCTTTGAGCGTAATTTGAAACTGCAGCATGGCCCTTGGAACATAGTCAGTGTGGCCCTTGGAATATAGTCAGTGTGGCCCTTAGGCTCAAATGATTGGAAACTCCTGAATTAGACCGACCTTACATCTTACCGCTCTTCCATTACTATCGATACCAGACGCTCAATTGTTTGTATCGGCTACACAATCAACAGCAAGTTACAAGCGACAAGGAATAAACAAGTGAGATGCACCATGTGAAAATATCAGGTAGAATGGAAAGAACTGAGCGTTAGAAGTTGACAGCGCTACGGCAAATGCTTGCATTAATGAAATTACTATTCAAGTTTCTTTTATTAATAATGCACATTTTATACATAAAGCGTATTGTTGGCTTAATCATCTCAAAACACAATAATCTCGTGGATCTTTACGACAATAAAACAATCTGTAATTAGCAGAAAATACAGGACTTTAGCCAATGACAAGAGTGTGGAGAACCCACATATATTGTGTTTGCGGTACTAGTCCAGACAACCTTGGCTGCGCAAATTTGTTGACCATAGCAGCTGGAGTAAGGAGCCCATGTAAATGCAGCAGAGAGTAGAACAATGACTGAGGGTAGTGTACATATCATCAGTGCCACATATTAGAATAGTCAGTTCTGTGGCCGCTGCACTCTCATCTCACATGCCTATCACAGCATTCACTTGTTTCTCGCACACGATGGACACACGTTGTGAGTTTCCTTGTTCATTGTGCGTACGCGCTACAATATACAACCTCTGTAAGGGGAAGTTTCCCTAACAACATGAGCGAACAATATCCACAATTACAACTATATCGAGTATGGCTGACGAGCTTGTTGATCACAATACCACTACCTGCTTGGAGTTTCTTGACATTTTCCCATTCGTCATTCCTGGACGCGTACAGACTGATGTAGGTGAGATTATTCATGTGCTGCGAGACCAAATGGAAGAGGAATCCACGAACATCGCACCTGTCTAGGATGAGTCGTTTGACTTTACTCAGGGTTAACATCTTTTCCATGGCTTCAATGGAGTCCTTGGATATGAGGGAGTGTTCCAACAGCGACTGAGGTACTCAATGGAGTCCTTGGATATGAGGGAGTGTTCCAACAGCGACTGAGGTACTCAATGGAGTCCTTGGATATGCGGGAGAATTCCAACGAGACGTCTTCCATGAACTGGAGAGAGTGTAGATTCATCAGACAAGAGTCTGTCAGATCAGGACAATCAACCAAGTGCAGCCGTCTGAG